>JAJMJC010000003.1:0-639079 GCA_030563545.1 Entelexis stigmatis
GCAGCTGCGAATCCTGGAGCGCCTTAGGCACCTTCAGCACAAAGGCCTCCGACACGACAATCGCCTCGGAGTAACCGCCGGCAGTGCTGTGGCCGGACCAGCGGCGCTCAGGCGAGTTGTAGGTGAACGAGGCGCCCTCAGCACAGAACATCTCATGATCCAGCTTGCACTCACCGCATTTACCGCACGAGTCAACCATGCAGCCGACGGCAACCACGTCGCCGACCTTCGTGTGCTTCACCTCGGGGCCGACCTTCGACACGACACCAACGATCTCGTGGCCGGTGACCAACGGAAACGCGGGCTGGCCCCAGTCCCCGTGAGCGGTGTGAAGGTCAGAGTGGCAAATTCCGGCATATGAAATGTCGATAAGCACGTCGTTGGTCGCAACGTCGCGGCGCTCCAGCTTGAAGGGAGTAAGCTCGCTATCGGTCGAGGTAGTAGCGTAACTGTTGACTGTGAATGGCATTGTGTGTCAACCTTGATTTGATCCCGGGCGGTTTATATATATATTTATATTTACAGCTCGAGGGTTTTTCAACCAGTGCGGCGCCGCAGCTGCACGATTACCAATGTGATCACATTTTATAGATTCTGCACGCTTCGTGCGTCGGAAAAACTCAAAGCAGCCAATTGCTGCCACCGTCGCAAAAAAGATTGGTGTTTTGTTATGTAATGCTGCTTATCTCATTTATTACTCCTGCTATCAAGGGATTCTGCCGCGGCGAGAACACTGGCTACTATTGGCTTACCATGTGCAGCTGGCGCGTCAAACGCTGGCGGTACCCATGCCCAGTGATGACGTTCTTGCGGTTTTAACCGTTTTCCCAATAATAATTTACCGGGAGGCATGCGGCTAGTGCGAACACCACAGATCGACGCGCTATTAGCTCGCAATGTCGACAGTGTACCAGCCGACTCTTTGGGTGAAAAGTGGATAAATCATGAATACATTCTGTCGCTCGCTAAGCAATTCGGCACCCCCCTACACAGTATACTGCACGGGTCTGGTGTATACTTTGATCCGCCAAAGCCACCGCCACCTCGCTCAAAGGATTATGAAGAGCTGATGGCGAGGCTGAGAGCCGAGGATCAAGAGAGACAGTACCGGTCGCTGCTGCAGGAGACTGAAGCCAGTGCTGCTGTAAACACGAGCGAGCTCAAAGAGGTGAAAGAGCAGCTCACCACAATCTTGAACATAATGGTGTCCATTGTGGCGATTGCGTGGGCGTTTTGGCATTGGACAGCTGCGTGGGACCTTGCTGCTCGGACGCTAGTCAGCCTCTTTGCTGGAATTGGCATTGGCATTGCTGAGGTTGTGGTGTACTTGGGATACAAGAGGCGAGTTTCTGAGGCGCGAGCAAACGAGCATACTGCAAAAGAACAGCGTACTGTGGTGAAAAGGGTAGTGTTCGGTAAAGAAGGTGTTGAAAAAATCGACCCTGCTGCGAACGAGTCTGAATCGGAGGAGGCTGTATCGGGGCTGCGGTTCAGAAAACGCGCTGTCAAGGTCTAGTATGTGCTTGGTGCTTTAGTACTGTACCAGACCTCTTTTGAGGCAATCCCACAAAAGTTGGTTTATAGGATGTTACTTATTTATTTATTGGTGTCTATTTATTAGAAATTTGAACAAGGGCCTTCGGTTACGTAGCAAGTCACTGCAAGGGTGGTCTGTAATGTTTGCGTTCAATTGTGAACTGTTAATCAAGCATATGAGACGTTACGGCAGCTAGATATCATCTTCAACACCATCCCCTTCGAGCAGAGCGGTAGTACCTGTCGGGTTGAGCAGGCGTGCTTCGTCAAGGAGGTCCACCCACGCTTGCTTCTGATTATATTCGCTCGCATTGATACAGTTGGAGTGAGTGATCCGATCGACTGCATGGCATTGGCCGGTATCAGGGATTACTCTGGCTCGCCCGCGGTGATACCATTAGCCGACTTGATCTGAATCTGGTTTTCTGAGCTGGCAACGGTGTTGGAATCCTCGTGCGGCTCATCATAGCCAATAAAGCTTCTCGATGCTGCAGGTATCGCTGTTTCACCTTCATCGTTAGCTTGAATGGCTTGGTTGGCCTCCGCAGTGTCGGGCTGATCTTTGCCTTCAGATTATGTTTTGTCGCTCTCAGAGTCGAAAACCTCTCCGTTGTGGATCCCTGTATCGCTGGCTTCTAGGTTCTGTCTCTCGTTGACCCCTTCAACCACACCTTGGTCTGCGTCCCTGTTATTGGCATCGGTATCTGCGCATTTAGCTTCCGCCTCGCTGGCATCGTCAAACTCTGCTTGGTGACCCTCCGTCACACTTCCGCGGTCAACTGTGTAACTGTGATGATCTGAATTGTCGGCAGCTTTGCCTATACCCTGAGAGGCGGGCGTATCATTGTACTCATATTCTTTAAGGGCAGCAGGTTTAGCCTCTACAACACCTTCAACCTGCTCAGAGACTCCTCGCCCATCGAGCTGCTTACTTTCATCAGCTTTGTTTCGTAGATCGACCGGCTCATCTGTTATCGGTTCAGGTTGGCCCGATCGTGTGTTTCTTGCAGTCATGCCGGCATCGAAGTTTGCAGGATCCGTGTCTTTAGCGGCAAGATCCAGATGCATGGCGGTCGAGTCTAGTGTGCCTAGAGATTTATTAGCTCGAGCTGCGTCCTTACGCTGCCCATGACAAGGCTTAGACACACTTACTAGCGGTGGCGACGTAGCAAGAGACTCAAGGGGCAGCACTCGTTTCGTGCGCTTTTGCTGAACTAGTTGGGTCACTTGCCACTTGCTGATAATACGGTAGAGATGCCAAACGGTGAACTCCGGCCACAGCTGCGGTACAAACTCGAAGGTACATCCTGCCGTGGCTTCCCAGCACATGAAGTCCGAGAACCGCGTTTCACCGCTTGTGCGCACAAATAAGTCTAGTGGCTTGCTGTGTCCCATGTAACGTGCATCGCTAACGACTGAAGAGTATGTCTTTCCGGGAACGAGATGGTCTGGAGTAAATGCAGATGCCGTTGAAAGCGCATGAGCTAGATCGTCCCGCGTTGTGTAGGGAGCGCAGATGTTTACCACCATTTCGTTGCAGTCTTTTGTGAGGCGCTCGATCTCGCCCACGCGTTCGACTAGGTCGTCTGCAAGCAGCTCGCGGCGGCCGGGGAAGCGGATATGCCAACCGAGTCTACGCATTGCACTGTCGCGGTCTTTGACCATAAGCCAGAGCTTTGTGCGTACCAGATTGAACAGGGTGTCGGACTCCTCGGGCGAACGGTTGAAGTTTTCGATGCTGAATGCATACACCGTGACAGTATGTACGTGAAGGCGGTAGCAGGCCAAGAGAAGGCGCAGCATGGTTTCAAACCCGTTTACGTGACCAGCACCAGTTTGCAAGTTGTGCTTCTTGGCATAGCGGCGGTTACCGTCCATGCAAAACGCTATATGCGCTGGGGTATCGCCTGCTGCACAGATCACTCGCGCGGCTGCGCTTTCCAAGTGGTCGCGTATTGAGCTGGTGAGGCCTAAGTCGTACTTGTCCGTAATGGTATTTTGCATTGTTGCTCGGTTCGAATGCTGAAGCCTGTGGGATGTGAAGACGGTGTGGCGGTCTTTCGATATAAAGCAGTGGAACGCCCCAGTGACTCAACATCTTGATGTCTTATAAGGGCCTATTACTTTAGGGACTACCTCTGAATAGTATCTGATGAGCACACCAAGCTGGCTCGTTTACTATATTGAGTATAGCCTAGGATTTGTCTCTGTAATGCACACATACCCTGGACGAAAAGTTTACAAACTTGGGTTAGCGCCGGACTTTAGAGAAGGGGAGAGGATGTATCAGCTCAATGCTAGCTGGTTGTGCCCTACTCCACAGTTCTACGACTCGTGGAGACGTTGTATTGAAAGAGAAAAGTGGCAGGGGCTTTTAATTCATACGCGCGCGTGCTCGGCCATTTCTGGATAAGTCACTATTTTCCAGCTTCTAGTATAATTGAACGAAATTTCTAGTTCCTGACTGGTTCCCGATTGAGTAGTCGGCTGATCAAGCACGTTATCAGTAAGCACGTTCACCTCGCCCTGCCCGCATCCAGTTGGCCTTAAATGTTCTACAGAGTCAGAACCATTGCGCTAGATATTCTAAGCCCCCACAATTAAAGAGTTAATCTAAGTCTGCCCTCTTCGCTCTGGCCGCGCTGCATCTCCCTCTCCCTCAGCACCGAAGTGCAAGGCTGAGTAGCGTTGGAGGAGGAAAGTGAGCAGCGGTGTTTCTCCCTCAAGCCGCGTGCATTAGTCACGTTTTATGCGATCCGTCGCGAAGGGTCTCCACATAATATCCAGGAGGTCGCTGATCCTTTGATTCCTTCCTCCCTCTTAACTTCCTAACAGCACCACTGGTAACAGCAATATGGCAGGCACAAAGGCAGTTATTCTTGTGGGCGGCGATACGCGCGGCACGCGGTTCCGGCCCATCAGCTTGAGCGTGCCGAAGGTCCTGTTTCCGGCCGGCGGCAAGCCGCTGCTCGAGCACGCGGTCGAGGCGTGTATCAAGGAAAACGTAACGGAGATTCTTCTTATCGGCTACTACGAGAACAGCGTGTTCGACCAGTTCATTGCCGACGTGAACAAGGATTACCCTGACGTGCTCATCCGCTACCTGCGTGAGTACAAGGCAATGGGCACTGCAGGTGGACTCTACCACTTCCGCGACCAGATCATGCGCGGCAGCCCGAGCTTCTTCTTCCTTATTCACGCGGACGTGTGCTCGACGTACCCGCTCGACGAGCTGGTCAAGCTCCAGAAGGAGAAGAACGCGGAGGCCGTCATTCTCGGCACGCGCGTGCCCAAGCAGATCTCGGTGAACTTCGGCGCCATCATCACGGCCGAGGGCAGCAACACCGAAGCGGCCGAGAAGGACCCTCACCGCGTGCTCCACTTCGTCGAGAAGCCCGAGGAGCCTGTGTCGACGCTCGTAAACGGCGGCATCTACCTGCTCGGCACCGAGGTGTTCGACGTCATTGCCCGCGCCAAGACCCAGCACGAGAAGCAGGAGGCGCTCCTCGACGAGTACGACGATGACCTGCTGCAGCTCGAGCAGGACGTGCTTCCCCAGCTGGCCGACGAGGAGAAGCTGTACGTCTACACGACAACCTCGTTCTGGCGCCAGGTCAAGGAGGCGTCCTCCGCTCTCATGGCAAACCGCCTCTATCTGGACGAGGCCCAGAGCACCTCGCCCAAGGACCTCGCCACGGGGCCCAACATCAATGGCCCCGTTTACGTCGACTCGTCGGCCAAGATCCACGAGACGGCAAAGCTGGGTCCCAACGTCACCATTGGCCCTGGCGTCGTCATTGGCGCTGGTGCCCGTGTGCGCGACGCCGTGCTTCTCCGTCGCACGCAGCTTAAGGAGAACGCCGTGGTCATGAACACGATCCTGTGCCCGCACGTCAAGGTCGGCCGCTGGGCCCGCGTCGAGGGCTCGTCCACCGGCCTGAACGACTACGAGCCGTTCGTTATCAAGGACGGCGTGAAGGTGCCCCGCGTCGCGATCCTCGCCCAGGACGTCTCGGTCTCGGACGAGGTGCATCTGCAGAACTCCGTTGTTCTGCCTCACAAGGACATTAAGACCGACATCAAGAACGAGATTGTCATGTAATTTACGCAACGGTGACTGCAACTGCAACTGCAAGAATTGAGAAAAAAAATCGAGATACAAACATGTAATATGTAACCTCTACACCATCCATGTATAGTGGAAATAACTTACAAGCGCTCTTCTGGACTGTGTTTTGTTAACACCTTCGTTGCACCGGTCCACTGCGTGAGCCATACCGGTGGAGACGGCGGTGTGCACGGCGTCTCCGTGCTCATCGGCTGTAAGCGGTCCAATGGGGAAACCACAGGACTCAGAGAATCGCGCCTGTCATCAAAGCGCCGGCCTGTCGCCACGAACTCTCGAAGCAGCCGCTCTTCCTCTTCAAGATCGCGAGTCTCGCTGTCGCTAATCCTTGTGGCTAGAACCGCCTTCGCTATCAGAATGCGCGTCGTGGCCTTAATTTCTCGGTTCACGTTGAGCAGGGTGTTCGTTGTCGCTTGGTATTGAAGCAACGATGTTTTGAGCATCGACTCGGACCGCTGAATTGTGTCAAGGTGTGCTTGCAGCTCGGAAAGTTCATCCTCAGCCTCAAATAGAGGCTGCAAATGGTGCCACCGTGGTCGCTGGGCACACTTTGCTCGTGCTGCGCTTATTTGTTGCTCGATCGTCCACAATGCTGGCACGTTCCCCTTTTTTTCCTCCTCCTCTTGATTTGTCTTAAGGCCATCTTTCAGCCGGTCCACGTAAACACGGATTTCTTTGCTGTCTCTCCACTTCCGTTCGCTCGTGACCGACCGTTGGCAGGCGCGACGCTGTATGTATTCTGTGAAGTACTGCTCCTTAACAATCGCTATGGACTTCTTTATACAGAGCTCGATGTTGGCCTTCAGGTAGTCCAGCTCGTCCACTTTTTCTTCGTAGTGCTTGACCTGGTCTGTGGCCCTGTAAAATGCTTGCTCCGCTTTGGCCAGTTCACTCAGTGAGACGTCGACTTGGTCAAGAGCGAGTTGGTATGCCCCGTGCTGGCTCTTTGCCATGGTCTCGATTATTGCACACGCGTCCATAATCCTTCGTCGCATATCCGGTAATTTGTTGTACTTGCGAAAGCCGATAATATGACGCATATATCTTATTCGACTCGGGGAAGCGGCCCTTTCAGCTGCCTTTAGTTCGTCTTCGCGTCTTCTTTCTTCATTGTCATCGTCGTCGAACCCTTGCAGTGCTAATTCCGTTGTTTGTTGCAGGCATGACAGCGTCAGCATGGACTGGCTTCGTTGTAGCGTTCTTGCCGCCCCTTCGGTGACGGTCCTGTCGTATGGTGAGGGTGACGCCAAGGGCAAATCATATGTGCTCCGTGACCGCCGCAGGCCATGTCGTCCAGGTGCACGTATTCGATCGATTTTGATGGGAGCATCGGCTTGGCCTACTTCCCCCTCGGCCACACCATCATCTGATCCCAGAGGTTCAGTAGACGTCGGAGGCGGCTGGGCCGCTGTATGATGGTGCAGGTGCTCGACAGCCGGGGTGCGACTTGCCCCTTTGGTGTTGGCTAAAAGGGCAGGTTGCTGAGCTTTCTTGTGAGAATTCGACTGGTCTAGGTCACGCTGCTTTTCGTTGCAAACAATCATTCTGGCCTGAATGTCAGGCGTGAGTGGGATCATCATGGGTCACCTCAACTGTTGTGACGTAGGGCCGGGAAACAAGAGGGGGTCTTTAAACCATTATTTCACGATGCTTGTGTGCTACGCACACCATTTAGAATGTTTCCTAGGTAGGTAGTCCCGACGTGTTTGCAGATCGCCTCGCGCTCTAAGAGGAAAGTCTCGCGAAAACACTGGCCACTTTGTCGTGCTGGCTTTTGACGCAGTTTTGACAGTCCCTTCATGAAAATTCTAGTAGAGCCCTAGTATCTTCATTTTTTTACGTTACAAGGCGGCCCACTGATTGAGCTTGACATCTACGGATGTTAACTAACTTGCATAACCGATACTGATACTAAGTGAACCCTCCTTTTTAAAAATCGAGTAAAGTGGGCAAGACTATTCTTTAAATAAATTGCGCGCATTTTTTTTTCTTTTCAAAGTTCAATAGGACGGTTCTACCAGGAGGCAGATACGATCAGTTGGTGAGTATAGCCTGCTTCCTGTACTACGCAAATACCCAGCCAAGTCTCCTATGTGTATATCCTCCTAAGAAAGAACAGAAAAGAGAATGCAACTTTTAACACTCTGCAAACATTGCAACGTGGTTCTCCGCGTCCATCTGCACCCTTTAACGGCCGGCCGTCGCGGTGGAGCAGAGAGCGGGTACCCCGTGACCTCAGCTTTCCCGGTCTACTTCTCGCGCGCGTGCAAGCACTGGCGATAGACGAAAGGCCCATGTCATTTGCCCAGAGTCTTGCCAAGACGCTCGGGGAAGTACCGTACGATGCCTCGTACACAGAAGAGGTAAAATGGCGCCGGTCAAAGCTTTCCGGCGACGAGGGGCTCGGCATAGACCGTCTGCTGCGGTACTGCGGTATTTCGGATGCGCAGAGAGCGTACCCGCCCTCAACAAGAGAGGCGTTTATCGAGTTAGTGCAGAAAGTCGACGCGGCAGCGCCGGCGCCGACGCGGCGATGGCGGATCTACCAGACGCGCGCCCTGCTGTATTTATTTCTTGACTTCTCGGCTGACGTGCCTGCCGGCAAGCAGAGCGTTGCTGAGCACTATGTGTCCGAGCTGTGGGTGAGCAACACAGAGCGGAGCCTTGTGAGGGGCCTGTGGCTGCTGGACCACGGGCGGCCTGACGAGGCGCTGGAGCCTCTGGGCGAACCGTGGGAAGCCGAGGGCCAGGACCAGATCCACGAGTACATCATTGAGTCTCTGCACGAGCAGCGCCCCCGGGCGGTTGCTCTGTACCTTGCTGCGCGGGGGCAGCCCGGAGAGCACAGCGACGAGCTGGTGAAGTCGTACACGTCGCGGGGCAAGTTTGCCGAGGTGCTTGAGCTTGCGCGCGAGCAGCAGAAGACGCAGTATTTGGAGCAGCTTGCGCGTGCAAGCATTGAGGACAAGCGGAAGTCACTTGAGCTGGCGCAGCTGGCCTGCACGCCGGAGGAGTGGAAGGTCGTTGAGGACGAACTGAACCAGATCATAGTGACGTCGTCGCCCAGCATCACGGAGGAGAACGCGACGGCGACGGCTGTACTGGCGCGCAACGTCATGCTAGTGCGGGCTCTCCATGTGGGCGACACCCTGACGGTGTTGAAGCTGCGGGACACGAACGATCAGACAAGGCTCTTGTGCAAGGGCCTCTCTGACATCTAAATTATCTACAGCAATGCCTCTGGGCGACTGTGCTATACTTTATTCTATGCTAATTAGGATCCCATGTATCCGTTGCGAGCCTAGCGCGTCTAGCGGTGGCTTGCATAAAAAACTTTGTTATCCGAACCAGCTCTACAGTGCTTGAAAATATATAGTGAGTTAATTAGCTCGGGGCATAGAGAGAAAGGAGGGAGAGACAGAAGGTGGTTGATTCCCCCATCCACTACTTCTTGGTTCGCGAGATGCTCCACAGGCGGCCCTCCTCAGACAGCACGTTCAGGAGGAACTCGACCTCGCTTCGCCGGCGCGCCTCGGCAAGCCAGTCGCCAGCAATCTTTTTGGGCCAACCCTGCAGCGTGTTGGCCTCGGCCACGGCCTGCACCACGTCACCCTGCTGCAGATACGTGCTTGTGCGCGCAAGAACGCTCTCGACGTCGTCACCCTCGGGCAGGCCCTGCTTCTTGACGAGCAGCTGGCTGGCAGCCACGGACCCGATGTGGCCTGCAATGCCTGCGTCGGGCTGGACGAGGCTGGCCTTGCGGATCTCGGGCTCAATGAGCGCGAAGCGCGCGGCGAGCTGCGTGTGGCTGAGCACGCCGTACTGCTTCACCGTGGGCGCGACGCTGGCCACCACCGCGTTCACCAGCGGGTCGCTGGGCAGCGCCTTGGTCAGGGTGTCAAGGTACGGCTTCAGGGGCACGGTCTTGCCGCTGGAGAGCACGCGCTGGAGGTCGCCGAGGGCGAGGTAGAACGAAACGACACCGTCCTCGCTCTCGATGATGCGGCCGCTGCTCAGCATTGCCTCCTGCAGGGTCTCGACGTCCTTCTTGAGCTCGCCGAGCTGGGCCAGCCGGCCGTTGCGCTCGTGCTCAACGCGGTCACTGATCTCGTGCTCGAACACGCGCTGCAGCTCGGTGTACTGCGCGGCAATCCTGTTGTTTGCCGCCGCGACCGCCTTCTGCGTGACGGCATCCAGCGCCAGCTGCAGCCTCCGGTTGTAGGAGTCGACCAGGTTCAGCTTGGCCGCCAGGTACTGCTGCTCGGCCGTCGCGCGCGTCGTCGATGTCTGCTTCTTCAGGCTCGCCTCGAACTCGCGCTTCAGCAGCTCGCGCTCGCGCTTGATGCTGATCGACGCCTCCTTGATCGAGGTGCCCAGGCTCTTGAAGTACGACTCGTTCAGCAGGTCCACGCTCTTCGCCTGCTCGGCCAGCTTCACCTGTCTCACAATGGACTGCAGCAGCGGGTCGATCTGCTCAGGGCTCACAGCCGCGTCCTTGCCGACTCCCTCCACCGTCTTGTTCGGGACCTGCTGCACCTTTGCCGGTGCCGCATTGCCCCACTGCATGACCTGCGGGTCCACAGGAGCACTCGCGTGGTCCTGCGGAGCCGCGGACGGCTCCTTACCGGCCTGCGTCGCCTTGCGCACGGTGGTCCGTGCTGCGTCCCCGACCTTCACGATGGCGTCGCCGTCCTTGCCGGCAGGCCTCGCTGCAGCCTTGCTCGCGGGCTTGCCCGCGGGCTGCTCAACAACATGCCCGGCCGTGTCGGGCTGGGCCTGCACTGTGCCCGTCTTAGAGTCGTAGCGCTCGGGGTTGGCCTTGCTGTCGCCGTCGACCGCGACCGTCTTGATCGGCTTGTGCTGGCCCTCGTCCCAGGTGCGCCGGTAGTCGCCGTCGGGCGCCTTCACGGCCAGCCAGAACTTCCAGTCGTCCACAAACCCCACAATGAAGTCGGCCAGAGGCACGTACACTGTGAACTTGTCGTAGAACTCGTCGTCGTGCAGCGCGTAGTACACGCCGCCCGCGTAGCCGCCGACCACAAGCGCCGCCGTCGCCAGAAACAGGTTCCGGATCCGGTGCCGCTTCCGCGGCTTGGCGCTGCCGGCGCCGGCCGCCGCGTCTGGGGCCAGCCGCGCAGGCCGGGTAGAGAACCGCACCCTGGACACCAGGGGCTGCCCCCGCACAGAGGCTCCCCTCAGCTGCCTCGCAAGCAACGACTGCATCATTTCCGCGACAGGTGGGGCTTACAAGCGTGCTGTGGTGGACTGAGCCGTTGCCGATCACAGCAGCCGCCCATTGGCCCGGGGCGGTGACTCAGCAGCTGCCCACTCAGTGGGGCGCACGTGAGCACAGGGCCCACCCCGGGTGCGCGCGCACCGCCTGTGCTGCAGGTGGTTTATCAGTGGCTGCGCCTGTGCAGTTCAGCATCTGCGCAGGCCATTTGCGCGGGCCGCAGATACATAAGCTCGAGGGGGCGGTCGAGGCGCACGGTCTTCGTCTGAGTACCGCTCGCCTGGATTAGACAGGGTCTTTGCAGCCAGACGCTTTAAACGCAAGTGTATATTTTGTTACGATGGTTAATATGGTTGTATAATGGGAAGATATATAGATGCCCGAGCAATTGGGTTCCCGAGAATGCTCTCAGATGGTATCGTCATTGTCGCCATCGCCGTCGCTGTCGCTGTCACTGCTGCTATCACTGCCGCTGTCACTGCTGTTGCGCGCGTACTCCTCGAGCTCTGTGCCCGAGTCGCTCTGGCTAACGTCGGCCCATGCAACGTAGAACGGGCGGATCAGGCCGCCGACCTCCTTCAGCGACAGAGGGTCGAACGGAAAGTAGCACTCGAGAACCTTGAACTCGCGGTAGTTTGGCCACAGGACCGACGACAGCCGCGTCAGATCCGACGTCGCCGAGCGGCTTGCTGTGTCGGCACGCACGCGGCCCACGCGGTTGCGCTCCAGAATCGTGAAGCAGTAGGCAATGCCCTCGTCGCACGACACCTGGGCAAACATGCTCACCACAGACGACTCGCAGTACTTCAGAGGGTTGAACTTGGTCATTATTATTGTTTGGAACACCTTGTCGAGGCCAGCCTCCCACTCGCCAACCTCCTTGCCCGGCTCGCTGTCGTCCTGGCTGCCTGCCTGCGTGCGCAGATCCGACCGCCGGAAGCAGAAAATGTAGAAGAGCGCCTGCACGGCCGAGTAGAACATGCGGAACCGCGCCATCGACATGGTCTGGTCGACCTCGTGCTCGCGCTCGGCTACATAGCTCTGCACCCAGCTGGCGAGGTAGCTCACCACAAACACGATCTGCGTGCGTGAAATGCCCTTGGACCGCGCCACAAACGACGCAATGTACTGCATCGCCTTCTGCCGCTGGTTCATCGAGATGGTGGGCGACATCGACGCGTCCAGCAGCGTGACGAGAAACGCGTCCATCATATCCTTGTGTGCATGCACAATGTAGAACCACAGAAACTGGACCGCCTGCGGTGTTGAAGTCGGCAGCACAACGCGCTTGAAAATGTCCAGCAGCATAATAAATAAGGGAGAGGCCTCGCCCGACTGCACAGCCTCCGTCGTGAACTTCTTAGTGAGGTGGCTGAACACCACCGACATCACGGCGTCGACCTTCTCGGCCATCGGCTCGGCTGCCTCGAGCTCGGCCGCCCGCAGCGCCAGCTCTTCGCCCGTGAACTCGGTGCCCTCCTCGGCCGTGTCGGCTATGCGCACGCGCTTCGGCTCGTGCCGCGTGCCAGCATCATCGTCATCATCGTCCTGAGCCGAGCGCTTTAGAGACTCCGAGGGCGATGCTGCGTTTGCTGCAACTACGGTGCGCTCGCCCTCGTCCTCATCGTCTTCATCCTCATCCTCGTCGTCGTCGTCTTCGTCGTCCTCGTCCGCAGAGCTCTCGTCGTCCTCGTCTTCTGAGTCCGAGAGCCCGTCATCGAGCTGGATGCTCTCGAGATCCAGCTCAACTAGGCGCTGGATGATGAGCTCCCACACAGCACGCAGCTGGTCCGGGGCGTACTCCGTCAATTGCAGCAGGTTGTGCACATAGCTGGCGAGCTGCGCCTTGGGGCTCATTTTGAACGGGAACTGCTGGGCAAAGATGACGGCAAACGCGGCGGCCGACGTCGGCACGAGCTGCAGAATGCGGGCCACCACGGCGTGGTGCGGGGCCAGATCCAGCCTGGCCTCGGAGAATTGAGCCACCGCGCGGCTCGCAATCTCGCTCCACCAGCGCGGGTTTCCGCTGGCAAGCACGCTGAAGAACTGGACGTACGCCTCGGTCACGCGCGGCGAGACCTCGCTCCACTGAGCGAAGTCAAGCAAGGCCGTGATCACAGGCACGGCCGCGTAGCAGTCGAGCCGCGTGATCTCGCGGCTCAATGCCCGCAGAACCGCCGTCAGCTTGCCCTCGTCCAGGGGCGTTTCGCGGCCGTAGTCGTCGGCCCCGGGCCGCAGCGCACCGTGAACAATGTCGTGAAGAGGCTGGACATTGCCACTGCGCAACTTGTCGAGAGCCTCGCGCACCAGGTGTGAGTACATCTGTTTAGTGCCCGCGTCGAGCGGCGCACTCGGTGTGGCGGATTTCTCGCCATCTATTGGTGGTGTTAACGCTACGCTATTAGTGTATGATGGGGCGTTGCCGCTGCCGTTTCCCGCGCGGCCGTCCGCAGGGACCGAGACCGGAGTCGAGGAAACAGCCATCATCTTATCGACACTGTAGCCTCAGCACACTCCTCTGTGGCTCAATGTCGATTACGGCCTGTTGGTCCGCCAGTGGAAATCTCGGTAGAGTAAGCTTTTAAGTCCTGGATTACCTGAGGTTTTTTTTTTGGGGCACGGGTGACGCCCTCGCACCCCTATCCAACCCGTGCCCCCTTGATTCGGGTGTGCCGGCTCTTATATCGAGAACAGTGCCAATTGGGAACGGAAGGGGTCTTGGTTAAAGACCCTGGCTCGCAGATACGCAGCACTGGCGGAGCGCACGGTTGGGTTCTGGCGCCGGCTCCTATAAATCTAGGAGACCCTCTGCTTGCCAGGGCTAGGGCGCCTCATGCAGTCACTGAAAGAGAACGCTTCATAACGTCATATAGGGTGCGCCGTCCTGCAGCGACGCTAAAACACGACGGTCCGGCTCGTCTACAGGCTGTGGGTTGCGGCCGGGGCCTATGACCGGCTGATTTGGCAGGCAGACTGTGCTTTTTGCGTCCCGGTTCTCCCTCTCTAGCACTGTCCAAGTAATGCAGGCTATACTAAGACACTGCTGTGCCCCTCACCATATACATAGATAAATTGAAAGCCTACTACCACCACACACCCACTACACACACACTATACACCCACTGCATGCGTGGACATGCCCTTGGCAAAGCAAAGGCTAGCCCCCGAGCCAGCTCACAAACCTTGGAAGGTTTGTCTGTAGCCAGCCGTTTCCGCCTGCTCAGTCAGTCTCTCCCACTAGTGAGTTGTAATTTAGGTGGGTTTGCGGTGGGAGCCGTGCCCCGCTCCCAACCCGCACTGGGCATTATTTTCGCCGTAGAGCGCTGCCCCCCACCACATCCACCCGCCGCGGCGCGCCTCAACCAACTCTCGATCTCGGGCGGCGCTTCCCCACAACCCACTCGCTAGCTGCTGACCAACCCTTGTTGCCTGCTTCCTCGCTTCCAGCTATACGGGTCGCGCAGCGGTAGTTGACCTTCACTGCAATTCCGACCGGCGCCAGGCCCGCACCTCCCAACAAAAATGCAGTATTTCGGGAGAGCGTTCGACACGGTTTCCCGCACCTGGAACAGCCTGAACCCGGCAACGCTGTCGGGGGCGATTGACGTTGTTGTCGTGCAGCAATCAAGCGGCGACCTGAAGTGCTCGGCCTTCCACATCCGGTTCGGCAAGTTCTCGACGATGCGGCCGTCCCAGAAGGCGGTCGACTTCTACGTGAACGGCGAGAAGATCAATTTCCCCATGAAGCTCGGCGAGGGCGGCGAGGCGTTTTTTGTGTTCAGCACGCATGGCGATGTCCCGGAAAGCCTGCTGACGTCGCCCGTTGTGAGCCCGTCGTCCAGCCCGACGGCCGGTGCAAACGACGCAAGCGACACTGACGTCGACTTCCTCGACATCTCGAACTCGCAGGACACGTCGCAGGACACGTCGCAGGACACGTCTCAGGACACGTCGCAGGACGTCTCGCAGGACGCCTCGCAGGACCCCTCACAGGCCAATTTGCACGACAGCTCGCAGGACAGCAATTGGGACCGCCCCCAGGGCGGGTCGCCGGCGACCCCCCGGACGAGCGATGAGCCGGCAGGGGAGCCGCAGGACGGGGCCGACCGCGCGGAGGAAGAGGACACGTTCGAGCCGCGCCTGCGCGGGCAGGACCCCGAGCGCATCGACCGGATCATCAAACGCCTGCGCGAGGTGAAGATCCCGTCGAGCCACAGCCACATCGAGGATGGCAGCGACGTCATCATGGACATGACGGGGTACAAGGCCGGCGGCACGAACACCAAGGAGCTGGAGAAGGTCGTGACAAACATGCTGGACCTCGACGGCGACTCGCCGCCGCAGTCGCCGCCGCAGTCGCCGCCGCACACGCCGCAGGACTCGCGGCAGGGCTCCCCCTCCGAGCCGCAGCCCCACGTCGCGCACATCGACGCCAACGTCGACGGCGCAAACAGCGGCGGAAGCCACCCCAGCGACCTCGGGCCGAAGCAGCACTTTGTCAAGACGTTGCGCCTGAGCTCGGACATGCTGAAGCAGTTGAACCTGAAGCCGGGCACAAACGACATGAAGTTCGTCGTGCGCTCGAACCAGGCCACCGTCGAGGCCAACATCTTCCTGTGGAAGTCGACCACGCCCGTCGTAATCAGCGACATCGATGGCACCATCACGCGCAGCGACGCCATGGGCCATCTCATGACCCTCGTTGGCCGCGACTGGACCCACGCGGGCGTCGGCCGCCTCTACTCGGACATCGCCGACAACGGCTACAATATCATGTACCTCACGTCGCGCTCCGTGGGCCTCGCAGACCCCACGCGCGGGTACTTGCGCAGCATCTACCAGGACGGCTACCGCCTTCCGGCGGGGCCGGTCATTCTGAGCCCGGACCGCACCATGGCCGCCCTGAAACGGGAGGTCATTATGCGCAAGCCCGAGATCTTCAAGATGTCCTGCCTGCGCGACATCAAGAAGCTGTACGAGCCGGACTTTGTTGACGAGACGCCGTTCTACGCCGGCTTCGGCAACCGCATCACAGACGGCCTGAGCTACCGCTCCGTAAACGTCCCGTCAACAAAGATCTTCACCATCAACACCGAGTCCGAGGTTCGCATGGAGTTGCTCGAGCTCAGCGGGATCAAGAGCTCGTACATCCTCATCCGCGACCTTGTAGACCAGCTGTTCCCGCCAAATTTGCCCGAGCAGGACAAGCTGCACAAACTGAACACGACCGAGTTCAGCGACCTCAACTTCTGGCGCGACCCGATTCCGGACGTCTTGTCGGATGACGAGGACGACGACACGCTAACGACCACAAAGAATACTAAGTCCACAAGATCGCGCGGCGGCGTCATTGACTGGGAGAGCGGCGTGCAGGCCCAGTTCATAGATGACGAGTACGACTCGCAGGCCGACGAGGACTACCAGGACAGCGGCCAGGAAGACGAGGACGAAGACGAGGACGAGGACGATGATGAGGACCGCAGCGCATTCCAATCCGCCGTTGACGACAACGGCGATGGAAGCATATTTTCAAAGCCAGTCGCCCAATTCGAGACGGACTCCGAAAGCGAGGCCGAGGAGCGGATGCTCCAGGAGGAAGAAGGAAGACTTGATATTGCATCACTGGACATTAACAAATGACTTGACCTTATCACCGGCAGCTCATAATGGGCCTCGACGGCTTCTGGGAACTGCCGTGCTGCATAGCTAGCTGAGACTGCTAATCATACTATAGACAGAGCGTTTTTAATAGGTTATGGTCTGCGCGACACCCACGGAGCCGTCTCTAATTAATAGAACAACGTGAACAAGGTAAGCCGGAAAAATAGATCGGCAACATAGATCGGCATTTTAGACCGGCATTCTAGACCGGCATTTTAGACCGGCATTTTAGACCGGCAAATTAGGTCTGTAACTTTGGGCAGCTTTTGCCCAATAGGTGCGCTGGTAATGTAACTGCAAGTCACGATCTCTCCACCTGGCGCCCACCATCACGAGAGCGCGACTTGCCACTTAGGTCCTGTCTCTATTCTTTAGTCCAAAAACGCCTGGACTCGACACGTATGCAAACCAAGCGCTGCGCACTCGATGGCTTGGCAATGCTTCCAAGGACGCCAAAAATAGAATTCTCCAAATAGACACTCATCATTGTGCGCCCCACTCTGAATACCTGGCCGGATCTACATTACTACACAATTCCTAAATCGTGGCTGGCCACCACCAGCGGTACAGAACCCTTAACACAAGCCGCAAAACTTGACCGGGCGCGCCCGCAGCAGCGTCCAAATGCCCATTGAGCCGTGGAATTGCCCGCCTTGTGTACGGAGGGGACTCAGTGCAGGGACTCAGTGCAGGGACTCAGTGCAGGGACTCGATTTTGGAGTGCACCCAGTGACCTAGCCCCGAATCTAATTGGTGGGCGAAGGGTCCGGCGCATGCATACGCCGTAGCAGGCGGCCCTCGCCTCTTAGCGGCGCCCACGTGATGGTATCCGCCTGAAAGTTTAAGACCGGCCTGGCCACCGACCGCCGCCAGTCGTGCCGTTTTAAACGTTTGGACCGATCCCAGAGACATTGGAGGCAAACGGTGGCTCTGTCTGCTGAGAATGTCAAGCGATGCCGCAACCCACTACGCAGAGATTGCGGTGGGAGGTATGACCTGCGGCGCATGCACGGCTGGCGTCACCAAGGCGCTGGAGGGCGTGGCTGGCGTGGACCGCGCGGAGGTATCGCTTGTGACGGAGCGTGCAGCGGTGCGCTTCCACGACGCGGAAGTGGGTGCACTCTCCGCCGCAATTGAGGACGCAGGCTTCGACGCCACGGTGGTTAAGTCGCACGCGCTGAACACCCTGCCAAAACCGCCCACGGCAACCCACACCGAGCTCGCGATCCAGGGCATGACATGCAGCGCATGTACGAATTCAATACGGCAGGCGCTGTCGGGAATCCCGGGCGTGCTCAATGTGGAGGTGTCGCTAGTGACGGACACGGCGCTTGTCGAGCACAACGACCTGGGCAGCCCGGGGCTGCCCGGTCTCGTCGCGGCAGTGGAGGACGCTGGATTTGACGCACAAATTAGGTCGTCGCGGCCGGCGGGCAGGCCAAGCAGCAACACTCTGGAGCTCAGGATATTCGGCATGACCTCCGACGAGAGCACTGCTTCCGTCGAGAGCGCTCTGCAGCAGCTGCCCGGCGTCAGCGACGTAAAGGTGTGGCTGGACACAAGTGTGGTCGTACTTGTGTACGATTCGAAGCGCATCGGCGTGCGAGCACTGATGCGCGCCATCGAGGAGCTGGGGCTGAGCGCCATTGTTGCCGAGACGGCCGACAACTCGCAGCAGGTCGCGGCACTGGACCGCGTGAAGGAATCGCAGGCGTACTACCGGGACACCTGGAAGACGTTTTGGCTGGGACTGCCCATTATCTTGCTCGACAAGGCGCGACCCAAGCTTCCTTCTTGGCTTACAGCCCGCGTCCTGCCGGGGCTGTGGCTGGACGACATTCTCAGCCTCGCGCTCACAATCCCCATATTCTTGGGGCCTGCCCGCCGGTTTTACGTCAAATCATACAAGGCGCTGCGTAACGGCACGCCTACCATGGACGTGCTTGTCACCACGTCGGTGACCTGTGCACTGGTTTACTCTGTTTTTGCTCTCATCCACGCGGTGGTCGTGGGAATGGAGCACCACCAAATGTATCTGTGGGACGCGTGCGCTATGATTCTGATTTTCGTGCTTCTTGGCAAGTACCTTGAAAACCGGGCCCGCGGCCACACGTCGCGCGCTTTGTCCGAGCTCATCTCGCTGGTGCCGGAGCAGGTGCACGTAATTGCTAGCGACACCACTGAGGACGGGCAGTTCATCTCTACGGATCTACTCCAAGTAGGCGACATTGTCGTGCTGAAGCCGGGCGAGAAAATCAGTGCTGATGGTGAGGTCATATCCGGCGAGTCGTACATATCCGAGTCGCTGCTCACCGGTGAGTCACGACCGATTCTGAAACGCGCCGGGGACAAGGTTGTGGGCGGTACCATCAATGGGTTGGGCAATCTACGCTTCCGCGTCACGCAGTGCGGCTCGGACACAAAGCTGTCGCAGATCATCACACTGATCAAGGACGCCCAGTCTTCACGGGCGCCAATCCAGCGCTATGCTGATGCAGCAGCGGCCAAGTTTGTACCTGTGGTATTGAGTCTCTCGCTGATAACATTTTCCGGGTGGATGATAGCGGGTGCTTTGCTTGGGAAGGAGCGGCTGCCGGAAGTTTTTGAAACTTCGTCGCTGTTTTTCGTTTCCATGCGGCTGGCCATTTCTGTTGTAGTTGTGGCGTGCCCGTGTGCCCTGGGGTTGGCTACACCGACGGCGGTAATGGTTGGCACCGGTGCTGGCGCCGAGCACGGCATCCTTGTGAAGGGAGGCGCTGTGTTCGAAATGGGATCCAAGGCCTCAATTGTTCTGTTTGACAAGACCGGTACACTGACCACAGGCCGTATGTCTGTGGTATCCACCACAGTGGCCGCGGCCCACTGGCCTCTGGTGCGGGCGCTGGAAGTGCTAAGCGAGCACCCCGTGGGCAAGACTCTGGCGACCTACCACCACCCTGAAGAAGGGCTCGATGCCGGAAAATCCGGTAAGAATCTACCGGTCGAGAGCTTCGAGGCCATCATGGGCGTAGGGGTCAACGGCATTGTAGAGGGGCATAAGGTATTTGTGGGGCGCCACCGCGATAGCATCATCGAGAACGGGGACGTGATTGTTGAGATTGATGGTATTCAAGTCGGTGCCATCACCTTGAAGGACTCCCTCAGGTCTGATGCACCGGCGGTTGTGGAGTCTCTGAAGTCGCAAGGTTATCAAGTTGGTCTTGTGTCTGGTGACAGCCGCAACGTTTCTGAGTCGGTAGCCCGCGAGGTGAACATTGATGAAGGCTATGTGTGGAGCCAGATGCACCCCGAGAACAAGGTTGAGGTGATTGAGACATTGCAGGCCGAGGGAATCGAGGTCGTGTTTGTTGGCGACGGGATCAACGACTCGCCGGCCCTTGCGTCGGCGTCTGTGGGCGTGAGCATGGAAGGGGCCACGCATGTTGCAGTAGAATCGGCGGACGTAGTGTTGCGCCAAGCGTCACCCATCACAGGGGTTCCTGCGGCGCTAGATCTGTGCAAGTGCACAATGCGTCGCATCAAAATCAACCTGTTTGCAAGTGTCATTTACAACACCACCATGATTCCGTTCGCCATGGGCTTACTACTACCGTTCCATATGATGCTGACACCAGTGATGGCGAGCGGCGCTATGGCGCTGAGCTCTGTTTCGGTGGTTGTGTCGAGTCTACTGCTGCGACGATGGCAGCCCAAGGAGCTTGGTCTCTATACGAGCACCGAGCCGTGCGCCGTGAATAGCCTATGGGCACGATTCATGCAGCGGGTTCGCGCGCTGAGGACCAAGGAGGTACGCTACGTCCCGGTATAAGATGGACGGAAGCCCTCGTAATGTGTGTATATGTGTAACGAAGTTTTAGTTATTGTCTGATGGCCGTTGAGGAAGGAAACAAGCGACCACGCATAAGCAATCTGGTGCAGGAAGCGGGGAAACGGGGCAAGCTGACTGTATGTTCAATCGTATCGATATGCCACAACGATCGAGGCGGGTAGGGCGGCGAATCCTGTCTCAGAAGGTAAAACGCTGTTACTATATCCGGCAAGTGCTATAACATGGCAAGCGCTGCAGCTGATCAAGGTCCGCGCAAGTAGGAAAGCACGAGGCAAAATACCCGGACAGTTTTCTGCGGCATGTTTCACAGAGTTGAGCGTGAAGTGAACTCTGACGATCCGCAGCGACCTACTGGCGTGGAGTCACCACACGTACGCGAGAAGACGCTACCGAGTGCCGATGCGCAACGACAACTCAAGCCCCCTCAATGCCAGTAGGCCCCAGAAAGCCGACAATCACTGTGGCAATTATCTGCAGCGAACCCCAACGACCCGCAGCGCGCCCCACCTGCTCCTAAAAATAACCAAACAAGCAGGAGCAACGCTCGTAACGAGCACGACAGGCAACTCGAGATAGCGCTTTGCTAACCAAAGCTAAATAGTATTAACGGTGCCTAGATATGACGCTTGAGCGAGATGTAAATACAACGCCCAAGACCACTAGCCATGCACCCATGTACTTTTATTGCGCCTGCGTCGTGCAGGGAGGCGGGCGCAAGCAGCTCGCACCCACGCCTTAGCCCGGCTTGGCGAACGGCCAAAACCTACTCTGCCGAGCGGTCGCAGCCCCACCCCATTTCCACCCCGCTGGCGATCTGTACCCGCACCGCATGGCCGCCCCACCTGCAGCTTATCGGCGGTGCCGCCCCGCGGCCAGTGTGGGCGAGGCCTGCCACGTGACGTGCGACGCCATGCGGCTGGCGCGACGGCCGTTGTCTTATTTTCCTTCCCCACGGTTTTTGGATTGGGGCTACCCGAACCCCAAAATATAAGAGGCGTATGGCTCGGTGAAATGGAGCGGCTCACCTCTGGCCGATCCATGCTGGCGGACGTTGGCGCGATGAGCTATCACCGGAGCAATGGACGGGCGCTGGACGAGAGGGCATTGCGGCGGAAGCGGCTCTTCTGCACGCTGTGTTTTCTCAGCAAGCGGCAGGCCGCGTTCGAGCAGCAGTTTCTGGAGCTCGGCGACGCAGACCGCGCCGTGGTGCTGCTGTCGAGCATACTCACGGAGAACAGCGGGCTGCACCCCATGCGGGCCACAATCCAGCCCGAGCTGGGCGCGGCCATCCAGCGCCTCGGCACCGACGCCGAGTTCTGGGTGCGCGTGCCGAACCAGCGCGTGCTCGAGGACCCGTCGTGGCAGGTGCCGGTGATCCAGGCCTGCGACCCGAACCACACGATTTTCCGGACGCACGACTTCGGCATGCCTGTCGTGCGCCGGCTCTGCGAGAAGACGGCTGTGAACATTGCATTGCGTGACTCCGTCGTGCAGATCGACCTCAAGAACCTGCTCGAGGCCATTGCCGAGATGCGCGCCGACCTCGCGCTGCCCGATGTCGACCCGATTCTCACCGACATCTTCGGCGAAAAAACCGTGCAAGCGCTGCGCTGGTACACGCCGCGCTCCGAGGCGCAGGGCCTCGAGCGCTCGAACGAGCTTGCCCAGGGCATCATTGTGCTCCTCGCCTCCATTGCATTATTCGTGGCCACCGGCCTAATACTCGGCACCCGCGTGCTAGCCGAGCCCTCCTGATGCCTCTGCACTCCTCGGTGTGCCCTTGCCCCTTCTCCCCCCATTTTCTTCATAGGCGGCGGCGGTTCGTCCGCCCGCGTCGCGCGCGTCCCACTCTGGCCCTTAGTCATGGGCGCAGCGGTAAATAAATAAATAACTGTAACATTTGGCTACCCGACAGCTGCGCGCACCCGGCCCGGTTCAGGACTGCTCGGGCGCGAAGATGGAGTTCTGCGTAGAGAAGGTGTGCGGCACAAGCGCGCACACGCGCGATGCCGTGGCCGGCGTCCTGCGGCACGCGGACGGGGCCGGCCAGCCTGCATACGTCGCCTGCGCCGGCGCCGGCGCCGTGCTTGTGCCGCTGGCCGCGCGCAGCACCCCCTCCGCGCGCAGTCAGCGATTCTACTACCACGCGCCGCGGCAGGGGCCCTCGGACCTCATCGCGGCCGGCAGCCCCAAGGGCAGCCCCGAGCCGGGCACCGCCGCGAACAGGCTTGTGCGCGTGAACAAGGCCGGCTGTGTGGCCGCAAGCACGGCTTCGGCCATGGTCGCTGTGGGCGAGGCCGGCGGCTACATGCCGCGCCTGCTGCTCTACGACCTGGCGTCCGGCGACTGCCTGTCGGTGCTGCGGGACCAGCACCAGTTCGGCGTGCAGCACATCCGCTTCTCGCCGTCAGGCACACACCTAGCGTCCATCGGCACCCCGCAGGACGGCTTTCTCTACGTGTGGTCTGTCGCGGGTGGGCAGTTCGAGCTGCAGGCGTCGAACCGCTGCATCTCCGAGGTCCACGACCTTGTGTGGCTGAACAACGACCAGCTCGTTACTGTCGGCGTCCGCCACATCAAGCTCTGGACCGTCGGCTCCGAGTCCATTCTGCCCGGACGCAGTGTGCTGCTCAGGGACACCCTGGACCAGACGTTCGAGTGCGCGTGCCCCGCCGCGGGCCCCCTGCGCGGAGGCATGCTAGTGGGCACAGCTCGCGGCGAGGTGTACAAAATGCCCGAGGTCGAGCTGCTCGCGGAGCTGTCCCCGCGAGAAGCGGTCACGTCCATTGTTGCGCTGGACGCAGCGTTCGTCCATGTCCTCGTCAGCACACAGAGCCGCATCTACGAGTTTAGAAAGTCGTTTGCTAGCGGGCCCACAAAAACATACTCTTATGGGACCGCCGCCCTCTTTTCCCTCGGCTCTGACCTCTACTTTCTTGCTCGAGATGACGTAGGCTCGGGCCGGGTGCTGCGCCTTCCTGCGTCGCAGGATATACCGTTCGACGCCATTGAGGACCCTGAGGCGGCAGAAGAGCAACAAGACCTCCAGCTGTACAAAAACATGCAGCTTAGATCCAATCCCGAGGGAACTGTTGTCCTGTGGCGCGCAGGCGAGCCGTTCGTTCACTGCTGGCCACACACGCGTTTCGACATACCATTCTCGGATATAACAACTGCGTATGCACCAACGGTCGACTCCTTCCCCATGGCCGGGTCTCTGTGCGGCGACCTCTATTTCGGCGGCCAGCTGCTCAACGCGCACAACGGACCCATCACGGATGTGGACCAGCTGGGCGCCATCGCCATCAGTGCAGGAAGAGACCGCACCGTCCAGGTATGGCAACACGTGGAGCCCGAGGATCAGCCGCCGTACTGGAAGCTGCGGCAGACGTTAGTGTTCACAAGCCCGGTTCTGAAGGCAAAACTATGCGCCCGTCTGGACGGAGCGTATGCCCTCGTGTGCTGCGCCGCCAACAAAACAGCCTATTTTTACACTGTTGACTCGCCCGGCACTGCTGGTGTTGATGTAGATGCTCCGCTGTTCGCAGACTCGCCAAGGAGCCTGCTGCTCAAGGGTATGCCATTCGACATGGCTGCGCTAGGAGAGGACTTGGTGTTGAGCACCAACGACAAGCACGTTTCGGTGCTAGACCCGTTTGCCGAGACCGAGAACGTGAAGCAGGCGTGGCGCGCGTTTAATGCAAATGCAGAGTCCGTGAATCTGACACACGTGGAGATCATCAGCCGAGACAGTGCTCGCTATGTTCTAGCCGCCGGCTCGGACAAGTGTGTTCATCTGTTCACGTTTCCCAAAGGCGTACTTGTCGCATCTCAGTGGGGCCATGGCGACCCAATAGCAGGCGTTGCCTGGACAGGGTCGGAGGTGCTGAGTGCGAGCGAGAGCATTATGGTCTCATCGCTTCACCCGACCTCAGATAGTTCTGGTGTTGAGCGGCCGCGGCTCGGCCGCAGCCGCTCGTCCACCATGACTGACGCGCCGCAGGCTGCCAACTTGCCGCCGTCGCCCACGCTGCCGCGGTTCGTCATACCGAGCAGTGCGCAGCCCACAGTGTCGACCAGTCCACCGCGCAAGGTGTACAATGCAAGTGTCTCACCGCCGCGGCCGCGCAGCGTGAGCCCGCAACGCATGGCTGTTCCGCCACGAGGGCTTACGCGGAGCCCGAGCCCGGCGCGGCCAGCGAGCCCGACTCGACCACCCAGTCCAGCGCGGGAGCGGCCAGCGTCGCCGCGCCGCAGCGAGCCCAGTTTAGGCCCGTCCGCGAAGGATGCGACCGAGAAGCAGGGCGGACTTGCGTACAAGCCGTTGAGGCTGGCCACGCCGTCAACCCAGGCGCGCAACATAGCAGCGGCATCGGCGGCGGCCAGCGCCGAGAAACAGCAGGACCCGACGGCACACCTCGAGGAGGCGCTCCAGCAGTTTGTCGAGCAGCCACTGTCGCAGCACGACACGGCGAAACTGCGCACACTGCTTGTGTCGGCGCTGAACAAGGTGGACGGTTTTTCACTGGTTGAGGAGTTCAGTGAGCGGCTGTGCGGAAGCATTGAGGCGCGCCTGGAAAACAAGCTGGCAGAGCTTCTCAAACGCACGTAGCGCCGACCGCGCACGTAGTTTGCGCGTCCAACGAGCCCGACGCACCATCTCGCACTGGCATTGGCCGACCAAGGCGCTGAGTTACGAATTTGCAGCCATTTAATGAGACCATGGCCGTGTAAATAGATGTATTTGCATTTAATTTCTGATACCAAAAATATGCCCCTACAGGCGAGCCATTTTTGACCGAGGCGGCACCGAGCGCGACGACACCGCAAGCGTACAGGCCCCGTTGCACAGACATACAAACGAATGAGGGAATCGTGCAGCGCGCGAACACGCCTATTGGCAGAGCGTCGTGTGGTCTGTGCAGGACGCGCCGTTGAGTCATGCATGCCCCACATTTCTGCGGATAAGACCTAACCCGCACGATATGGGACGCGGGCAGTTATAAGCGACCACGGCTGGCGACAAACCGCCGGCCCCCCATTCAGCGCGCAGTAGGCGAAGTTTTAGGAGGCCCTAGCATGATGAACAAAAGCATACGGTGCGTGCCGCGGCTGCGGCGCGGCTTCTCGAGCAGCAGCGCGGCGGCAAAGAAGGTCGCGTTCGACTGGACGGACGGACTGAGCCTGCGTTCGCAGCTCAGCGAAGACGAGGCGGCGATCGCGGAGACGGCGCACGACTTTGCGCAGTCGGTGCTGTACCCGCGGGTGGTAGAGGGTAGCCGGACCGAGGTGTTTGAGAAGAGCCTGATGCGCGAGTTTGGCAGCGTGGGGCTGCTAGGCGCGACAATCAGCGGCTACGGGTGCGCCGGCGTGAACAGCGTGTCGTACGGGCTGATTGCGCGCGAGGTGGAGCGCGTGGACTCCGGGTACCGGTCGGCGATGAGCGTGCAGTCGTCGCTGGTGATGCTGCCGATTGCCGAGTTCGGGAGCGAGGAGCTGAAGCAGCGGTACCTGCCGCGGCTGGCCACGGGCGAGCTTGTGGGGTGCTTTGGGCTGACCGAGCCGAACCACGGGTCGGACCCGGGATCGATGGAGACGAAGGCGGTGCGGCACGCAACCAAGCCCGGCGTGTATGTGCTGAACGGGTCGAAGACGTGGATCACGAACTCGCCGATTGCCGACGTTCTGGTCGTGTGGGCGAAGCTCGACGGCAAGATCCGCGGGTTTGTGGTCGACCGCGCGGCCACGAAGGCCGGCACGATCTCGACGCCGAAGATCGGCCACAAGGTATCGCTGCGGGCGAGCACGACCGGCATGATCCACCTCGAGGACGTGGAGGTGCCCGAGGAGAACATGTTTAGCACCGTGGAGGGCTTGAAGGGCCCGTTCACCTGCCTGAACAGCGCGCGCTACGGGATCTCGTGGGGCGCGATGGGCGCGCTCGAGGAGGCGCTGCGGCTGGCGCGCGAGTACTCGCTCGAGCGCAAGCAGTTCAAGCACCCGCTCGCACACTACCAGCTTGTGCAGATGAAGCTGGCCAACGCGCTCACCGACATCAACTACGGGCTGCTGGCGTCGCTGCAGGTCGGCCGCCTGAAGGACGCGGGCCTCGCGGCGCCGGAGATGATCAGCATGGTGAAGCGACAGAACTGCGA
This sequence comes from Entelexis stigmatis, assembly GCA_030563545.1. Lineage (NCBI taxonomy): Eukaryota > Fungi > Ascomycota > Dipodascomycetes > Dipodascales > Trichomonascaceae > Entelexis > Entelexis stigmatis. The sequence goes on from JAJMJC010000003.1 coordinate 26,541, forward strand.
CCGCGCGTTGGCCGGCTCGCGCACCCTCATGGAGGTGTTTGGCGGCAACGCGACCGCCGACGAGTACCACATCGGCCGCATTGCCAACAACCTGCAGACGGTCCAGACGTACGAGGGCCAGAGCGACATCCACGCGCTCATTCTCGGCCGCGCCATCACGGGAGAGAACGCGTTCTTCTAAGTAATTCTTTCATGTACAGGGCGTCTGTCTGTGGGCGGCCCGCCTCTGACCGCCGCCGCGCAGCGTTGGCTCTAATGTGACGACTAGTAGAATAAAAGCGAGAAAAAAGCGAAAATTGACCGAGCGAACACCGAAAGAACGATTGAAACTACGGAAATAAAAAAAAACGCCGAGAATCTCGGGAAAGAACAGCCAAATGAGCTCTACATGAAACCCTAGTTTAGATCCACTATAACCCGCGGTGCACGGACCGCTGTGCCAGCACTGGCCGGGCCTGTTGGGGCCCCGCCCTTTGCATCCAGCATCCAGCCTAAAAGACCGCTGAACGCCATACGTTTTGCTCACCGACCGTCCGGCGGCTGCTCGGGGCCAATGCATTTATCATCCGCGCAATTTGTTAGTCACTCTGTGCCTCCACAGGGCGGCTTCACACTTCCGCCATCTGCACGACATCCGGTTTGACGAGCGATGGCCGGTCCTTTCATGGGATTTGGCGCGCGCCCGTGCGTCCGATTGAGGCAGACGCTGCTGCTGGACCACCGCAGCCGACTGGTGCACTCGTCGAAGGCCGAGGCGCCGGCCGGGCCCGACGCGCAGCAGAAAGAGATGCCGACGTGGGCTAAGCCGATCTCGTGCCAGCCCGCGCCGGGTAGTGCTGCGAGGCGCGAGCGGCACACGAGCCCGAAGTCCGACGTGCGGCGCAGGTTCGACGCGTACTTCGAGCTGTCGAAGCCGCGGCTGTCGGCGCTGGTCGTGCTGTCGGCAATGTCCTCGTACGCGCTGGCGCCGCAGGGCGGCTCGCTGGTCAGCCTCATGTTCCTGACCGCGGGCACGGCGCTGTGCTCGGCCTCGGCCAATGCGATCAACCAGGGCCGCGAGCCTGAGTTCGACCGCCAGATGACGCGCACGCGCACGCGGCCCGTTGCGTCGAAGCGGCTCACGGCGAACCAGGCGTTCGGGTTTGCGGCCGCCACGGGCGCCGCGGGCGTGTCTGTGCTTGCGGCCGGCACGAACTTGACCGTGGCCGCGCTCGGCGCGGCCAACATCCTGCTGTACGGCGGCACCTACACGACGCTGAAGCGCAAGAGCATTGCGAACACATGGGTTGGCGCCATTGTCGGCGCGATTCCGCCGCTCATGGGGTGGGCGACGTGCTCGACGCTGTGGACGCCCGGGCCGTGGATCCTGGCCGGGCTGCTCTACTCGTGGCAGTTCCCCCACTTCATGAGCCTGAGCTACTCCATTGCCGACGAGTACAAGAACGCCGGGTACGTCATGTCTGCGTGGACGAACCCGCTCCTGACGGCGCGGGTCGCGTTCCGGCACGCCGTCGCCATGTTTCCGCTGTGCTTTGCCGCGTGCTACTTCGGGCTCACGGACTGGTACTACATGGTGGACTCGTCGCTCGTGAACGGGTGGCAGATGTACGCGGCTTTCCGGTTCTGGATGCAGCAGCGCGCCCTTGTCGGCAAGGACCCGCGCGTGTACAAGCGCACGGCTGAGCACAAGAAGTATGCGCGGCTGCTGTTCTGGGCCAGCGTGATCCACCTGCCGTTGGTGCTGCTGCTGGCCATGCTGCATAAGAAGGGCCGCTGGGACGGGCTGTTCGGGGCGCCCGAGGACGAGCAGGCACGCGAGGGCGAGCAGGCGCGCGAGGACGAGCAGGCGCGCGGCAGCGCTGCGCAGCAGCCCGTGCGGCGGCCGCAGCCCGTGGCGGCCAAGAACTGATGCAGGACCCCTGCAAAGTGGGGATAAAATGTACATAGTGTGGGGACAAAGCGCCCCTTTGCACATACATAGCCTATTTTATTAATGCCTTGATACTTGTTTAGAACTGTAGTGACTGGACCACCTGGACACCGGCTGGACCGCGATTGCCAACAGCTGGCAGTACTGACCGGTGCACTACTTGACACACCTGATCAGCGGAACTGACTGGAGACCGGGAAAACAAACTAGGTTGTTGATTGGGTTGTTACTTGAACCCAGCAGGTGCTGAGCCAGCGGCCAGGTGGACGGCAACATCCACGAGGATTATACGAGAAATATACTGGGGCCAATTGAGAAATAAGTTCACAAACAAATAGGAATGAGTACTAGGATACTTTAAGAGCAGCCTCAAGAATACGGCCGCGTCTGTCACTTGGCCCCGAGCACGATTAACAGTCCCGCAGCACGCAGCGCGCACGAGTACGGTCGGCAGCTCCTCACACCCGCAGCAGAAGCGAGGCACCCGGATTGCCGCCATGCTCACGCCTGGGATCGCCCAGTTCCACCACATTCGGCGCGAGGCCACGACGTCGGGCCGGGGAATCTCGGTGGGCCGCGGCACGGCGGCCAGCGCCTACAAGCCGCCGTTCGAGGACGAGCACGCGCGGCACCAGCAGCGGCTCGAGGACATCCGGCTGGTTGGGTACCGGTACCTGAAGCCGCCCGGCGTCACGAGGACGCTGCGCGCGATCCACGAGGACGAGGCGTACGCGGCCGAGGCGAGCGCGAACATGAGCCTCAGCTCGGACGCTCTGCGGGCCGAGGCGTCGATGCCGAGCGCCGCAGACCGGTCCGAGGACGAGTCCATGGCCGAGGACGACGAGGTTGGGGATGACGCGCCGGACTTCTCGCTGCCAGCGCTCAATGCGTCGTTCCCGAGCATGTACTACCACTAAGTACCACCACCGACTGTGCTGCCGACACGGCCTTTTGCGGCCGGCGTGGCGGTGGACTTAGAGTAACTGTGATGAGTAGAAATGCTACCTAGGGGTGGTATAAAAATGCATAGCTGGAGCATGGTGGCGAGGTGGCGAGGTGAAGAGCTGAAGACGCCCGCACCCATGCTTTGGAATAAATAGAACAAGAAAAGACGGTGCAGATTCAGACGTAGATTCAAATGGGGCAGACCCAGATGGGGGAGGCTCGAATGGAGCGGGCAAAGATGTAGATTCAAATGGAGCAACCCCAAATTGAGCAACCCCAAGTGGAGCCGGCTCAGGTGGAGGCCGAGGGCGCGTCGATGATGTTCCACTCCGCAGACTTGCCGTTCATCTCGATGTCGATCTTGCTGATGAGGTAGTCCTGCAGCGCGTCGACGTCCACAACGGCAACGTCGCTGGACAGCGCCTGGATCTGGTGCCCGGACTTGATGATGCCCTCGATGCGCAGACAGATCTGGGCAACGAGCTGGTTCAGCTTGGCGACGTCCTGCACGTCGGTGACGCTCGGGAAGCCGAGCTTGCAGCCGATGTGGGCAACGTCGTGGGCCAGCATGGCGAGCAGGCGGCAGTAGTTGTGGAACTCGCGGGGCGACGTGCGCATCATGAGCTTCACGGAGTGCTGCAGGGCGAGCGGCTCGCAGTCGGTCGCGCCAATCAGCGTCTTGGGCTGCGCCTTCTGCGGAAACACGATCTCGTAGGGCAGGCGCAGCGCGAGGTAGCTCGCGAGCAGGCCGACGAACATGCTGACGCGCTCGATGCCGCTGTTGATGACGACGAGCGAGTAGCTGCCGAGCTGCGTGAGGTCCGGAATGACGTTGTAGCCGAGCACGAACTCGTAGCCGCCCTTCTTGCGCTTCTTCTTCAGCGTGAACAGCTCGAGCAGGTTCTGGCAGCACTTCGACTGCAGGCTCAGCGACAGCTGCAGCATGTCGCGGTACCCGCGCTCGAGCAGCGCCTCGCGCGCCATGCGCGCCGCCCTGTGCCCGTCGTGCTGCCTGTGCGCGACGCGCTCCATCTGGGTCTGGCTCGCGCGCGCGGCCGCAACCTGCTCCTGCACCAGCTGGTGCTGCTGCCGCAGCTCGAGCGTCTTGTCGTGGCACGCCGTGACCGCCTGGTGCGTGCGGTCGAGGCGCCGCTGCAGCAGCGCGATCTGCGCCTGCAGCTGCTCCGTGCGCGCCTCGTTTCCGCTGCTTGGCCCCGCGCCGGCGGCGCCCTCCAGCGCGTCCGTCACGCTTGTCCGCAGCCCGGCCAGCTGCGTGCTCACCTTGATCACATTGATGCGCCCGCGCAGCGTGAAGTGCATCGCGCAGCCCCCGCAGTACAGGCGCTTCTGGCTGCTGCCGCAGATGCCGCACTCCGTCATGGGTGCATGCGCAACAGAACCCAACTGCTTCCAGTGCGCCGCCCAGTGCCACTTCCTCTGCGGCGCAATGCGGTGCTCAGTGCTGGTGCTCGGTGGCTAACTGGAGAGCGGTGGGACCCGGTGGGACAAGTGGGACAGGTGGGACAGGTGGGACCCGGGGCCATGTGACCCGACCGACGGCGGCGCGGCCGCTGTAGGGCAGCCGCCTCAGGGTAGCCGCCTTAGGGTAGCCGTGGCCGGCCAGGCGGGAGGGCCAAGCACACCGCCGCCAGATTGGAGCAGCCGAGGGGACATGTCGCCGCCCACGCTCGTCCTCAGCCGCGAGCAGGTCGACATCCCGGTGGACTGCCCCGTGCTCGAGGTTGTGCAGTTCGAGTGCGCGTTCTTCGACGGCGACAAGGAGTATACGTGTGTGCCGTTCACGCGGCGGTTCCGCGCCTGCGAGACGGCGCTCGGGCTGCGGCGCTACGAGATCACGGACGAGACGCTGCGCGGCGACATCAAGCAGGCCACGAAGGAGATGCTGTCGATGGCGCGGTGACGCCGGGCCCGTCAATTGGCGCCAGGCGCCAGCGGAGCTATTGGCGCACAGCTCGTAACTGTTGCGTTTCTCTATAGCTGCGTGTTTCGATGCGTGTTTCGATGCGTGTTTCGATGCGTGTTTCGATGCGTGTTTCGATGCGTGTTTCGATGCGTGTTTCGATGCGTGTTTCGATGCGTGTTTCGATGCGTGTCTCTATACGTGTCTCTATACGTTTCTATTCGTGTCTCTATACGTTTCTATACGTGTCTCTATACGTTTCTATACGCGTCTCTAGCGCGTCTCTATAGCGCGTCTCTGTAGCGCGTCTCCAGAGCCCATCTCCAGAGCCCGTCTCTAGTATGGCCGTTCCCAGTAGTGGCTGTCAATAACTTAAGATGCCGCGGCGCTCGGGCCGCGCCGTAATTTACTCATAATGCTATATGCGCGCCTGCTCGCGAACACACCCATCAGCTGTGCGCAAGCTCGACGCCGGCCTCCTGCAGCCGCTGCCGCGCCTTGGCCGCCCCGGCCTCATCAATCGCCCGCGTGGCCCGCATGTCCACCACCGTCTTGTAGCCGTCGTGTGCCGCGTCCAGCGCCGTGTGCAACACACACACCTCGAACGCAAGCCCAACAATAACCACCTCCCGGATGTGGTGCCGCTGCAGCATGCTGGTCAGCGCCGTCTCGTTCTCGCCAAACACGTCCCGGAACGCAGAGTAGATCTCCACGTCCGGCTCCATGCCCTTGTACACAATGTCGTCCACCTCCGAGATGTTCAGGCCCTCCACAATCTCTGCCCCGGCCGTCCCGTCAACGCAGTGGTCGGGCCACAGCGTCGTCACAAACGTCTTGCCCGTCTTGCTCTTCAGCTCGAACGTGTCGAACGGCTTCGCGCCCGCGTGCGCCGACGCAAACGAGACGTGGCCCCTCGGGTGCCAGTCCTTGCTCGCCACAATCAGGCTCCACCGCCGCGACGCAATCAGCTCGTTGATCTGCTCCACGAGACTGAGCCCGCCGCTCACGGCCAGCGACCCGCCCTCGCAGAAATCGTTCTGCAGATCAACTATCAACAGTGCTGCTTCGCTCGTCATTGTCGCCAATCGTGCTGCTCCACCCTGAATCTCGCCGGCCGTCCCCAGGCCTTTATACTTCCTCCGGCTCAGCGGCGGCGCAAACCCCCTCCCCGGGGGACCAACGTGATTAGCTGTCGATGACGCCTGCTGCACGCCTTCCGCTGCAGGTACTCCTTCATACTGGCCAGTCGACGCCGCCTCGCCCTTTCTCCCCCTGGTCAATGCCCGGGGCGCCAAACGCCGTACGCCCGGAACGGTCCCTTCCGTGTCCCAGGCTGCTCCGTGCTCAGCACTGACACCAGGCCCGTCCCAAGCCGGCCCCAGGCCCAGCTACCCCGTTCCCACCGGATCGACCCGGCGTGACCGCACCTTGGCACACTAAACAATGATTCCCATCCTATGGCAAGGCAATTAACCATAACTACTACTAAGACATAGACTAGTGCAAGGTAACGACTAGTGCAGGCAACGACTAGTGCAGGCAACGCCTAGTGCAGGCAACGAACGGCGATGCTCGCGGTACACCCGCGCCAATACGAGGCAGCAACATCTCCACACGACATGCTCGCTGTGCTGTGCCGATCTGCACGGGCGGCCGCCACTTGCTCCTTCCGTGCAGCAGCGTGGAGCAGAACAAGCACTGCCTGCATGATGCGGTGTTGGGTGAGTGGGGCGACATAAGCTAGCCGCCGACCCAGCGCTATCCAGCGGCCAAGGCGAGCAATACGAGCCGCCGTCGTGCACCGTGAAGGTGCTGAACCCTGGCCGGCCGCCGGTCGAGGGTCTGCACTGCAGAACCACCGCAGCCAGCAACACAACTTACCCGCCTCGTCGACCCAGATCCAGGGCGCCGGGTTGGCCCAAACCGCCCCCGGCCACCTGGCACACATCCTACAACCTGCCTGCCAACTCTGCCAGATCGCCTTCCAGATCGCCTGCCGGCCTACTAGCTGAAAAACAAAACCCAGAAAAAAATATTAATAAAGGTTTTTTTGGGACTGCTATGCGCACTAATTCATAAATTAAAACTTGACGAACTGCTTCTTGGTCGAGCTCATGGGAATGACGCGGAGCACGTTGAAGCGGACAGTCTTCGACAATGGGCGGCACTGGCCGAGGGTGACGATGTCACCGTCGCTGACGCGGAACGCCGGCGAGACGTGGGCAGCCACGTTCTTGTGGCGCTTCTCGTAACGGTTGTACTTGGGGATGTAGTGCAGGTACTCGCGGCGGACAATGATCGTGCGGTGCATCTTCGTGGAAACAACGGTGCCGGTCAGAATGCGGCCACGGATGGACACCTCGCCCGTGAAGGGGCACTTCTTGTCGATGTAGGTGCCGTAGATGGCCTCCTTGGGCGTCTTGAAGCCGAGACCGACATCCTTGTACCAACGCTTCGCCGCCTTCTGCGCCTTGGCAGACTTGGTGGCCGTGAAAATGTGAGGCTGCTTTTGGAAAGCGCGCTCAGACTGGACTGTAAGCTCCGTGGCCATTGTTTACCGAGTTATCGCGAGCAGAGGTTTCTGAGTGAGAACTTTCAGATGGCAACGGGCCTACCCACAACCCTGATCCCAGCGCTCGGCCGCTGGAAAAAAGTCGCGCGTCGGTCAGGTGGTGGCTGCTGACTCCGCTAGGGCCCTGAGCCCTACCACCGTACAGCGGTCCCTGCGGCCGTCAGGAAAGGCGCTACAGTACTGCGCTAACAGCGCTGCGTGAGTGCCGCTGAGCCAATGCTGGCGAGCCAATGCTGGCGAGCCAATGCCGGCGAGCCGAAAACCCCGGTGTCATCTCAATGCTTCTAGATATATGGCTGGCTAAAAGCTTCTAACATAATGGCAATCCAAACTAGATAGTTTAATGCCACAGGCAAGTAGCGACTTCGAATGGCGCAGATCCGCTCCAGCCTGTGCTTTGCTGTGCTTTGCTGCGCTTTTCTGCGCAACACGCGGACGCACTACTTGTTTTATGAGACTACAATTTACTACTCCAGCCGTTCGCCAGCCGCTCGCGTCTGTTCGCGCGACGCCTGCTCCACATGCTCCTCGACCATGCGAGTGACCTCCTGGTACAACAGAAACCGGTTCGCGCCAACGGACGAGTTCACATAAACAGGCCGCGCGAACCGTGTGGCCAGCACTTGCGCCAGGTGCGCCGCCGCGTCCACGGCGCTCTGGTCCGGCGTGCGAATCAGCGTGGTTGTCACTGCCTTGAACCGCGGGCTGGGCAGCCCGTAGGCTAGCGAGCCAAACTCTGGAGGGCCCACCGCCTCGTGCAAACCGCGCGTGAGGCTCACCGTCAGCGGCGCCTTCGCGCCACCCCACACGAGCCGGCAATGGGCCCCAGCAACCTCTTGCTCGGCGCTGCGCATGCCGCCGGCCATCGATCTGCACTTCGCCGGCCTTGGTCGCTTTGGCAGCCTTCCCGGGGAGCAAGGGCACGTGCGCGGCACCCGTCCCCGGAGTTTGTCAACGGCTGGTGGGACCCTTTGTCCAGCGAAGTTGGCCAGTAACAGGAAGCGGTTCGGACTAATGCGGGCCTCAGGTATTCTGCGCAGGGCGGCGGCAATGGCCAAGCCGTTTGTGCCACTGACAAGCAAGACCGGATTCCCCGGCGCGGTGGGCAACACGCCGCTGATCCGGCTGAACCACCTGTCGGAGGAGACCGGCTGTGAAATATACGGCAAGGGCGAGTTCATGAACCCCGGCGGGTCCGTGAAAGACCGCGCGGCGCTGTGGATTGTGCAGGACGCCGAGAAGAAGGGCCAGATCGGGGCCGGCGGCACAATTGTCGAGGGAACTGCTGGCAACACCGGTATCGGCCTCGCTCACATCTGCCGGTCGCGCGGCTACAACTGCGTCATCTACATGCCGAACACGCAGAGCCAGGGCAAGATCGACATGCTGCGCCTGCTCGGCGCCGAGGTGTATCCCGTGCCAGCCGTGCCGCTGGCTGACCCCATGAACTACAACCACCAGGCCAAGCGCCACGCCGAGAACCTCGAGAACGCGGTGTGGACAAACCAATTCGACAACATCGCCAACCGCCAGGCCCACATCGAGTCCACGGGGCCCGAGATCTGGGCCCAGACCGAGGGCAAGATCGACGCGTTCACCTGCTCCACCGGCACGGCCGGATCCCTCGCCGGCACCACGCGGTTCCTCAAGGAGGTCTCGGCCAACCGCGTGAAGTGCTTTTTGGCAGACCCTCCTGGAAGCGTGCTATACAGCTACATTACGACTGGAAAGCTTGAGCGCACGGGTAACGGCTCCATCACCGAGGGCATCGGCCAGGGTCGCGTCACCGACAACCTGAAGCCCGACATCGACCTACTGGACGGCGCCGTTCACATTCCGGACGCCAACACCATTGCCATGGTCTACCGCCTTCTTGACGAGGAGGGTATTTTCCTCGGCGCTTCGTCCTGCTTGAACGTCGTGGCGGCGTACGACGTGGCAAAGATCCTTGGCCCGGGCCACACCGTCGTCACGCTCATGTGCGACTCGGCCGAGCGCTATGCCGACCGCCTGTTCAGCAAAAAGTGGCTTGAGTCGAAGAACCTCTACACCGCTGTGCCTGAGCACCTTAGGAAGTATATCGTGCTTGAGTGACGGCCTGAGTAACGACAAGGAGCTGTTCAAGAAAATGGCGGGAAGCCGAGCCAATTGATATCTGCTTCGCAGATTGCGACCTCTGCTTTGCCCGCCTTTAGTAATTACATAGGTGTGAATGGATATATGTATATATTTTTATATACCGCAATGCAAGCTCGTGCATTTCGGAAACATCCCTCGACTTTAGTGCGCAGATCAGCGCTCGCTCCACACTGTCAAGCGGCGACACCACCTGCCCGGACTGTCTATGCGCGGGTTAGGGGTCTACCGGCGGTTTCATTTACCATGACGCGTAGCCAGGCATTGACGCTGATTCTGGCGGCGACCCACCCCGCGCTGGGTATTGGCAAGAATGGCGCCTTGCCATGGCGTTTGAGGCGCGAAATGAAGTTCTTCAAGCAGGTCACGGAGCACTCCGTGGTCGTCATGGGTCGCCGCACTTGGGAGTCCATTCCCCCAAAGTTCCGCCCGCTGTCGAACCGGATCAACATTGTTGTGTCCTCCAATGCAGACGCACAATACGATGAGGGCGTGATAGCTGCAAAAAATTTTGAAGACGCCCTGCACAAGGCCAGCTCCCACCAGGCTCCGCTGTTTGTGATCGGCGGCTCACAGCTATACAAGGCGAGCCTGCCCCATGCCAAGCGCATTCTTCTCACTCTCATCGACGACCCTGACGGCAAAATCGAGTGCGATTGCCACTTCGAATTTGACTCCGTGAATGAGTGGAAGCAGCAGCCACTTCCGGCTCTGCGCGAGGCAGTAGGAAGTAATGTCGAGGTCCCTGAAGAGGGGAAGATCACGGAAAATGGCTACACTTATACATTCACCCTATGGGAGCGTACTGCATAGCTTCGAACAAGCAGTAATATTCTAACTTTATGTAGTGTCTGTATGAGCTGTATGATATGTCTGTATAGTGCCGTCAAATTCGTATCGGTTTCATGTATTTTGTGCTCTCGCTTCTTTTTGTTCTGGTCTGTACTGTACCTCTTAATTTATTTCTCTCTTGTGTTCACAACGAGGCAATCCCGGTTGAGACGGGAGATCTCGCGACACAGGACCGGCCAGTCAATTGTGCGGCCTTCCAAAAACGGAGCCTGCTCCTCAAACTTCAGCAGATCGTACATAAGCCTCAGATTTGGCTGGATGATGACATCGAGCCTATGCACTCTGACGTGCACATAAGCCCGCGGGAGCTCCCACCGCCGCGATCGCATCACTTCCGCGATGCATACCGCCGCCGAGCGAGACACCCCCTTGCGACAGTGCACCAGGGTGGCTCCGCAGGGCCCGTCCTCCTCAGATCGGGCCAGGAGCTCGAGGCATGTAGGTAGGTGTGGCAGTATGCCGTCTATTCCGTCATCTTGGAAATTCGGTATATGAAGCACTTCTTTGAACTCCAGTAAATGTACTTGCTTATCATCAATTGGATACCGCAACCAGCTAAGTTGCTCGCCAACACTGATAATTCGCGTAATGCCCAGTGACCGCAGCATAGCGGGGTTATCAGCATGCTCAAATGACCCTAGATACAGGTGGTCAAGGATTCGCGACGGGAATGTTCCCGGAAACGTTTTGAGCCATTCGAATTTCGCGGAAGATGGGAGCTGTGCAGATGCAACCAGTACTCTGTGAATCGCAGAGACAGTGACTGCACCCAGCTCGCGTGTTCTGGACGAGAACCTTGTTGGGGACAGCGCATATACAACTGGTTCCAGAGTCCTGGCGATTTCCACCTCGGTCGTGCTGAGTGAAGCGGGCCGATGACATTCGTTGTGCAAGTACAACAGAGTTTCACCCAGTGACTTGCCCGTGCTATACATGATGTAGATGGCAGCAAACGTACTGGACAGGTGGTAACCATCGTTGGACGCAATGAGAATGCCGTGGCTCTCGTTTCGAACGTACAGGAGCTTGCACATGGAGATGATGCATGCTATGGATTTAGCGTCGAGCCGACCTTGTGATGCAAACTCAGCTAGGCCAGGAACCTTGAGTAAGACCGGTTCCTCCATAGCAACGCGTTTGCGGCTTTGGCGGACAAGAGAGTCTAACTTTGACAGCGTGGGCGGCTCAGTTTGGACGTCTGCGAACTGCACTATGGTACGACAGCTCACCAAGGACATTGCATCGTAGAGATCACGCTCTGCTTCCGGAATGGTGCTTTCACACAATTTTTGCAACGAAATATCCACTAAGTTCCCCATCCACACGCTGGGAAGAATCGGTGTTGCGCGAGTCATTGCCACAATGCCGCTCATTTCGTAGTCGGCCAGCCCAGTTTCCCAAAAATACGGATCGATCTCACAATCCCGCAGATCCGCGCTCGGAAGATCTCTGCTCCGCGCGCGCAAAATCTGTAGCACCTTTGTGTGGTCCAGCTGATCAACAAGCCCATCCATGGTATCAGGGTAGAACAGCGTCTGTCTGCCCAGGTCCATACTCAACTGGGCCTGATGAATCAATTTGGCAATGGCCAACCCCTTCTTGACATTGTACGTCTTTTGGGCAGCGTTGGTGGCCGGCTGCGATGTGTACACGAGAATATCGCAGACTTGGGCCAGCTTAGCGGGCTGAGCCGAGAAGTTGCGGAACTGGAGGTCGCAGCGCAAATCGGTGTCCAGGAATCTACCAACAAATTGATCGTTGTTGTAGGACCGGTCCAGAATCTCGTTGACGGGAATGGACCCGCGGAGTACAAGGTTAGGCTCGTCGTACTCGCTGTAGTCCACTACCAGCAGTCGGCGCGTAGTCTTGGGCGGCATCAGGAGGCGGTCTGTATTGCTGCAGCAGTACCGCGACGCAAGAAAGTGGACGGCCAGGGTGTTGGAAGGGCTGATCCCGTGGAGCCAAGGAAACACGTCTCTCGCTTCCGGTATGGGTGACGCCTGGTTTTTAATTAGAAGCCCCACCAAATCTTTCGCTGTAATGCTACTTATCCCTCCGGAAGAATTGGTGAGTCCGGGATCCCCCGAAATGCCTGCCTGCTGCATGCTTGGATCCAGCTGGCGCTGCGCCGCAGGGACGGCAGTAACTCCGTTTCCCATTGCTTTGCACTGGGTTGACTCTAGGCACGCTGTATGGGGCCTTGTTCGTGCGCACTCAATGGATCAATTGATGGGGAATGGTCTCAGATCAAGTGGATGCTGGCTCTGGAGACGTGTGGTGGTGGCCAGAACCCTATCAGGTTCGGCACTGCAGGTTAAGGGTGGCATCACCTGTGTGTGGGAGTGGGACCGGCATCGTGAATCACGTCAAGCCGTCTCCAGCTCTGCATGCACGCGGGCAAGGGGTGCCTGGCCGTCTCGCATCTGAGGCGGGTCGCGCATAAAGAGGGGCTGAGCATGTTCGTCGCGCAAGCACAATTGAGCGTACGGACAGATCTGCAAGGCTCTATCTTATAATTTCGGCCCTCGACACTGGTAACCGTCCCAACAGGCCAAATTTCGGTGGCGATTTGATAAGAATGTCCGAGCCACTATTTCCCCATCCCTATTGCACATTGCTGCAGGGCGCGCACATGCATGGTTGTGACTGCTTCCGATGCCAAATAGTCTATAATTATGATTATCGCGCCGTGGGCGGCGGGCTGGGATGGAGGGATAGTTAAGTGATTGGAGCCATGCTGTGGAAGTAATAATAATGCAGGCGGTTCTATGTCAAGTAATATGAGCTGCGTGCGGCCGGACACCACGAGCATTGCCAGCATGCCACAACCGCACGTCATTAGGTAGAGCATGCCAGCGAACGCTCGCAGTAGTAAATGTGTTCAAGGTGGTTTAAATAAGAAGCCCAGGCAGGCGACGATTTACATGTGCGCCACGCGTAATTAAGGGGAGCAAAAGCAAATACTATGCGGGGGATACTATGCGTGGATACTATGCGGGGATACTATGCGGGGGGTACTATGCGTGGATGAGGGAGAGGACAGCCCAGAAACAAACAACACGGTTCTGAGCTGACGTCATGGCATTCTGCATCTACGACCACCCCATAGCTTTACTCCACAGCGGTCCCCATGTGTGCCGCGCGCGGTCCACAACGTTGGACACTGAGTCCACGGCTGGCCGTACGTCGACAGTGAACTCCGGCTCCTCGTCATCGAACGGGTCGGGAATCTCGTAAAAGTCTATGACGTAGCGAACGGGCGTCCACTCACCGCGCTTTCCGGGCACGCCTCGCAGTACGGTCCAGTCGTGGCGGTCGAATGGTGGCGGGCAGCCGAACTTCGACGGGTATATGGCGCCCAGGGCCTGTATAATGCGCGCCTTCGGGCTCAATTCGCCCGGCCGGCCCTGGAACTTGAGGAGCCGCGGCGTGATGCCGGCCTCCTCCGAGTGCGGCTTCTCCCATTCCAGCACCTCCTGCCACACCCCCTCGTTAAGGAAGTTATGGACACTGACCATCGACTCTACAGCATCCTCCGGGATTCCGTCCGGCCCGGTCTTGCGCACCATGGCGTTCAGCATCTGCTGTGGCGACGGGTACTCCCAGTACTCGCCGTTGTCCGCGTCGCCCTTGGGAATCGTGGAGACTGTCCGCTCCGTGGGCAGGGCTAACTTCTGGCCCGGCAGCTTGGCTGTCGAGAGCGAGGGCATGTTGTTCAAGGTGTTGAACTTGCCGCTGAACTTCGAGTGGTCCACCGGACACTGCGATGCGGCTGGCGGGGCCGCCGCCTGGCTTGCCGCGGCTGGCGCGTCTGCGGCAGCGGGCGCGGCCTCTGGGCTCGGCTTCTTTCCTTTAGAGAACCAATTGAGCTTCGAGTGGTCAATGGGGCACGCGGAAGGCTGCTCCTTGGGCTGCGGTGGCGGCACTTCGGGCTGTGCCGCCGCAAACACGGTTTCTGTCCAGATCTCGGTGCGCGGGGCCCAGAAAGCGCCGCCGGACGCGACATCCAACTTCGTGGTGAACCCGCTCTGCGACGGACGCAGGTCTGGATCGAGTTCTACCGGTGCCGATGCCCAAAGCCACCCCATTGTGCGAATGGTTTTCGCGCCAAAAAGTCTCCGGGAGAATACTGTCAGCAGCTAAAGCTTTGTTTAATAGGGGGGTTTCAGGCTCCCAGCATGCGCGCTGACCAGGAGTAGGGTACGAGCTCGCCCCGCGACACCATACGGCTGAGCCCTTCGCCCCAGCGCCTTCGGACCCAGCATGTGAGAGCACCAGACTAAGAGCTGGGACGAAGGGAGCTGGGACGAAGGGAGCCGCGACGAAAGGCGCCCTTACGTAACAGGAGGGACTGACGGCTTCTCGGGGCTAGAGGAAACGCGGTGCTAGCCATCGATGTCTTCGGCAATACTTCGAGCCCGGCGGCGGCCGCGGGGCGGTAGCGCCGAGGAAGAGGACTCCACGAAGCTGGACTTTGGCCCGGAGTACACGATTCCCCAGTACGCGCCCGACGGCACGGAGGAGGCTCTGTTCTGCCTGAACCTCAGCGAGACGAGGCTGCTCATCAACGCAGCGCTGGCCCAGCGGAAGCAGGACCCGACGAGCGGTGGCGACGCGGCGGCAATGGTCGACGACGAGGAGGAGGACTTTGCCGACAGTAACGAGGTGCTGCGCAAGACGCGCGAGTACCTGTCGACGTTTGCGCGGTTCAAGGACGAGCAGACGGTCAATGCCGTGGAGCACCTGCTGAAGTCGTCGGAGAACGTGGACTTGCACCCGTTCGAGATTGCGCAGCTCGGCAGTCTGGTGTGCGACGACGCCGAGGAGGCCAAGACGCTGATTCCTAGCCTCGCCTTCAAGAAGAGCGACGAGGAGCTCCAGGTGCTGCTGGACCAGCTGCGCCGGTTCAGTTGAACCCGATAAAAAAAGGAGGACAGGTTCTTATACAGTAATTTAATGAAAGCTCGGGTTAATACTTTTTTATCCACCGCAGGCAGGCCATGCTAGATGATGGGGAGACGTTGGAGACAACAGCGGATTATGCACGAGGGACCGGCCTGCCTGCATACCGTGACGGGCCGTAAACTAGCCGCAGCGGACTCCGGATCCACATCGGTCTGCTCATGTTGACTGATCGTGGAACGTGGGGGCGAAGTTGTAGAGCAGGTGCCGATCCATGTGCCTCCACCAGCGCGGCAGGCACGAGAAGTCCTGGAAGTCTACATTGTCGTAGCCGTTCTCCGGACACAGGCAGCGCCCCGAATCGAAGGACGCCGCGTCGTGGGGGCACCTGTGGAACGGGACGTGGTAGTAGCCTATGTCGCTGAAGTGGTGGATCTGCGTTTTGTTGGCCAGCGTCAGCAGGCCCAGCGTGTGCACGGGAGCGTCGCCCCACCGCTCGTAGTGGAACCCGCCGCTCGCGTCCAGGTGCTTGAAGTACGCCGAGTAAGCTTCGCTGCGGAAGAAGTTCAGCGATCCGATCTCGAAGTTCGACCAGAAGTGGCACAAGTTATAGCCATCGAGCTCGTCGGGGTCTTCAGGCAGCCACGGGCGCATTGGCGCCCGGTCGGTGGCGAAGTCGAGCCCATTGTCGGGGGCCAGGTACTGGGGGAACTTGGAGATGAAGTCGAGCACTGTCTTGAACAGGGTGGGGATGGTCTCCTTCACGTCCTGGATGGTGATCACAAAGCCGTAGACCTTGTTGTTTTCGCGCAGGAACTGGAACGGGTCGTACAGCTGGTCGCAGAACAGGTCGATGCCCGGCTCGACGCGCCAGTACCAGTCGTACTGCAGCATGAGCGGGTGCCAGAAGAAGTTCCCCGAGTTGAAGCGGCACATGTTCCGGTAGGAGCGGCTACCGCCGTAGATGACCTCTTTGCGGATCATGTCCTCGATGCATTCGTCCATGTGGGTCTGGTTGATGTGGCTGGGAACGCCCCAGACGTCGGGCTCGATATGACCGTAGTACACCTCGCCACTAACCATGCCTGTCGTCAGCTTCATGAACTCCTCGGTGAAATAATCGTCGTTGAGAAACACCCACGGGTAGCGGAATTGGCGGTTGAACCGGTCCTCGACCTTGCGGATGCTTTCCAAGGCCTCGTGCAGCTCGAAGTTGCGAACAAGCATGTAAATTGTCGCATTTTCGCGGCCGATCTGCGTGCGGTTCTTGTCGGGACCGTTCACAATCTCGGGCCAGTATGTGACGTCACTTATTGTCTGCGACGAGCCGCCGCGTCCCGCCGCAAGCGGAGCGGGGTCGGCCCAGATTCTCTGTGCCGCCATTGAGCACAAAAGAAGAACGAGCCCGCCGCATATTGCTGCTAGCGGTATTCCTCGTTGCATTCGACGCGGTCTGCGGAAAATCCTCAACCGCCTAAAGCGCCCATCTATATATGGCGTTACCCAATACGCCTAGAAGGCAGGAGCAGACGCATCGGCAGCCGCAGGCCCTGCGGCCGCCGCGCGTCACGCCATACTGTCAGCAGCCCGAGACGGTGGAGGCAGTGATTAAAAGGCGCACGGCAGGGCCGCCGCTATCAGCCATTAGCCATATTGCCCTACCTGGCTCCACTACTCCCCCTCCCCCCAAAGGCGCACGTCCCTCTCCCCCGATCTCTCTCACTTGCAGCAAGCCAGAATGGGTGCGACACTTGCTGCGGATCCGCGCATGTCCGACAAGGAGCTGTATGAGCTCAACAAGAAGGCGGTGACGAAGGACTTCGAGCTGACGCCGAAGCTCACGTACAACACAGTGAACGCCGTGAACGGGCCGCTGGTGATTCTCGACAAGGTGAAGTACCCGCGGTACAACGAGATTGTGTCGCTGACGCTCCCCGACGGCAGCGTGCGCAATGGCCAGGTGCTCGAGGTGAAGGGCGACCGCGCGGTTGTGCAGGTGTTCCAGGGCACCGGCGGCGTCGACGTGAAGCAGACGACGGTGGAGTTCACGGGCGAGAGCCTGAAGCTGGCCGTGTCCGAGGACATGCTGGGCCGCGTGTTCAATGGCTCGGGCGCGCCCATCGACAAGGGCCCCAAGGTCATGGCCGAGGACTACATCGACATCAACGGCAGCCCCATCAACCCGTACTCGCGCGCGTACCCCGAGGAAATGATCTCGACCGGTATCTCGACGATCGACGGCATGAACTCGATTGCGCGCGGCCAGAAGATCCCCATCTTCAGCGCCAGCGGCCTGCCCCACAACGAGATTGCCGCCCAGATCTGCCGCCAGGCCAGCCTGGCCCGGCCCTCCAAGGGCGTGCACGACGACCACGACGACAACTTCTCGATCGTGTTCGCCGCCATGGGCGTGAACCTCGAGACGGCCAAGTTCTTCCAGCGCGACTTCCAGGAAAACGGCTCGCTCGACCGCACGGTGCTGTTCCTGAACCTGGCCAACGACCCGACCATCGAGCGCATCATCACGCCGCGCCTCGCCCTCACGACCTCGGAGTACCTCGCCTACCAGACGGACCGCCATGTGCTCACCATCCTCACCGACATGTCGTCGTACGCCGACGCGCTGCGCGAGGTCAGCTCCGCCCGCGAGGAGGTGCCTGGTCGCCGCGGCTACCCAGGTAGCATGTACACAGACCTGTCGACCATCTACGAGCGCGCGGGCCGTGTCGAGGGCCGCAACGGCTCCATCACCCAGATCCCCATCCTGACAATGCCTAACGACGACATGAACCACCCCATTCCCGATCTGACCGGATACATCACCGAGGGCCAGATCTTCGTCGACCGCCAGCTGTATGCGCGCGGCATCTACCCGCCCATCAACGTGCTGCCCAGTCTCAGCCGTCTGATGAAGGCCGCCATCGGCGAGGGCATGACGCGCAAGGACCACAGCGACGTGTCGAACCAGCTGTACGCAAAGTACGCCATTGGCCGCGACGCCGCCGCCATGAAGGCCGTTGTTGGTGAGGACGCGCTGAGCACCGAGGACAAGCTGTCGCTCGAGTTCCTCGACAAGTTCGAGCGCCAGTTCGTGTCCCAGGGCATGTACGAGGACCGCACTGTCACCGAGACGCTCGATCTGGGCTGGAACCTGCTGCGCATTTACCCCAAGGATCTGCTCAACCGTATCTCGCCAAAGATCCTCGAAGAGTTCTACGACCGCCGCGCCGCTGAGGATGACGACGATGAGGACAATGAAAACAGCAAGGACGCCGAAGATAACTGAGGGGTTTGTTACTATGTGATAATCCGATCTCTTGTAGTCGTTATAGATCGCCGGAGTCTGCGGGTAAAAGAATGAGATATAATCAGGTCTCCCTAATATATGATCTTGAGCGGAAAATGGTTATAAGTAAATGCAAGTCAGTTAGATTCTATTGCTGCCCAGCGATCTTCACAGTCAATCTACAAGGGGAAGTGGCGCGCCTCAACCCCCACAGTCCACAGCTCGTCCCTATAGCTTGTGAGAACGCCCGAGTCGCTGCTGCACAGCACCTCCGTGCTGCCGGTGCCGAAGGCGTAGCCATAGATCCCCGCCTCGGTTTTGATATACGCCTTCGACGAAGTCGCCAGAACTTGGGTCACCGGCGTCTTCGCCGACAGAGAAAACAGCCTTTGGCCAGGGTTCCTGACGTCAACGCCAACCACTTCGTTGGCATTTGCGTAAACCAGGCGATCTCCGCGAACGCTAACTGAGGTACTTCCTGCATCAACAAGCTTTGTGACGGTTGGCTGGCGGATATCCAGCAGCGCGATCTCATTCTGCGTGCCAACAACCCCAAAATGGCCATCCACTCCGTAGAATGGCCCACTGTCCGCGCCTGGGCTGACAGACGCATCATGCCATGTTGTGATACACTGTGCCGTTGGTATTTTGTAGTCGTGCACCGACTGGGGCTTGCCCACCTCCCACAAAACCACAGCGGCACTAGTGTCTGCAGAACAGAGAGAAAACAGGTTGCGCCCCCGCGAAATAAGCGCAACCTCGTCAACAAGTCCCTTCTGGCGCCTCAACGTCTGGATCTGTCGGCCGGATTGAACATCCCACAGCTTCATGCTGTAGTCCATTCCCGCCGACAGGCACACCTCGCCGCTAGGGAAGAACGCGGCAACACTGGTGTGGAAAAGATGGCCCTCAAAGTCGATGCTGAACTCCGGGTTGCTCAGCCCAATCGCCCGCAGCTTGCCGGTGTCGGTCCCCACCAGAAGCTTCGAACCGGATACCGCCGCGCACGTCACGCGCTGGATCTCCTTGAGCCCCAGCACTTGGTCGCCAAGCCGCACGAGAGTCAATTTGCTCTCGGGACTATGCAGTTCCAGCGCCTTTGCCGCGTCGCTCACGCTGGCGCGGTAGCCGGCGGTGCTTGTCTTCAGCCCGTCTGCGTCTGCTGTAAACCGTACCTCCCTCGGGCCAAACTCAACCCACACTTCCTCATTCTTCACCTTCCCACTGGTGATGTCCTTCAGCACTTCGTACAGCGAGTCCTGGACGTGCACGTCCGGAAGCGCCTCATCCATCTCGCGGGTCTATGGCTGGCCAAACCGCTGCCACCAGGGTTGCGACTAAGCACCGCCGCTACTCCCCGCGCGCGCGCGCCCAACGCATGCATGTGAAACCGGACATGTGGCCTACATGAACTGAACAAGGATCATGTCCTGCTCTATTAAACTAGGAATCTGTTTTTATAATACATGCTCAAGAATGATTTTTTGGGCCCCAGCGGACAGGCAGGAACCAGGTGGGGTAACGAGGGTACTGCGTGCGCACAGTGATCAGCTCTCATATGGCGGAGGCACGGTCAGCTCTTTAAGAAGAAACCGCTAAGCACCAACGACCCTGGCTATTTCAAACCTGCGAGCCCAGTCTGGAAGAAACTGCTGGTCCGGTAGCTCGACTGTCAACACCGGCACCATGGGATCCGACTTCGCCCTCTCGGCTATGTACTCCTCAGACTCCTCTGTTTTTCCAGCATGGAACTCCACTCGTTCCAGAAACACGGCTCCAAACAGATTGGCCCGCGAGCCGCGGTTCATATTATACTCGCCAAGAATGGCCGAGTAGGTCCAGTTCTCCAGCTTACGCACTATGCCCGTGAAGAAGCTGATGTCGACGACAAGAAGCGGGTAGTTCCGAATGTCCAGCACCAGCTTGAGCGCCTCGCTCAGTGCCCGCCACGAGTCGTAGTGCTGGCGCACGTCGTCAACGGACCGCCACGGTTGGGTCCCGACGTGGACCAGCCTGATCGACTCCGACTCGGTGAACTCGACAAGCGAATTCGAAGGAGAGCCGGAATCAAGCACTACAATGACCGCGAGCCCTAGCTTTTTCAAGAACGGGAAGCAGTACTCGGGCAAAGCGTTCGCGCGGTAGAGGCCCGGCTCCACCAGCCCAAACGTGTCCGGGACCTCCATATGCGAGCTCGCGGACTATTTATGGCACTCACGCGGAAAACGCTTATCCACTGAGCCCCTGATGCGGTCACACGGACTCCGGCTTGGCTGCCTACGTGTTTTCTGTGCTAAAGGCGGATGCTGGCCGCCCTAACCTGGCGTTGCCTGCAGCAGCAGCTAACAATACTTAATAACGCTGTGGTGATTCGCTTGATTCGGAATGGCAATTTACGAGCACTGCCTCGGCTGTATACTGGCAATGCGCGACATGAAATGTACATTATTACGGGTAGAACACAAAAGTAAAATGACTTGTTGGGTAAACTCCGCAACACGGCTAGATCGCGTTGAATGACTTATATATGTACATATGGAGACCACTCTCAGGGACGCAATTGGTCCGCCGCCAAGTCTATTCGGCGCTTGGCCTCGGCGCGGCCCAATATAGTCATGGCCTCGAGCACGGAGATACCAGATTTTCCGGCGAGTAATGCGTAGCGTAGCGACTCATACACTTGCCGTTTCGGAGCTGCCGCCATCAGATGCTTCATTATTGCGCTCGGGTCCCATTTGGTTGTGCTATTGATGTGAGCCGACGCGCTGGCCAGCAACTCTAATATCTGCTCAGCATTGGAAGGTGCCCGTGCATACTCCGGCTCGGCAAACAGAACATCCATCCTTTCAACATAATCCGCAACACTGCCGACATGCTGAGCTGTAGCATTGAGCGCCGCCTTTGTCGCGTCAAGGGAAAGGGCCGGATACGCCTCGTGGCAGCGCCGACTAGCATCATCAAAGTCAGACTTGACCAGCGTCTTGAAGTGCTCGTGGTCAAGGTACTTCAGCTTGCTGAAGTCGACCTGGATGTTACCTGTGGTGAGACCCTCCAGCCCAAACTGCTTCTCGAGCTCCTTCATATCCATGACGTCGCTGACGCTCTCACCAATCCTGTGGTGGGCCTTGTGCGTGGGCGACCAGCCCAACAATGCCACGAAGTTCACGAGCGCCTCGGCCCCGACATATCCAGGGGGGCCGAGGAAGTCCAGCACGCCTTGGTCAGATTTCCGTTTGCTCAGCTTTTTGCCGCCCTCGCCAACCAGTAGCGGAATATGTACAAACTTGGGCGGCGTCTGCTTGAATGCGTTGTACAGCGCAACGTGCTTAGGCGTTGACGGCAGCCACTCCTCGCCACGAATGACGTGCGTGATTCGCATCAGCGTGTCGTCAACCACGTTAGCAAAGTGGTACGTCGGCATGCCATCGCTCTTCACAAGCACAAAGTCGTCGAACCGCCGGTCCATGGGATTCGTCTGCGTTTGCACGTTGACTGCGCCATGCAGCAAGTCCTCGAACACCGGCCATGTTTCCGGGGATTTGAAGCGCAGGACAAACGGTGCCCCGTTCTCTGCGCGTTGCGCACTCTCCGCCTCAGACAGATGTGCGCATTTCCGGTCGTACGATGCGGTTGACGGAGGAATGAGCTGCCGCGCCGACGAGGCCAACGAGTCGAGGCGCTCCTTGGAGCAAAAGCACCGGTATGCATGCCCGCTGTCCAGCAGCTTGGTCGCATGCTCTGCGTATACATTCTGGCGCTCCGATTGGCGAAACGGGCCCTCATCCCAGTGGACGCCAAGTCTTTTCAGGCTATTGTAAATGTTGGACTCAGCTCCAGGGATCAGTCGTGCGCGGTCGGTGTCCTCAAGTCTGAGCAAGAATTGCCCTTTTGTTGCCCTCGCGAGGAGATAGTTGAAGAGCGCGGTGCGAAGAGACCCGAGATGCACGAACCCGGTGGGAGACGGCGCAAAGCGGGTCCGCGCTGGCGACTTAGTGACCAGTTTGGTGGTCTGCGACGCACGAGAGGCGTGGGAGGCCACTAGTTTACCAAGATTAGGCCGCGCCATTGCCGACTCAAGCCAAACCACCGCTTTTCTTGATATTCCACCGCCGGTAAGGGTGCGTGTGCTCGCCTGGCACATGATAAAGCTGATGCAGATGCACCCCAACCCTCAATAAAGCGACTCGCGTTCCTGCGCCGGGGCCGCACTATGGGGTGTTTTGTGCCGGCATAGCAGATTTCGGAGATAAATGGCAAGACAAGTCTGAGAAAGTAGTCAATTACAAAAGTTGCGTATCTAGGGGTCTTCCTCGGCGGGCTCTCTTACCGCTTTTCTTTGGTGACTCGATGTGTGCTTTGACCTTTAAACTGAGCTCAGCTGGAAAACTACAATGAAAGGGTATTGGTCTACAGGGGTGCTAACAATCCACCTACTGGATAGTACAATTATCACTGTGGGCTTCGTGTATTGGAGTCTTTTGTTTGTGTTTCCTGTTGCGTTCCTGGTTCGCGTTTCTGGTTCGCATCAGGACTGCACCGCTCGCCCTCTCTCCGCAACAATGTTCAAGGCTTTGATACTGCTGAGGTTTGTCAATTTGTTATCACGTCCTTAACATGCGGAATTCGCTGGTATCAACGCGGAGTTGCAAATTTTGTAAACAAACCACCGGCTTATGCCACCATCGGCTCTTGGCTTTTGCACCACCCGCCCAATCTCTTTGGGGTTCTTAAGATCAATAAATCCGGCTATTTGACTGAACCAATAACACAACCAATTACACCGGCGTACTCCAGCTATTCTTCACGCACCCACACGTGGCCTACCGTAAAGGCAGATCAACGCACCAAACAGTCACCTAGGAAAGCAATATTGCTGGTAGCACCGCGTTCGAGGAAATATAAGCTCAGTGAAATGACGGCCAGGTCCGAATCTACTGCCTCGTATGTAGGACGCGCTGGACAGTGCCAGTCTTACCTTCCAGGAGGAGAGCACCTGAATATTAATCCACTCTGTCTAGGATTTAGAACAATAGAGTATTTGAGCGAAACAACGGTAACGGCACAGGATTCAGTTGTTCCGACATTCTCTTATTCTGACAGCTCAGCTGGCCTACACAACAAGGAGATGGAAACTGAGCGACCAGAATCCACACAATTCATTCATTGCTCAATGAGAAGTACAGGAGAGTTGTGGAGAGCCACTCCGCCTCGAAAACCGACCGCCGCAGACACAAGAAATCATTTGCACAGCTCTGGTGCGCACGAGTTCGTTCACACCGACCGGAACGTTGGTGGCGGTAGCGAGCCTTCCACGCAGCATAGAACGGGTTTACCTGTGAATGTGCAACCAATGGAAGCTTGCATACGTCTTCTCAAATCCGACGCGCCAACGAGACACAGGAATCGGGTGCTTAGTATTCCGCCTGTTCAAGTTGTTCTGCGCGAAATTCTGGACAATTTTAGCGCAGAGCTCAACGGCAAGCAACTAAAGCCACTCCAGCAAGCCCATACCGGAGTAGTATTGAGGCTAGATTTGTTAAACCATCTTAAAAACATCCAGCCATGGAAGGAGCCGGAAGCAGAGTTCTTGTGCTGCTGCTGTATAGGGCACAGAGGGCTTGAGCAGCTTGCATACCACCTGGACTACTATCATCTGGACTGTGACCCCCGAAGAACAAAATGCCCATTTTTAGGATGCCCTTTTTCTATTGTAGGGTTTCTTAATTACTATGATTGTCTGAAGCATATGCGACGCATGCATAAGCCGAAAAGCACTGGTTTAAAAGTCTAGAGATCAGCACCGCTCTTTATTTCGATTAGCATTGATCAGAGCAGTCTACCATGCCATGGGAATAGTATTGAATCGACTATGCGACAAACATACACGAAGAGTAAGCAGCCGTTTTCCACCAGGTGCAACGTGGGCCAGCCAATTTTTTAATTCCAGTGAACTGTCCAGTCAAGTGTCTCACCAGCAAGGAAAGGAACAACCTTGAGATTGTCCAGCTCAAGTGCCTCGGGCACAACGTGCTTCTGCCGCACGACGGTCACGGTTCCCTGGGGAAGGTCGCCCTCGTTCACCTTATAGAAGCGCTTGCCATTGTCAGAGACGAAGGCCCGGAGCGTGTCAAGCTTGCCAGCGGTTTCGAAGATCTGGGCCACATAGGCGATAGTGTCATTCTGCGTGAACACGCCAGCAGCCGCACCCTTGGACTTCGTTTTTGCCTCCAAGGGATGGGGCGCGGAGTCTGACCCGAAGAAGAACTTTGGCGAGCCCGAGGTAGCGGCCTCGATCAACGCGGAGCGATCCTCCGGGAGCTTAGCCACGGGCTTGCAGAAGTTGAGGGCATTGCCGCTCCAGGAGTCGACCGTGAGATACAGGTGGTGGGCAGTGATGGTTGCGGCGACGGTGTCCCCGCACTTCTTGACGGCATCCACGGCCGCGGCCGAAGTGCAGTGCTCCAGCACGATGCGGAGCTTGGGGAACTGCGCATGCAGCAAGTGTAGCGTGGGGAGGAACTTCTCCTCGGCGTTGAGGACATGGATGTCGTGGCCGCTCGGACACTCGCCATGCAGGTTCAGCACCATGTCCTGGCGCTCCATCTCGGCAAACGTGGGATAGAACGGCTCGTAGCTGCTGACGCCATGGTCGCTGTTCGTGGTGACGCCGGCAGGATAGCACTTGACGCCGGAGATGCCGAGCCTTTTTGCCTGGACAATGACTTCGGGCGTGATTTCCGGGCTCAGGTAGAGCGACATGAGGTAGGTCGTGCGCGGGTCGATTGCCTGCAGGGTCTCGCGGTACTTGACGACGCGGGCAGGGTCCGTCAGCGGCGGCACGAGGTTCGGCATGACGTAGCACACGCTGGCGCCGCCGTCGTGCACGCACGGCGCAACAAGGCGCGTCATGGCGCCGTCGCGCAGATGGACGTGAAAGTCGCCCGGCCTCCCCAGCTCGATGCGATCGGTCATTTTCTCCACAAACCCAATCCGGATCAGGTAATATCCACATCATTTCATTAGTAGTGCACATCCGTTATATGATTATTCATTGGGAAGGGCGGGCCCCCTTCTAGAACGATTTAACAACTCGATTCTAAGATAGCGACTTAAAACTTGGTAGCAAGGTGGTCGAGAAGGGTGACGGTGTCCTTAGCGAAGTTGCGGATGCCCTCGCTGAGCTTCTCGACGGCCATCTGGTCCTGGTTAAGCTCGAAGTGGAACTTGGCCGGGTAGCCGAGGAACTCCTCCTTCTTGATGTCGAGCGACTTGGCCGCGGAGGCATCGAGCTTCGTGGGCACGGGCTCGGTGGAGTTGTAGAGCTCCTCGAGCAGCTTCGGCGAGATGGTGAGGAAGTCGACGCCGGCCAGCTCGGTGATCTCGCCGACGTTGCGGAACGAGGCACCCATGACGATGGTCTTGTAGCCGAACTTCTTGTAGTAGTTGAAGATGTGCTTCACGCTCTGCACACCGGGGTCCTCCTCCTTGGCGTAGTCCTTGCCGGTGCTCTTCTTGTACCAGTCAAGAATGCGGCCGACGAAGGGCGAGATGAGCGTGGCCTGGGCCTCGGCGGCGGCAATGGCCTGCACGGGCGAGAACAGAAGCGTCAGGTTGCAGTGGATGCCGTGCTTGGCCTCGAGCTCCTTGGCGGCCTCAATGCCCTCGTAGGTCGACGCGATCTTGATGAGCACGCGCTCCTTCGCAATGCCCTTCTTCTTGTAGAGGTCAATGATCTTGAGCGCCTTCTTGACCGTGCCCTCGGTATCGTACGACAGGCGGGCGTCGACCTCAGTCGACACACGGCCCGGCACGATGTCGAGGATCTTCGTGCCGAACTCGACGAGCAGCGCGTCGAGCGCCTCAGAGGCCGCCTCTTGGGCAGAGCCCTTGAAGCCCGAGCTCTTGACGGCGGCCACAGCCTCGTCAATCAGCTTCGCGTACTCCTCCTTCTTCGAGGCAGCAAGCACAAGCGACGGGTTCGTCGTGGCGTCCTGGGGCTTGTACTTGGCGATGAGGGCGAACTCGCCGGTGTCGGTGACAACGGTGGTGCCAGTGGCCTTGAGGTGATCCAAAGAAGAAACCATTTTTGACGCTGCTAAGTGAAGGGTGGTGGAAGGAAGAACTGGGTCCACTCCCTTATTTATACCTGTGTTGGGCTGCGGCGTTCTCTCATGTGATTCGATAGCTGAACTTGCTACAGGTGCGAGCAGTGCATGCGCCCCTGCCCTGACGGTCCTGAGTTGTCAACGCGAGCACGCGATGACGAAGGAGTAGGCGGGGCGCGCTGCATGTCGCACACGTCCCTGGACTCCAGGCAAGCCCGTCGAAGCTGGCCGTCGCAGAGCTTTTGCCGCAGATTGGGGCCCCTGCATAATTCGCCACGCACAGAGGGCCCCGACCGTTGTAGCCACGTCACTTAGTCAAGCTGTCGAGGTGAAGTAGCGCCGTTGACGCACGTGAGCAGTGGGGCGGCCAACGAACCCTAGAGAGCAACGCCTGGGTGGTGGGGGCAGAGACACAGCAGCAGCGCTCAGCGCGTGTCCGGGTCAACCCTGGAATCAACCCTAGGATGGACCTGAGAACCCTGGGGCAAAAAGACAGCCATCCCACTACCCGTATCGTGCGGTGGTGGGGGTGGGTGTGCGGGTGGGTGCGCGAGGAGGGTGAGCCCGAACGAGACCAGGAATAAACTTCGGTGTAAGTGGGCGCAGCGACATCTCAAGACCGGCTCACTCCCCTCCCTGCTTACCTACACGCATCCCACGGACCTGAGCGGCGCGAAATGAGTGACACGGTGAGCGGAATCAATGTCTACGCAGAAACGTCCTATGAGGGCCCGAAGCAGACGGTGGAGGTGAACTCGAACGCGCCGTTGAAGCTGACGACGCCGGAGTTCGACATCTACGTGCTGGTGCGCATCCGCGACTACGCCAATGACAAGATCCACCACATCGACCATGCCGAGGCACTCAAGTATTTCGAGGACGAGAAGCACAAGAACGACACGCTGTCACTGCAGTTCGTCGTGCACTTCAAGAGGGACGTGAGTGGCGACGAGCTGCGGTGGGGTAACGACTGGGATAACCCGATCCGCGACATCCTGCCTTGGGGCTTCTCGGCCGCGTTCTCGTCGTTCAAGTACTTCATTGACCCGGGCGTCGATGGCGACGTATACGCAGACAAGCCGTGGGTCTATGGCCCGGCGCTGACCTCGATCAATCACCTGCAGGAGCTCGGCCCCGACGTCGACCCCGAGAAGATCAAGGGCCCCATCGAGGACCCGGACGCCTCGACGCGGTACAAGAAGTATCTAGACAAGACGGAACTGCACAACTACACGTTCAAGCAGGGCCACTGCTATGCGTTCGACTTTTCGAACCCGTACCTGGACATGTCCACGACGCCCAAAATCAAGATGCCGGGCTTCACCTTCGACGTGGGCAAGTATGCGGGGCTCACGGATCTGCGGTACGTGCTGAAGTGCGGCGATGAGCTTGTGTTTGCCCTTGTGTTCTCGGCCGTCAAGGGCGACGCGGACAGCAGCGCCGCAGGCGGGGACAAGCCCTAGATATAGACATTGGCGGTCTGTCCATACGAGCTCGCATTGTGCCGACCGCGCCCCCATAGACTGCTACGCACGGCGATTGCATGGCGACAGGGTGGCTCGACCACCCGGTGTTGCCTGTGGCGCGCGCAGCTGACAGCTGCACGTCGCTGCGGCCGACGCGCCGCATGGGCAAGGGGAGAGAACACGTGCATAGATTAATACGAAGTAGGGCCGCAAATGGCGCCGCTGCTAGTGGCCAGCTATCAAGGCCCAGAAGTAGGTTTAAGATTACAATCATTTTCACCCTCTGTTGCTCTGGGTGTCGTCCACACACTCCAACACCGAATTTAGAAGCAATTCACGATACCCCCTACCTTCGACCTGGTTCGCGGAGATTCCAGAATAGACGGGCACCGGCGCTGACAGAGCACGTGACGCACACACTTGAAGCGGTTATCTCTTTAAAAGTCGTGAGATCCGAGTAGACGGACGGTTAATAGTATAGACACCATGGATAAACTACTGAAATGGTCTGTTGATACGGCGAACTCGGGGAAGGTCGAGAGCCAGCCGGACCCGAAGCTGATGTCGCAATTATTCGGGGCGCCCGACGATAGGATGCAGATGAAGGAGGAGCTGCAGGCAGCCGTCCACAGCGAGAACAAGCAGGAGCGAATAGAGTGTCTCGAGGCGTTTGAGGAGCACGTGGAGAACGCCGACAACGCGAACGACATGGGCAACCTGTGGCAGCCGCTTCTGTTCCTGGTCAGTGATGCGGATCCGGAGGTCCGGTCCCTGGCGCTGTCGTGCGTCAGTGCGGCCGTGCAGAACAACGAGAAGTCGCAGAACGATCTTGTGGCGACAAAGAATGGGATTGCCGCTATCATGGACCGCGTCAACGACGAGAACGAGACGGTGTCGACGAAGGCGCTGCTGGCGCTCTCGAGCGCCATTGCCCACAACGAGCATGCTTACGAGCAGTTTGTGAGCGCGCAGGGCTGGGAGCTGTTTGATACCGTGTTCAGCAAGACCTTTGACAACGCGACCGAGCGGCCCGACAAGGTGCGCAGCCGCGTCCTGTCCCTGTTCTACGCCATAGTCCTCGTGGCTCCCTACAGGCCCGTGCACGACGAGATCGAGCGGCTGGGCCTGGTGCCGAAGTTGACCGATCTGCGCGGGCGCGAGACGGAGGATATCAGGGAGAAGATTGACCACATACTCACGTTTTTGAACGACAATCCTCGGCCGGAACCGAAGGATGTCAAGCTCCTGTCCGGTGCGTAGATGGCGGCGCCGTCGCCGCGCTCTCGAGCCGATGAATAATTAATTACATAATAAAATAGATCGAGCGGTGATGATGATCAAGCAGGGTTTCCTATTTACTTCGTTTGCACCCGCACCTGGCCGTTCCCTCAATGTCGTTCCGGCGCTCGAGCTCGCTGAGCCGTGAGGATGGGCTGACCCTGGAGCAGCGTCTTGTGATGCAGCTCACGGCCGCAATGCACCACGAGGACGCAATGGTCGCAGTCGACGAGAACCATCCGGCTGATGGCAGCCGCACTCAGTCGCAGGAAGCTGTGCACACGCATCACGAGCTGCCGCAGCCGCCGCCTCACCAGCCGTCACAGCAGCTCACTAACGAGCTGCTGCAGAACGCCCTGCACCAGACGTCGGCCGCGCAGCCTGGCCACGCGCCGGACGGCCCGAGCATTGACATAAATGAGCTGCTGCGCTCTTTTGGCGTCTCGCTGGAGTCTATTGGCTCTGCCATTGGCAGCCATGTGGCAGGTCGCGATGCTCAGGGCAATGATGCGCAGGTTAGCGACCCGCAGCCTGGCGATGCGCAGCCTGGCGACGCGCACGGACATGGAGGGCACATCCATGGAGGCCACATCCATGGAGGGCACATCCATGGCGCGCATGAAGCGCACGATCATGAAGCGCACAGCGGCAGCGCCCCTTCCGCGACGGGTTCCCTCGAGGCACTGGGTAGCTTGGGCAATCTCTCCAATCTGGGCAGCTTGGGAAGCCTTCTATCGAGCCTAGGATCGCATGAGAACACACATGAAAGCGCACACTCTGGTCTCGGCTCTACTATAGAATCCCTGGGACATTTGGGGAGTCTCGCGGATATGGGCAGCTTGGGCGACAGTGGACACGCGGCGTCGGAGCACACCGCGATTAGCAGCACTGATGCGCACAAACCACATGAATCTCTGCCTGGCTCTACGGAGACTCAACAGGCACCGGAAAGAACCCCCACGCATGCAGAACTCGCTAGTGCTTCGCATGAGACGACTGCTGCTTCGAACCTGGACCCAAGCAGTCTGGGATTCTCTCCCGTTGAGATCGATCCCGATGTTTCGAGCATCCAGAGCGTACTCCAGTCGCTGCTTATGGGCGGCAGCGGCACTGGGACCACTGCCGAACACCCGGCGGATGCAGCGGCTCAAACAGCAGGGCCCACAAGCTCTAACGAGACCCACGTTGCCTCAGACTCGGTAGGTACAAGCGAGAATGTGCTGCCACTGTCGAGCTTCGGATTAGAAACAGAGGATCAGATGCTCGTGGACAGCCTGCGGTCAGCTATAGAGAGCCAACTCACGGGGGCCGCTGACAGCCACGCGCTTGAGTCCGCCGAGAGTGCGAGTGAAACCGACGGACCCCATGCAGCCACTCAGCACGCAACAGGCTCTCGGACCACCACAACCACGACCAAGCCGCGCACGCAGTCGCGAACCAGGAAGCCGCGCCAGTCCATGACGCAATCAGACGAGTTTTCGTCGTCGACGTTCCGGGACCAGACTTCGGATTTCGGTGCGTCGGACCCTGACACACTGCGGGCCATTCAGCAGGCCCTGCTTAGTGCACTGGGACCCTCGGCGTCGTCCATGTCGCTCACGGAGTCCATCACTTCCGAGCTCAAGGCGACACCGTCGTCGGCTGGCCCAAGCGACCCGCTAGCTAACTCAACGGCGTCCGCTGTCAGCGATGCGCAGGCAGCAGCGGTGGCCGGGCCGTCCGCAGCGCCGAGTTTGGACTCGTCACTGCGGCCGACATCCAAGGCCCCGGAGAGGGCGCTGAAGGTGCCTCCCGCCAAGAAGGTGACGACAAAGATCACAAAGCCGAGTGAGAGGGACCGACAGAAGCTAAGGGAGGAGAACGCGGCACGCAAGCGCCGGTGGAGAGAAGAAAACGTGCTGCAGAACCGGGACAACGACTTGCGTGCAAGAATCATTCGCCGCGCGCAGACCATGTACGGGGAGGGCGAGTCTGCCGAGAAAAGCGAGTGGATCGAGGCCGAGTACCAGCGCCGCCGCCAGAAGCGGATTCTTCGCGCCGACATCAATAGCCTGGTTGCCAACGCGATGGAGTCGGCACGGTCCCGCGCCTCTTCGGGGCAGATCCGCACACGGTATAGCGGCCAACCTTTGACGCTAAGCCAACAGACGCGGCAGATTGCCAGCACGCAGCTCTCCGAACTATTCAAACGGTCGAATGCGGTTCTCGAGCCGCAGCTGCATGCGGAAAAGGTCTCAGTCCCGTTAGCACCCTACTTGCTGGTCCCGTCACCGAACAGGCCGCCATATAAAGTTGGATGGAACAGACTGCAGACACCTGGCGAGGGTCAGCAGGAGCCTTCTCCGTCTGCAGCCGATTCACCCCACAACGCGGCGGCAAAGCCGCTGTCTACTGGCGAGACAAGCAAGGCAGCTTCGCAAGTCAGCGTACAAGGCAGTGCGCAAGATAGCGCGCAGAACAATCGGCACACAAGCGACGGAAACAACAAGCCTGAACAGGGACCGGGCGCGTCAGCACTCGAGTCAGCTGCGGGGGCAGCAACAGAGACGGCTCCATCGGCACCGTCGCCTTCAGGCGCACCCGCGGCGTCGGCAGTGCAATCAACCGCAAAACCTCCTCAGACCGAGGAGTCTCCGACGCAGCCGCAACCCACCAAGGTTGTTGTTGACAACAAGCCCAGTTTGCTGGCCATGCGCCCCAAGCACCGCTATGGACTAGTGGGCAATGCCCAGCTCGGCGTGCCGCCGAACCTGGCGGCCATCTATCACAAAGTGATGTCGGCGCCAGAAAGCGCGTGACGCGCGCACGCTGCTCACCACCATTATTTATTTGTATTTATTTGTATTTATTTATTCTAGCCTTGCTGCTTGCTCTCGCGCTGACTCCCGTGCTCGGCGTCGTTCAGCGCGTTCAGCGCTTCCTGCAGGATCTGCAGCTCATGCCCGACAGCAACGACAAGAGCGGTCCAGCCGGACTCGTGCGCCTTGTTCAAATACCCTTCGAGAATGGTGATCTTGTGCTTAAGCAGAAAAGAGACGCGGTCTAACTGGTCGCGCCTCAGGCTGCGAATCTCGTGGTCAAGGTCGTCCAGGTGGTGGCAGACCTGCTGCCACATAGCCTGGCCGCTCTCTGCGGCGCTGGACTCGGCGTCGACGCCGCTCTTCTGCTGGCCCAGGCGCGCAAGCTGCGACTGCAGGCTGTGCACCTTTGCGGCGTCCTCGGGTGGAATCCTGCCATTGAGATCGGCAATGGCGTCGCGGAACTTGGCGGTGCGGCTGGCGACCACAGACTCGACCTCGCGGCGGCGCTGCTCTGCGGCAGCACGCTTCGCCTGGAGCTCCTGGATCTGCCGGTCGAGCTCGTGCACCTCATCGCTGCGCACGGCCAGCTCCTGGGCTAGCGGGCTCGACCGCTCCACCTCTAGCTGCTTCTGGAGCTCGTCGCGCCGCTCGAGCGTTTTCTGTATGAGCTGCACCCGGCTGCGGGTGTCGGTTATAGACGTCTGCAGCTGCAGCGACTCCTCCTGCTTCAGCGCAGCAAACTCGCCGAGAACAAGGCCCAGACGCTGCCGCACATGCTTTATCTTCGGGCTGCGGGCCTCGAGAGTGTCCCACTGCTCATCGAGCAACTGCTGGATCCGCGCCTCCATCCCCGTCCGCACAAGCCTGTACCTGCACCCCACTGTCTCGGATGCGCCCTAACCTGAGGGGAAACGAGAGACGAGCTCCACCGGAAGCACCGTTGAGGCCGGTCGCGGCCGCTTGGAGTAAAGGTACCGCATTAGGAAAGTGGGTGGTCCAAAAATGGAAACAGTGTGTTTTCTTTTTTCTTAGAATGTGCTCTTTTCACCGGACGGTCTGCCTCCGAAAAAAAAAAAAACATTGAGGCCTCGGACTCATATGAGTAACCGCACCTGGACCTGCTGTCCTCTTAGGGGCCAGCCCTGGGTCATTTGTCCAGGCCGGGTCGGTGTTTGATTTCTAATTGTACAAATGGGGAGGCGTCTGTCTATCCGTATCATGAAGTGCGCAGATTGAGTCAGAGAGCAGTAGCAGCAGCACCGTTAACGGGGCTGAGTTGGACCCTAGCGGTAACTTCGGGCGGGGGGTGTGCGAGAGGAACGCCAACGCCCACGCGGTGCTGCACTGCTACTTTAAAGTACAAGGCTGAGATTTAAACAAACGCTGCGGGTTGGACGCAAATTGAAAAAAATGTGCTGAACGTGCTTACTGAAGAGTAAGACTGGCTGGGACGCGAGGATCATGTTGGCTTGTCAGCATACACTGGCCGCTGGCCATTAACCGTCTGGGCTTCCACCCGCTGCAGGGTATGCATGTTCCATAAGTAAGCTAAGCGCTGCATAATACAGTACTTTATTTAGTAGTTGCGCATAAGTGCATAAGCAACCGTTGCTATAGTGGACGAATTCCATGCTACTGTGTGTAGGTGGTGGCTACTCCAAGAGCGACGGATACGCCACCAATGGGAAAACCATTGAAAGCGAAAAACAATGGTTCTGTCAGATTAAGTCCGATCTGAACACAATCGGCGAAATAGGTTTGGGGTAGGGGTTGTGCTACCCAGGACGGTATAGCCCACGTTAGAACAGCTAACCCGTTGGCCCTTCCCCGCATTGAGCGCTCAGCCATGGCGTACTTCGGTACACGGCGCTTCAAAATAGACGTAGCACACGCAGCAATAGCATGTAGGTGCTTTAGATTCTACCAATGTGCGCGACGCGGTGCATACAGAACTTGCAGGCGCGGTCATTGGCTAAACTGCGCGCCACCCTCCAGAATGGTTGCCGTTGCAGCGGATCCTCCTCCCATCCATACATGAAGGTTAGGGCAACGCATTGTCAAAGTGGGCTGACGCACGACTGGGTTCTGTATATAAGGTAAATAAAAAAAAGGGGCACGAGCGGCTTTGACTAGTACCAAGCACCGCCTAGAAATTCTGTACCAGAACAATGCTCGGGAATGCATACGATAGGCTGCGGAACATCCGCGCACGAGCGAACTCTACAACAAGCTCTGCGTCAAGCAGCGCGGACTCGTGCGAATTCATCGAGGGCCAGACGCCGGCGCCTATGATGCCTGTAGTTGCGCGGAGCAGCGTGGACTCTGACGAGGGACACGCGCCTGTACTGCCGCCCTCGTACGACGAGGTGGTGAGCGATGATGCATTTGTCTCTCCGGAGACCGCGCCGATATCGCACAAAGAGTCGTACCGCACGCGCAAGCATCGAACCGGGTCGCGCGTGCTGTCAATGGAGTACGGCATGCGCAGCAGCAAGATCTACATGCGCGGCTAGCGAGGATAGCGAGACTTGTCATGCCATTTATTTATTGTAAACTAGGGCGGTTGCGTGAAGACCGTATAGCACTAAACCTAGTATCTAACTTATGACGTACGAAGAGAGGGCCGAAATTAGCAGCAGCGGCGCGCGCGGGGCCTGCGCGGCGGCGGTGTCAGCGTGCCTAGTGACAGTTCGCGCGTGCGCCCGCCCGTCGCGGTAGGCGGGGAAGGGCGAGCGAGCAGCCCCTTAAGGGGCCTCAATGGGCCGAAGCGAGGCGCCATGGGTTCGGTGCGAGGCGCCATGGGTTATTCATGCATATTGTTAAGTGCGGGGTGTGTAGCGACATAGGTTACGGGGTGTGTAGCGACGTAGTTTACATATTTGGGCGAGCGGACCGGCGGCGCTCGGAACTGGTGGGCCGGGCGGGGCTGGGCCGGCCCGACTACTCGCTGTGGTTGTCGCCGGCCTCGCTGTGCTCGCTGGCCCGTGCCATCTGCTGAAGCAGCTGCACGAAGTCGGCGATGGACGTTGGCGGGCGGGGCATTCCCAGCTCCTTGGCGAGGGCGGGGCTCTGGAGCACGGCCTGGCCGAAGGTGTCGAGGGCGGTCGCAAAGTACGGCGACCGGACGACGTCCTCGAGCTCTGCGCGGGTCGCCGCGAGCCCTGGGACCTGCTCGAGCATGCGGGCAAGCTGCTCGTCGCTGGCCGAGGCGACGTGGGCCGCGCGGGAGGCCGCGTCGAGCTGCTTGGACAGCGGGGCCTGCGGGACGTGCGGGGCCCGCGGGGCGGACGGGCCGGCCTGGGGCTGGGCCTGGCCCAGCTTCTGGGCCAGCGCGCTGCGCAGCGCGGCGTTCAGCTGCGACACCTGCTCGCTGCGAGCGCTCGCACCGGAGGTGGAAGGGCCACTGCTAATTCAGGAGTTAGCATTCAGAAACACGCGGGCAAACAAAACAGTGTTAAAAAAGAACCGGCCGGAGAAGACGGGCCCTCTCCGACGTACTCACCTTTGCTCCTCGGTCAGAGGCGTGGACTCGTCGACCTGCATGCTGTCGTCGGCGGCGTCGTCGCCGGGGTCGTACTCGTTGACCAGCTCGTTCAGCTTTGCGATGACGGCTGTGTCCTCGGCAGACAGCTCGTGCAGGTCGCCCTGCGGCGCGTCCTGGAGCCAGAAGAAGTGGCGCTCGCCACTGGACTGGAACCGCATCTGCACGACGCGGCCCGTGCTGCACTCGTGGCTGTGGGAGAACTCGACGTCGCCTGGCAGCAGCAGCAGCTCCTCGCCGCTCGCGCTCCGGTTCTTGGCCCGCGGAAACCACTGCAGGCCGAGGAACGACGGGTCCTCGGAGCTGTGCTTCAGGACGACGCGGCCCTGGCCCGCCAGGGGCACCGCGTCGCCGGTGTCGTTGTTGAAGTCGACCTGTCCCGCCTTGAACTCAAGCAGCGTCGCCATTCTGTGCGGACAGTTGTGCTCGGGACCAGGCAGGCGGGTCTGCGTTGCCGGCTTAATCGACGGCCGCCCACGTGACGCCGCCGCCACTGGCCGCTGCGGCGCCAGAGCTCGCCGCCGCGCTGCTGCGGCCAATGGCCGCACCAGCCGGTTTATTCGGTCTTGCTCGGCGGTTCCGGCGCTGGGGCGCCCCGCCGCGGCCTGAGCGGCGGCCTGAGCGGCGCCGCCTCGACTCCCAGTACTAAGCCGCGAGGGTGTGGCCACGCACCCCCCGATCCACCTGATATCCTCAGCGAGCAGTATCCTGCTGGCTGGACTGGGCGAGCGCCGTTGCCCGCCGTCAACCTGCAGTGGCTTGAGCACCGTCTCACCAACAGCCTGCCTTCCCCAGAGAACCACCCCTGCGCGCGTCGTCGGATCAGGACCGACGAGCATTGCTGCGCCGATGTTTATTTCCACGGACGTGCAGGAGCTTGTCAACGGCATTGCCGCGAGGCTGACTGCGCGGGGTGAGACCATTGCAGTGTCGGAGAGCTGCTGCGGCGGACTCATTGCGAGCTATCTCGTGTCGGTGCCCGGCGCGTCGTCGTTCTTTCTCGGCGGCACAACAACCTACGCGCTGCGGTCGCGCCTGCACCTGTCGGGGTGGTCGCAGGCGGACATCCAAAGCTACACGGGCCCGTCCGAGGACGTGGCGCTGCGGCTGGCCCGGAACCTTAAGGTCGAGCTTGGCGCGACGTATACGCTGGCCGAGACGGGATGGGCAGGGCCGGACGGCGAGCACGCCGGGACGGTGTTCCTTGCCATTGCCGCGGCCGGGCGGCACGCGAGCGTGCGGCGCGACACGGGGACCAGCGAGCGGACGGCCAACATGGAGGCGTTTGCACTAGCGGCGCTGGAGTTCCTGCGCAAGTTCATCGACGAGCGCGACGGCTCGGCCAGCTGAGGCCGTATGGGGCACTGGCCGCACTGGAAGTCGCGCAAGGATGTGGGCTCCTGCGCGGGCGCCTGCGCGGACGCCTGCTCGGACGCCTGCTCGGACGCCTGCTTGGACGCCTACCCAAACTTTACATCTACGTGAACTGCGGCACCGTCCGGGCCCAATTTAGTTTCACTCCCTACTTCCGAATTTATGCACATACTAACCGCTGCCCCGATCCGCCGTCTAACTGTGTCCCCCGAATACTAACTGCGTACGCATATAAATGTATGCATGCTTATCAGGCTCGGCCGGGCCCGAGGCCCAGATCAGGCCTGGCCGCGGGCGAAACGTCCTCGGCATCAGACTCAGCGTCCTCAGCATAAGACTCAGCGCGCCGCGTCACGTCAGCTCGCTCCACCCACATGGCTACGGCATGCTGCCGGCGCCGGCCGCTGCCATTGGCCGCACCGTGCACGCCGGCGCCCTGGTACCTGCACCGTCCTCCGCCGCCCGATTACACATACACGCGTCGCTAGAGGTCGGGCCGTCACCTGACCCTGCGAACACCCAGAGGTGGAAGCACCATTTTGCCCGGGCACGCGTCGCGGAGCTTTTTGCACAGGCGTCGCGGTTCCCGGCATTCACCCCAGTCGCGCTCCATGTTTCCTGGCCAGCGCGTGTCGAGAAGGAACCAGGAAATCGAGTCCATAGCCATGGACACGGCCGAGCAGGGCGGCGGCTACGACGACTTCGGCCTGCCTAGCCGGCCCGCGTCGGGCGCGTCCAAGTCGCGCTCCAGCAAACTGCTCGGCCGCTTCAAGAAACAGGGCAACGCGTCCACCCCGAACGTCGCGGCCCACATGGACGGCGACTCCGACGACGACGACGTGTCCTACACGCCGCAGGGCTCGGTGCCCCCCGCTGGGCCGCCCTCCGCGCCGTCCCCATTGTACCAGCCGCAAGGCCAGCCGCACCCGGGCCAGTTCCAGGGCCAGCCCCAGTTCCAGCAGTTCGCGCCGCCGCCGCTCATGGACGACCAGCACCTGCCGAACCCGCGCGCCGCCCCGAACTCGGGCGCCGCGTCCCCGAACAGCCAGGGCGAGATCTCCATGGACCAGCTCTCGAGCCTGCGCGACCGCCACCGGTACCCGGGCTTTGAGAACGACCCCAAAAACGGCCGCGCCATGTCGCTGAACTCGATGAGCGCCTACGACACCACGCCCGTCATCCCCATGCTCGGGCCCGTCACAAACTTCCAGTCAGGAAGCACCCACAACCGAGCTACGCCGCAGGAAAAGTACCGCCAGCGCATGATCGAGTCCCGCCGCGCCCTGCTCAGCTCCGAAACCGCCATTCCCATGTCCGGCAGCATGACGCCGTCGCGGCCCCAGGTCCCCCAAGACCAGTACCTGGCAAATCTCGCCGGCGTCCCCAACATGAGCGGCACGCCGCGCTCCATGTCCCTGAGCAGCTCCGCCCTGTCTGGCCCGGGCGTCCCTGGTGGGCCGCCGGTTAATGGCAGCAGCCCGGCCGGCATGCTCCCTGATGGCTCGCGCTCAATGACTATGATGAGCGGCCCGCCTGCTCCCATGCGGGGTCCGCCGGGCCCGGGCCCAGGACCGGGCGGTGTCCCCATGTACTATAATGGCCCGTACGGGCCGTCGCCGCTCGGCGGAGCACCACCCCCAGGAGCGCCGTATAGCCCTCAGGGCGGCCCCATGCCGCGCTCGCAGAGCCGGCCGAACGTCGCCTGGAATGGCGGAATGTACGCAAACTACCCGCCCCAGCATATGTACGCGAACGCGCCGCCCGGCGGTCCTGGCGGCCGCGCCCCTCCTGGCGGCCCCCCGGCACCGCATCCGTACTACGCGGGCGACCGGAGCGGGCCCGAGCCGCAGAACGGCGCCGCTCAGGATGACGCGGCGGCCGACGCGTTCGACTTCGGCACCGAATACCCCAGCGCACAGAACACCGTTCAGACCCAGACGCAGAACCCAGTCGACTCACGGAAGATTGAGGAACTTAATGAGCTCCTGAACGAGCGTGAGAACGAGATCCGCGTGCTGTCCATCGAGCTGGCCGAGTCCGCGCGCCGCGAGCTGCACCTCGCGCCAGTACATGACGGCAAGGCTCAGGAGCAGGCGGCCGCGCTTGCCAAGGCCCACGACGACCTCGTCCTGGAGCGGGCGCGCCGCACCGCCGTCGAGAAGAGCACCACAAACCCGGATGCGACTGTCCATGAGCGGCTGGCGGAGATGGACCATCGACACTCGGAGGCCGTCCATCTCCTGGCCACGCGCACAGACCAGTACGAGCTGCTGCAGCAGAAGCACGCGAGTCTCAGCACCGACTACGAGCAGCAGTTGAAAGACTACAAGGAGACGTCGGCGCGGCTGAAGCAGCTCGATATGAGGCAGCGCACGCACCAGGAGGACCAGCTGCTCACGCAGCAGGTCCAGACGTTGGAGGCGGAGAATGCGAAGCTGCGGAAGCAGCTCGACGAGTCGGCACCGCAGGGCCGTCTTGGCGAGCGCGTGGTGGACCTCGAGGAGCAGCGCAAGGCGCTGCAGGAGACGCTGCGCACCATGCGGGAGCGCAAGGACTCGGAGATCAACGCGTTGCGCAGCCGCGTCGAGCAGCTGCAGCAGCAGGTCCAACAACAGCATCAGCAGCGAGGACGCCTTGCCTCGGCCGGGTCGTCCACAAGCACGGTTCCCGGCACTGCTGGCAGCACCGCAGAGGGGCCGAGCCCCCTGTACCGGCCGACGCCGGTCAGGGTCATGTCACGCCAGCCCAGTAATGAGTCTGCCCTTGGGCCCGGAGACGAGACGCTGTCGCTGAACGTGCCGCGCATTCGTGACAGCGGGCCGGCGCGACCGGCAACACCGCTGCATCTTCGCATCAACTACGAAAAGCATGAAGCTGTCTAACCGAGAGCTATCTTCTTATCATTATTATTTGTATAGAACATTCCGGGACCCTCAGCTTGCGATCCAGGCACTAATACTACTAATAAACCCGGTAGCGAACCTCCCTTCCCAGCATCGCCTCTCAGCTGCGCTCGTTCCCGGTTGCGCTCGTTCCCAACAGCCTGCGCTCGTCTCCGCACCGCCTACCAAAGCGGCCGGGCTGCGGCAACTTTGTTTACGCGTCCACGGATCGGTCTAGGGTTTCTCGGCTGTCACTTCCGCCCATCCTCGAACCCGTTGGCTTGCAGCACGGCGTCACACAGAGACCGCTAAGCCATCAGGAATTGAACCAGCCCACGAAGGCGCGCAGCTGCCAATCAGACGCCGGGCACAAACCTCTTGGACCACGATGCTTGGCGACGGACCGCAGTGCGCCGTGAGGTTCGCAAACGAGTCGCAATCCTTCTACACGAACGGCGACACGATCAGCGGCCACCTCGACCTGAAGGTGCTGCACCGCACGAGCTTTGTGTCCAAGATCACCGCGTCGCTGATCTGCGAGGAGTGGGTCCACACAACGCAGCTCGAGTTCAAGGAGCACTTCCACAGCAACACAAAGATGTTTGATGTGCCGCGCAACCCCATCGAGCTGGTGCTGGCGCACCCCGCGTCGATCGCGTTCGAGCTCGAGGTCCCCAAGGACGAGGCCCTGAAGCTGCCGCCCAGCTTCGACCTGAAGCACAACAACGTCGTCTGGAAACTGAAGTTCTCCGTCGAGCACAAGGCCGCACGCGACGCCGCCGAAGCAGGAATCGTCCACAAGGAGCAGCGGATCCGGCTCTGCCGCTTCTCCAGCAAGCTTCATCCCAATTTGGACGACTCGGCCGTCAGCTCGTACTCGTGGCTGGCGTCGCA
The DNA here is from genome assembly GCA_030563545.1 of Entelexis stigmatis. NCBI lineage: Eukaryota > Fungi > Ascomycota > Dipodascomycetes > Dipodascales > Trichomonascaceae > Entelexis > Entelexis stigmatis. The sequence goes on from JAJMJC010000003.1 coordinate 67,426, forward strand.
GAACGACTTCACCTCTGCCGCGGGCAGCGGGGTGCTGGACCGGGGCGAAGCTGCCGTCGAGGGCTTCGAGGGGGCCCTGGCGAACGCGCTGAGAAGCAAGCATCTGCACAGCAAGCTTAAGACGGGCGTGCATCGGCACCCCGCCCCAGAGAAGCCGGACATCACCGGCATAAAGGTCCTGCTGCGCCTGGACGTGCCGGCCTATGGCTTAGTGCAGACGCCGCTGGAGACTGGGCCGAAGCTGGGCCTGCGCCTCAGCCTGGACACCGAGTTTCCTGGTCTGGAGCTGTGCGAGGTGGCGCTCGATCTCGTGAAGTTTGTGCTCACCGTTGGCAAGGACCCCTACGACGAGGTGAAGCCGGTGATTCGTCTCCGTGAGGTGCGGCCAATCAAACCAGGTACCACCGATCTCACGAAGTTCCTCAGTCGCGTCTCCCTCAAGGGGTTCACCGAGACCTTCAAGACGGAGTGGCAGCAGCTCGCCCACAAGCTGAGGATCACGTTCTCGTTTGCGGTGAATGGCAACGCAAAGCACATTGTGCGTCTGGCATGGGCGGTTCCTGTGACCGTTCTGTCCGAGGCGTACGGCGTCTAGCCGCCGCGTGAAGCGCTTTGCGTGCGCGTGGCCTCAATTCTACTCTAGTTTAGATCTGTGATTCTGGTTCCACCCAGGAGATGCTGCAGCCAGTGCTGCGACCAATGCTGCAACCAATGCAGTAACAGCCCTCTCTAAACTCACCAGCTACAGGGCTTCTAGTATGTCCACCGAGACAGCCCATATAACGAAGAGGAGGAGTCGCGTGTGCTGTCGGCTGGTCTGTGCCGCCGCTACTCAGCCAATTTTTATAAATTAAATTCCTCTGGCACATATAACCAGAACACGCTATTTATCGCTGCCGTTTTTATCTTCAAGGGCCACCTCTCGACCCGTGGACCCCGCGATCACCAGAACCGCCAGATCTCGTAATCGGCTTTCTTCACCATCACGGCCAGCCCGATGTCCCAGGTATCGCAGGTCTACGGCGGTGACGAGGTCAACGCCGTTGTGCTGGATCCCGGCTCGGCGTGGACCCGAGTCGGATGGTCGAGCGAGGACGGGCCCAGCATCTCGTTTTCCACGAACTACGCCGAGCGCGACGCGCAGCGCCGCTACGGCGACGAGTCCACGTACCTGGTCAGACCGAACACAGAAATAAAAAACCCGCTCAAGGACAGCGTCGTCGAGGACTGGGACGCTGCCACCGAGCTGTGGCGGAGCGCCCTGAGCCAGATGTCCGCCGAGCGGACGGCAGACTACGTGCGCGAGGGCCCGCTGCTGTTCTCGGAGCCGTACTGGAACAGCGAGGAGGCCAAGGCAAAAATGATGGAGTTTGCCCTCGAGGACCTCGAGGCGCCCGCAACCTACATAGCCAAGTCGGCGGTGCTGAGCATGTTCTCCGCAGGGCGCGGCACGGGCATCGTTGTCGACGTCGGCGCCCAAACGCTGTCGGTGACGCCGGTCGTCGACGGCCTGATTCTCAAAAAACCGGCGCGCAAGAGCCGCCGCGCCGGGAACTTCCTCACGTCGAAGGTGAGCGAGCTGCTGAACAACGACGTGGTCTGCAACTACCAAGTCAAGTCGAAGCGGTCCACGGGACCCGACGAGCCGGCAGAGTACACCCTGTGGCCAAACCTTCCGCAGGTGACAGACAGCTTTCACCGGTTCCAGGTGAACCGGGTGATGGAGCAGTTCAAGGAGTCGATGGTCCAAACCAGCGAGGTGCCTCTGACCAAGCCGAAGGAGGCCGCCGCCAAGCGGCAATTCGAGCTTCCCGATGGCCACAAGATGGAGTTTGGCCCCGAGCGCTTCACCCTTGGCGAAGTGCTTTTCCGTGAAGAGGGCCTGCCGGCGCTCCAGGACGGTGCTGCGCACGACGAGGCGTTCCAGGACGGTACCGCGCAGGACAGCGGTGCGCAGGACGGCCGTGCGCAAGACGGCACTGCCGAGAAGACGGCTGCGCCAACTGCGGCTGATCATCAAAGCGAGGAGGATAGGGACGCGCAGACCAAGATGGAGGTCGACGAGTCGACGGAAGCAAAGGGCTCATCGGACGAATGGTCCTCGCAGGGCATCAGCGCTCTTATCATCGAGTCGCTGCTGTCGTGCGACGTTGATGTGCGCGCGAACCTGGCAAATAATATCGTCGTGACCGGTGGGTCGACGCTGGTGCAGGGTCTCGCCGAGCGGATCAACCAGGACCTGCAGGCGCGGATCCCCATGTTCAAGATCCGCATTTTTGCATCCGGAAATATGGTGGAGCGCCGCAATGGCGCATGGATTGGCGGCAGCATCCTAGCATCACTAGGCACGTTCCACCAACTGTGGGTTACTCGCCAGGAATATGAGGAGGCCGGCGCCATGCAGCTAGCTCAGAAGCGCTTCAGGTGAGCGGCCTGGGATATGTGTGTATGAGTGTCTTCGTGCTCTTGTGTTTGCTTGTGACGCTCCAACAGCTCCCACAGCTCCCACAGCCCGCGGAATTTTCCCCAGCCTAGCTATCACTTTATTATTATCTGTATCTGTACTTAGGAACCACTTGCGATTAACTGGCAACCTGACTGCCTCATCTGCACCGGACTGAACGGTGACGCTCATCATCATCGCGATACTTGCAGCAGCTGACGATGCGTCCGGCCAAGTCTCCAAACCAAACCCCAATCGTTTCCCGACTGGCGTCATTAACACAACCCTTAATATTAATAGCTATAACAAAATACCTCAAACGATCCCTATCGTGTATCAAAGGAAGGAGGTGAAGCTTGCGGGGATAGCGAGGTCAGATTTGGCGGTTCGAATAAGCGAAGCAACCGATGCTTCGGGAGGTGCATATGGGGGATGAGACTAGGGAGATACTGCGAAACAGCACAACTGACCATGAGAGCAGCGGCAGCCACCTGCACCTGCTAACAGAGGACGACGGGCCCGACAATACGCCATCTCATCATACGTCATTGCCGCCGCCGACATCCAGTGCCAAACATTCGCTTTCTCCATTAGGCCGTGCTTGCGAACGGCATGGCGCAAAAGCAGCAATACCAAAGCAGCGTGCCGCGCCGCGATCGCTTTCTACTGAGATCCCCGGGTCTCCCGGTGCGGGCGTCCAAGATTCTCCGGGGAGGACCCGCTCGGGTCGAGTCCAGGCACGACCGCTGCATCTCATACACGAGACAGAAGCGAAGCTGGCGCGATGCGTGGAGGAGGCCGCCAGCGCCGAGAAGACCCGTGCGCAGAACCAGCTGAGCACGCCCGCTAAGCGAAGAAATACTGGATCCGCTAGCACACTGTTGCCAGAACTAGACCTCGAGATCGATGGCAGTCTCGAAACCTATCTAAGTGAAGTTCCCCACGATTACGATGCTAAAGATACATCGACGAAACAAATAAGCACCCAAGCAGCAGACCTTAGTGCTAAGCTGCAGACTGATATGGACGCCATGAGTGTCACTGATCTTTCAGGCCGATTCCGCGAGCTTCAAACCCTGCTGATGTCGAAAGAGGAGGACATACGCATGCTCACAGCGGAGTTGAATGAAAAGGAGGAGCAGCACAAGGCAGAAATTGCAAAAATTAGGCAAGAGCTGCACCGTGAATATTCGAAACAAGCCTCGGAAAAGCTGCGCATCATTGTGAAAAGGCTCGAATTGAATGCGAAAAAGAAGGCAGAGAAAGACTGGCAGGACCGCGTGCTTGAGCTGATGAATACTGTGGAAAAAGAGCGGCAGGAGAAGGCAGAGCTCGTTAAGGCGTGCGATGAGTACCTGCAGCTGAAGGGCTTCTGAATGTTGCCCACGACAAGGCTTCATGCACATATTACCTTTTAGGTGATCGGCCTACGAATTATTTATTTTTCTTAAAAAAGTTAAGGTACATAGCCACAAAAAGTCCAGAAACGAAGATATTGATTCGGGTATTTGGATACCGAAGAGGTTGTCTAGTTTATGTATGACGGTAGAGCCAAGGAAGCGGCGGCCTTGGCAAAAGAGCCTAAACGCGGTGGATGGCCCCCATATTCATCTTGAGCCCGTGAATTAGGAGCAACTACGGCTCAGTAGTAAAATGAAAGTGCTGGGGAGCCCAGGGCACTGAAAATGGAGGTTCTGAAACCGTGCGAAACGATACAGATACGACCACTCCCCTAGATCGTACCTACAGAACGGTCTGAACGTTTCTCCGAGATCTCACGAAAAATCGGAAATGTCGGGTGAAATTTTCACCTCTCAGGGGTATGCATTAGAGATAAATGACACGCATCGCATTCATCGCGCACCGTAATAGCTAATGCATATAGATGGATAAGCGTCCTCGTCCCCATCGGTGGTTGGTGATTAAGCATGTGAACAGTGCGAAGCTTTAGGTTCAAAATCTTCCGGTTTTACTTTCAAAACCTACGAATTTCTCGTAGTCTAAGTGATGTGATGAAAGGCGTTTTTGAGTGAAAAGTGAGGCTCGAAGATACCGCTGGTCCTTTTTGATCATACGGTTTGCCTTTGACAGCTCCTATAGTGAGTGGGGTACCTTTCCCCTACTCCTATAGGGCTCGGGTTATGCAGTATAATGAGGCTGCCACGGAAGGATCAAGTGGAGTAGGGTACGTAATAGACATCAGCGTTGGACTAAGGAGTATGAGGCGGAGCCCGGTTATCGTTCCGATTCATCGTAATTACCTTTAGGTATTAATAGGGTGGTGCTTAATTGACGCAGGCTTGGGTCACGTAAACAAAGCCCTCTCTCTTGTCGCCGTGCGCTGCGCTCACCACGAGTCCACACAACTCTCTGCAACGACAAGTAGTATTCCATTGACATCGAAAGTACTAACCGAGAGTAGACTCTTGAGGCGTATGCCGTATGGAATCTGTTCGCATTGAAGATAGTCGTGCAGACGAGCTTACTCTACTCACTAGAGACTTCAGTTCCGCAAAGACAACCAGACAGAACACGCCAAGTCCCAAACATAAAGTGGGAACACTTCAGGCCCAGCAGCACCACTATGATTCATCAATTTCCTCGACAGAGACTCAGATAGATGCTCCAAAATTCATGGTCGGAAAATTAGTGCAGAGGTCCGTTGAAGAATCAAACCAGGAGAAAGGCGCGCTACTGAATCAATGGGCCCCGTCTCCCACACCATCTCTTAGCAATGAGCAAGCCGATCTTATATGTGTGAGTCCCAGGAGCAGCGGCTCTGCTGGCTCTCGGCGCTCATTCCCAGATCTTGACACAATTGAGATTCGGGTCGAAAACGGGCTTATCGACGCTGTACCACGCCAATTGCGGATCAGCTCACACCGAATGCCATGTGCAATCTTTGCTCTGAAGGAGAAGACTCTCGGTAGGACTTACTGGCTCTTTGCTAAAGAATATGAGCAGCTGGAAAACTTCAACGATCTGGTTCAGCACCTCTTGGTGCCCCTGACTCGCAAGACAGGATTCCGTCCGAAACAATTCCCGACCAGAAACATGTTCAAATCCAATTCACCTTGGAAAGTGGATGTGCGGAACGACATGCTGAATGGCTACTTCAAGTCCTTATTGTGGGTGTGTGACAACTGCTACTTCAAGGAAAACAAGGTATTGCAGAACGAGCTGCAACAAGCCCTAAAACTACTCTGTTTCTATGATAAGGTTGTGCCTGCGCCTGTTCAATTCGACGGTTTCTATGGCGAAGAAATGTGTGGGTTTTTGCTTTCGCCATCAATAAATAAGACGAAGACGATATGGGAATGCAATTACTATGCAACGAACGGGGGTTTCCTAGATGTCATTGGCGACATAGCGACCGGTGAAGTTACGAAGGCGATTAGTCTTTACAATGCATACATCGAGAAATGGATTGTTATGTATGAGCCTCGAACGGACAATATTCGCTATGCAATCAACATTTATGAAGTCACCTCCGAAGGAAAGACAAAACTTCACACCCTTTGTGCAGAAAATGAGAGCACGCGACAAAAATGGCTTCAATGTCTGGGGTCGCGTGCTTCTAAACAAGGCGAAACTGCTCAAAAAAGGCGCGACAAATCGCGCAAACATCCGCTTCCCTACAAACTAACACCGTCAACATCCGCCTCACCGTTTCTTCTTGACGTGGAGAGCAGAACATGGAACAAGAACCGCAGAAACTCCACCGTTTCACCATCTTCACACAACTCCTTAGAGAGCTTACCATCACCTTCGGGAATGCAGAGCTCTGAATCGTCGAGTGACAAAGATTTGGCCGCCAATTGCCCTATAGCAGAGCCCAGCAAGGTCGTGTCAACACCAGTGCCCGCTCCCAGTCTACTGAAAAGAACCCAGAGTAATGCTACTCGCCCAGAAAAGGGCCATTTCAGTTCGCTTCAAGGTGCTGATATAGAGAGTGTGCGCCCGATGGCCAGCAGGGACACGGCGAGCAATTCAGCTGCACCTGCCCATCGTGCAAAAAGGTTTAGCATGAGTGGTGCTCTGAAGTCGAGTGGGAAACATACCAAGGATCGTTCTGGCGTTTTTGGGGTAATGCCCAGTGTCTGCGTGCACAGGCGTTTACTGCACGACCATTACAATCTTCCCAGCGTTGTGACAAGATGCATTGAGTTACTATATCGGCAAAAGGGGATCACTGAGATAGGGATATTCCGAATTTCTGGGACTCAGAAGAAATTGGATGAGCTTGAGTCGATTTTTGATACGTGTGGCGACTATGACATGCAGAAAGGCAAGGTTGACGTCCACACCACGGCCGACCTCCTGAAGCGGTACCTTCGCAAGCTGCCGAAGGGATTGATAAACGCGGATTATTCGGAAGTAAGAATCCAAAGTCTAATTGCTCTAGGTGAGGCACAGCAGTTGGAGATTCTTCGCGAGGATATAAAGGCTAGTGATTTCGCCGAATATTCCGTGCTCAAGGTTATTATGAAACTTCTGTACGACGTGAGCAAGGAAGAGAAGAAAAACGCGATGGGACTACACAATGTGGGCGTAGCACTGTCGCCAAGCATTCGCATTCCAGTGCCTGTGCTTGAGCTGATTATTGAAAAACACAAGTTGTTATTTAGCTAGCGACGGCTTGTGTCTCCAGGTGGAGCATGTTTATGTAGCTATCTGTGGAATTAAATTGATAATTTTGGGTAATGAATGACGTCTTTGAGCCAGCGGCCCTGACGACACAGCAGTCTTGACGACACAGCAGTCTTGACGACACTGTGGACTTGACGACACTGCGGAATTGACGACACTGCGGTCCTGGCGATACCGCGGCCTTGACAACACATGTCTCTACAGCAATTCATGAAATCAGCGTCTCTCTATCTATCATGGAGGAGTACCTGAAGAAAAGCGGTATAAGAGTTTAAATAGAAGCACCACCAGTAGCAGCAGCGGCTGCTTTCTGCTGCTGCCAGTTGGCGCCAGGCGCTCTCCCTCGCAAAACGTTCTCGATGAACGTCTCTCCGGCCTTGTATGAGGAACGAACAAGAGGGCCACTTGCGCAGTAGAGGAAACCCATCTGCATGGCACGATCATGCCAGAACTGGAACTTTTCAGGGGTAACGTACTCAGCTACCTTGACATGTCTTTTGGTCGGCCGCATGTACTGGCCGAAGGTGACGACATCAACGTGGGCGTCACGCAGGCGGCGGAGGGTGCGCTCAATCTGGTCGTCCGTCTCACCGAAGCCGAGCATGATGGACGTTTTTGTGACCAGCGACGGCACCGCTTCCTTAGCCCTGCGGAGCACCGCCAGAGACTGCTCGAACGTGGCGCGGCGGTCGCGCACAAACGGCGTCAGCTCCTCCACCGTTTCAACATTGTGAGCATACACGTCAAGCCCCGACTTGGCAAGCACGTCCACCATGTTCAGGTCACCGCGGAAGTCACCACCAAGGCACTCCACAAGCGTCTTGCCCTGCGACTTCTCCTTGATGAGCTCGACAGTCCGCGCAAAGTGATGCGAGCCGCCGTCGGGCAGGTCGTCGCGGTCCACAGTGGTGAGAACCACGTATCCCAGGCCCCATTTTGTGATCGCGGTTGCGGTGTTTTCGGGCTCCATGGGGTCGAGCGGCCCAGGCCGCCGGCTCGTCTTCACAGAGCAGAAACGGCAGCCGCGGGTGCAGGTGTCGCCCATGAGCATGATTGTGGCTGTGGCCTTCGACTTGTCGGTGCCGCCCCAGCACTCGCCGATGTTGGGACACCGGGCCTCCTCGCAGACCGTATGCAGTTTGAGCCCCTTGAGATCGGACTTCAGGTTTGTGAAATTGCGGCCCTTCGGAATCTCTGTTTTCAGCCAGCGAGGCAGGCGCGAATCCTCCTTCGGAATTGCTGCAGCAACCTTGTCCTCAACCATCACGGACGCGGCCTTGCCAGCAATGAAGTCGTCGAACGACGGGCCTGCATCGAGCTTGTTCGAGAAGCCCATGCGCCGGGCCGACTTCGGCTTCGATTGCGAAGCGATTCCCCGCGAAGACTGCACCACGCGCCGCCCATACATTGCCGTGGATTGGAGCACGTCAGATTTATCCTGTGGCTCAGGTTTCAGCCTGATCCCGAGTCCGCGGGGCACGGGTACTTGGGGCACCGAGTATCCCCAACCTCATCTCCCGACCCGGGCTGACATGGCGTGACCGGGGTCCCTCTCTCCGAGCAGCGCGGAGCTGCTCGAGGACCGTCACATGACCACGCTCACAACTATATTGGCCGGTAGCCACCTCTCTTTTTTCTCTTCGTGCGGAACTTCAGTACTAGTGTTGCTTGCATACCCTTCGCACCATGGGCACGTCGAGCGTCAAAGTCTGAAGAGAATAACTAGTGCGGTTGTCTAATAGCGTTCGTCATGGTCTAAGTCGCTTGTCATCGTCCTGGTGGCCTGTGTGGGGAGCATGAGAACCGGTGAACCATACATATGTATTATCACTTGTCGCTCAACTCTTATTAGGCGTTGAGCTGAGAGAGAAAATTTATAGTTTAGACCATAGTATTTGTGCTGATGTGGCCGTTTTTTCGGAGAATCGGCTGTCTTTAGAGAGGCAGAACGCGACGCTCTCGCCCTTTTTTCTACAAATTTGCCTGTAGTTCGTAAACATTGCCGTTAGGGTTGGACGGATGGCGCGACGATCTTACTCCGCGGAGCTAGTTAAGCCTCGTGAGTGGTGCCCACTTATGGTTCCTGCATGCACCGCGTGTATGACCAATTTAACCGAGCTAGACCTTACGTGTTATTAGTTCATCTTTGTACAAACGCTCCATGAGTTTTGAGAAGAAAGACGTGGTGATCATCGGCGCTCCGTTCAGTGGCGGCCAGGGAAAGGCCGGGTGTGACGACGCCCCCAAGATGCTCGAGGCGGAGGGCCTGGGGCGCGAGGTGGAAAAGCTTGGGTGGAGCGCGAGCTGGCAGCACCTGGAATTCAGCCAGCCCACGAACGACCCCGTTGTGAACAACATGAAGCGGCCCCGCTACGTGTCCAGCGCCGCCGAGCACATCTACAAAACCGTGTCCAACGTCGCTGAGAGCGGGAAGTTTCCGCTGACTGTAGGCGGCGACCACTCGATCGCCATCGGCACCATTTCGGGAGTGCTGAAGGCCCACCCCGATGCCTGTGTTCTGTGGATCGATGCGCACGCGGATTTGAACTCTCCTGAGGCTTCCATGAGCGGCAACCTTCACGGATGCCCGGTGGCTTTCCTCACCGGCATCGATGAGCAGGACAAGGCGCCGCAGGACCTTTTCAGCTGGGTGCCTCGCGGCACCCTAGACTTCAGCCGCATTGCGTACATCGGGCTGCGTGACGTCGATCCCTTTGAGAAGGAGATCATTAGGAAGCACGGGATGATTGCCTACTCCATGCACGACATCGATCGTTACGGCATTTCCAAGGTTGTAGACATGGCGCTTGAGCGCGTCAACCCCGGCCTGAAGAGGCCTATTCATCTCTCCTTTGATGTGGATGCTCTCGATCCCTTCTTTGCCCCCAGCACTGGCACGCCTGTGCGCGGCGGTCTCACCTGGCGGGAGGGCTGCTACATTTGCGAGGCGGTCGCAGAGACCGATAAGCTCATTGGAATGGACCTTGTCGAATGCAACCCGCACCTGGGCGAGAATGAGGGCAATGCGAAGGAGACGATCCAGTCCGGCATTGCTCTGGTAAAGTCTGCTCTAGGACAGACGTTGCTATGAGAAGATGGCGGTAGGGCCCATAACGCTTGCCTCTCTGAGCCGCTTTCTGTTTGTAGAATGAAAGAAGGGATATATAGAGAGAAAAAAAGAGGTCATAGTGTGAACTTTCGAAGGGTGTCTCAATTTTCCGCACTACCGCGGCCTAAAAAAAGCCGGTACGCAGTTTCACATAGCTGGAGCCGAACATAACGATATACACTGTTCTAGTTTATTAAAGGATACTCTAGGCAATATAGTCGCGCAGTTTTCGGAGACGCTCGGCAGCATCGTGTAGGATCTCGTCGTCTTTGCAAACGGCAAACCGCAGGTAGTTCTCCAGCAGCGGGGCCGAGTGCGCCGTCGTGAACTCTGTTGGCGGAATTGCGACCACGCCAATGGTCTTGATGAGCCAGATCGCCAGCTTGAAGTCGCGCGGCCGGTCCAGCACCACCGTCGGGAACTCGAAGTCCGAGGGCAACTTCACTTTCGCGAAGTTGACAAGCAAGAAGTAGCCGCCCTCGGCAATGCTGTACGGCAGGCCCAGCTCATCAAAAACATCAGTCAGAATCTTGTACTTTATCTGGAACTGCTCGATGGTGCGCTCGAAGTAGTTTTCCTTCTCGGCGGCAGCAAACGACTTGGACACAGCGGCCTGGCACGGCGTGTTCACGCTGAACACAATTCGCGTGTTCGCCGAGGCCACGTACTTCACGAGGTGAGCAGGCCCAATGACCCAGCCGACGCGCCAGCCCGTAGCGGCGAACGTCTTGCCTGCCGAGCCCACGGTGAGTGTTCGGTCGGCAATCTCCTTCGACAGAGTCGCCACGCGAGTGAACTCGCTGTAGTACAGCCGATCGTACACTTCGTCGGACAGAATCAGCAAGTTGTGCTTAACGGACAGGTCACCGATCCGCTGGAGCTCTGCGCGCGAGAACACCTTGCCGATTGGGTTGTGGGGGCTGTTCAGAACAATCATGCGTGTGCGAGGCGTCACCGCAGCTTCCAACTCCTTGAAATCAATGTACCAGTCGTTTGCCGACGAAGTCTTTGTTTCCGCGTCCTTCGGGGGATGGATCGGCACATACACGAGCTTACCACCAGCCATCTGCACGTTCGGGATGTACTGGTCAAAGAACGGCTCGAAAACAATAACCTCGTCACCAGGATTCAGGAACGCGAAGAACGACGACAGCATTCCCTCGTTGGCACCCGCAGTGATCACAATCTCCTGCGCCGGGTCCAGCGTGTGGCCATAGAACGGACTGTAGGCGTCCGATACCGCCTTCAGCAATTCGGGACGGCCGCGGGTCGGCGAATACTGGTTCAGGGCCGCCGAGTCGGCCGCCTCTCTCAAAGCATCTATCGCAAACCGAGGCGGCTTGTACGAGAAGAAGCCCTGGCCAAGGTTTACGACGGGCTTCTTGGACTCTGCCTCGGCGTCTGCAGCTCCATTGATGAGAGACCATACGTCGATCTTGCTCGACGCTACGTGCTGGCTAGGCTGGGGAAGCGGCATTCTGCTATCTGATCTAAGAAGACTGGAGAAGCGCCTTAGCATCCAATTGTCAAATAGAGACACGCTAGTTCCACATCCTATATCGCTATACAGATGACGCAAGATAACGTGATGCATTTCCGGTAACGGTGTGAAATGACGTCGCGGCCCTTGGCTTCGCTCCAACCCGAACCCCACCGTAACATCACCAAGTTAGATTATGCAACCTAACGCTGATTATTGACGGAGAGACGATAGGCACATGACCAGTCGTTGAAGTGTAAACGGCTAAACTCGGTGTAGATATCCAATAATAGAATTCTACTAGAGAGCCGACTAAACCATATTGCCAAGGTCATCGTTCCTAGGCGATAAATGCTTGTAGAGTTGCCAGAGAACGGTCCACTGGGCGTAACCGAATATTCCGGCAATTATATACGCGGTTGAATAGCAGTAGCCTTTTGTGAAATGCTGCAAGAAATCTAGAGGCAGAAGCAGCCGGCATGCAGAAAACCACTGATCTGCCATTTAAATAAAATAAAATAAAAAATAAAAATAAAAAAACAGAGAAACAGAAAAAGCATAAGGTCAACAATCCCACACGGAAAAGTAAAGGTTAGTTACGGTCTGTTGGCTTCCTTCGCAGGTTGTGTCTTCCCGGCTGGAGCAGTAGGGCTTCGTCGGAAGCAGCTGGTTTTTGCCCCAGTGGCCCTGAAGGCGGGAATAAGGTACGACCGAGCTGGATACCGGTCGCCGTCCACTGCTCGGGATGCAGCCTCCATCGCTGCCGCATGCCGATATCTACCTCGTGAGGCGTTGTAGAGGCCGGGCACCACTCATCACGGAATGGCGTGCCGACCAGCCCTGTCAAATGGCTGAACACACCAGTGGCCACCGCCGGGGAGGAGTACCCGCCCTCAAGAAGCGAGAGGATGTGGCCGCTGCCATAATTTTCGGCCAAAGCAACACAATCCCTGGTGAATCGGTTGTAGAACGACGTGGGTACGTGCACTTGATGGCGCTGCATGCCGGGCGTCTCGAACTCGCTACCATCGAACCCTGCTGAGATGACGACCAAGGGCTTGAACGGCTTGCGCTGCTTCTGAGCCACGACCTTGCTGTGGTCGAGGAACTCCGCGGCCCGCTCAAACAGCTTCGAGTAGTCGTGTTCGTATATTCGGTCGAACTGCTCGGGCGTTGTGAAAGGTTTGAGGTGGATGTTCCATACGGCGCAGTTGTGTGCGACGAAGCACACCGAGGCGTCTGCGATCTGGCGGGGTTGTGCGACACCCAGCTCGCAGGGGAATGAGTTGATATCGTGCAGCGAGAAGTATCCCATGGGAATATCGCTGTCTCCCTCGGGCTTGAACCCGAGCTTCCACAGCAGGTCCTGGCTCCCGTCACCGTGGTGGAGGTCGAAGTCAAGGATGATCGCGTGCGTGATGTCGTGATGCGCCTTTGCATACTGGATAGCAATGTGCGCGTTGTTAATGATACAGAAGCCGCTTGCCTCGTCTTTGTGGCAGTGGTGGCCCGGGGGACGGACGGCCACAAATGCGCGGTGCGCGTCTCCAGTGAAGATCTCGTCCACACCCTTCTCAATGGCAGCCAAATTGCCCTCCAGGGCATCGACCGTCTGCGGAGCCAAATAAATGTCATAGTAGGGCCAAGAGTCGGGCACCTCGAGCTCATTTCGGCTTAGTTTGGCTGCTGCCTGGCTGCACAGGGCATACAGTTCTGTCGCCCAGTCTTTACCGTGCACGGCCTCGAAGTGGGGGACATAGAGGGACGAGCGGCTCAATGATTCGGTCACGCGGAGCGGCACAGTGGCCTTGGCCAGACCGACGCCAATGGCGCAGGCTTTTAAGCGCTCGGGCCGCTCGACAACGGATGCGAGCGACCTCTTCGAGACCCAGGGCCGGGAAAATTGGTGCTTGTATCCGGACTTTGCGAGCACGACGACAACCTCGGGCGTCTCTGCAAGCAGGTCCTTGCCAACGCTGGACTCTGCAAGGGCCAGAAACGCGGCCAGCTCTGGCGACAGCACCGGCTTCCCGTCCTCGGGCACCGGAGACACGGGCCGCGAGACGGGGGGCGATGCGCCATAGAAGCGGTCATGCGGCGGCGACGAGAGCGGCGACGAGCCGTCTGCGAGCAAGCTGTGCAGCTTACTTTCGTCGACGTCGCCGATGTCAGCTTCATCATCGCTGCTGGGGATGCTGTTGACGTCATCGAGGCTCATGCTCGTTCCGGCCGCGTGCGACGCATTGGTCATGGAGATGTCGTTGCCGGCCAGTAATTCGTCCATAGAGGCGGTGCAGCCGGTGCTCAGACTGTCTGTGCGGCTCTGTGATTTGGAGCCCACTGATCTAAACAGGGCATCTAAACAGGGCTGGTGCGCGCCCTAGCCCTGGTGGCACGTTCTCCACGCGTCGTGAGCAGGCGGGTGGCGCGGCCGGTAGACCACACCCTGCGCCATGCGCGCACGCCATGCGCGCACACCACGGGCGGCAGCCGCCTGCAATGCTCGTGCAGCCAACGGAGGCTGTGCATTGGGCCCTGCATGAGAGGCGGCGATCGTGATGCAGATCAAGACTATCCGAGTATGCGAACGCCTATAATAGCACCTGCTCAACAGAAGCAGCTACAAGCGCGAGCACCACCAGTACTACTGCCCGTGATTAGTCCACACGGCGGAGGGCGTGGGCACATACTGCCATTGCCTTAAAAAAAAAAACCGCTTTGCGCTCGAAGGTTCTGGCTGTCCTTGCCTGAGCATGCGTGGGTTCAACGGCTCAAGCAGAAGCGGTAAGCGACCGGACACAGCCAAGACACAGCCAGTCGCCTCGGGACCCTTGGGCCTCTATGGAGCCTGGTGCCACCACGGGTGATGACAAATGGGTGGGAGGGGGGTGCGTGCGAGATGACATAGAGGAAGTTGGCGAGCTTACCCGTGGAGCAAAATGTCCAACAAAGTCGGCGAGCTGTACAACTCGGTCATTGAGAGCGTGATCAAGGCGACGAAGACGGAGTTTGAGGACACGGGCGATGACACGGTGGTGCTGGACATGCTCATGAAGGCGTGGCGCAAGCGGCTGGGGGAGATGAATGTGATCAAGGACCCCGGGTGGGACGCCGAGGCGCGCAAGGACGAGCTGGACGCAACGGCGTGGTCCGCGGAGGACCGGCTCCCAGACACGCTTGCCATCGACCAGGTGCCGCTGCCCGGGCCGCTGCCCGTGGGGTCGCCAGGCCAGCTCGGCGCGGGCGCTGCGCCGGCGGGCGGCGACGGCCTGGCCATGGGCAACGACGGGCTGCTGTTCAATCTGCCGCCAGTGAAGTCTGAGGCGGGCGACGCGCGCAGCGGCGTGCCAATGCAGCCGCAGCAGCCGCAGCAGCCGCCACAACACCAGTACCCGCGCAGCGGCAGCCCCGCGGGCGGCGGGGACGGCAGCACGCCGGTATCGGCACCACAGCACCCGCTGTACGTAAAAAACGAGTCGCTCGATGCAATGACGGCCCCCGAGGCCCAGGGGTCTGGGTTCAATCCCCTTAATAGCAGCAGCACCCCGGGGCCGGGCCGAAGTTCCGAGAGCGCGACAGCAACGCCGTCGGCGCCGGGCTCGACCTCACACAGCGCTGGCGCAAATCAACTGCCTCGGGGTGCGTCGCTGTCGCCCGAGCTGCAACGACAGCTGCAGGACGCCATGAACCGGCAGCCCCGGGTTCCGCAGACGGACGGCCCGCAGGACGAGGAGCTGAACTCGGACCTCGACGACAGCGAGGACGAGCTCATCGACAGCAATGACGACGAGGAGGGCGAGCAGACGCAGATCATGCTGTGTCTGTACGAGAAGGTGCACAAGGTCAAGACAAGATGGAAGTACACGCTGAAGGACGGCGTCGCCAACGTGAACGGCCTCGACTACGTGTTTGCGCGGGCGAACGGAGAGTCAGAGTGGTGACGTGCATTCTGGACTCTGGATTCTTCTCATATTCGTCATCTTTTATTTCTTCTTCTGCCGCTCGCGGCGCCCCGGCGCGCTCTGTTCGTGCACGCAGATATTCTAATCGTAATCTCATAGTATGAATGGCCAATGGCCGCGGAAGCGACCACATGTCTCTCGCATGTCTCCACTGGCCTGGGGGAGCGCATCTGCCGATGGCTCGTGTTATTATTCCCTGCAGCAACCCTGGACCACCGTATCGGCTCGACACGAGTGGCCACCACGGGCGGCGCTGCAAGCGCCCCGGCCACAAATAACAACCGCAGGTACAGAAAATCGCCGCCCGGGCCCGACCAGCCGGGCAGCCGCCGCCGGACTCCCCTGCTCGCTGGCCGTGGCCCGCCGCTCCCCAAGCTCCGACGCTCGCGGGACCTTAGTCAACGCAACGGCCCTTTCCCTCCGCGGGACAGCCTCCACCTCCCTCTCTCCCTGCTCTCCCACCACACCACACACACACATATTGTGCGTCCATCCCCCCTACGCGCATCCCACCCGCCCCGCTTGGCCTGACTACTCAGTGACACCAGCCACATTGTTCGACCAAAACATGGCTGAATTCGAGCACCCCCCCAAGTTTGTAGCATATGGGACGGCTGGATTCCGCGATAAGGCCGACGTCTTGGATACGATCCTGTACCGTGTCGGCCTCGTCGCGGCGCTGCGGTCCAGGTACCTCAATGGCCAGACGGTGGGGGTCATGATCACTGCGTCGCACAATCCGCCCGAGGACAACGGCGCGAAGCTGGTGGACCCGTACGGCGACATGCTCGAGCAGAGCTGGGAGCCGCGCGTGTGTGAGGTTGCGAACGCGCGCAGCGCCGAGGAGGCTCGCAGCCGCGTTGCTGCGCTGTACAGCGAGCTCGGCGTGGCGCCGGCGGCGCCGGCAAACGTGGCCTACGGCAGGGACACGCGCGCGTCCGGCCCGCGGCTGACCCGGGCGCTTGTTGCCGGCCTGGACGCCGCCGGCGCGCGCGGCGAGGACGTGGGGCTCGTCACCACGCCGCAGCTGCACTACCTCGTCCGGGCCACGAACACGCTGGGCGGGCCGTCGAACAACCCGCAGCGCCTCGAGTCGTACGGCATGCCGACCCAGGACGGCTACTACCGCAAGCTGGCCACGGCGCTGAAGGCGGTGTTCACGCCGGCCCGCGTCTTTGGCTCGGCGCCGACCCCTGTGGTTGTCGACTGCGCGAACGGCGTTGGCGCGCTGAAGCTCACGGAAATGCTGCCCGTGATCGAGTCCCTCGTGGACATCCACGTCGTGAACGGCGAGACTGACAAGCCTGAGATGCTCAACGCGGAGTGCGGCGCCGACTTCGTCAAGACAAACCAGCGGCCGCCCGCCCACGTCACGCCCGCGGACGGCCGCGTCTATGCGTCGTTCGACGGCGATGCCGACCGCGTCGTCTTCTACTACACCCTCAACGGCGTCTTCCACCTGCTCGACGGCGACAAGATCGCCACGCTTGCGGCTGGTTTCCTCAAGCACGTCACCGAGCAAGCAGGCACCAAGCTCAACATCGGCGTCGTCCAGACCGCGTACGCAAACGGCTCCTCCACCGAGTTCATTGAAAAGCAGCTGCGCCTGCCGGCCGTGTGCACGCCCACCGGCGTGAAGCACCTCCACCACGCCGCGCAGGACTTCGACATCGGCGTCTACTTCGAGGCAAACGGCCACGGCACCGTCCTGTTCAAGGAGAGCACCACCCGCCACCTGCGCCAGCTCAACGTCCACAGCGACGCCGAAAAGCGCGCCATCGACACGCTGCTCGCCCTCAGCGATCTCATCAACCAAACGGTCGGCGACGCCATCTCCGACCTGCTCATGGTGCTCGCCATTCTGCTCGCCGACCATATGACCCCCGAGGACTGGGACAAGCAGTACACAGACTTGCCGAACCGCCTGCTCAAGGCCGAGGTCAAGGATCGCACCATCTTCCGCACCACTAATGCTGAGAGACAGCTAGAAAAGCCCGAGGGACTGCAGGCAAAAATTGACGCCCTGGTCCGCAATACACCCAAGGGCAGGTCCTTCATCCGCGCAAGCGGCACTGAGGACGTCGTACGCATCTACGCGGAGGCCGAGACGCAAGAAGCCGCAGATAGATTGGCTCAGGACGTGAGGGCACTCATAGTAGAGTTGTACGGTGTAAGCGATTAACCAGGCGCTCTCTAAACACAAAAAAAACAAAGATAAAAACTATTTGATTTGAACAAAGGGAAAAAAATTATAATGAGGCTGCAAGAATTAGCCACTGCAGCTGACTAGTTTTTGATTCTTTCTTTAATGAGTCGTATTTTAAATCCCGGTACTTAGATATGCTAGGGGCGAGCGGTTACACACGGCAGGCTCTTGATGCTCCTCCTGCCACTGTGCCTTTTTTTTTCCCCTCTCTACATATTTCCAGTGCCAGTTCAAGAGAGTTCAAGTGAAAGCACAACCTTCCTGCTCTTTCTGCGCCAATGCCTCTTTAGCGTGTCGTTGCATGTCGTAGAACATCCAGCGGTACCAGAAGTAGGTGGGAAGCACCGTGGACAGGTGCCAAAGCGAATGCGCGTCAATAGCGCGCCAGTACGGACTGAAATCGAACAGCTCAAACGACGATCCAAGTAGCACGCCTATCACAATGGCCACAGGCAGCAAGTCGATGCGGTTCTTGCTGCGCACATACAGCTTCAGCCCGAGATACATCCAGAACCCTGTCTGCGTGAAGCCAATAATGACCCCGGCCAGCATGTTGTACGCGTAGTTGAAACGTACAAAGCTGAGATAGTAGACGTGACAGGCGTAGAAGCTGAGCAGAGCGGCAATGACGACTCTGCGAGTCCTAACACGCGACGGCAGGTCCAGCCGGAACAGCCGCACCAGCGCTAGAAACATGGCAAAGAGAATGGACCCGATGGCCGAAAAATAGTCCAGCCGTTCGGTGAGCACGAAGTCGCGTGTATGGAACACCGCGCTCCACAGCCACGTGTTGATGCCAATCACGCCGAATGCAAGATAGTATGGCTTCATATAGAAACCTTCCGAGTTATGCGTACGTCTCTTGAGCAGTCTGAAGCCGCTGTAGTTTGGCCACAAGTTCATCAGACTAAATAGCACGGAAGCAGGCTCCTGGATGCCCAGCAGGCGCCGAAAGGGCCATTTGCCATGGTACTGGTGGACGCGCATGCCAAGACTCTCATGCGTGTCTGTGAGCCCCTGCTGGCACTGGTAGTCGCAATCAGCAGGACACGTCCACTGCATCACGCGTAGAATAATGCCGAGGTCGCGTGGGCACATAGACGACTCGCACTGGGCAACACAGTCCTGAAACTCGGGCAATCGGTCCCC
This sequence comes from Entelexis stigmatis, assembly GCA_030563545.1. NCBI lineage: Eukaryota > Fungi > Ascomycota > Dipodascomycetes > Dipodascales > Trichomonascaceae > Entelexis > Entelexis stigmatis. Next base: position 86,425 of record JAJMJC010000003.1, read on the forward strand.
AGAAGACGCTGCTACGCCAGACAGAATTATTCCCCACGCCAGCAGCAAGCCAGCAATGGTACACTTCATTTGGGCAGGCCTGCTTGCAACGGTGCTAAGCTGCGTGTCCCTGATTTTTAAGCCGCGCGGATCCAATTGGTGATGGTGATGACAGACAGGGCGGGCGCGCTGCAGCATTTGATCCTCGACCAAGCCGATGGAACTTGCCACGCTCATAACCACTTTTGCATTGGCTGCAATTATTGTCCGCTTTTTTACTTTTAGTTTTGTCTTCTTGGCTTGGTACGGGGCGTATGCAGGAATCAACCCTGATCGCTCAAGATATGTTTAGACATGCATGAGATAGAAAGAAGATTAGAATAATGCAGCGCAGCAGCCACAACCAATTACAGCAGGGTCATAATTTGCGAAGAGCGCAATCGCCGTCCTTTTAAGCATCCAAGTCCTCTAGATACAAAATCTCACCGAGAATAAAAAGAAGAAAAGAAGAAAGAAAATCGACAAGAACACCAAGATGAAACTCGGTTTCGTAGTAGACGTCTTGACCATATTTGTCTCCTCAATCAATTTAGTGGACGCTACTGAGTTCGAAGGTCCGCAAAGCATTGGCGAGCTAGTGAGCAGGGCATTTCCGAACGGCAATGCTCCTGAATTTACGGCTCTCCCCAGCACGCCCCAAATTGCCATTGCCAACAACGACAGCGCTATTCTAAAAATCATGGACCTGAAAGTATCTGACCTGCCAATGAAGCCTGGATACGTAACTTTTAAGCTGCACCACTTTCTTTCCCAAGATGTTCCTGCGAAAAGCCAGATGGAGGTTGTGAGCTTTAATGGAGATGAGGAAGCTTCGGAGGCAACAGTGGACATCTGCCCTTACTTAGGCTTCGCCAACCTGCACTGCCCTTTGAAGGCTAATAAGCGGGACGAGGTGATGCAACAGGTACTACAAGTCCCTGATCTTGTTGAACAAGGCCGGTTTTCTTTTGTGGCTAAAGTGACCGCGCCGTCTGGGGCATTGATTGCACACATTGCAGCAATCATCGATATTGTACAGGATGGCAGCAGAGCCGGCCACAGCATTACATCAACCAGTGGACACGATGAGCTGTGATCGCACACGCATACTAAGAGGGCAGCGGTTACAATGCAGAGATATATATATGGTTTATAGCAGACTATCTGCTAGCCTATTATGTTTAACCATGAGCATTGACAGTCCTTTTGCCGGCAGTAGTTTTAAAATTGCAGTTCTCACCAAGTCTGTGACACTAATACGGATGTAATTAGAGCGCTTACCGATTCATGCCTTTGGCAGTTCTAGTTCAGCCGGTTCAGGTGAAAGTAGGACGGCAAAATGGCTTTGGTAGAGCAGTATAGAGAAAAGGTATTTGGGATTTTGGAAACGAAGATGCGCTTAACAGCTTACGCCTTACGACTGCGCGTAGTACGCTTCTTTGGCGCCTCGCCAGTGGCGGCCGAAGAGCTAGAGGCCTTTGTTGACTTTGCGGAGGAGCGAGTCTTCCGCACGGCCTTGGGCTTTTCAGTCTCCTCTTCAACTTCGATCTCAGGCTGCGTCTGCGCGGCCGGCTTCGCCTCAGCGGCCTCCGCAGCCTTGGCCTCGCGCGCAGCCTTCTTGGCAGCGGCAGGAACCACGTACGACTTGATGTAGAACGATACGAACAGGACCAGGTACGAGCTCAGAATCAGGCAGCCATCGATGGCAGCCGACTCCTCGCCAGAGCAGCGGCCCATGCTGGGCAGGTTCAGGCCCAGAATGACAACGAAGTGGGTGTAGGTCGCGAAGTAGACAAAGCCGAGGTCGATGACGAACTGGATAATCTGGAAGCGCGTGACCCACGTCTTCCACCACGGACGGATGCCGCAGGCCGCTAGGAAGTAGTAGAAGTACATCAGGACGTGTACGGCCAGGTTCAGCGAGATGGGCACGTAGCTGACCGGCGTCTTGCCGTTCAGCTGGCTGAAACAGAGCAGCGCCGTGGCGCCGTGGTGGTAGGTGTGCAAGAACGTGAGCGGGCGCTTGCGCAGAACCATGAATATCGTGTCAAGCAGCTCGTAGAACTTGGTCAGGTAGTTCAGGTAGTAGATGAGCTCCACCTTCTGGAACCAGGCGCCGGAAGAGCAGATCGAGTAGAAAACACCATGCCGGGCAATAATCGGCACCATCTGCTCGGTGAGGAGGACAAGCAGCAGTCCGCTGAGCAGCGTGAGCGTGATGTTGTGCAGCTTGAACAACCACTGCAGGCGGATAGGCCGCACCTTCTGCAGCGCCCAGCGGCCGCCGAAGATGATCACGTAGTAGAGAATAATGGCCAGCGTGACGTGGGGCACGCTGCTCAGCGGCACGCTCGAGTTGTACTCGTAGTGGAACGTGTCGATGTCGTAGCCAAGCGCCGCGTACACCGCCGACCTGAACAGCGGCCACACCGCGAGACCAAACGGCCGGTCCAGTGTCGGCACGCCGTAGATAAGCGACTGGGACAACGAGCCCGGTGCCAGCTTGAGAGTGGCCTCGACCGTCTCTTCTACGCTCTGCACATACTCCGCCATCCTCTATGTTTATGGGTGAAGGAAAATAAGTCTTTGTTAGTTGCGCGGGATTATGTTGATGTGCTTATGTACACGTACGCGTGGCATGCGTCCGTGGAGGAGGGGGGGGAGTCTGCCTCCCCAACCGGTCGCATCAGCGGCAATATACAATGATTATATCTAGATCGATATCAGAAGAGGCCCAGTGGTATTAACTGGGTCGTATTAATATTGGGCCTTTTTTCTTTCTCGATCAACTGCCTCATCTCAGTGATTCGTGGTTGGCGGAGGCCCTGAGCGGGGCGGGCAGGTGACAAACTTCCATCACCATCAGTGTCGGGAGCCAAACAGGAGACGCGATATTTCAAGGGCTGAGGGACCGGGGGAAACGGAGTGAGAACAGAGCCGAAGCGAAGGTACAAGAGTGCAGAAATGCCAAAAAACGAAGAATGATAATAAATATATGCGAAATAAAGTTACAGATGGCGTGCTAATCCCGAGTCAGTCTGCTCGTGCTGCGGACCCATGCGTTCAACCGGTGGACCATATCCTGAATCGACATAGTGCGCATATCAGGCGGCAAGCGGATGATGAGGTCGTTGAAAATATGCAGGGCGTCTCGTGCAACGAGGTTGTTTGCTGCAAAGCTCTCATGCATTGCTTTGCTGAATAGGAGCCACTTCTCTTTGGACCACGGCCCTGTGCTGTCTATGGTGAGGTTAGCGCTTTGAGGCGCCTCTGATGGCAATTCTGGCTGTGGGGGCAGTTGTGCGGGTGACTGATGCTGCTGCTGTTGTTGTTGATGATGTTGTTGATGATGTTGCTGATGTTGCTGCCACTGGGATGATTCCTGGAGCGGTGTCTTGCCGAGAACATGCTGTGGTGTGCGTTCCGTGGATCGAGGCATGTCGAGAGGAGTGAAGGGCCTCAGATTTACACGATCTTTCTGCGGTGGTGTAGAGGGCGCCGCTGCATGCTGTCCGGCAGCAAAATGCGAACTTTCCGACGGCCGTGCACCAGCCGGTGCAAGGCTTGACCCATTGCGCGGCGCCGGAGCTGATGGGGCACCATCAGCTACTCCATTGCTGCGATCTCGGGCCCTTTGGGGCTCAGCGTGGTCGCCCCGTGGCTCCGCGGTGTGATCCGCAGTCAACGGCTTCTCAAGCCCTGCGCTTAACGACTCCGCCGCCAGATGCTCGTCTCCGGGTAGCACTTTCCGCTCCTGCGAACGGGTCTCCTGCGACCAGATCTCCTGCGACCGTGTATTAACGGGCTGGTGGCGGCGCCACCGCTGGACTGCTTCATGCTCGTGCGACAGCGCGTCAGAAGACGGAGCGGCCGCACCTGAAGGCGCGTTCACTCCCACTGCCTGCTGAGCGGGCCTTATGCTGTCACTGTCGTGGAATCGGCGAGTCAGCGGTGCCGTGTGCGGCACCGCCTGCTGCTGTTTCTGCTGCTGCTGTTTTAGATTCGCATGCATGCTGAGGTTAGACATTATCGGAAACCCACCGCCCGAGTGTGAGGGAAATTTGGGCGATGACCCAAGCACAGGAGATTCTTTCAAAATGCCCTTGTCGTTTACCTGGTCGGCAATCCGCGTCACAAAGCGCTGCCGGTCCTGCTGCACCTGTGTGGGGTCCTCCTGGCTCGCGGCGTGCCGCGCGTACGCAATCATGCGCTCGACTACGTTTCTGGTCTGCGGCGTGCCCGTTAACATGTCCGTCGCGTTGTGCCGCCTCAATGGGCTGCGCCGCGGACTTGGCGGGGCCTTGCCGACCCCCCCTGTCGCGTGGCCGTCCCCGGCCGGCCGCGGCGGATGTAGGGTCTGGTGGATATCTAGTTTCGGCAGGGGGGCCGTCTTGTTGTACCGAATTGGGGACGCAGCAAGCCGCTGCGGATTGTTCCGTTTCACCAGCGCGTGCAACCGGTAGGCGGATTCCTGCAAGGAATTACGGGTCTTCGCCGAGTCCTGGACGGGCTCAGGGCTTGGTCGAAGCTGCGATGGCGTCGTCTCTAGCCCGTCCGCAGCCTCTTGGTTCATTCGGGGTATCCTTGGGTTCGCGTCGCCGTTATCATCGGGCTGCGGCGCGGTGTGGCGGACGGCTCCGCCGTCGTTGGAGCTACGTAACATACCGAGCGGAGAGATGGAGCACTCGGGGAACTCGCGGCTGGCTTCACCAAGCAGAACTGCCAAGGGTCGAGCTGCGGGGCGTCACCCAATTTGTGCGTGTTTCTTGCAGCGTCGTGATACCCTGGTATGCGCTAAATCCAGGTTTTTTTAGGCACCATGCGCGTACGTAAGCCACCGATACGCTCAGGTGTTTATGCGCACGGCGTAATTCGCAACCACCCAACCCAACCCCCGCGACACCAGAATGCGGCCGCGACGAGGATAATGCAGCACTAGGGTTGTTGTCGACGCGGCACTCGTATTATTTGAGGCACGCGCGTGAGTACTACTACAGACGTGGACCTACTTTTAAAATCACATAGACTCCGTGTCAATTGTTGAGAAGCGGTCTCGAATTACGTGATCGGCAGTGATCTGCGATATCGCTGTCCCCCCCCCCTGTCCACAAAACCGCCTAACTTTCGTCAATGCAAGGACCATGTTAGCGACGCGTGACGAATTTGACCGGCATGAAAAAAAAATAGTATTAAAACTAATAAGGTAAGGATAAATGCGATTCATAACGGTTGAGATAACAAAAATTATCAAATAAATAGACAACACTGCCGTGCTATTACAAAGGCCTTCCAAGGCCAAGACAGAACAATAAACTACGAACGACCGCTAGGTAGCTTTTATTTCCTTTGGTGGATTTCGCTTGCATTTAACTGAGAGCCCGCCTCAGCGTATTTGAGTAACGTGTGTAAAGTGTGTGTGTATGTGTATCTTGTGTCTCGTCAATTGTTTCGTGCTGCTGTGCGGTCCTTAGTCTGGGCCTTTTCCCAAAAGTTCAAACTGACAACCTCTTCTTGGCCCTTTTCATTCTCAAATGCGTAGATAATGTCGTGCGTGGACTCGTGCAAAAACCGAATGTTCTCGGCCTGGATGACGCGAAGCAATTCAGTGTCCATGTTGCGGATCTCAATGAGGTGAGAGTCAAATGCAACTAAGTACGGGTATGAGAGCACAATATGATGCGGGGAGCATTCCCACTGGATCAACCAGTCGGGGCGGGACCTCCAGCCATTCCGGTTAATGAAGAAAGAGAAGTCTGAGTAGTTCAACAAAAATTCTTTGCCAATGCGGTACAGCGAAATCGGCCGCAAGCTCTCCCGCTTGATGACGAAGTCTAGCGACGTGTCCGCAGGATCCAACAAAGATTCAAATTTCTCCGTCTCAATATCAAGCAGTTCAAAACCTCTCGCGCATCCAAGACACAAATGGTTACGCAGAAACGAAAGAGACAGCGTTGCCGACGGACACTCAATTGGCTTTCCGACAGTTTTAAACCCTTCCATGGACTGTTGAAGTCCGCCAGACGTCAGTAAACGCCGCAGCTGCGGTCGCTTCTGTTGGGTCTGCACCGGACCAACCGGCTCAAAAACACGGATTGATGACGACAAATTCGTAGACTTCACAACTGTTAGCAGCGATCGTCCCAGATAATCATCTGTCTTGTAGAAGGTCGCCTGTGTGGCAATTTGTTTCAGGCTGCGGCTTCGGGCTGCCATGTCGGAGCTCGAATCAATAATCTCGAGTGGGAACGCAGAAACGACCCTGTCGCTGAGCATTATGACAACACCAAGGCTCTCAATGACGTTGAGTTGGTTCACTGGAGATAATGTGTGGATCGCTAACTTCGGAACTGAGCTCACGGGATGGAATCTACCGGAGACATCCTGGAAAGTAATTTCCGCCACATAGACACCCCGCTCTGTACCGATTAGTACACGTCTCCCACCACTAAACGGCGCCATACTGAGGGCCCTGATCGATGTGGACATGTAAAGCGTATGCTGTGAGAATACGTCATTTGTGGCTCGTTGGGCGTCTCGTTGTTTCAAAATGACCTCCAGCCAGGTCTTACGGGCCTGGAAGTTATCGGCGTAGAGTGTAACATCATAGCCTTTACGCCCAAGGTGTTGGAAAGTGATAGGAAATGCCGTCTTGCTTGGGTCAGGATTGCGCACAACGGTGGTACGGATCATGTGTGCCGCCGCCTTGCGCCGTCCAATCTCATCTCCCTCAGCTAACTGCAGTAACTCCAGCGGGATGGGCTTAGAATTCACGCGCAACACTTCTCGGCCACTAGCAGTGTCGTCATTGCCGGATGGTGGCTCTACAGCCGCGGCAGCGGCTGCGGCGGCCGCAGCAGCAGGTGACGTCAAGTTGTTGACCTTTTTGCGCTTGGCAAAAAGAATGGCGTGATCAAACAAGTAGACTTGAACATTCCCTTCTCCCGGTGGCGGCCGCTTGCTGAGCTGTCCCTTGAATACGAGTCGCCTTTTCGGATCAAGAAGATGCAGATCCACATACTCACCCGCGCGGAAAGTAAGTGCCTGCTGCAACTGATGCAGAGAAAATCGGTTCTCAGCTTTGCCAGTCTCTGCGTTGACACGCACGAGGAACTCGCGGATCAATGCTACCGCAGTGGGGACATTCACGTAGTCAGGGTTGTCCTGCTCTGTGCGTTTTAGGATGGCGTCGAGCAGAAGCGGATAGCGGGCAAGGCGCGTTGTCGGCTTTGTGAGGTACCCGTTCAGCTCCAGCTGTTGAGACTCAGGCAGTTTTTCTGTCTGGGCCACAAAACGAGCAAAGGCGGGGTTCAATGCACGCTCCTTCTCAAATTCGTATTTGGCGTACATTTGGCTAGCGCCATAAGTGACGAACGGCTCGAAGCGGGGTACAAATTCCAACACGACATCTGCTATTTGATGGACAACTGGCGCCAGCTGTTGTCGCCTTGTCAGTGCCTCCGCAAACTTCAGGTTCACTGCATGAATCTCGAGGACATTCAAGAACACGGCTCTGATGAACTTGTCTCGCCTGGGTTCAGACCCCAGGACGTTCGAGCGTCGCAAGGGCTTGATCCAGGCTTCGCGCAGGTATTCTAGGGACTTGACAAAATTGCGCTCCGTGTATGCAAGCTCGGCAATCGCCTCTTGCCGCTTCTGCTCCTTGGCCGGCGTGGCCTCCAGAATCTCAGGAGTCACCGTCCAGCGCCACAGCTTCTTTTCATCCTGCTCCTCCAACGAGATGGAGGCCTCCGGTTGGGTGCCGAGAAGACCCGGATCGAGCTTCATGTTCAACCGGGCTTGCTGCTCGAGCCTACGTGGACAGGCAATGGAATAGCACAATCGGTTGCGGCTACAGGTGGGCGAATAGCACTCTGCTAGCAGAGTGAACACACCGTTCACACCAGGCGTGTTTCCAGACACTTCCTGGTGCTGCTGCTGGCCGTCCCCGGAAAATTGGTAGACCTCTTGGCTTGAGTCTCGCAGGCGCGTGTCGTAAGTGACATCGTGGAAGAGCTTCTGGGCATCAAGGGAGCGACCAAGTAGCAGTGCAAGGTTTCTGTCGGGGGTTTTGATAATGTAGGAGATGACGTCGACGGCCTCGGCGCCCGTGAATGCATTTTTGTACGTGAGTTCGTTCTTCATGCGGTCGCCGACTACAGTTGCCATGCGTTCGCGGAACTTACCAGCCACACGGCTCAGCAGCGCGGGGTAAACGAGCGGTTCGCGTCGAGAGCTGGCAACAATGGCCGAGCGGCTGCTCATGGACTTTGTTGTGGAGGCGCTGGCGCGCCGTGACGGCGACCGCTCCTCGTCATCCTCGGCAGGCCCCGCCGACCCGGGGCCATGGCCACTAGGGCCCGTCTGGTTTGCGTGGTACACATGCGCGAATGCCCCGACGTCGGACCGCGTGGGAATTGCCCTGCCGCCCTTTGTAACGGGGCGTCTGCCCAGGGTCGACGCCGAGACGGAGCGCTGCGGGATGACCTGCTTTTTGAGGCCCGACCACACCTGGGAGACGGATCGGGGAAGGCCCTCGTCGGAGCGCGGGCGGCTGTGGAAGTCCGTGACGCTGCGCGAGCCGAGATGCGGCTCGTAGCTCTCGGCAATGGTAGTTGAGCTCGAGTTGGCGCTGTTGGCCGGGCCGGGTTGCTGGAGGCTCAGCGGGGCCACGTTGGGCATGGATGCGACGCTGGGAAGCGAGTGCGGCGTTCCGTCGAATGAGACGGTGCTGGCAATGCTGCCGGACCGGGTCTGCTGTCCCGGCGGCGGATCCGGTCGAGGGATGCGGCCAGGTGGCGGCGCCCGGCCAAAGATGTCCGCAAACGCCGCGTACGGATCGTCTCCGGGCTGCGGACCCACTTTCCCGTAAAATGCGCTGTCGGGCATCCAGAACGGTTCGCCGTAGTTTGTTCTGTACGCCAACTGTCGCCGGCACCCTTCTGTGACAATAGCCCTCGTGGTAAGGGCTGGGCCTGCGGGTTCTACACCCAGTGATAGCGTCTGAGTCAGAGCTTACCTCCGACCGGCGAGCAAACGGCTAGGAAACCGGCAATAGAAGGCCGGGTTGGCGCTTCGACACTGCGGGTGGTCGAGGTGGGGTGGTGGTACTCGCTCGCCCCACGGCGCCTAGGGCGGTGTCGGAAGGAAAGCAATATAATTGGCGCTACAGTACTCAGTATAAACAGGAGGCAACAAAATAAACTTAGAAGCTCATGTGTATCTCTGCTCACATTTCAAGCGGCTACTTTAGCGACAGTATTCATAGCCGCTGCTGCCGGTCTTCTCTGCAGCGTACTGCGTCGCTGCTGCTGTTGTTGACCGTATGGCGTCCCCGCCTGGGAATTGGGCGCATGCGTCCTGGGCCTTCTCACAAGTCCACACGATGCCCTGGCGAGTTGTTTAAGAGCAGGAGGCGCGCACACCAATTGACAGTGTGGATATTAGAAAAAAGAGAACGCAGACCCACACCATCTACTAACCCCAGCTAATGCCGAGTCTAGGGGCTCTAACCATGTCTGCTCTGTCCCTAGCGCCGCAGCTGGCCGCGGCGTACAGGTGGAGCAGCGAGCAGGCAGAAATCCCGGCGTTTATAATAGAACATGCACCGGTCGTCTATCTCTACTCGGAGGAGCGGTACTTTCCGGGGTCCATTGAGGACTACATGGCCCATTTCGTCATGTCCACGAGCACGCACAACTACACGCAGGTGCACCTGGCCAACCTCACTGCGGCCGCAGCGTTTGCTCGCGCGCAGGAACAGGATCCGGCGGCTGAGGTGTACTTGACCAGCCTCGAGCAGTGGGAGCCCGAGCCGGGACCGGACTGGCTCACCGGATTCTCGACGAACCGGCCGAACCTGTGGACGGGGAAGATCGACGCCGCGATGGCAACGCTGATTGTGGTGGACAAGCCGGAGCTCGGCGTAATCGATGCGTTCTGGCACTACTTCTACCCATTCAACCTGGGCCCTTTCGTGATGGGACACGGGCCGTTTGGCAACCACATCGGCGACTGGGAGCACTCGCTTGTGCGGTTCAACCGCACCACGGCGCAGCCGGTGGCCGTGTGGATGTCTGCGCACGGCGGCGGCACGGCTTACACGTGGGAGTCGCTGCTGGAGGAGGATATCTGGGACGCAACGCGGCCCGTCATCTTCTCGGCCCGAGGCACTCATGCCCAATACACGAGCGCAGGGCGCCACTCCCATGATATCCCGTGGCACATGCTGGCCGACTACACGGACCGCGGCGACGTGTGGGACCCCGCGCGCAACTACGTGGCGTACGTGTTTGACGGGGAGACGGTGCGCCCGGCCAACGGCTCGGAGCCGGGCCGCGAGCAGCGCCTTGGCGACTGGCTCCTGTTCGACGGCCACTGGGGCAACAAGGAGCTTCCTGGCACAGACGTCCGCCAGCAGTGGTCTCCATTCGAGTGGCGGCTCATAGACGGCCCCACGGGGCCATTGTCAAAAAACCTGATGCGAAACGCGCCCTGTGAGCGCTACAAGTGGTGGAATTTTGCACGCTCGTGCCGGATCAGGCAGCGCATCACTGCCGGCGAGGGCATAGAGGCCAATGCCTCGGGCTGTGAGGCCGTCATCGAGCGGGTACCCTATTTATTGCAGCCGTTGGTGAGACTGATCACCTTTAATGGCTGGATGTGTTTCTGGATCGACCGTCTGTTTTCATAAATGCTGCAGAGCACTTGGAAATTGCATTGGTTTTAGCTGTTGGCGTGAGCGCTGATGCTGGACAACAGAAGGACAGAAAACAAATTAAACAATATTGACGTATGAAGATGACATTTTGAACTACCGGCTTTTGCTCCCGGAGACACGCTCTCACGCCAGTGCGACTCTGTAGGAGTGTGTGCACAGTCGAGTAACTTTACGTACGGTTGCGATGGCGATTAAGGTGGAATAACGCGCGTGGGGGCTTGAGCTAGTAAACGAGAATTGTTGTGAACGCATTGAGCTAGTAACGAGAATGTTTGCCGGACCCCTAAACCGCATTGTACCAACCTCGAGGGCGAGAGAAGTAATTTGTACAGGCAGCCAAGACCCTTAGGGCCCCCGGATCTGCCTGCAGCACGCTGCCAGGACCTCGTCACTCAACTTATGTTATCTCTGAGCTCGTGACCGAACACATGCAGTGCACCCGGGCATGACGTGGGGGTAAGGCGATGCGGCTCCTTAGCCACAAAGTATCCCATGGCTTTCCGCGCAGGCCGCCAGCGCCAATTTCAATGCCTGAATACGTGTGCTGAATCAATTAGCCGCCTAAAACCGTTGATACTTCCGCTATGGTTATCGTCGGCCGACCGAGGATTGCACGTGCAATCACGAAAACGCGTTATCAGAGTTGGAGCCCTGGCGCCTGCAATTTCCTGTCACGGCGCGAGAGGCGGTTCTCGTTGACGGCAGATGCCCAGAAATGTCAGATATCTAAGTCGCCTGCGCCCCGGCTTCGGGTGTCTGCCCCATGGGTTGCGCATCAATGGCTGACGGCAAAACCCTAGCTAGTCGCTGTAATTCCTAGATGCGTGTAGATCTTGAGAAGGGTTAGCATAAGCATGCATATGTCGCCAGATGGTGGTATAATAAGCACACAGGAGGCGCATCCTGCCTTGGCCGATCGCGCGAAGTGGCCATAAGTGTGCGTATTTTCTAGATAGCGAAATATCTAGCCGGTTGGTGTAGAGTAGCCGTTAAATATCGTGGTATCTATCACACCGTGTTGCACCTTGTTGCTGAAGCCGCAATGGGAAGCGCAATATCGAGCAGTGCATCTCGATGACCAGGGTGGGCCCAGAGCAGACGTCACGTGTGCTCTCTCTCCATGTGGAGTGAACGGGTTCTTCGAGGAGAGATTCTCCAATCTGCCCCTGATGGAGACGCCGCCGAGTCCTCCGGATGAGGTTGAGCTTAATTCGACCAAGGCTGTTATGTCCACGGTCGCTCGGGTTCTTGCTGCCAAGGGCGAGGCCCTCACGCTGCTCAGCCAGCAATTCGAGGCGCCACAAAGCGTCAACGGCCACACGAACCAGCAGTTCGAGCGGGCGCTGAACATCATGCGCCAGACCGTGCTCTGCGGTGGCAAGCTTGTGTACACGGGAATGGGCAAGAGCCTGAAGATTGCGGCTAAGATCGTGGCCACGCTGCACTCGTTCAGCATTCCTGCCATGGAGCTCCACCCGTCGGACGCGCTCCACGGCGATGTGGGGGTCGTAACCAGCACCGACGCGCTCATCATGATCTCTGTCTCGGGGAAGTCGCCGGAGCTGAGCCTGCTGCTGCAGCACACTCCGCCAGGCATCCCGATCATATGTGTTACGTGCGAGACGTCGTCTCCGCTCGCAGACGTCTCCACGGCCGTGGTGGCAGCCCCACTACCAGCACATCTGCGCGAACATACCGTCTATGGCCTCCCGGCACCAACAATCTCCACCACGGTGTGTCTGGCAATGGGCGACGCCCTGAGTGTCGCGCTATATGAGTCGCTGGAGCGCGATGCGAAGCGCCGGCAGTACGAATTCCTCCGCTGCCACCCGGGTGGTGCAATTGGGGCCAATGCGGCCGCAGAGCAGCCGGTTGTAGCTTGGGACCTCATCTCGCACCTGCCGCTACCGCTGCCGCAGTGCTCGCCCGCCCAGATATGGCGCGGGGTAGCTTTGGCCCCCATAATATCTGCCGCGGCCATTATCTATCGCTCGGCAGACGTGATATATGCTCTCGAGAATGATCTTCCACTCACTGATGTGCAGGGCGTTCTGCTGGCGCAGGCGCCAAGCATTCGCGGAAAGGGCCTTTGTGTATTCCGGGATGCCAATAACAGCCCGACGGGTGCAGTCTGGGATTAAGCGGCAGCCTCTGCTTTCCGCAGTGTCGTTTCCAAAATTAGACCTATCCTCTTCGTCCTCATGTCATTCAGTTTGGCTCCGCTAGACGCACTGTCCCTTAGCAACTCAAAGGAAGTATAGACATCGTGTTAAACGGACAGACTCGGGGCTCAGAAGAGTTTGTGTTTGGAGCCTTACTTTTGTGTGGGCACAGTGATCTTCAACAGCATATTTATGTGCTGCGCTCGCTGTCACTTGAATGTTTTAATATTTCTTGTCTAATGTTATGGTCCATAATAATATTACTGCTTATGATCAGATCTAAAAAGGACCGGAAAGGCAGAGAGAAAAGTTAGGTACGCACCTTACGTTAAGTGTCTAATCCCGGGCGATCTGTGGTTGTGGCACCAGCTCAGCTGCTTTCACGACTAAATTATTAGTAGATTAGAACAATACTATACAAGAAACAAGCACAGAACTTTAAGCAAAAGTGCTCGGAGTGGGCTGCTTCCTGGAGATGACGGTCCCTATAAAGAGCTGGCAATTTTGGTCATTTCCTCCAGAAGCGCTGTGTACTCATTTCTGATCTCATCATAAGTCACGACGCGGTTTCCATAGATCACCCACCGCGAGTCGTCCTTCTGAAGAGCAAGAGCGTTCAAGCAGATCGTGTACAGGGCGTTTTTGCGGATGACATCACTCTGTTCACGCTTGATATGCTCATAAATAGACAGTGCGGCGCCCGCATAGTCCTCATGCTCGATATGCCAGGCGTAGCGCAACTTGTAGGCAGGAATCGAGGCAAAGACTTGCACTTCCTTCAGCACGCTCGTGAGCTGTGCAGTCAAGCCAATGAACGGCAATGTGGCAATGAGTTTGGGCGCGCCGTCTGGGTCACGGCGGGCCAAGGTTTCGATGAACGTGCTCAACCAGTCCTTCGCAATCTCGGGGCTGAACGCGCAGCGGCGTACCAGGGCCGTGTAGGCGCCGGAAATGTCGCCCGCTTTAAGCGAGAGCTCGAACAGCAAACTTAGCACGTCCTCATCCCCGAGAACTGAGCCTGTGCGCGCGAACCTTAACGCAGATTCGTGAGCCCCGACCTGTTCGGCGTACTGGGCTACCCTTGCAAACCAAGCGGCACTATTAGTGGGCACTGGGGCGAGGCTGGGCGGCCACTTGTGCGCCAGCGATACCCGTCTCAACAATTCTTCGCCTTGCTGGTCCTCGTGGGCAGCCAGGGCTGCCAGACCGCGCAGGGTGACAAGTTCTGAGTTGGAAACACTGCTCTTGATGATGCCGGCAAGGGTGTTCAATTGGGCGTAGACGTGAAGGTTCTCGTCATGCTCGGAAACAGGAAGCATTGACGCCATGGTCGCCAAGAAATCGATCTTCTGCGTCAGCTCGCGAGCGGCGGGCAGGCCGAAGTGGCTGAGCTGCGCAGACGAGATACCCGGCTGCAGGAACTTTGTATCAAGAGCGGCGACGAAGGCGAGCCTTTGGTGGCACGCCAGCGTGCTACGCAAGGGCTCTGTGTTGTCCTCTGCATTTGTTTGATCAACGAACCATCCTTCCACTAGCCCGATCACAGAGACGATGGTCAGCAGCAGAAACGCGCGTGACTGCTGGATTGCGTAGTTGCGCACAAGCTCGGTTACTGCAAGAGCACCCAAGCCGCTTAGTTCTATATCCGACTTGGATGCGGCGTTAGTAGCGGTAGCAGAACTGGGCGCATGTGGCTTCCCAGGGGCGTAGAGATTCGCGTAGCGCGAGATAGCAGCCACGAGGTGTTTAGAATGACGGCGTCCTATTTCGTTCACATGGGTTGAATCGAGGTAGGGCCGCACGAGCTCGCAGACGTCATCGACGCGGTCAAGAAGCATGTCTGAGCTGAGAAGATGCGCAGAAATTTTGGACAACACAGACTCCGGCACCAAGCGTGTAAGATCAGTAGCAATGTCCAGCACCTCGCGCGCGGCAGGGTCGGCGTTATCAAGCTCTGAGCCCAGGTCTGAGCTCAAAAGCGTGAATGACGAGGCACGAATGGTCCACCCCAGGGACTCGGGCGCCTCAGGCGTGGCGGCCACGGCCAGCAGCTCGGCATCGGCGACCTCGATTTCGCGACAAAGGGTGTCTAGTCGGAACCACTGCGTGCGCTCGTCGGCGCCGTCCGCAAGAGCGGCGACGATGTCGCGCACGACATGCTCGCTGAGCGGGGCGGGCAGTGGTTTTGCAGGCGCGAGCTGCAGCAGGGCGCGACGCAAGACGGACTCAGAGCTCTGGAAGACGCGGGCGGCAACGTTCTGGATGCTGGCATCTGCGGGCAGGTCGAGTAGTGTTGCCAGGTTGTATCCGCCGATCTGGGACCAGTGGCCATTGCTGACGGTATAGATGCGAGCGCTCAGGTTCGTTTTGAACGCGACGATGGCCGAGAGATTGGGGCGCAGGACGAGGCCGGTGATGAACCAGCTGCGCAGCTCCGGGGCCACGACGGAGGCCAGCGCGGTTTGGGCTGACAGCGTGTTGTTGGGCAGCAGCTTGTAGACCTGGAGATCGCTCTGCTGGGCGACAAGGACGTGGTCGGCGTGCGTGGCGAGCAGGGCGGCGGGCCGCGTGCGCAGCGACGTGTGGGGCGGCGGGGAGATGACCTGCTCGCAGGCATTTGAGCGCAGCGACCACAAGCGCAGCGAGCCGTCGATGGCGAGGGTGAGCACGGCGGGGCCCAGGGCGGCCATGGCGACGGCTGCGCGCAGCGCGAGCTCGGGGCGCCCGGGGACGCGGTCGGCGCCGGCCCTGAACACGCGGGCCAGGCCCGCGCCGAGGCCGGTGCTGTAGTGCTCGGTGAAGACGGTGTGGGCCGGGGTTGCGAGCGCGTCGGGGCGGTCGAAGCGGACGAGCGTGCCGTCGGCGAGGGCGACAACGAGGGTGCGCGTGTCGATGGCGCGCATAAGGCGCGGCGGCGACGCGTCGAAGCTGTACGGCCGCGACACGCGCGAGAACGAGGACGTTGGGGCAAGCGCGGCAGCGCCCGGGTGGAGCAGCCACTCCGGCTGCAGCGCGACGGTGTACATGACGCCGACGTCGGTCACGAAGTCGACGACGATGCCCGCGTCATCGGCACTGACGGCGACGCAGTTCGGCAGGGCTGCGAACGGCGCGCGGATGCGCAGCTTCGACCCGTGGGCGCGCATACGCGCCGCAGCCAGCTCGAGCGGCCACAGCTCGACGGCAGCGCCGTCGGCCGCGGCGCGCCAGGCCACGTTCACGCGGGGCCCTTGCACAACGCCGGCCGCGCCCGCGCCGAACGCGTCCTCCTCGACAAGGACGCGGCGCCCCGGGATGTCGGGGACGGGGAGCTCCAGGGTGTGCACGGGGGTGTCCCTGCCGAGAGTCACCTCAACAGTCTCCGCGGCCTGCATACGACGTTCGAGTTGTTATGGTTTGACTGCGAGTGTGACTCTTGGATAGGGTTCGTCTGGGCATAGGACGGCCGTGGGGACAGTCGTGGCACGCGCCAGTCCAGTTTAATTCTCTTTTTTTATTATTATTTTAAATTTTTTAACGGTGATAGATTTGATTATTTCTTGGTTTCTGTTGCGGAGGGGCAGTGAGGTGCTGCACAGCAGTTGCCGGCTCCAGAGCTTTAGCCTGCTCGCAGCAGTTTCCGGATGCAGCTTAGCCCGCTGCAAAGCCTAGCCTGCTGCGTCTCGAGCGGTTCGAAAATCTATGAAATACAAGTTAAACAAGACGGGTCGGCTGCGCCGCGCGCGAAGATCTGCATGAGCATGCAATCAGGCCTACGTTTCGTACACAAATAGATAAAGACTTAAGACTCGCTTCACTTGCCCTGCTGCTTCAGCTTGTCCTCGGCAAGCGCCGCGCTCAGCTTTTCGTGGTCGATGGGAAGGTTGCCGGCCAGGGTCGGCACCGAGTCGAAGTTCTTGAACGCGTCGTCCGGGTTCACGGCGCCGGCCGCGGGCGCCGCGGACGTCAGCGGCGTCTTCGTGTGGGACGAGGCCGTCGTGGCGAGCGGCGCCGCGTCGGGCGTCTCGACCGTCGTGGAGGCTGCCGTCGAGCCGGACGTGTAGGCCGTCGGCTTCGCGGCCGCCGTCGGCACCTCGCCGACGGGGCTCGCGTTGGCCGTGCCGGGGAAACCGCCGCGGGGGCCAATCAGCTTCTTCACGTAGTTGATCTGCGGGCCGGCCTTCTCGTGCGCCTTCGCGTGCAGGCGCTGCACATGCCCGTGGACGTGGGCCTGCAGCTTCGTCACCAGCTCGTCGACCTCCGTCTTGAACTGCAGATACAGGCGCGGCAGCGCGAACGCGAGCACAATGGCCGTGAGCACGAGCTTGCGCAGCGAGAACAGGCCGAGCAGCACGTACGCGGCGTAGAACAGGCCTGCGAGCTTGAGGCCCTTCTCGGGGTCGCGCGCGTCCAGCACGTGCTGGATGCCGAAGATGACGCGGCGGAACACATACGAGACGTAGCTCGCAACGTCGTTCACAACGCTGTCGCTCAGCGGCAGGAAGCGCGACGGCTGGTACGTCGTCACCAGGCCCTGGCGCTGGCCCGTGACGGCGCGCGAGCCCCACTCGACGACCGACGTGATTCCGACGGTCCAGAACGCCGCGCGCAGAAACCAGCGCAGCGTCAGCGTGCTCGAGAACATGACAAACAGGCCCAGCACCTCCGCGAGCAGCAGGCCCGTCTCGTACGGGTTCCGCCAGCTCAGGATGAACGGCACATGGAAGCCGCGGAACCGGTGCGCTGGAGCCACCGGCGTCGCGGGCTTAACAGACTCAGCAGCTGAGGTAGCCATCTTTTTCTGGTGTGTTTCGAAGGACGGCCCAGAAGGTTGTAGAAAACGCTTGGATGGCAGAAACAACCAGGTGTAGGTGGAAGGTGCCTGAAGTAGCGTGGGTAGCGAGGATTAAGAACCGTCAGCGGCTACCCGTGCCCCGAAATCGCAATCACGCCGCTGGTTTGGCAACTCCGCGGTGGCGCGGAGGCGCGCGCCCGCCGCCCAGCATTGCCTCCTGGCGGCGCAGTGGCGTGGAACTGCGCCATGGTAGGCGCGCGACTGCCTGGCCAGTGCGCGGCGCACGTCCTTGCGCGGCGCCGTCGCCTGCGGCTATCAATATTGCTTCACCTCCACCTCCACCTGGTATGCCGATGATGCAACCTGCTGCATGGCGCGTCACCTGACGACCACAAATAAGTTTCAGCACTGGTCACGCACAGATAACGCTGCGTCGCGGCCTGCGTCGCGGCCGGCGTCGCTTCGTTCCTGGCCGCGGGTGACAATGCCGCGCACGGTAGTGCCGGAGACCGAGCGTGTGACATCGGCGGCCACGGCTGTCGCGCCGTGGTGCGTCGCGCAATCAAATTGCAGGGGTCACTATCATGCTCGCTAGTTTATTAGTCGCCTGCGCTAAAATAGGCCATGTGATACTACTGGCCCGCTGGACGCCGCGCTCCATAGTAGAGCGCGACGCCGGTCATGCGCCTCCCAATGGGCTGTGCAAGAAGCCTGCCGCCGTTAATGGACTAGACGTAGACTTGAAGGGTATAGACATGGGGAGCATAGACACGTAGTGCGTAGCGTTTACCATAAACGTGTGGAGCATAGACGCGTAGAGCATAGACGCCTAAAGCATAGACGCGTAGAGCATTGACGTGTAGAGCACAGACATGCAGAGCACAAACACGTAGAGTATACATATATCGAGTATAGATGAAGAGAACATAATTGACTATCTATCGTTGCAGTCCTTTTTGGATGCGGCCTATTTGTAGCCGAAGCTGTCTATCATAGCGTTGTAGCGATGGCCCTTCGTTTGGAACGACGCCAGCGTCTGGTCGATCTCGGCAACCGTCGCGGAGTCAAGCTCGATGACCGAGATGTTGTTGAGCTGGCGCTCTGCGTTGGTGCTGCCCGGGATCGGAATGAGCTGCGGGTACTGCACGCCGTTGTGGGTCTTGCCCGACAGCGCCACGATCCAGGACACCGCCACCTGGGCCGGCGTGACGTGCAGGCGCGATGCAATCGAGCTCACCTTGTCCACAAGCACCTGGTTGTGCTTGGCCACCTCGGGGTCGTTGAACTTGTCGAAGTTGTGGCGCATGTCGTCCTTGGCCAGGTCCGACGCCTTCTGGCCAACCAGCAGCCCCTTGCCGAGGGGCGAGTAGCACACGACAGGAATGTTCAGCTCCGCACATTTCGCAAACACCCCGTTCTCCACGGCCTCGCGGTGGAACAGCGAGAACTCGATCTCCACTGCCGCAATCGGCGCCACCGCCACGGCCTGTTCCAGGGTCTGCGCAGACACCTCCGACAGGCACAGCGACTTGAACTTACCCTGCGACGCATACATCGCCAGGTACGTCACAACCTTCGCAATCGGGTCGTTGCCAACGCGCGCCAGCGTGTACATGTCCAGAGCCTTCGGCTTCACCTGGCGGGCGGCGAACAACGGCTTCAGATACTTCTCGATCGCGGCAACGCCCTCGCCAAGGTTTTCTGGCGACGTGTCAGGCGCCCAGTGATCGTCCACGCCGCTCTTCACACTTAGGTACACCTTGTCTGCATACTCCGGGTGGCTCTCGAAAAAGCCGCCCAGCAGCTTCAGGTTCTCATGGCGCTCGGGGATCCCGTAGAACTCGCCCGCGTTCAGGAACAGCGGGCGCTCCACGGACGCACCGGACCGGTCCAGCACCGCCTTCAGCGTCTCGTTGAACTGCGCCTGCGTGAACTTGCGCGACGCAACCCATGTGAAGTTCATGAGGCCGTAGCCGGCAGGGATCACTTGCGCCAGAGAGGAGGACGACATCGTATTTGCGGGTTTACTAGTCGGGGTGTGTAGCGGATCTGCCCACAACGGCCCAGTTATATAGTTAACCTCCTAGCTCCACCCGCACCAGCCCTTCGCCCTACTCGACGCAGTAGCGAGCAGGCGAGGGTCGTGGCGTTGGCTAGGGCTGCAGCGACGGTAACGCGGTCAACGAGCAAGCTGTGTTAGATGGGGAGCGCATCGGCCCAAGACACCAGATAACCATCTTGGCAGACGCTTATTGGCCCCTATATTGTTGCGTCAGGGGAAGGGGGGGAGTAGAAAGGCGCTGTTCATGCGTTGTTTTCCGTGCATGGTTCACCGGGACATAGTCGCCACCCCCGCTGCACGTAGCCTAGATTGGACTATCAGGGTAAGGTCGTGACCTCTACAACAACGCACCGCTTGGAGAGCTAAGATCACGAGAAGGTGAAGAGGCGCCCCTACAGCGCAATCGATTCAAACCCTTTCTCTCCGTGATCATGTGGATTGGGAGCCGTTCACTTGAAGCGTCGGACCGGTGCTAACAGAGGGCCTCGAACCCGCAGATTTTAGAGACCGATGCTGAACTAGACTTATTTATCTTAGTGCGCCAGATCTGTACCGTGCCGTGTTCTAGGGTCAGTACTACACCGTTTACCTGGGTGTATCCAGCATGACTATATGTGGTTCTCAACAACTACAGAGCCTCGATCTGCCTGTAGCAGATGTAATCGCCTACAGATGGGATGTTTGTCATCGGTTTCTTTATAAGCACGCATGAAGAATAGGTTAGAGCAGGCCGCGAAGCCGGCTCCTACGCCTCCATGAGGTTGTTTGCTTCAGAGATTCCCATGGATCTATATTTGGACATGCTGAAGAACTGATGCCTATTTCTTTAGTGTACTCGGGTACGAGCGAGCTGCACATGCAAGCTAAAATGGGGATGAGTACTGATATCGTTGGAACCCTTACCATGAGCTATGCATGCCAAATGATATGACGTACAATACCCACGGTTAGCGTGGCAGCAGATCGTTGTGGGGCGGCATCCCACCATACCCCACGGGCACTTGGCTGGTTAGTGTAGGCAAGCAAGCTACGCTGTGGGACCTGTGCACAATAAGAGAATAACAGATTGTCTAACTAGTCGACATGGAACCGATGGCAGCAGCTTCGTAGCACCGTCAATTGATTTGCGTCCTGCTTCGCTAGATTCTACTAAGTTCATTATGGCATCTACTAGCTTAACGTATTTGGACCCGAGTCCGACGGACACAGTAGGTAAGGATTGCGATGTAAAGCGTAGCTGCTAGTGCTTCTATAACAAAGAAAGTTTGATTTGGCTTACTTGTAGCCAAAACTATCCAGCAACTTGTTGTAGCGGTGGCCGCTCGTCTGGAACGTGGATAGCGTTTCGTCGATCTCAGCGAGCGTCGCCTCATCGAGCTTAATGACGTCTAAGTTGTTGATCTGACGCTCGGCATTAGTGCTACCGGGGATGGGAATTAGCTGTGGGTACTCGATGCCGTTGCGCTCGCTCGCCGAGAGGGCCGTTATCCAGGACACCGCCACTTGGGCCGGAGTGACGCCCAAACGCGACGCAATGTCGCCAACCTTGTCCACAAGCACCTGGTTGTGCTTGGCCACCTCGGGGTCGTTGAACTTGTCGAAGTTGTGGCGCATGTCGTCCTTCGCGAGATCCGACGCCTTCTGGCCAGCCAGCAGCCCCTTGCCGAGGGGTGAGTAGCACACGGCCGGAATGTTCAGCTCTGTGCACTTGGCCAGGACGCCATTGTCGACGGCCTCGCGGTGGAACAGCGAGAACTCGAGCTCGACGGCCGAAATCGGCGCAATGGCCACGCTCCGTGTCAGCGTCTGGGCAGACACCTCGGACAGGCAGATTGACTTAAACTTGTCGTTTGTAGCCATGTCCGCCAAGTCGTTCACTACTTGCTCAATGGGGTCGCCGCCCACGCGGGCCAGCGTGTACATGTCGAGGGTCTTGGGCCGCTCGCTGCGCGCGGCATACAGCGGCTGCAAATACTTGGTGATGGCGTCGACCCCTTTCGTGAGATTCTCGAGGCTAGTGTCGGGGGCCCAGTGGTCATTTGTGCCGCTCTTCACACTGACGTAGACTTTGTCGGCATATTCCGGATAGTGCTCGAAGAAGCCGCCGAGCAACTTCAGGTTCTCGTGCCTATCGGGGACCCCGTAGAACTCGCCGCTGTTCAGAAACAATGGGGTCTTGACCGAGGCGCCAGAGCTGTCGAGCACGGTCTTCAGGGTCTGGTTGAACTGCTCGGCAGGGATCTTGCGCGACGCCACCCAGGTGAAATTCATCAAGCCGTAGCCTACCTTCAGGAATTTAGGAAGGGGAGTAGGATACATTGCCGGCTGTTGGCGGGTGACGAATGCTGGTGTCTTGGCGTACGCAATTGAGGTTTTAACCGGCCGCTAGCGTCCCGCCTTTGGCAATCTTTCTACGTGTCTATAAGGTTCTTGCGATTCACCGATCTTGAAACTTGGGTGTCTAATGCGTAATCGGGCATTACCCCTGTACCCACCATGCGGGAGCTGCTGTCAGAGTGAGGTCGGGTTGTTCGTATAAGCATGTGGCACAATAGGCCAACAAGGTCAAGACACCGGGAGGCATTACTGTTTGCACTCAACGTGATACCCTGAAGGCAATTCGTCCTTAATTTTTTTTTTTTTTAATTTTTTCATTTCCGTTTCCTTTGTCGCGGCAGCCAGTCCTGCCGCACTCCTCGCCCTTTGTTCTTGGCCCCACCTCACAGGCGCACGACGCCTTTGGTGCGCCGCTGATTGGGTGCTGCGTCGGGGCATGGCCGCGCAGTGTCAAAAGGGTGGACCGTAGTTATATCATCGGCTGGCAATCGGCATATAGACAGCGATTAGAAAGGAGTTAAGCTATCGGCATGTATTTAGAAGCGTCGGGAGAGGAGAATCGCGTGCGGGAGCGACCGAACCAGGGCCCGATGGTTGCTACTGCTCGATAAGCTGGCGGCAGCGCAGGTAGAGGAGGGGTCTCCACTCTTACCGCCCGCATGTGACTGATTCAGAGTAGCTCAGCGAGGAACGAACCCTTGGCCTGGCAGGTGGTGTGCCCAGTGGTTAGCCGCGCCCTCGTTGGGAAGCGATAAATGGCGGCGGCGGCGGCGCAACTAGATCGGGTTGGAGCAGTGCTTCGGCACCCCCGCGCGGCATTGTGGTGACGGCGGGCGCGACGAGTACCAGAGCGAGGTTGAATGGCACATCGGGCCGCTGCTCTGTCGCCGGTGAGCGATCGCAGGACTTATCCGCAGACGGAAGGTTTGTGATGCTCACAATGCCGGCTTGTGCTCTGTGACGCCACTTGCGTAACCCCTGCCCTTGTGGTGTTCCTGAACGACGTGAAATGACACCAAGCGTAGCTAAGCAAATCGGGCGGGCGCGAGGACGGCCACGAGCAGGGGGGGCGGCAGGAGCTCAATTAGCGCGGCGGGGCCGCTCGCAAGCCAGACAGCAGCGTGGACGGCGCGCGCGTGCGGCCCGTCTGAGTGCACACCACGAGCCGGCTCGGCTGCGCCCCCTCTCTCTGCCTGTGCGTGCACGGCCTTAAATGGGTACCGATATCCGACCCTAACCCCTTAATTCAATCCCTCCCGCCATGAGTCCAAATTTACACACAGGATCTCCTCCTAATTCCCGGCTTGTCCCACTGATTGTGCATATGTAGAAGCTACCCAATTATGCAAAGGCACTGAGGAGGGAAGGGCCACCTGAGCCTAAATGGCGTATATAATAAGCGGGCCCCCTCAGGGGTAAATAGCGTGCCCGTGGCTACTACGAGCGTGATAAGACCGCGGGTTTCTAAAAGGAAGAGTAGTTCGCACTAGACGATTAAACGCAATGGGGATTCCTCGCAAGGTTGACATCGCACCCGAGGACCTGGGGTGGCAGTGTGCGCAGTGCATGACGCCGCTGTCGAAGGAGAAGCACCATATTCTCGGCGACTTCCGGGGCAAGTACGGGGGCGCGGACTTTCTGAACCGGGTTGTGAACGTGAACCGGCAGCCGGCGAAGGTGCAGCACATGCTGTCGGGCGAGTATGTGACGCAGGACCTGAGCTGCCGGTTCTGCAACGAGTATCTGGGCTGGACGTATGTGCGGTCGTTTGATCTGGGGCAGCAGTACAAGGTGGGGAAGTTCTGCCTTGAGGCGGAGCAGACGCTGCACACGCTGCCGGAGGCGCCGCTGCGGACGTCGCGGTCGTCGCGGTCGCTGCGGCTGTCGCGGCGGTCGCGGCTGTCGCAGGTGGCGCTGTCGCCTGCGGCGGAGAAGACGCACTAGCGCTTGCCTTGCACCGGCTGTCCCGCTGCGTGCCGACGCAATTGGGCGGCGGTTTCTGCTATTTATAATTATTTCTTGTTGCATCCCATATAATCCCATTATACCACCGTACGAGGCTCGGCCGCGCCTGTCAGTGCCAGCGACTTGCACTGTCGTCACGCTACTAGCAGTATTATCACTGTTATTGCCGCCGGTAGCACTACTGCCACTAGCACTACTGCCACTAGCACTACTGCCACTAGTGCCAATTGCAATTAGCAGTACTCGCTACTGCCACTACCTCTACCACCACTAAATCTGACACCACTACCACTACCATCGCTACCACTACCATCGCTGCCACTACCATCACCACCACTATCATCACTACCACTACCACCTGTCACTACTAGCACTGCTAATGCCGTTAATAGCCAGTGCTACCACTACTGCTGCCGTTACTAGCTAGTGCTACGTTTTCTACCACTGCTACCGCCGCCAACACTGCACACCAATACCCCCTGTAACAGCTATTACCACCACCTCATATAAAAGACAAAAACCTCGGAACAGCTCAATTGCATCGCGGCTCCCACACCGCTGCCTCAATTCCTGCGCGCGCGCCAGCCCAGGCCCTGCATGCGGAGGAGGCGCCTCCGCGCCATGCCGCCATGCCTCCCGAGCCGGCTTACGTGGGCAGAGGCTGACTGGCTACGTGCCATTAGCACCTCCACTCACATGCGGGACGACGATGCGTCCGAGTTTGTGCGCGACGTGCGCAGAATTGATGCGCGCACGGCCCGCGAAGACGAGTACCGGGCCCGGCG
Organism: Entelexis stigmatis; assembly: GCA_030563545.1. Classification (NCBI taxonomy): domain Eukaryota; kingdom Fungi; phylum Ascomycota; class Dipodascomycetes; order Dipodascales; family Trichomonascaceae; genus Entelexis; species Entelexis stigmatis. The sequence goes on from JAJMJC010000003.1 coordinate 111,245, forward strand.
CATGGAGGCCGACCTGCGACGCTCGCGCTCGCACCGCGAGGACGACCCGGCTATCTCGTCGAAGCGAACTATTGGCGGCGGCCTCCGGCACCATGTGATGGGCGACAAGCGGGCCAGCAAGCCGCTGCTGGGCTTCGTGTTCGGCGAGGACAAGGACGAGGCCGCGCGCCGCGCCGCGCGGTACCCGCCCGAGCGCCGCCAGCGCCCGCCGCGTGACGAGTGGGACGACGAGCCCCGCAGCCCGCGCAGGCGCCCGCGCTACGACGACGAGCTCGCCGAGGACCCGCGCAGCCCTGGCCGCCGCCCGCCACCGCGCGCGGCGCGCCGCGACGACTACGAGGACGCCGAGCGCACGCCGCCGCGCGCCGCGCGCTCGCCCCGTGCCGACGACTGGGACCGCCCTGCAGGGGCGCGCGGTGGCCACGGCGAGCGGCGGCCGCGCGCGCCGCCGCCGGACGAGTACGACGAAGACGGCCGTGGCCCGCGGGGGCCGCCCGGCCGGCGCTACGACGACCCGCGCTACGACGACCCGCGCCACGACGACCCGCGGCGCCGGCCTGCGCGCGCGCCGGCCAAGAGCTCGGCCCGCATCGACCCCGACCTCGAGCCCATCGAGGCCCCGCGCGGCGGGCGCGGTGCGCGCCGCCCGTCCCCGGACCGCGACGAGCCCGCGCGGTCTGGGCGCCTGCCGAGCAGCGCCTCGCGCATCGACCCGACGCTTGAGCCTGTCGAGGGCCCGTCCGCGTTCAGCCGCGCGTTCGGGTCGTCGCAGCGCGACGACGACGACCTCGATGCCGGCCGCCCGTCGCGCCTGCCGAGCAGCGGGCGCCGCATCGACCCGACGCTGGAGCCGATCGAGGGCCCCCCGCGTCGCCGCGCGCCCCGCCGCGACCCAGTCGATGAGGAGCTCGAGGACGACATCGACTACCTCGAGGAGAGGCGGCAGCGCCGCCGCCGCGCGGCCGAGGACGACGTGCAGACGCGGCCCGTGCGCGCCGCGCGCGAGCGCCTCGAGGAAGACGCCGTCGAGGCGGAGCGCCGCGCCCGCAGGCCCCCGCCGCGCCGCCCTGCAGACGACTGGGACGATGAGCAGGAGCCGCCTGCGCGCGCGCGCCGCGCCCCACCGCCCCGCGACGACGACGTCCGCGCGCGCCCGCGCATGAAGTCGCCGCCGCTGGCGCCTCCGGTGGAGGACGACGGCTCCGTCGTAGCTGCGCCGCGCCCGCGGCCGGCCGCATACGACGACCTGTCCGACGACGCGGCGCCGCCGCCGCGCCCGCGGCCGCAGAAGCCGCGGCGGGACGACATCGTCGACGACTACGATGCGCCGCCGCCACGGCGTGCGGCCGAGGGCGCACGCTCGCGCCGTGGGCACGACTACGGCGATGACGACTACGATGACGCGCGCTCTGTGCGCAGCGCGCGCGCGAAGCGCTCGGCCGTCGCTGACGACGAGCGCCCGAGCCGCGGCGACCGCGTGCGGCGCTTGAAGGAAGCCCAGGAGCAGCACCGTCGCAAGAAGAACGAGCAGGAGGCCGCCGAGCTGGATGCTGCTGAGCTCGAAGCCGCCGAGCTGGATGCTGCTGAGCAGGAGGCTGCCGAGCTCGAAGCCGCCGAGCAGGAGGCCGCCGAGGAGGACGAGGCCGTCGGGCGCGCGCGCGCCCAGGGGGAGCTCGCCGGCGCTGTCGCCGCCGCCGCCGCGGCCCGCGTGCCGCCCCCGGCACCGCGCTCGCGCGACGCAACGCCGCCAGTGAAGCGCGGGAACCTCGTGCAGAGTGCGCAGCGCCTGCAGCACAGCGGGTCCGACTCGGGCTCCGGCTCGAGCTCGGCGTCGCCGGATCCGCCTGCGCCGCGCACGGCGCGCGCACCTGCCGCGAAGCCAGACGTCAAGCCGAAGCCAAAGCCGCTGCTGAAGCCAAAGCCGCAGACCGTGCTGCCCGAGCAGGTGGCCGAGGACGACGGCGCGTTCCTGGAGGCAGCCCGTGCGCGGCTGCGGCGCGCGAACCCCGAGCCCGAGCGAGAGGCTGCCGCGAAGCCGAGGCCGGCAGCACCGCCTCCCAGGCCGGCGCCGCGCAGCCGCAGCGACGACAGCCGGCGCGGCAGCGTCCAGCGGGACGGGAGCTCGGAGCCCGACGAGGCGTTCGCCATGCCGAAGCTGCGGCCCGCGTCGAGCCCGACGCGCGCCGAGCGGTCCGAGGACGACTTCGCGAAGCCGGCGCTGAAGCCGGCGCAGTCGCTGCGCAAGCCGTCGGCCAAGCCGACGGAGGCCGTGCGCAAGCTGCAGGAGCTGCGGGCAACCAAGCCCGTGCTGAAGCCCGAGGGCGCGAAGCCCGAGGCGGTCGAGGCGCGCGGGAACCTGCGCCCGCGCTCGAGCATGCAGCGCGAAAACAGCGACCCGAACATGCGCGCGCTCACCGACCAGCTGCGGCAGCTGAAGCCGCGGTCCATGGCCGCCGAGGACGAGGACGAGGCCGAGAACGACGCGAGCGACGCCGGGGCCGCGTCTGCTGGCTCGAGCTCCGACAGCCTACACCACCCTACAAAGAGCCGCGCCAAGGGCCCGAGGCGGCGCCTGCCGACATACGACTGAGCCGGCCACGAACACTTCCTTATCGAAAAAAAAGCATGGACTTCAAACCCAAAATAAAAGCATCTATCTCATCCTCTACCATTTTAATCATAGTAGTAGTACTAAGGTCACACAGTGGATATAGCTTTGTGCTGTGCAGTGTGGATGTTGCCGACTGCAGATCTCAGGACTTGTTGCCGCACATGGTGGGTGTGTGTGACTTGTTCAGGCCTCATAAGTGATGCCGTCACGCAGCTCGGCAGTAGCCACCCCTGGCTACCCCTCCGTCCGGTTCCATCTATTTGACAGTTATCAACACTTATAGAGCGCGGACTTCTATGAAACTGCCGCCTCGGTGTCGTTAATACTGATAAGCCTCTGCAGGAGATTGGTCCCAACGCAGGTGCTTTGGGCACGACTGCTTTACATTTGGCTGCGCCGCGCCAGCTTTTTCCCAGTCCAACAATATATAATTTACACCATCCTACGATTCACAGCGGAGCCATCATCCGAATCACCACTATTCTCGCCAACCAGCAACCACCGGTGCGGCCGAGGCGGCCGTGTGGCCTAGGCGGCGATGTGGCCCGGGCGGTGGTGGTAGGGCGCGCGGACCCCCTGCAGAGTTACCCTGCATTTGTCATAATGACGGGGCTCGCTCCTTCCCTAAACAGAGTGATCGAGAGCGTCTTTTGCCGCTGAGCCTTTCCACCCCGCACCCTGATTTTGTAGCTGAGAATGCCCGCGCTGGCGGCGTTTCTGTGGGGCACCGTGCAGGCGGTCGGACTGCTTTCCATTCTGCTGGCAATACCCCTCACCTTCGATGTCGGCGGCGAGAAGTGCGGCGTGAGCTTCACGTTTGCGCTGAGCGTGTTCTACTTCGCCGTCTGCACCGCAAGGCTGCTGTTCCGCGGCACGCGCCTCGGCACCCTGGGCAACGTGCTCTACGTCCTGCAGTTCCTCATCACGCCGTCGATGATGCTCTTCCACCTCAGCATCTGCCCCACGCCAGCCCACTCGCTGCTTGCGCCGGTCGTGTGGCCCTGGGAGGTCGCGCTCGACCACGCAACCGGCGTCTTCACCATTCTCGAGGGCTTCTGCACCCTCATTGTCGTGCAGGCAATTGGCCGCGTCACGGCCCAGGCGGCCCGCCGGTCCGACGCCGAGCTGCTCGTGCAGCTGCTTGTTGCGTCGCTCATGATCACCTCCGACCTGTACCTGCTGTTCCGCATGTACCTCTTCCCCGAGGTCGTCGGCGTCACCACGGCAACCCTCATCGGCGCCGCCCTGGCCATCAGCCTCAGCATGGGCGTCTACGGCATCTGGTCCCGCCGCGGCAGCGTTGTCGAGTCGACCCTCATTTTCTCGTACATCGTCTACCAGATCTACCTTACCTTCACTGACTTCCAGGCCGGCGACGGATCCGCGATCCGCCGCCACGCGTTCTGGCCCCTGTTTCCTAATTCCGGGTCCTCGGCTGCCGGCTGGTCCGATGAGCATCTTCTGAAGGAGCTGCAGATCCCGCCCATCATCGTGGAGAGCTACACCGAGTTCATGAGGACGGTGGCCGGGCTGACGCCGGCCGGCATCAAGTCCATGGTCGACTTCGTCTCTGCCGTCTCGACAGCCATCACGCCCTCCATCCTAATATCGCTCGTCGTGCGGCTGTCCAGCTACCTCGGCGCAATGCGCATCGTGCCCTACATCCGGCGGCTCACGCCCCACCGTCAGGAGTGGCCGGCCAGGCCGCGCCGCAGCCGCGTGCTGCTGCTGGCATACTCGTACTCGCCAATCCTCATCATTGCTGTTTACACGCATCTTTTGCTCCAGCACTTCGGCCACATCGTCCATGTTCCCAAGCACCAGCCATCAGAGCCGTTCGAGTTCGCTAAAATATGGTCGAACTCGCGCCAAGCGTGGCAGTTCTGGGGATGGGCGAACGTGTTTGTGACTCTGTTTGTGTACGGCAGCGAGCTCATGATGAGTCCTGCGTCAGAGGCCCTGGGCACGCCGCCACAGGAGATGACTGAGGTCCTTGAAATGTAGTTAATTTATTTATTTATTGGCCTTCATGCACCTGACTGCCGAACAAGGTGACAATCTATTCGATGGGACACCTAGAAGAACTGCCGTCACTGCATCCGCATGTTCCAGCCGAGTCGATTTGGAGGAAATAGAAACTATGAAAGAAACATTATAGTATTCGACCAAAAACAGCACCGCCACTAACAACAACAGACCTAGAAAAAAAAGAAGACAGAAATTGCCGACAGAGACGAGATTCGAACTCGCGAGGCCAAAGGCCATTAGATAATCTTGACGAATTACCACCATTCAAGTCTAACCCGGTAACCAGCTACGGTACTCTGCCTGTAGGCCAAAACCGTCAAATTTTGTAGTAAGCCGACGTTTTAGTATATAAGGCTAAAAATGCAAATGCGTTAGTGCAACTCGCGTCCGCCGCCGCACCGCTTTCGCGATCAGTTGGAAAAAGAATTGTCTCTAAAACCCCCTAATTCCCTTTGCAGACAATCAGTAGCGCTCACCGCCTGTATTTGCGGGGTCCATATGCTCCATCTCGACACTGAGCCTCTGCATGGGATCCAGCTCACCCTCCATCGGATGCGCGTCTGAAAAATGGCCAATTAGCTCGGACCGGCTCGAGTACACGGCGTCGCAGTCGGGCATGTGGCACCAGTATGTGAATCGGGGCACCTTCTCAAACCCGCTCGTGGAGCCGTGCACTTCCACCATGTGCAGCCTCAGCTGCTCGTAGTACCACGTCGTGGTGCCGCACCCGTCCACCGGGCAGTCGAACAGGAGACACCGGATGCGTTTTGTTTCCATGTGCGCTGCTCGGGGTGGTGGAAGCGCGGCGCCAGCGACACAGCCAAACCACCGGCTGACAAAGCGGAGGCCCGGCTCGAGACGCTGGAAACCGCGTTTGGCATTCGGTCTGCTCGCGCGATTGGTGTTAATTGAATGGCGCGCAGCACCAAACAGAACCCGCCGCCAAGCCCCGGGATGTACGAGCCCGGGACTACTGTGCTTGTCCGAGCCAAGGGGTATCCGGCCTGGCCCGCCGTAGTCGTGGGCGACGAGGACGTGCCTGACGCGGTTCTGAAGGCGAAGCCGTCCAAAAAGACGGTGTTTCCCGTGCTTTTCTACAACGACTTCAGCTTTCTGTGGCTCACGCCGGCAGACTGCAAGCCGCTACCCCCGGACGCTGCGCGGAAGGCCGCAACGGCTTCGAGGATCGGCAAGCAGGTGAAGGACGCATATCTGGTGGCTGCGGATCCGCCGGACTACAAGGAGTATGTCGCCGGTGCCCTGCAGCCGGACGAACCGGAACCGGAGCCGGAGCCGGAGCCGGAGCCCGAGGCGGCGAAGCCGTCGCGCACTGCCGGACGGAGAACGCGGACCCGCGCGAAGCCGGCCGCAGACCGAGCGTCTGCCACTCCCAAGCCGGTAGCACGCGTCTCAACATCGTCGCGTAAGCGCGGCACGGAGTCGGAGCCCGCAAAGCCGGAGCCCGCCAACAAAAAGAAGCAGAAAGTCGAAGATCCGGAGGTCGTTGAGGCCGCCGAGGAGTCTGAAGAGGTCGGCGACGACGAGTACGTGGAGAACAGCACACCTGAGGAGTCCGACTACAGCGAGGGGCCTACAGGCGATGATCTAGCCACTAGTCAGGAGGCGCGACTGGCTCTGTGCTCGCAAGTCCGGCAGGTAGCCCAGGAGACCCTGCTGGAGAAGGGAAATATGGACGAAGAGCGGCTTGCCGCCTCGCTCAAGCTCCTAGAGGACGCACCCGACATCGAGATTTCCGTTATTCGTCGCAGCAAGCTCAACCGCGTCTTCGCAGCCGCAGTGGCGACGTCTACAGTGCCCCCGTCTTTACTGTCCAAGATCGAGCAGCTCATTGCTGCGTGGAATACCCCCGCCGAACCTGTGATTCGGGGTATTCCGGAAGAGTTAGCGCCCAAGGAGGAGACGCAGGAGCCTGAGGACCTTGCATCTAAGGAGCAGACCGAGGAACCAAGCGACGCCGACCAGAGCAGCTTGAGGCAGGAGCTCGCAACACCAGCCTCTATGAATGGTACCGGTGCAAACGACACCTCAAGCGCTCTACCCAGTGAGCTGCCCAGTGACGCGGACGGTGCCTCGGCGCCCACTGACGGTACGGTGAAAAACGAGCCCCCAACTGACGCGTCAGTTGAGACCCCAGTTGAGGCCCCCGTTGAGACTTCGAACGGAACAGCAGCAGAAGAAGCCCGAGAATCAACCGCGAACTGAGTAGGGTAGTCTCTACTTTCCACTCATTGTCTAGCTGTTGACGGCTTGTATTATATATATAATCATTTAAACCAGAAATCAACTTCAGATAACTAGTAAATGCGCAGGCATATCAAGAAGGCATGTCTGCTTTTTCGGGGGCGGAAAGACATTCATATAGTGGGGGCTTCCCGCAGTCCCGACTTATTTTGTCACTTTGTAGTAGACCTTTCAAAACTAGCGCGTATCGACAGCTCCCGGGATCCCATCTTCTTCAATAGGAACAATATCAGGCTTGTTTTTGTCGTATCGCGCCTGCGCGATGGCAAGGTATCCACCGTCAAGGTGATACACAACATATGCAGACCGCAAAAATGAATCGCCTAACAAGTTCATACCGTTGGTCTGCGTGTTTGGATAGATGGTGAGCTCGAACCCGTCATCGTCAGCAACAAACAGCTCGTCCGTGCTCACCGTGATGCTTGCCCCACTAAAGTTGTAAGTGAATGTTGCATTCGAGGGTTTGTTCTTCGTCACGTATTTGCTACCAGTCCATACAGCATTGACGCTTTGGGCAAATGCTGCCAGCAAATCCGATGGAATATAAGAGTACGTCGTCCCGCTATCTGGCTCCGCCGTGAAACGATGGCCATCAACCTCGACATCCACATAAAAGCTGTCTTGCTTTGTAGTGTTCACTATATGCAATGGACCATAGAAAGAAGAGCGATCAATTGCACCGAATAGCAGCGACCCGGTCGAGGCATCCAGATCGTCGAGGAAGAGAGAATAAGCATTGACGCCAATAAGGCCCTCTTCCTTCAAACGAGCCGGGAAATTCGAATACTTGTGAGAATCAGATTCAATAGATGGATGCGCCAGGCCAAACTTCCCATATCGATTGAACTTACTGCTGTCAACGGCGAACTGGACAGGAAGCGTTACATTTCCAACGTGCACATCGTCCTTGTAATAGTCTCCAGCACTGCTCGACGAATCCGCATAATGTATACTGAAATCACTGTTCACATAGTGAGCGGAAGTCGACGCGTTTGCGTCATATGTATACGGAGCGCCAGAGGACTCGGGCCCGTAGACCCAAATATCAGCGGATCCAGTATCGAGAAGAGCCTTATTGGTCTGTGCAGGCGAGCCCAATTCGAATTCAACAAAGTATTCGTATATTGAACCCCGCATTGAAGACGGTAGCTCATCAACTTTAGTGTTTTTTGTAGTTTTTGCACTTCCGGCCGACGTGACGCGCTCCACTGAAACGGGTATCTGCACAAAGTTGCCTTCAGCGAGCGCTTGTGTTAAAAGAATGACGAGGGAAAGAACGCTCTGCATGACTTGTTGTAGCAATGAGAATTATGATCGAATCGAGCTTGGGAAACAGTGTTGTTATAAAAGATACATATTGATGGATTTTCAAGAAAGGGGCTTCCCGCAAATATTGCACGAAACTGTCTTACATATCGCAGACGCCGATGGTCTCGTCTCATCTAAATGAGCCACGGTCGATCTCAGCTGATAATGCATCAGGGTTTCGAAGAAACTAGTGAAAACACAGGATAAAAAAAACATTTTGGGCTGGCCAAAATGCCAGAAATCAAAGACTTTTATCAATTATCCGGTTGCTATTAGCTCACGAATAATTCTCAGTCAGGAGAAGCCACACTGCGCTGCCCACGCGTAGCGGCTTAGGTCCTTTTCCCCAAGCCCAGACGCCGCCGACCCTTTCTATATTTTGCGAGCTATGCCACTGATTGCCCCTTGCAACGAAGAAGGTAGATTTTCACATATAAAAAAGATGGCTATTCAGTTTTAAATAATGTTATTGTTTGCTTCATATGAAGCTTGTGAAGGATGCCGATAAGTTGCGCCGCTGGCAGCTCGGCTTAGCGTTCATCGGGAAAAGAGACCCTACCCTGGTGTGTATTAAGAAAGGAGATGCGTCTGCAGCCTAGCAAGAGGACTTGCCTAGGCCGCCCCTTGTGCCGCCCCGTGTTATAGCACATATGCAAGCCAGCTGCACGGGGACACCGGCGCAGAAGTCACTTCGTGAAACCTTTCAGTGGCATTCATTTTGTAACTCATACGAACGGCTCCACCTGGAGCACAACCTAAAGTTTTTCAGATCGTAGGTATAACAACACTAACAGTTCTTTCCATTGTACCGTACATCTGTAACAGCTATAACCCAGCCCACGCTAGCTCTAAGTGTAAACACAGCGAGAGGGGCTATAGGATGGCTACCCTTGTCTTGCATAATTTAAGACTGTACGTGCGCATTTCACTTTAACCCCTGCATATACCACGTGATGGGTTGTAGTGGCCGCTGGCGAAACATGAACCAAACTGGGCAGTTTAAGGCGAAGTCGATACTACATTGCGAATGACGCTCTCCAATGGCGCCATTGTAACTCTTCATCACACTGCATCTGAACTGCGGCGCATGAAAACGTATCTGCATTACATATCGAGCGTTATTTACAGAGTACCACTTGGGATACCATGGAATTTCGATACTTTTGCACTAATTCTAGCAGTTTAATCAAGGATAGTTTTTAAGGGATACTGCTGACCTTTACACGCGGTTAATTGGTCCCTCGCCTTCGGCCTAGTCTAACACCACTCATAAATGAAACTCTCTTGATCCTCGTGATACGGCCATGTCCACAATGGGCACCAACAGCAGTGCCCGCGGGGCTCCATCCATTCGGTCTGTTCGCTCGGCCGTGTCGCAGCGGGCTCTTTCAATTCACGCGAGTATTACTAGCCGTTTAACATCTGGTAGTGAGGTGGAATCGGAGCATGAGTCCGGGTCGGAGTCAGAGGACTCGGACTCCGACGACTCGGAGTCGGTTTTCCTCTACTCGCGCGCGCAGCGCTTACCAGCGTCGTTTTTCTGGCGAGACCAGGTGAGCGCGTGCTTTTTCGCCGACATGGTGCACGTATATGCTACCCACAGTGGTGTCGTACATCTGTGTCGGCCGGACGCAACGCCAATCCGCACCGTGCGTGTGCATCGTGCGTCGGTGCTGGACATCGACTGCGATGGCACCTACGTTGCCACTGCATCCATAGATGGGACTGTGGTCGTAGCCGCTGTAGAAGATCCATCAGATACTGTGCAGGCGAGCTTCCGCCGGCCCGTGCACGCGGTGGCCTTGCATCCAGAGTATAGTGCTCACCGCAGCTATGCCACAGGCGGCACTGCCGGCCAGGTGATTGTCAGCGAGCGTGGCTGGGTGCGTGCGCGGTCCGACCGCGTGTTGTCTCAGAGCCAGTCCACAATTCTTGCCGTTGCTTGGGTGGGCGCCAGGTTGCTTTGGGCCAATGAGAGTGGTATTAGCGTGTACGATACTAGCAGTGAGGCCGTTCTCGGGGTAGTGGCGCGGCCGCCTAACTCTCCACGAGCCGACCTCTTCCGTCCGCGCATCACCACGGTCCAGAATGAGGCCATTGTAGCGTGGGCGCACAATATTTTTGTCATCGATGTGACGTCCGGCCACGTTCTGCATAGGCTGGATCTGTCGTACCCCGTTGCTGGCGCTGTCCCGTTCCATAATATGCAACTTGCCGTGCTTGCTGTAGAGGACTTGCCTGCTTTGAAGCTACTAGACCTACATACGGGCGCTGAAACTTATGAAGACGAGCTCGAGCTTCAATCAGGGAAGTCGAAGCTTGGACCCAATGACTATCATTTAGGTAAGTCTGAGAAGCTCTTCATTGTCAGCTCTACAGACGCTGTGGTTGCTCGCGTTCGCACCGTGCGCGACCACGTCGACTGGTTAGTGGCACACCACCGATTCGCAGAGGCGTACATGGCTGCAAAACAGGCATCGGACGAGATGTCTGAAGCTGAAACTAAACAGGTTGGCCTGCGAGCTGCCGACTCGCTGGCTTCTCAGGGCAAATGGGACCAGGCGGCTAAGTTACTTGCTGAGACGATCGATCCCGAGGATCGTGCCCAGTGGCTTTTGTGGTCCAACCGGTTTTTTGGGGCTCGACAACATCTGAGTTTGGGTGACGTTGTGCCGCCTATTCCGCTTGAAGATGTCCACAGCTCAGTACTCGAAGCAGCCATCAGCCAAGGCGCCACGGACCGGCTCCAGCAGTGGCTTGAAAGTTGGGACATAGATCTGTATGATGGCCAGAAAGTGTCTGCCCAGTTGCGCGACGCAGCTGCTAGCAGGGCAGAGTTGCTTCCCTGCCTTGCCACGTTATACCTGAAGCTGGGAGAGCATGTCCCGGCCGTCCAGTGCCTGGTAACCATCAATTCAGCCGAGGCTTTTGAGGTGGTCAAGAAGTACCATCTATGGACGGAGACGGAGGTGGTGGCGAACCTGAGCTCGATTCTAATCGCTGGAGATGGAGACGGTGGATATGTGGGACGCATTCGGGAACTGATCAATGTGCGCACTGAACTCCCACCCGGCCGTGTTGTCTCTCAACTCGCATCACAAAAAGATCAAGATTTGCTGCTGTTCGGATACCTCACAGAGCTAGGTCAGGCTGATGAGACCTGGCTCGGCAAGTTCGCAGACCTGTTGGTAACGCTCTACGCCAAGTACGACAGCGGCAAACTTCTGGGATTCCTGGTGCGGCATGATAGCTATGATATTGCTCGCACCATTGAAGTTTGTCGAAAGCAGCGGTTCGATAATGAATTGGTGTACCTTCTGGGCCAAATTGGCCAAACAAGCGAGGCGCTAGACCTTATTGTGAACAAGCTGCACGATTACAAGCGAGCTGTGGAATTTGCTCGTGCTCACGGCACTGAAGTGTGGTCTGAACTGGTGACATACAGCAAAGACCATCCTGAGCTCGTGCTGGCGCTTCTGAGATGTGTTGAGGTCAGCCCGGCCAAGGTATTATCAACAGTCCCTGCATCAATGCGCATTCCTGGGCTGAAGCAAGCTCTGTGCAGCGTTTTGAATGACCAGGAAGTAAGTGTGGCCCTGAGCCAAGGCGCCCTGGCTATAGTCAGATCCGAGTCGGAAGGGTGGTTGCGGCTTCTTCGGAACTCACGACTGGAGGGCTCGTTTGTTGATCCCTCCGAGGAGGATGACTGGACAGAGCCCGTCCTCGTGAATGATGAGCACCGAGCAGCCGTGGAGAAGATGCCAAGCGTTGTGACATTTTCGGATAAAATCAGGCACCTGATGATGATTCTGGCCAGAGTTGGTAACTAACAGGTCTATATTTATACATACCCATGGCATTAATCTCAACCGTCCAATGTCTATTTATATAAGACAGCTGAAAACAATACGAGGCAAGCCCACCATTGACAGGGTCTTTTTCCCTAATCGGCTAGATTAGCCGGTTTCCTGACTATACGCTGTGCGGCGCTCCTGGTGCCGTTGATTATTCGGATTAGTATAAGTGGGAGGAGGTGTGTGGGTCTGCTTACTAGCAAACTCACTTAAGTACGGTCTCCAATGTGCGGCCGCTATGCACTAAAACTGGACGCTGACGACCTCAAGCGCGCCATTGAGCGAGCCGGGCTACCTCTTGACGATATCAAAGGGCAGGACAAGACAAAACCTTCGCTAAATGTCGCGCCCCGTAGCTACAGCATGATTTATTGCAGCCCCAGCCCGGGCACCTTCGTCCTCGAGGCAATGCAATGGACCCTTCAGCCGTCGTACGCCAAGGAGCCCGTGAAGTATCCCAGTTTCAACACCCGAGGTGAAAGCCTGAGCCCGCTGAAGCCGGCATGGCGTTGCGCAAAGACACGCAGAGCGGTGGTATTCATGAACGGCTACTACGAGTGGCAGCGCCACGGCAAGGAGAAGCTACCGTATTTTATCCACAGCAATTCCGATATGTTGCTGGCGGTGCTCGCCCTGTGGGACTCCAACCCCCGACTTGGAGATACGCCCACTTACTCCATAGTCACCACCAGCGCGGCTCCCGAGTTGGAGTTCATTCATCCGCGGATGCCAGTTGTGACGTCGTACGAAGGTGCAAAACGTTGGGTAGGCGGGAGCTGGCCGGATGTGTTGGAGTTGGTGCATCCCAGGTCGGGGCTGGAGTCGTATAGGGTGGCCCAGGACGTGAACCGTGTGGGCGTCGACAAGCCAGGGCTGGACGAACGCCTCGGGCCCAATGCCGGCAACGACCACGGGAACGGAGAAAAGAAGAAAGAGATGAAGGAGCATCCAGAGCGCCCAGAGCGCCCATTAACGGAATGGTTTGGAACCGCAGCTAAGCCCACCAAGCGGAGAGACCCTGCAACCGAGACCCGGGCGAAAAAGCATAAGGCGGCATAGGCAATGTTACATGGCGCAGCGTGGAGAAGAGGCTTGGGTCCCCTTTCCTTGAGTGGGGCGGTGATGAAATGTGTGCATTGGTCTGCGCCCGCAGCGTGCTTCAGACTATCATTGCTCGCATGAGACGACGGAGTCCCGACGTGAGCATGCATTGTTCCTGGCAGCCACATCTATGTGACAAAAATAGTCCAAGGCCCCCCTCCCATAAGCGTGCATGATGCGCGATATAATGATTTGCACAACGGGCTCTTTCTGCTATGCGCATGCGACGGTATCCAGCTGTGCCGCGACAGTGCTGCAGGTGCATGCATATTTGGGCGGAACTAGGGTTTGATCGGATCGACACCGAACTCGCTATGATTTCTTGCCGTCGGTCCTTGCCGGAAAATCATTTGGAAATTACCGGTGAAGGGCTTATACCGATCCAATCACCAAGCCATTTGCACCACCATTCCGGGAAAAGCAGCGATACCGGCAAATATAAACCGCATGAGAGCAATTTACCCCACACAAAAACCGCACCCCGAATCTCGCGCCATTTCAGCCCAAACTCGAGTGCATTTTGACACGGTTTCTTACAATGGTGGGTGCGCGCCCAGGAACTAGGGCAGCGGGGTAACCCGCCGATCCTCACATATTCGCACAAGCGTCATATGTTCCTAGCCCGAAAGGTCAGGGGCGAGTGCGTCGCAGGTGCTACGTGGGCGATGTGTCATCAAAAAATTGATGACCCGTGCTAGAAGTCGATGGCTATACTAGAGCAGGTCTGGAGTCTTGGATGTGATCGAATCTTATGAAGGGGAACGAAATCAATGAAGCGAAGTAGAACCGGGTGCCAAGTTTGCCGGACACGGCGCATTAAGTGTGATGAGACCCGCCCTCAATGCTTAAATTGCATGAAAAAACAGCTGCACTGTAACTACGATATCCGGTTCCAATGGATGGTCCAGAGCTTCCCACAGTTTGAGGACGCAAATAAGACCAATCGCAAGGGTACCCGGCCCCTCAAAACAAATGCGCACGGTGCCCGCGCTGGGCCGCGCAGCCGTAAGCGTAAGCTCGGTCAGGAAGTGGTTGGCTTCCCCTTCCGCCGCCCGCTCCAGTCTCAAGTTGATACCGAAATGCTCGAGATGGAGTTCGACTCCGACGATGACCCCATAACAGTCGATGAGCTCAACGACGCGAAGTCGCTTGCCCAGTTCAAGAAGTTCCGAATCGTCAAAAGCCTCGTGAGCTCGTCAACCGACGGCAGCGGCTCGCGTTTATTAACACCAGCGCAAAACACAATGCCCTCGCCACTGCTGCAGCCCCTTGATCGTAGCTACACAGAAAACACTCCGGCTCCGCTGGACACAGAGTATGTGTCGCCTCCGTCGCTTCAGCTCGGGCCCAGCAAGGCCTTCCAGCCGCCGCCGCCATTCATTAGCCATGCCAGCGCGCTGGTAGACATGTCCGATCATGAACTACTTGATCATTTTGTTAATGTCACGGCCGACGAACTCGTACCCATTCCCTATGAGGAGAATCCATTCTTGAGGCTGCTCCCTCAAATGGCACAGACGGACGTGGCGGTACGGGAAGTGCTCGTTGCGTACGCGGCCGTACACAAGGCAAACCTTCTTCACGGTCTCGACCCGGACCCTAGCACCGTTCCGTTCAAGGAGAGGCTGATAGATCGCTGCGTGCGCCGGTTACAGTCTATACAGAGCTGGTCTCCGAACAGCGACCGAGCACTGCTGCTAGCCACACTGATCGCCCTTATCCGTATCGATCAGGGCAACCCGGCAGAGTGGTATCACTTCATGGTTACCGCCATAGACATCGTGAAGTCCAGGCCCACATTTGCGTCCTGGGACCTCAGCGTGGAAATCAACTCCATGACTTTCCGGTTGTTGGGCTACATGTGTGGTATTGGCAACCTGTGGCTTGCATGTGGCACGGGCCCGCTATTGGCTTTCCCGTCTTGGCCGGAATGGACCGGGTCCCTAGACTATCTCACGGGAATAGACCTGAACCTACTTCCGTTGTTCAGCGAGGCCGCCCACCTTATCCAGCTGCGACAGAACGTGAACCTAAGCCGCCGACAACTCGCTATAATCAATGCGAAGGCACTACGCATCTACCAGCGTCTCAACGATTATTGGCTCGAAGAGTTCTGGCCCGATAGTGATATCACGGCCATGTGTATTATGTTCCAAGAAGCCTTGCAGCTTCATGTTCTGCGTCGTGTCATCGGTTTCCCGACGCAGCATCGTGAAGTGCAGCGTGTTGTGAACCTTATGATGGACCACATCGAAAAGTGGATTGCTGTTAGCTCAACAATGCAGCGATGTATGACATTCATTCTGACGACGGTGGCCAGCGAAGCCCTTGTGCCAGAACAACGTATGGCACTACTTATGCGTCTCAACCGTATGGCCGAGGCAGGGTTCGCATACAACTACAAGGTGTGTGAAGACATTCGTCGGCATTGGGATGAAAACACCTCTCTCATCGTATCTCCTGAGTCCACACTTGTCGTTTGAAGAGAGTGGCTCGGGGAGTGGGATCTGCGCATCGATACGAAACACCTGCTAGTGCTCGCATATTTATTTATTGGTGGTGTATGTCTACACTTGTAGCGGGTGGGGTTTGAGTGAATAAACGAGTGTAGTGATGATGATTTAGTTCTGTACTCTTCTTTATTTGACTCGAGATACCCGTTATATATATATATGTATACATACATAGCTATGTTAGATACAATTCAATTCATGGTATTATTCTTACTTAACGCATTCACTTAGTGTCAAGGTAACAGATGTGGTACAGTGAATGCAGTGAAGACGGGCCAGCAAAGCCGATGCAATAAGACTCAAGAAGAAGCGTTGCACTCATGCCCACTACTCTAAGAAGCTGCTGATATTGTACGACGTCTCTCAGCTTCAAGCACGGCAAGTCGCTCCTTCATAGCGTCCACGCGTCTCAAACCGTGCTCGAGTTTCAGCTTCTCCTCTTCGAGGGCCAAGCGTTCAGCTGGATTCAGGTCTGCAAACAGGTAGTGCCCCTGTCCGTCTAGCTGGAGGATTTTGTCATGGTACTGCCAAAGAGAAGCGCGGTGGCTCACGGTCAGCAGCGAAATCCCCAACTCCTTTGCGTGCGTATAAATAGTGGTCTCCGTGTTCAGTGTGACCGAGGACGTGCACTCATCCAGAATCGCGAACTTGGGCCGATGGTAGAAGAGGCGCGCGGCAGCAATTCGCTGCTGAGCACCCATGCTCAAGTCATCTCGCCACTCTCGCACCGCATCCCAACCACCGACATGCTCGACAAGGTCGCCAATGTCAAGAATATCGAGAATCGCGCGCAGCTCGTCGTCGGTTGCCGAGTTCT
This sequence comes from Entelexis stigmatis, assembly GCA_030563545.1. Taxonomy (NCBI): domain Eukaryota; kingdom Fungi; phylum Ascomycota; class Dipodascomycetes; order Dipodascales; family Trichomonascaceae; genus Entelexis; species Entelexis stigmatis. The sequence continues at coordinate 127,739 of JAJMJC010000003.1, forward strand.
GCTCCTCGCTCTGTGGATAGATGATCTGCTGTCGCAGAGAGCCGCGGCTCAAGTAAGGCCTCTGGGGTATGTAAAACACTTCGTTCTGGGCCGGGCGCACTAATCGGCCACCCCTGAGCGGCCACAGTCCGCCAAGGATACGGAACAGAGATGACTTGCCGCTACCATTCGGACCAACAATCAGCAGGTGGTGGCCCTGATCAATGCGGAACGACAGGCTCTCAATCAGCGTGTCGTTAGCCGGGGAGATAACAGGAACCCTGTCGAACTCTACGTAGTTGTCCACAACAACAACTCCTTTGGGCTCGGGCGCCTGTGTTTTGGCCGGGGCCTCTAGAGTCTCCATGTCATTGAGGAAGCCAGCGACACGGGCAGTATAGCCCGCCAGCGAACTGACGTCCTTGTAACTGGTCATGATGCGTCCTACGGAGTCGCTGCTTAGGAGAAGCAGCCGACGATTCACAACGAAGTGCTGGGCGCGCGTGGACGTGTCGCCACCGGCAAACACCGGCACGCTGCACAGTGCCAGGCCCAGTGCGCCCCAGAAGTACTTCACGACGAAGTCCTCGAGGATGTTGTAGGCGAGACGGTGCCGCAGCACCCGTTCGACGTGGCGCACCAAGCTATAGAAGGAGCGGTCGAGGCTATGTTTCTCCGGGCGGTGCCCGTCGTAGAATGCGACCTCCTCGGAGTATTCAATGAGGCGCGAGTGGCCCGCGCGGAAGTCGCCCTCGAGCGCTGCCTCGGCAGCGACGTACTCGCCAAAGGGCGGCGCGGCCAGCCGCAGGGCGCGGCCGCTGAGCTGGATGGCCAGGCCGAGGAAGAAAACGTTGTCTGCACCGATACTCTGGCTCAGCTGCCATGTGTACACGGTGACGTCGAGAATCGGTTTGGCCAGGTTCGAGAACAGCCTCGACAGGTTGCCCGCGAACCTCGCGATGTCCGCACACATGATCTGGGCGACGTTAGGGCCGAGATCCGTTTCGTGCTGCAGCGTGTAGTACACGGGCTGCTGCGACTGCGGGGGCAAGTACCGCTCGAGCGCGTAGTCGGTGAGCCGCGTGCGGATGCCCAGCGCAACGAGGCGCTGCAAGTACTGGAGCACGGCATTTGTGGCCGAGGCGGGGAGGCCAATGGCGAGCCACAGGGCGATTGACGTGACAAACTTGCGCCCTTCCCCCTTGATGAGGTGCGCAGTGATGCGGCCGTCGAGCCGCGCCACGTACAGGCTTAGTGCTGTGCGCAGCATGAGGAACAGCGCATGCAGCACGACGAGCAGTACCTGACGCGAGTGCCACGTCGGAAACGCGATGCGCACGAGCTTGCCCAGCTGCTTCAGGAACGCCAGGTTCACGGCCACGCGCGGCCGTGGGCTGCTGTCGCTGCACTGCTGTTTCGGCGCCACAGCGTCTTCCGGCCGGTGCCGGAACACGTTCCAGTAGATGCGCAGCCCAAACGACGACAGTAACGCCGCGTACATTGCCCGCGTGAAGCCGCGGCGGTGCCGGCCATACAGCTGGAGCACCTTCGACTGCGCAGCCATGTAACGGTACGAGTGTGGGGTAGGGCACGGCTCTTTAATCCGGGGCGAACGCCGAGTGGTTTTGGGACCCGACGAGCCCAAAGCCGCACAAGCCGTGTGGGCGCGGTCGTCCTCGCAGCCTAGAGGAAACGCCGTACTGCCGCAGCGGGCGCGTGCTCAATAAGGGCTCAATAAAAATTACGAGTAGCCCGTGTCCCTCCGAGCCATCCCGTGCTTCAGGTAGGTGGCCGGGCAACCTCGGCAGCACCGTTTATATATAAAAGTGACAACACAGACCTACTCTTCTAGAATGCGTTCCTCCTTAGGCACTTTATTCTCTTGCTCGAGCCGCCGGTATGTAGCAACAAACTCAGCTTGATCCTCCGAAATCTTCTCGGTCAGATTCTCGTGGAAGCGCGCATACAGCTTCTCGGCAAGCGCCTGCGCCTGTGCACGGTCGCCGGAGATCTCGTCAGACACGTCGTTGTCCCGTAGCAGCTCGCCGTAGACCTGCTCGGCCGCCGCGGGTGTCTCTAGCACGGGCGCATTGTATGGCAGCAGCGGGTGCTTGCGATAGATCTTGGCCACGGCGTCGAAATCAAGAACGTTCCGTTCCAGGACGTCGTACACAATCTGCGCCAGCAAGAGCGGCCATAGCAGCTCGGGATCGGTCCCCAGCTCCTCATCCATGCTAGAGTATCTTACCAGCGACTAAACCTCACATCACCACTTACCTCGTATAGCGGGGAGACACACATGCACACGCAACAGCCTGAGCCCTACTACTACTTCGTCCGGCCATCAAGCAGTGGAGACGAGTGTTGTCGTGCCTAGAGAAGGATTGGTCGAGTCTAGACGAACTGTCCTGAACTCTCCTATTTTAATTACAGTTAATTTTGTGACTAAAATTCGTTTGAGCGCATTAATATGCACAATATGCAGGGAGAGCCCCCGGCCATTACTACTCTGGGCATATTGGGATCTAACCATGCCCGCCGTCTACCCCATACTGAACGGATTCGGACTCATCGTTTTCCTTGCCGAGCCATAGTGCACCAAAGCGGTTACTAATGCTTCTTATCCACAGGACGCGCGCGGCGTTTTTCTGGCAAAAAGAAATGGTGCTTAGGTAACGTAAATAAACACGCTACGTTGGGTCGACGTGTGCCGTTCATATAAGCCGCCCGCCATGAGATAAGAGCGCGAATTGCCCACGCTAATAATACCGGTCCGAACAGGCTTTTGAAACCCGTTTATCGACCGCATGCTTGCTATGTTACGGGTGGGGGATCGCATCGTGCTCCCCCTTTGACGTATATCGTTGCTCGAGTTGGATGCATCGGGAGCGTATCCGACCGATAGTTGTGAGCCAATGATACGCGCGCCACGGCACCACCCTAAACCTGGATGTCTCCTCGTCAGATCTATGATATCACGTCAGTTTCTGACAAAACTCGCAAACCAAGCAGAAAGATAGGGTATCCTGCCCACAACAATGTGAGACGTGACCGCCGTAGCTGTCAGATACGGGTGCCAGTATTGTCCCCGCGCCGTGCCTATCGGGGGTGCCCCTTTACCCCTCGACGCGTCGCCAACCCGTGCCCATGCTATGTGGATCTGACGCGTAACCGCCGTCGACCCAAACCAATATCTGCAGGAAAGCCCTAGCCCATATGGTAAGCACGCAGACCGACCTCAAAATTAAGTCGCGAAGTCACTCTGTCCAGAGCCTACCCTTCCAGAATAATGGCTGGAGGGGATGGTCAGAGCTGGCAAGAACAGCATGGTCTCCAACGCGGCCCGCGGGTCCTGGCTCACCGTAACGTGAGCGCAACGTCCCGGGTTCCTGTGGTTCCCGCTGATATGCGCGCCGAGCGTGCGGTGTCGAGCGGCTCCACCGAATCGATGGCAATCCCGCCGTCGTCGGGGATTCCCGTACCTGTTGGTATTACCCAGGCCCTGCCGCTTGCGGGTGGCCGCCAGTCCTCGGCTACACCGAGCTTTGCGTCTGCTACTTCGAGCCCGGGCCCCCTTACGCCGCCTAAGTCGGCCGAGGACGTGCAGCGCACTATGAACGCGGCCAAGCGTAGCTACCATAGCCCCGCGCGTGCAATGGTTCCTGAGCACGAGTACCAGAGCCAAAACCAGAGCCAGTACCAGAGCCAGTACCAGAGCCAGTACCAGAGCCAGTACCAGAGCCAGTACCACGGCCAGTACCACGACCAGTACCACGGCCAGTACCAGAACCAGTATCAAAGCCAGCACCAGAACCAGTACGCGGCGCAGAACACGGCCCAGTACCAGGCCCCTGACCAGCATCATCCTCATCCCAACTCTTGGACGGCGTTGCCCCGCGCTGCCGACCGGAATAAGCTGTACAACCACCCTAATGCATCCACAGGACACATGCCGTCGGCGTACCAGTCGTCGCGCGACGCTGAGTATGCCCGCATTAATATGCGCGGCCGCACTGGGCGTCTGGAGCGCGTCTACGGCACGTCAGCGCGGGCGTCGCCGTCGACGGCGCTGCCGTTTGCAATGCCTCCTGTTCCGGCCCAGGCCCAGGTCGCCTCTCAGCCTCCCGCCCCGGTCGCAGTGGCCAGCCAGGACCTTCCCACACCGGGCATGAGCCCCGACCTAAGCCCCACAAATGCAGACTTTCTTAATCGGCATGCTCCGTCTCCCTTGGGTCTGCCCCATTCGCATAGTTTGCCTAGCATCGCGCCACCAAGTGTGCCGCCGCATCTCACGCGGCCCCGCCGCGGGCCGCCGCCTCTGCCTCTCTACGTCCCTCCGTCCATGGCCGCTGCTTCGGCGCCGGCCTCCGCGACGGAGCCCCAGCATCTGCATGGGCTTGAAATCCCGTCGCTCATGCCGCATGTTCAGCAGGAGTTCACTGTTCCTGCGCCGAACCGAGCCAGCCCCCGCTCGTTTGGTAGCAAAATCTTCACGGCCCTGGGGTCGCGCTCGCGCATGTCGAGTCCCGTATCCTCGCGCACTGGCAATGACAGCCCAAACCTGGTGAGCCGCATCAGCAGCCGCATCAGCAGTCGCATCAGCAGCCGCATCAGCAGCCGCTCGCAGCTCGAGTCGCCGTCAAGCGCGTCAGCCGCCGCAAGCGATCTGGAGGTTGACCAGGGCCTCGACGACAACTTCCCCGAGTTCGTACCACGACGCGGGCCATCCCAGGCCGTGCAGGAGCAGCTTGGGGTCCTGGGTGAGTCGTCGGTGGCTTTAGTGGACATCGACTCGCATGTGCGCAATGCGCAGCCACTGGAGCTGAAACAGCTCGCGGCGACCGAGCAACTCGGAGAAGCCCAGGTGCTGGAGGTGCAGACGTTCTTGAAGCACGGCGTGTACTTCTACGCCTCTGATTCGGATGTAGAGCAGTGCGATAGCGAGGGAAACTTCAATCACCAGGTGAATGGACATATCGCCTACCGCTATCGCATTGTTAATATGCTTGGGCGCGGCAGCTTTGGCAAGGTTCTGCAGTGCCGCGACTACAAAACTGGCCGCATGGTAGCCGTCAAAGTGGTGGCCAAGCGGGCCGAGCTGCGCCAACAAGCGCGGATCGAGGCACAGATGCTGCGTGCGCTGCAGGTTGACCACAAGGGCAGCCCCGAGCAGCATCATTTTGTGCGCTACATCGATCACTTCAGCTTCCGCGGACACCTGTGCATTGTTTCCGAGATCCTCGGGCCGAATCTTTACGAGGTACTGAAACGCAACGGCTTCCGGGGCCTCGGCGAGCCGTCTGTGCGGTACGTGACGCGTCAGCTCGTCGAGGGTCTCGAGTTCCTGTCGAGCCAAGGAATCGTGCACTGCGACCTGAAGCCAGAAAACGTGCTGGTGAGTGACGTCGGGCTGTGCCAGGTAAAAATTATCGATTTTGGGTCGGGATGCTACGAGGCGAAGCGGTTGTACACTTACATTCAATCGCGGTTCTACCGCGCGCCGGAGGTGCTGCTGGGTATGCCATACGGGCCGGCTATCGATATGTGGAGCCTGGGCGCCATTGTGCCGGAGCTGCTACTGGGCAAGGCGCTGCTGCCGAGCGAGGATGAGAGCGATCAAATTGCGTTGATCTGCGAGCACATTGGGCGCCCCGATCCCTCGGTTCTGCGGCGCTGCTCGCGCGCTGGAGTGTTCTTCGACCCTGTGGGCAACCCGCTGAAGCTCACCACGGCTAAAGGAGTCATGCGGGGGCTCCCCTACTCAAAGCCTCTCGATGTGCTTCTATCGTTCTCGCCGGACGCGGCAGACTTCTGTATGAAGATACTGCAGTGGGCACCTGAGCAGCGGCTGAAGGCGTGGGATGCGCTGTTTCATCCGTTTGTGCTAGGCATCTAGCAGACACTCCTGAATGATGACGAACTCAATCTAATTTGCATTAACAAGGTACAAATCCCAATAAATTTTAGCAAACAATCCGCATTTTACCGCTGCGCCGACATGCGGCCCCAGCCAAGCCGCTCAGTTATAGCTGGATGTCATCATTCCGCGGCAGCAGCGTCAGACCCTCGGATTATTATATAAGCGGCGAAACCGTTTGCATGTGATCACCCTCGGAACCAGGACCCAGCAGCCAGTCAACTTTGGCACTGGCGCGAACTTGTGCGCATCGTTCGCAAGCAAGAGGTCTGGAAAGCCAAGCCAGATACGACAGTAATGGACCATATTATTGTATACAAGCCATTGGTGTCTGGAGCGCACGAGCAGCTTGAATTACCGGCGACAGGGAGGGCCTTTCTCGTCTACAGCAGACGCGCCAGCAGCAGCCCCTACCTCAATTATATTAAAACTATCCACTAATACACGACCAACGTCACATCACAGGTTTGAATTCGATGCGCGCGGGCTTTCAATGCTATGTAGCCAATGGAGGGCACGGCACCCGCAGCGGTCCTGCCGAGCTGCTGTCCTTCGCCACGGTTCGGCCTCACGAGCTTGCACCGATAATCGCACCCATCGTACGTAATACGCAGACGGGATGGTGAATTTGGTGGTCTAGAATCTTTTCGGAATTTCTCGGACCACGATGGCGGGCGGGTTGCACACCACAAGCGGGGGTGGTCCGTCACGCGGTGATAGTCATGAGCCCCTACCCTACCCGAGAGTCAGCCGTCCCTAACCTGCTTCCCCGCGTCGGGTAACAATAAATTAGCGGCCGCTGGTTCGTTAAGCTACTTGTCTGGCAGCACCTGCGAACCACCAAAAAGAATATGAGCAAGGGAGATTACGAGGCAGTAGCGGAAGCGATTCGGAAGATCATTCCTCGCGAAGACTACGACGACGGCAGCACCGGGCCCGTCCTCGTGCGTCTTGCGTGGCACGCATCGGGCACCTACGACAAGGCGACCGGCACAGGCGGTTCGAACGGCGCGACGATGCGGTACAAACTGGAGGCCGAGGACGGCGCGAACGCCGGGTTGGAGAACGCGCGGCTGTTTCTGGAGCCGATCAAGGCGCAGTTCCCGTGGATCACGTATGCGGACCTGTGGACACTAGCGGGCGCCGTGGCCCTGGAGGCGATGGGAGGCCCGCACATCGACTGGAAGCCTGGCCGCGTGGACTACGTGGATGAGAAGAACGTGCCGCCAAACGGGCGCCTGCCGGACGGCTCGCAGGGCCAAGACCATCTGCGGAGAATCTTCTACCGTATGGGCTTCAACGACCAGGAGATTGTGGCGCTGACCGGTGCGCACAACTTGGGGCGCACGCATGCGAACCGCAGCGGGTTCGATGGCCCGTGGGTGCCGAACCCGACGCGTTTCTCAAACACGTTCTTCAAGTTGCTGATGGAGGACGACTGGCACCTCGACGAGTCGCCTGCGGGCATGAAACAGTACTACGACGAGGACAAGGAGCTGATGATGCTGCCGACGGATATGTCGCTGAAGATTGACCCTGAATTCCGCAAGTGGGTCGAGCGCTACGCCGAGGACAAAGATCTGTTCTTCGACCACTTTGCTAAGGCGTTCGGGAAGCTGCTGGAGCTGGGTGTGCGGCGCGGACCCGATGGATTGGCGATGGTTAATGAGGTGCGCAGCCACGAGAACCATCTGTGAGGGCCTGGGCGGGAAGCATCTGGGCGCCAGCTGCGGCGCATCCAGAAGGAGCGCGCCGTGCGTTGTGGGGGGCTTGTTTGCGGCCTGCAAAGAGCGTGTTCACGGATAAAGGGTCTGTGAGTCGCAGGCTCTGTTAATCGGAGTGTGTGGCCCAGCAGAGCGGCCGAGCAGAGCCTGCGCACGGGCCGTCTAGTTCCCACACTCTTTATTTCTGCTGCCTCCTAACCTGCTTTCTTTTCTCTTTTTTGTTCTTCAGGTCTTTGGTCGAAAACTCAGTCCTATTTATCTTGCGCCGGCAGTGACTGGTGGTGCAATTCACATATATAGCATAACGAAATGTACTTTAACTTTAACTGCGATCTGGCCCCCTAAACGAGCTACAGCGCCAGCAGACCGTCAACAAGGGGCGTGGTACCGTCGAGGCAGGGAATCTCCTTGTATTGAGTGCACTTGGCGACGGCGTCGTCGGTGAGAATGGTGGCCACAATGAGTGCCACGTTGCTGCGCGAGATCGAGCGGCTGTTGCCGTCGGCCACCGTGACATTGAAGTCGACGCGGCCAGTCGGCTCGTCGTGGTTTAGGAGCCCCGGGTTCAGGATCGTCCAGTCCAGGCCCGACTGCGTGCGCAGGTACTCGTCCGCGGCATGCTTGGCCTGGCCGTAGTGGTAGAGCGGGTTGGACTGGGGCATCGCGGGCGCCTTGTCCGAGCCCAGGTACGACACCATCACGAATCGCGACACGCCGCCGACCTGGCGCGTTGCCTGCATGGCGCGCACGGCGGCGTCGCGGTCCACGGCGTACGTGCGCTCGGGCCCGCCCTTGCCGCCGGCGCCGGCCGTCCACACCACGTAGTCGGCGCCCGCGAGCTTCGCGGTCATGTCGGCCATGCTCGCTGTCTCAATGTCAAACAGCACCGGAATGGCGCCAGTGCTCGATACCTCTGCCTCGTGCGCGGGTTGGCGCACAAACGAGACCACCTTGTATCCGGGCCTGCGCCCGAGCTCCCTCGCCAGCCGGAGCCCAATGTGGCCGTGTCCACCAATGATTTTAACCGTCGGCATTTTGCGTTACACCCACGGACTGCAAACAGCCGCCACCTTGGGCCGGCCGCAGGTAATACGACCCTCTCAACTGCCACGTGCTTGTGTTCCGCTAGTGTGGCACGCCCTGCACTGCGCTGCCCGCTATGCGCCGTCTACGTGCTGCGCGTAAGTGCGACGTCGTCAGTGTGTCCCCGAGGACTGGTACTGACGCCAGGCGCGCGGCGGCCGTGCCGGCAGCCTCCTCGGTGCTGCAGGCCACATGCAGCTTGTCCGGGGTAATCGCGCCCTGACAAAGCAGGACCGGCCCGGATGAATGTGGCACGCTCACTACACCTAGGCTGAACGTCAACAAACACGCTCGGACGTTCGAGCACGCAGGCACAGCAGCCATGGGCAAAAAGCGAAAGTGGGTCTCGGTGGACACAAGTAAGATCGAGTTCGACCCGGAGTTTTTTGACGGCGGCGCGGGCGGCAGCGAGTCCACTCTGCCTGGCCCTGAGACAGAGACAGCTGGACCCGGGCCCGCGGGGACCAAGGCCTCAGAGCTGTCTGCCCGAGCGAAGATCAAGACAGACCCAGCACGGTCGGGGAACAGCCTTCTGGACTCGACCCAGCGCGACGAGCGCACGTCGACTCCGGCCGATCCTCCGACGCCGCGCACGAGCGACGACACGCCCGACAGCTCGGATCCACCACCGCCTACGAGCAGCAAGCTGCCGAGACGTTATAGCGGCGTAAAGGCGGAGTGGACCCCAATGGAAAGTACAGTGACCAATCTAGCGGGTATAGAAAGTGAGCGGCCAGATCCTGCGCGGCCAGAAATTGAGCAGGCAGATATAGTGATAGATGTCATCAGAGGTGGAGGGATAAGCTGGAACCCAGCGGGCGGTACGTGGATCGAATCTGGGTGGTCAGAAAGTGAGCGGCCCGATTCTGCGCGGTCTGGAAGTGAGCGGCCAGACTCTGCGCGGTCAGAAAGTGAGCAGCCAGACTCTGCGCGGTCAGAAAGCGAGCCGGCAGATCGCTTTATGTCGATAGATGTCGTCAGAGGTGGAGGGGCAAGCTGGAACCCAGCGGACATCGATTCTGGGTGGTCAGAAAGTGAGCGGCGCGATTCTGCGCGGTCAGAAAGTGAGCGGACTGATTCTGCGCGGTCCGAAAGTGAGCGGACTAATTCTGCGTGGTCAGAAAGCGAGCGGCCAGACTCTGCGCGGTCTGAAAGCGAGCGGCCAGACTCTGCGCGGTCAGAAAGCGAGCCGGCAGATGACGCTGCAATAGATGTCTCCAGCGGTGCATGGGCAGATTGGAACCCAATGGACGGTATGTTGATAGGTCACGCGGAACCAGAAAGCGCGCGGTCAAGCCATGCGCGGACAAGTCGTTCACGGGCTAATGCCGCTATAGTAGATGTCCCCGAGGACGATCTTGTGGTTCTCGGTACGTCCGACGGCACTGTGGACCTGTGCGGCTCTGCGAGCAGCAGCGACGTTGAGGTGACTGAAGTCAAGAAGCACGGGGCGCCGGGCCCGGCCAAGAAACCACAGCCGCGTGCCAGCAGCGCCGCGTTGCCCGTGCCTCGTTCCCCGCCGCCCGGAAACATGAACAGCATGGGTCCAGCGCCAGTGCCTGCGGACGACGCGTCAAGCCGCAAGCGCGCGCGGAAGGAGGAGTCGATGCGCCGTGTCACACTTGTTGTCGAGAGCCTTGTGCCTGGGATTGAGCGCCAGTTCGAAGCGCAGCGACCGTGGACGCAGTCGCTGTTTGACCTGCGCGACGAGTTCGGGGCCCACGCCGTGCTCGTGCACAACGGCAACAAGAAGCCCTGGTTCTACTCGCCGAAGCGGATCAGCAGGGACGAGGACCGCATAGCCGTGCAGATTCTCAGCGAGCAGCAGTGGGAGGAGCGCGTGCGCGAGGCCGAGCTGGACGACCCCATCACGCCGTCGGACGATGTTTCTGGCGATGACGGCGGCGCCGCGGCCCAGGACGAGCAGCGCGCTGAGGACGAGGGCTTTGTTATTGCGCTGGCCAGCAAGACGACGACGGTGCGGGCCATGGTCGGGCCGCAGACGACCGTGCGCCAGCTGCTTCAGCACTTCTGCACACAGACGAGCCTCCCGGCAACAAGAGTCATGCTGGACGGTGACGCACTGGACGCTAACGATACCATTGGCGAGCTCGAGATCGAGGCCGACGACAAGCTGGACATCCACTGATCCCACGCACGCCGTGTCTCTCTCTGCTCGGTGTTTATAACGTATTTATTTATTGCAGACTTGAGTAATGATAGCCGTGGTCCTGCCACACCCGGCGAACGGCGGCGGTGCACCCATGCAAACGCGCGCGCACGCGTCCCTTAGGCACGGGTCACGTGCGCGCCGGATTATTATTTTGTGGTGCTGGCTTAACGGCCGGCCGGCCATCCTTGTGTGTGCGCGACATTTCTATCCGTAGATGCTGGCCTCAACCTTGCTTGGCATTGCTGCGCTAGCCACGCTGGCCGTGGCTGAGCTGCAGCGCGGATACCCGCTGTTTTTCGGCTCGTTCGAGGACGTGGGCGAAACGCGCATCGAGCACGACGTGGTGCCGCTGAACGACGCCGACGCAGCCGTAACCGAGTGGCTGCGCGGGTGCCCTGCCGACGCATTTGTCGTCGTACGGGACTCGAGCCCGTTCGACATCGCCGGGTACAAGCGAATGCAGCGGCTGGCCGAGCAATCGATCACCCGCGGATCCTTCCTCACCGACTACATGCTGAATACGCGGGAACTCGCGCTGGACCTCGAGGACTACTGCGAGGCGCTGCTCGTGGACGTGGACACGAGCGTGCCCGAGGAGATTGAGAACTACATCGACACCCGGCCGCGCGTGTTCTACGTCGCGTTCGACCGCGACACCGACGCCGAGCACAAGGACCGCGTGCTCACCAGGATCCTCGGCGCGATCCCGTCGCCCTTCGTCACGGTTCTCTACACGTCCACGTTCCAGCAGGCGCAGCCGGTCTTCCGCTCCGTGGAGCTCAGCCCGTCGCGGCTGTCGTGGTCGCGCCAGCGCCAGCACCACAAGGCCGACAAGATCACGCCCATCATTGCCCCGCTGTTCCAGCGCCCGGACACGGGCCACGCCGCGCCGGACCCGGTCGTCGACCTGCCGGACAACTTTTTCCTTACTCTCCTGGTCGGGTCCGTGTTCGTGGCCATCTTCCTCGCCTACAACGACTGGTCCAAAAGCCGTCGCCGCCGCCCGTCGCCGCCTCCAGCTAACGCCGCACGGGAGCCTCGCAAATCATAGTCATCGCCGCCTGTAGCAACCCGGTATATGTATTAGTTGACCTAGTTCCTTCGGCTTTTCTCCCTTTTTCAGTCCTTCAAAATGTAAACTCAGACTGTGTCTCGGCAATGATTGCCTCCTCCGCGGGCGTCACCTCGCGCGCTGCCGTGGATGGCGGGATCTCGAACGTGAAGGCCGACGCCTCGGGCTCGCTCGCCAGCCCGGCCTCAGCGCCAGTTGTGCTTTGAGTTCCAGTCTGCTGTGGCTCGCTCGGCTGCGGCTGCGGCTGGAGCGCGAGTGGCCGCTTGCTGATGTTGCTGTTGCCACTACTGCTTATACTGTTGTCGCTGCTGCTGCTACCGTCGCTTCTGCTGCTATCGACTGCCACTGGTTTTGCCTCTGAGGCAAACGCCGGCTTGCTCGACGCGGCTGCAGGTGTCGGCTGAACAGCCGCCGTCTGCGAAGGTCGGCTGCTCCCCAGCAACGAGGACGGCAACGCAGCACCAGCGGCACGGCTCGGCTCCGCGCGGGCAGTGCCGATGGGCGTCGACACTGAAGGCTGGCTGGAGGCATGAGGAGGGGCCGGCGCGCGCTCCCCGCTCTCCGCAGCGCCGCTGTCCCGTCTATCATCCTCGAAGATTCTCGATGGCCGCTGCGAGCTCAGCACGGGATGCTTGCGCGGTGAGGCATCGTTGTCTAGAGCCTGCAGAATGGCGGAGGCGGCCGGCGTGACGCGCGGCTGCGGGGCGTACGACGCGCGCGCGCCCGACGCCTGCTGCTCGCCGCGGGCCAGCGAGTTCCGCAGCCCGGACGGCCGCGGCGGCCGCGCGCTGCTCGCCGCAGGGCTGCTGCGGTGCGGCGGCGCTGCGGCAAGGCTGTGGCGCGCGCGAATACTGCTGCGGCGCGGCGTCGAGCTCCAGGGGCTCCGGTCCGCGGCGCGGCGGGCACTGGCGGGCGGCGTGCCCTGGCGGTAGAGCTGCGGCGAGGGCGGCGCGTGCAACCCGCGCAGCACCGACGTCTCGCCGGCCGTGGCGTCGACGTCGGACCGCTGGTCCATCGAGAGCTGCGAGAAGTCCACCAGGGACTCATTGCGGCTCACCGCCTGACCAATGAGGCTTAGGACGCCCACAACCTCCATGTTCGACAGCTCCGAGTCCCCCTTAGTCTCGAAAAACTGCCGCAGGGCCTCGTTCGGGCCGTCGGTGACTCCAGGCGCCTCGATCTGCGCGTCGGGTTGTGCGTCGAGCTGCGCGTCAAGGCCCATGCTGAAGCTGCGCGAAGTATGCACAATGCGGCTGCCCGTCGATGTCTCGCTGTCCTCGTCGGCGTACTGAGTGTCCTCCGCGGGCTCGGGCTCGGACTCGTCGTGGCCGAGCAGAATGGGCGGCTCGCTCTGCCGCGGCTCCCGCGCCGTGGCCGGCGCGCCCCAGAAAAATTGCTTGAGCCGCGAAAACCACGACTGCGGCCGTTGCGCAGGCTGCTGGCGCTGCGGCGGCTCGGCCACGGCCGCGCCCGCGGCCGGCCGCGGCGGGCGCGCGTACGGCGCCTGCCGCACTTGCCTGCGGTTGTTTCGCACAGGCCCGGCTCGGAACGACATGCTTCGTTTGCGACTCGGACTCGCGGTGCCCAGGCTGGAGTTGGTTGAGTGTATTTATTTTGGGCCCGCGCAACCTTGGTCTGTTAGGGATCTGCACCGCACGCTTCGAGCCAGCGCGCCCGCACGATACTGCCACCGCCGCGAGTCCGTCCCCTCTGCGGGTCGCGTCGCCCTTGCCCTCCGGCCGTCGAGCTCGTCGCTCTCACCTGCTGAACAGCCGTGGCTTTGTCGGTTATCTTTAGTTGTGTGCGCCGGACAGCATGGAGCGGGTTCTTTTAGTAGGCGGCAGCGGCTTTCTGGGCCAGCACCTGATCGAGGCGTTTTGGAATGTGGAGCCGCGCCCGGAAATCCACGTCTTCGACATTCGCGGCCTGCCCGCCGTGCCCGAAAACAGCAGCGTGTTCACGTTTGATCCCGAAAAGATCCGTGTGCACATCGGGGATATCTCGAGCGCTGACGATGTGGACCGCGTGCTCGCGGAAGTAAGGCCGCCGATCGTTGTCCACTCCGCCTCGCCCGTGCATGGGCTTGGCGAGGCGATCTACCGCAAGGTGAACGTGGACGGCTCGCGCGTGCTCGTGCACAGCTGCAATGCCAGCTCGCACGTCAAGGCGCTCATCTATACGTCTAGCGCCGGCGTCGTGTTCAACGGCGAGGATCTGTTCGGCGTCGACGAGCGCTGCCCGTACCCGAAGCACCCGATGGACGCGTACAATGTGACGAAGCAGCACGGAGAGGAGCTTATTTTGAGCGCAAACTCGGACACCCTGCGCACGGTCGCGCTGCGTCCGGCCGGTATTTTCGGTGTCGGCGACCGCCAGATGATCCCGTCGCTGCGGGCCATGGCCGCTAAGGGCCAGCACCGCATCCAGTTGGGCGACAACAACAACCTGTTCGACGTCACCTATGCCGGCAATATCGCCTACGCCCATGTACTCGCCGCCGAGAAGCTGCTCGCCGGCGCGCCGAATGTCGCTGGCGAGGCGTTCTTTATCACGAACGACGAGCCCATCTACTTCTGGTCATTCGCAAAACAGATCTGGAAGCTCGATGGCTACACCATCCCCAATCAATGGGAGATTTCCAAGACTGCCGGTGTGATCCTGGGTTATTTGTCGCAGTGGGCCTGCGCTCTCATTGGCAAGGAGCCCAGCTTCACCGCATTCCGAGTCCGCACAGCCTGTGCCACGCGGTACTATGATATCTCCAAGGCCAAGGCCTTGCTCGGATACTCCCCCAAGTGGTCATTGACCGACGCCATTGGACTTTCTTTGGAGTAGAACAGCAGCGTATGCACGAGGTTAGCAATGCGGTCCTTGGTATCTGTACGGGCGAGGCGAGAGCGACACAGCAGACCCATGATCAGCCTATCTTATGATAATACTAGTCGGTTGGCGTGCGCGTAATAACGATGCGAAGTACGAAGTGACAAATAATCGATATCTAAAGAATAAATTAAAATAAAATCGAAAAATGAATCGAGGAGCCCATAATTTCCAAACTTAGAAAGGAAAGATACTTGCACAGCGGCTCACGAGCAGACAAGATATAGTGTACAGCTCGCCAGGCATGACAGAAGCAGCGAAACGTGCAGGAACGAGCCTTGGCTTGCCTGGTCGCGGTGCGCTTTCTCTTCGTGTGTGCTGTTCGTTTCTGACGCGTCTCGCGCCGAGCTTGTGTGTGCCGCTACATCCTTCTCAACACTTTCTATGAATGCCGTGGTTGCCGCATTTATTCGTGCCGCAGCCGAGGATTGCCTAGCAGCCTCCTCCGCTGATTTTCGCGCTCGTTCGCTACGAATGGATCTAAGGTTTTGTCGCTCGCGTTCCCTCATCAGGCGCGACTGGTACTCTTGAGGACTTAGTGACGCAGTAGTAGTTGGGTCGGCTGCGGTCACGGTCAGAGCATTCAAGCGCGGGATCTCCGTTTCCCTTTTGCTCTTGGCCCAGTGTGAAGGAGAGGAGGTTGGTTCGGACAACGTCGTAGGTCCGCTGCTGTCAGCCGTATTGGATGTAGAGTTCGCCTTGATAGTAGCAGCCTTTTGCTGCTTCTTCAAATTTTCTACTTCTCTAGTTTCCAATGTTGGCCCAAAATCCTTCTCTGCACTCTTCTCTTCTTCTTGGAAGCTGCCATGGTTGATGTCTTTGTTGTCATTGTTTCCGTGAACAACGGCTAACCTCCCTGTCTTTTTGTTTACTTGATCCTCAAGAATATCAATCCCAAGCCAGCTTTTCATTAATGATGCATTCACGCCGCTATGAGATGAGGACGTTGAGTCGCTGGAGACGTAGGAGCCTTCACCGGAGTCTCCGCGGTGGAAGGGCTCTTCCGTCTCATCGGCACTGCGAGCATTCATGTGTGGATCAAACGTGGCGCACATACCGTCCTCGACCGTCTTGATGAAAGTAGTCATAGCCTCTTGCGGGCAGGCGGCGTAGCAACTACCTCCGTAGCGGAGCACAGCCGAGCACTTGCAGTACGTGTCATCCTCTCCGCATTCGGCGAACCTCAATTTGAAGCGGTTTAGGCAAACTTGGATCGATGCCGGGTCGCAAGTTTCGGGGGCTGCAGCTGCACCCAACACGCCGTGGAGAACTATTAATGGCCAAATGACGATGGTTCGAGATATTATGGCCTTCATCCTTGATGCGTAGATGCGGATTGGAATGGTGAGAAGGTAATCCCTGGTTCCAGGGAAAGTGAATCGCTATATATATATGTGTGTATTTTTGCGGGCAATAGCTTCCCTATTAGTACATTAGAGGGCGCGACCGCGGGGAAGGAGGGGAAACGGGGAGGCTCTTTATAGGGTAAGGATGATGCAGGTTCGCTGCAAAATGCTTATCTCGGTAAGCTCAGGGTTAAAAACGCGCGTTCCCTGTTCAGAGCCAAGAGCAAACTTTAGCCAGGCTAGTCTAGATCAATCCGAGCCTCGATGGAAGTGTAATAGGAGAAAAAGGCACCAATGAGCTGCGAGCAGTATTTGAGATCGCGCTCGCCAGCCATTTCGCGAATGGAATGCATACTAAGCTGCGGGTTGCCGATATCTATAGTACGCATGCCGATGTTCGCCGCCATAATTGGCCCGATGGTTGAGCCACAGGGGGAGTCGTTGCGCACGACGAACTTTTGCAGCGGCACTCCAGCTGCTTTTGCCGCCTCCTTGAGCAGGACCACGCCGAACGAGTTCGTGGCGTAGCGCTGGTTCGCGTTGATTTTGATCACCGTGCCCTTGTTCATCTGGGGCTGGTGTGCGCGCTCGTGTTTTGCGCTATAGTTTGGATGTACGGCATGGGCCATGTCAGCCGACATAAGGAAAGACTTGGCAATCGCCTCGGCCGCTTTGCTAACGCTGCCATTCAGTCGAGTAATCACGCTGTCGAGGAAGTTTGACGCAGCGCCCTGAGCGCTCACACTACCGATTTCCTCGTGGTCAAAAAGGGCGATCATGCGTATAAAGTCGTGGTGGCCAGCATCCGAGTTCACAAGGCCCTGCAAAGCACACCAGCACGAGTTCAGGTTGTCCTGACGCGGGCCGAAGATGAACTCGTCGTTGATGCCGCCGACTTGAGCCGGCTGCACGTCATATAGAACAAGCTCGAAGTCGTCGATGTTGGCGACCTCGGTGCCGGCCTCTTCGGCGAGTAGGGCCATAAGGCCGGCGGGATGGTCTCCGGTATCAACGTGAGCAGACTCGGGTACCAGGCCAAGAATAGGCCGGAGATGCTCCTCCTTGTTGAATTCAAGCTTTGCCGACTGCTCGCGGTGCAGATGAATGGCTAATGTAGGGATGCGCAGCAGCGGCTTCTTAATCTGCACGAGGGTCGCCTCGTGGCGGCCTGTGGTCGGGTTGTGGTGGTAAACCCGGCCTGCAAGGCTCAGGTCGCGGTCGAACCACGTTGGCCAGAGCCCGCCGCCGTAGATTTCGACGCCGAGCTCGACATAGCCATTGGTGCTGATGGCAGATTTCGGCTTCAAGCGCAGCGTGGGCGAGTCGGTGTGGGCGCCAACAATGGCAAAGCCCTTCCCGGGAGCCCACTGGGGGCCGACGGCGAAGGCAACAATGGACGATGTGTTGCGGGTCACGTAGTACTTGCCGCCGCCCTCGACGCGGTCCCAGCTCTCTTTTTCACTCAGGCCTTGATAGCCGTGGGCATCAAGCAGGCGCTTGGCTGCCGCGACAGCATGGTATGGAGTGGGGGATTCGTTAACGAAGTTAAGAAATGCGTCTGTTGACATGATTCTAGTCAGAAGAAAGAGGCATATAGGTCTCGAGCATCTGCGTAAGCATCTCTACGGCTATGGTGATAGGCCCTTTCTTGTCCGCGGGTGCTCGCCCCAAGATTATATCTCACAAAAAGAGTGGTCTTAAATTCTTATTTTGTAACTTATTGTTGTACTAATTTACTGCATGACTTGTGCGAGTACGGACTGTCGTTGACGCCTAAATCACGCGCGACAGCTGAAGCCCGGCAAGCCACAACCCTTCTTACAACATGCGCCTTCCGTACACTAACCCATGTTATTTTTTTTAAGCTGTGTGTGTTATTACTATTCTTACCCGCGTTACGGCGAGCCGCAGTGACTAGTCATGCATTGTGAGTTGCGGTCAGAGCGTGGCAGCGGGCCACGAGTCCGCCAGTTATATCGTTCATACAGCGCTCGTAGAATATCAATATTACTTAACAATTGTCAGCTAGCGCGCGCTTGGGGACGGGCCGCGAGCCCATGCATCAAAAGAACACGCCGCATATGCCGAGCTTGAAGATCACACGTCAATGCTTTCCGTAACGGGCGTGGGCGGGTTCCTCCCCCACCCCTCACCAGGCCCAGTTTGCAAAAAAAAGGCAGGCCTAGCGGCAGCGAGACCAGGGCGAGGAACAGCTGCGGTGGTAAGAGCGTTAGATGCACCTGACGTCAGCGGGAGGGCACGTGCAGGCGCTTTCCCCCAAACGTATAGCCGGACGGTTTGAAAGTGGAACCGCAATACAAGGGTATACCCCAACTTATCTACAACAACCGGCGCGAAACACTGTCGCTATGTGGAAGTGGGCCCAGGGAGCTGTTGCGTCGGTCACCGGCACGCAAGAGCCGGAGTACGGCGCGGAGGCGTTTAGCAGTATAGACTCGCAGGTGGAGAACCAGAACCCGTACGGGGAGCTGGTGGCGGCGGACTACGCATGGCTGCAGCCGCCGCAATCACATGTGGAGACGCAGACGTTCTACTTCCACAAGGAGGACTATTACGGCTTTGTGCAGCTCATTCACTCGAACCCCGTGAACCTGGCGTTCACGTCGCAGTTTACGTGCCTCATCCGCAAGGTGTCGGACCCGGAGTTCAAGGTATGGAGCTCGAACGCCCTGCAGCAGGCGACGGTTGTCGACGGCACGGTGTTCAAGGCCGACCGCTTCTCCATTGAGCCGAATGCGGAGTACACGGCGTACCACTTCACGGCGATGTGCGCCGAGGACGTGCAGGTGGACCTCACGTTCACGCGCGAGTCGGACGGGTTCAAGATCGGCAAGGACGGAGTGTCCAAGTACGGCACGGATCAGAGCGCGCCATGGGGCACGATGCGCCACATCTTCTGGCCGCGGTGCACGGTCGACGGCACGATTCTGGTGCCGAAGCGCAGCACGCTGATCGAGTTCAGCAAGGCGCAGGACAAGGGCTTTTTTGTGATGGCGCTGCAGGGCATGAAGCCGCACCATGCGGCGGCGAAGTGGAACTTCCTCGACTTCCAGGGGCCGACCCTGAGCGTGGCGGCCATGGAGTTTGTGACGCCCGTGTCGTACGGGCGCGGGCGGTCGTCGATCGGCGCCGTGGTGAAGGACGGCAAGCTGCTGGCGACGGCCGTGAACGTGGTGGTCGAGCACACCGAGACGGAGCAGGACGGCGGCGACGCGGCGTGGCCGCGGCCCACGGCGATCAAGTTCGTGCTGGCCGGGCCGAAGCCTGCGTCGAACACGCCCGAGCCCGAGGTCATTTGCGAGGTCAGCGGCAAGCTCGACCTTCTTGTGGACCGGTTGGACGTGATGGCGCAGCTGCCGGCGTTTGTGAAGCGGGTGGCCACCGGCGTCAGCGGCACGAACCCCATCATCTACCAATACTACAACGAGCTGACAGCAAACGTCATGGTGGATGGCCAGACGTACGAGGAGAAGGGCTGGGCCTTCTCGGAAGCAACCTTCATTTCATGAGCCCGTGCCGCGCTTAATTTAGAGCCCTCCGGCCGTTATTATATACCATGCATGCTATTGGACCGCGCGCCTCTCTCTATCTACCCCACACTCTCTCGCTCTCTCTACCCACTGATTGTTGCGGCCGCCTTGATGCGGCCGTAGGACGAGGGGAGGGGGACTGTTGTTGCTGCTGCTACTCATACGATGCTCATATGATGCTCATTACATAGATCGTGCCAGGGCTGGAGTTCTGGCAGGGCCGGGCCCCACCGTCATAATTGCCGGCGCTCTGTTGCTCGACGCTCCGGTGTCTCCACGCTCCGGTTTATCTTTATCAGTTAATTAAAATTAAATACTATGGACTCAAACAGGCGAGGATGCAGGATGTTCAATGCCGTCGATGCGGCCGCGCCTTGCCGCCCGAGTGAGTAGGATCGCCTCGCCGAAACCCCACTGCCGGAGCGATGTGAATTGAACGCTACGACAAGAGCACTGCACCATACAAATGGAGCTTACGGCTGGAGTGCTGCGACCAGAGCGCCACTGGAGCGCTCACCATCCGCCGCCATCGAAGCCGCCGCCGTCAAAGCCGCCGCCGTCAAAACCGCCGCCGTCGTTGTTGTCAATGATGACATTGCCGCCGTTGTGGTCATCAATCGCGTCCTCGAGCAGCATGCCGCCGAGCAGGCCGCCGCCCACACCCAGGGCCATCGAGCCCATGCCAAAGCCGCCGCCGCCGGGGCCATAGCCACCGCCGTAGCCACCGCCGTAGCCACCGCGGTAACCACCGCCGCCGTATCCACCATTTCCACCGCCGCCAGTGTAGTTCTGGATGACAATTGGCCGCTGCGGCTGCTGCGGCTGCTGCGGGGGCGGCTGGTAGTACTGCGGCTGCGGGCCGTACTGCTGAGGCGGCTGCTGGTACTGCTGCGGCGGCGGGCTCTGGTACGCCGGCTGGTGCGGCGGTGGGGGCCCTGGCGGGGGCGGTGCGGGCGACTCCCACTGCGACTTGCCCGTGGCCAGGTCCACGTAGTACCACTCATTGTAGCGCTCATCATACTTCGCCTTCCAGCCCTCCGGCACGCTGGGCTCCGGTGGGCGCTTCGCGTCAGTCATGTTTGTGCTGTCCACTGCACACGATTGCTCGAGGGTGTGTGCGGGAGAGTGTTGGATGGTGCAATGCTGCTAAGTGGCGGACCCACTGCAATGCGTATCGCGGCGCCGCTCGGCCCTGTGCCGCGCCGACCACACCTGTGAGGAAGGGCGGGCGGGCCAACCCTCCAATCCGCCACGCCCAGCACTGGCGGGGGGCCGCCGGGCTCTCCAGCCGCCCGGTATACCGCTAGTGCCGGGCCTCTAGCACGTGGCCACCCATTCCGCTGGCACCCACGTCGGCACGACCAGCTGCGCGCTGGCGTGCCCTGGCGTCGCCCTGGCGCCGGCTTACGGCGTGTGTGTGGGGGTCCTATCCTACCCTGGCCTACCCTCCTCTCTCAGATCAGGACGCGTCACGAACACGTAACTGCAAAAAACCACCCGAGATGACCCGTCTTGCCGTGCTTGTCACCACGCTGCTGGCGTTCTTTGCCTCAGCGTCGGCCCTGAAGTTCGAGCTGGAGGCCACGACCGCCGGCAATAAGCGCTGCATCCGCAATTTCGTGGCCTCCGAGACGCTCGTGGTCCTGAAGGTCACCACGAACGGCCACATGAACGACGGCCAGCGCCTGAGCATGGCCATCACCGACAGCCAGGACAACCGGTTAGCGTACCGCGACAACATCCTCGACAAGGCGCACCAGATGTTCTCGCCGTCGCCGGACACAAGCTTCGACATCTGCTTCACGAACGTGCTCGAGCAGGCAAAGGGCTCGCAGCGCAAGGTGCGCGACATCAACCTTGTGGTCGAGATCGGCACGGACGCGCGCGACTGGACGGCCCTGCAGGCCGCCGAGAAGCTGAAGCCCACCGAGCTCACCCTGCGCCAGATCAGCGACAAGGTCCAGGAGCTCGACAACGACTTTGAGTACCTGCGTCTGCGCGAGGAGCGGCTGCGCGACACAAACGAGAGCACAAACAGGCGTGTCAAGAACTTCTTCTTGCTAATCTTGCTCTCCTTCATCGGCCTTGGCGCATGGCAGATCTACTACCTGCGCTCCTACTTCCGCACGAAGCATATTATTTAAAGAGACCACATTAAAACCAAAAAAAAGCTACCTAAACCGCTACCAACTTCTGGCTCCTCGCTCTTACATGTCAAGCTGCCGCCACAGGTCTCCAAATTCTTGCTTCGTGGCTGCGACCTTCACCATCTTCTCCAGGTCCTCCTGCGAGGTGTTGAAGTGCAGCCTTTTTCGAGCGCGCTCGAGGCTTCCCACCGTGATGCGCTGCTTCTTCCGATTCGCCAGCAGATCAAACACGGACTGGTACTTAGCCTCGTCCTCGGCTACCGTCGTCTCAGGGTGCGCCGCGTCCATGCACACGTTCACAAAATCCTCGAATGAGACGCGCCCCCTTTGTTTCGGATCCATGTGGGGCCCCAGTCGGGTGGCAAGCTCGCGGGGAATCCCTGCCTCTTCCAGAGCGTTTCCCAGATCGGCGCTCTCGAGCCACGGATTCCCCTCCTCGTCGGGGGTCATGAAGTCGGCAAACACTTCACTTAGCCGATCTAAATCATCACCCATTGCCGCATCCGCCCGCACCCAGCAAGCAATGGCGCGCCGCGATTTAGCGAAACAACCAAAAAGAGACGCAAGCCGCGCGCGCCGTGTGACTCGGGGAAGTCACACAACAACATACTGACAGTACGTGCGGCTCGCGACTGCAGCCGCGAAATCACTCGGAATCGTTTGGTTTAAAGCTACATGACTGTGGAATCTGCTTGTTGCCGTCTAGAATGCTGCTGTTGTGTACTGCTTCGCACGAGCGCACATCGGGCTGTAGTGCACATATGATAATTAGGGGTGATCACTGAGGGTGGTAACTACAGGTGACCACTACGGGTGATAACTACGGGTGCCAACATACATGCCTTAGTAGCTTAAGTAGACAATACGCACTATCACAAAGCTAGAATTCCTCCAATGAATAGCTTGTTTCGAACTTCAGATTCATTGCTTGGCAAGCTGACTCGATGGTCATCATTTTGAAACATCGAGTTCACGCAGCCAAACACACCCTCTATCATAAACTGTCGAACACGCCTCAGCACGATCTTAAAAGGGTTGCGCGTCCTCGGCTGCAGGGTGCACCTTATAATGTTTCGTTCAAATATATGGAGAACCTCCTGATCACAAGGCCTAAGCCATGTATTTCCACGCGGGATCTCTTGGAGAATCTGCTCGCGCACGCGGTCATCAACCAGGATCTCTTCCACGAATCCAAACCGTAGCACCGCTTTATAATGGCCGGGGATCTTGGTTGAAGCTACAAGCACACGTTCATCGCTACTCACCTCCGGAACACCTAATGTACGCATCGTGCAAAACACCACCAATGACGGAACACTAGCAAAATCTTGGATGATTCGCGCGTATACTGATGATACCGTGTTTGGCGACACCAGGTCTTGCTCGGCGGTGTCTGAGTAGACAAAGGCCACACCGGGTGTTGTCTTCAGCTCGCTACGTCCAAAACGCCCTTCAACGTCATTGAATGGTGTTCGGTTGAAGCTACTGTCAAATTCATTCTCCTCTCCGTCATCATAGACACTAGCGTCATCGACACAATCCAGTCTCTGTTGAAGATTCAACGCCTCGGTTCCTTGGTCATGCCGCAGACCAGGATATAATTCGGAGAGGCGAGCTCTACTGCTCACCTGTTTGCCAACAGTGAGATCGCGACAATACCGCCAGAATGAAAATGCGATCACAAAAATCCCGCACATCATCAACGGAAACCATGCTCCATGGGGGACTTTTTTGCAGTTCGATATGACAAGACACATCTCAAGAGGCATGAAAATGCAGATAAACGCAAGTGGGACAAGTGGGAACATGTCGTACACAAACAGCATACAGATCCCCATCAATATCGACGTCACACAGAAATCAAGAGATATGCCCAATCCATATGCAGCAGTCACATTGTTGGAATTCTGGAATCCTGCCATCGTCGCGCATACTCCCACCAGCAGTAGAAAATTTGCCAGCGGAATATACACTTTTCCGGCATGTGTGCGCGAGAGTCGCATCACTTTGAGCCTCGGAAAGCAATCCAGATTGATCAATTGCGTCAAAATGCTGAACACACCAAGAATCAGCGCTTGTGACGCGACAATAGTGCACAGAATTGCCAAAACAAACATGAACCAGTAGAACCCACTCCCAACACCTCCGGGCATAGACGTGTAGAAAACACTCCCTATCTCGCTTGGGTGGTGCACAAGATATGCTCCTTGTCCAAGATAAGTAAGGATGAGGCAAACCATGGTAAATGTAATTCCGATCTGAATTGGTAGCTTGCCAAAGTGACCAACGTCAGCGAACATGGCTTCAGTACCAGTAATTGCTAACATTCCACCACCCAGAGCATCGATCCCAACTTTTTCCATGAGTCTAACAGCATAGTGCGGCGACAGGCTTTTGAATATGCCTGGCTCATATTTGGCAATATTATATATGCCAGAAGCTGCAAGGCCAATAAGCCACACAAACATGATGGGAGCAAATGAGAGCGACAGCTTTGCGGATCCCAAGTACTGAATGGCAAACAGTACAATAACAACCACTTCAGAAACAGCCAGTACGTTATTAAATGACGGGACTGCTACTTGGATTCCTGAAACTGCCGTTAGGGCTGTAGTTGTGGGAGTCAGTAAGCCATCCGACATCACTAGACCACATCCGAGGAAGCACAGTGCCAAAGTCACAAACGACATCACCTTCAAAACAGTAGGATGCCTCTTCCAGGATACCTTAAACTCCCCTGTTGAGGAGATCATAGTATCGACGCGTTGCATCAGTTCCATGTCTGACTTTTCAGTTGCTCCGGGAATGCGAACACCCCTAGGACCAATTCCAATGGTACGCGCTATTTTGGCGTAGATAGCTACCTGACCACCTTCACCCTCATTAGGGCCAATTGTCAAAACAATGAGTGTGTACTTGAAGAAGACGATGATGACGAAGAGCCAGAAGACGATTGAGACGCATCCGTAAATATCTTCCGATGTCGGTACGGCCTGAGGAAGCTTAATTGAATCCAAAACGTACAATGGCGAAGTACCGATATCACCGTATACTGCACCGAGCGATCCAAATGCAAGTAGTGCGACTTGACTGACTCTTTTCTTCTTCAGCGTTCGCGGGGTTTCCTCAACAATAGAGGATGGCACAGGTCCAGCAGACTCTGTGTCCATATTCTTGAATACGACAGATCCGGTTGCTGGAATATTAGAAATTGTTCCAGGCATGCTGAATTGTTGTAGATAAATCTGTCGTGCATTATTTTAGAGCGGGAAAATACGGCTTAAATAGCTTTTCTTGGAGTTCAAAACGAGTCAGGAGACTGCTGGAACGGCATTCTGCTGAGCCCCCCTTGTCCTAGAACTTATCGGAGAGTGACGCAAGTAGTCACTCCACCTTCTTTTGCATTTGCATAGTCTCCACTGGAGGTCGCATCAACCAATGGGACTCCTTTGCACCTGCTTTGGGACACCTATGGTCGAGTCCACCTGATTGATCTCGCTCAGGTCATCCGCCGTGGGCTGGTTAGTGTAGGCAACATGCCTGCTTCGTTAAGTCTTGGCATAAGGATAATCCGAGCTCGAAACAGCTTCCAAACAAGCTAGTGTGTTGCTCAAAAAGCGACTACTACTTGATTCTCGATTCTACGCTCAGTGGAATTTTCTTAAACCTTGCTTATACATTAGCTCGGTCCACTGATCTTAAGGACCCGGCAACGTTCCATATTTGGAGAGCGGCGTCGTCTGTAATGCTTGCATGTGAAGGGTACAGGGTTGTAGATTACAAGCATGAAATACACACGTTCATGCATGTAGATGCATTATCAGAACAGCAACCACTTTTCATCCTTCAGACATTCTGCGGCCAGTAGGGCCACGGCTCCCTATATAACAGACATTAGTAGGAGTGCAGGTTTATGTGATTGCTCTGATGATCTCTAAAGCAATATTTCTAGGCTGTTTCGAAACGCAGTAATGAAAAGTCACTCCTAAAATCCCCGTTGGGAAGATGTTGATGACGTACATGTTAATGACGTACATGAGTGCCCAGTGCCGCAAACGTTTTTATCATACCCCCATCGTACCACACTAATAGTGCAGCATACCTATGAGTCCCTACGATAGTGGCCTGGGTCATTCTTGACGTTTTCGACAATATCAGGAAACACTTTACAGAACACTTCATTCTTCAAATTCCACGCCTGACTCTTTTCCGCATACATCTTCATTTCGGCTAGACCTAGTGGTGACAAGCAGCCCACGCCCATGTCGTTAGAACACATGAAACTAAGGAAGCCGACAAGAATAGTTCCTGCATTCCAAACAGGGTTCCATTTGCCTGGATAAAAAGTCAGTAAAAGTCAGGCACAACGAAGCGTTAGGAATAAATCTCCCGCTAGGTGTTATCATTTTGATAGACGGCGGTGACTGCGGGTACATTTGGGGGAAAACAAGCTCTCCAAAGTACATTCCTCCCTCATACGGTGTTTCAGGGGGACCATATATGATGTAGTACCAGGTGTGGATGTCGTTATCAATTGGTCGAGCGTCAATATATGGAAGAGGATTCTGTTGTAACGACTTGTACTCAAGCTTGAGACGTTTGACCCCCATACTGCTTTTCATACTGCTTTTCATCTGGAGGTATATTGCGAGCGGGTCTGTGAGTACTAATCCCCTAGTAACTTAGCTGGTTCTTGAATTCAATTCCTAAGGGACAAGCTGACACTAGGGGAGAACAAGTAAGAGTTTAAGAACTTGAATAACTAATAGTTCTCTTCGATTCTGAAACTTGTCTTGCAGGAGCAGTATTTGTGATACAGCAATCTGTAAGCATCAGAAACATCAGGAGAGGCTTGCGACTGAAGACTTTGCAGGGCACAACTGCTTCAAAAAAGGATAACGAATGAGACCATCAAGAGGTTGAAATGTTGTGCATGTTTTTCGAAAATAGTTATTGTACATAACTGGTTAAAGAAAGCTGTACGATCTACCAGTTTTTAGTCTATCGAATGAAACCGAAAAGTAGTGAGCAGGTGGGGCAGGTATAGCTTGCGGCACTTTCACACCAGCTGAAGGAGTGATTGAACAAGCGTCACCTTATCATTAACAGCATTCTTCATGGCATGCTACTTTTGAAGGGTTACACCTTATATGCCTTACATTGTCGTTACTCTCATTAAATTGCGCACTATCTGCTCTCTTTTTTTTCGTAGTACACATGCTGTTGAAGTATTTGTACGGTTTATCATATCGCACTATCTTACCCGTCATCATACGAAAGGTGCCGCGTAGTAATCCTCCGCGTGATTAAATTTGTATCGAATCCCGGTTTGATGTTAGTTCAGAGAGCCATGACGAGTGAGCCATGACAAGTGAGCCATGAGCTTCTACTTTTAATTTGTTTGAAATTATCCCATCGCACGAAACAGTGTATCACGATGTAAATTGTACCTAATATCGCTGCTCAGTTCAGTTGCTAAGTCATTACGTGTCTGAAACGAATTGAGGTTTATATCAAGATCTGTTGCAGCGTTTATCGATTCTATAAATATCGGCTGCATGCGAGAACCTCGGGAAGAATCTTCGGCTACCCCTCGTACAGACGACAAGGCTTGTCGATATCTGTCAAAGGTTAGGGTATGCTTACACTAGTTTCTCGGCGCTATAGCCGGAGCTCTTATCCTAGCGATATCGGCGTAAGGTGCGCCAACCGTCGAGGGTGAATAAAATGCAGCCACGGCGGATTAACCACGGATTTACGTGAGCTGCAAAGCCGAAGTCTAATAAAAGTATTAAATAAATTCGTATCCGGAAATAAATTGTGAGAAGTTATATATATGTCGTCCGCACAGGGCCTTATTATTATTCCCCCGGCGCCACTGCGTCAATACATGGTGCGCGTTGATCGAACGCAGCTCCTGTGATTGGTCGAAGATAACAGCCAACAGCTTTGGTTATCGCTATGCGGTAGGTAACGAAAGTATTTAGTCAATGGTCATGTGATTGACGGTACAGGAGACAATAGTGCGCAAATAGGTGCGCAAGGGGCGTCTATACGACGTAAGCGGCGACGTACGAAGCGGAGGTGCGAATCCCACCTGTTGGCAAGCCATTTTCCAGTGTTAGTTGGAGAATATGTTGCTCATCATCTGTCGGGCAGGTCATATGCTGTGGATAGAGACGCCTCTTCTGAGCCGTCGACCTAGCCCTAGATCGCGGTGTCTCCTTGGTCGTTATCAAGCCATCCTGACCCTATGAATTTAAGGGCAATTTTTCAGCGTATAAATAAACAGCACCCGGTTAATAGTCATCATTTTCTTCTACCCCGATATTTCGACCTAGATGGAGTCGCTAGTGCCTGTTTCTAATACAGCAACGCTCAATAAGTACCTGGCGTTGCCCCAGGGCTCCCAAGTGCTTGCAGAATATGTTTGGATCGACGGCGGCCTTGAGCTGCGGTCAAAGTCGAAGACGCTAGAGAGCAAGCCGAAGTCGGTGAACGATTTGCCGCTGTGGAACTTCGATGGCTCAAGTACTGGCCAGTCAGAGGGCCGAGATTCGGACGTTCTGCTGAAGCCTGTCGCTTTGTACCGAGACCCAACGCGCGGCGGTGACAACATCATCGTTCTAGCCGAGTGCCTGAACAATGATGGCACGCCGAATCGCACGAATTTCCGCGCCGACTGCGAGAAGATCATGAAGGCGCACGCAGCTCAGAAGACGTGGTTTGGCATCGAGCAGGAGTACACGTTGCTTGATCAGTTCAACAACATCTATGGCTGGCCTAAGGGAGGCTTCCCGGCCCCACAAGGTCCCTATTACTGTGGAGTCGGCGCAACGAAGGTTAACTGTCGAGATATCGTAGAAGCCCACTATCGCGCATGTCTGTACGCCGGGATTAACATCTCGGGTGTCAATGCGGAAGTAATGCCTTCTCAGTGGGAGTTCCAGGTCGGCCCTTGCGCCGGCATTAAAATGGGTGACGACCTCACGGTGGCGCGCTACCTATTACACCGTATCGGCGAGGATTTCGGTGTCAAGGTCACGTTCCACCCCAAGCCTCTGGCCGGCGATTGGAACGGTGCCGGCTGCCACACGAACGTGTCGACGGAAGCAATGCGCAAGGAGGGTGGTCTCGAGGCTATTGAGAGCGCATTAAAGAAGCTTGGTCTGCGACACAAGGAGCACATTGCCACTTATGGTGAGGACAATGACCAACGTCTCACTGGCCGCCACGAGACTGCCTCGGCAGAGAATTATAGCTACGGTGTGGCGAATCGCGGAGCATCATGTCGGATTCCCCGCACGGTGGCTCTGGAGAAGAAGGGCTACTTCGAGGATCGCCGTCCTGCATCCAATATTGATCCCTACCTGGTCACAGGCATGATCGTCGAGTCCATCATTGGACACGTCGATGGCGTGGACATGTACCAGAAGTATCTGGAGAGCAAGGAGTAGACATTCGCAATTCATTAATGTGTAGATAGACACTATCAAAAAGCCGCATGCATTCCTGGGGACCAGGCCGGTCTCTGGTGATTGCTAAACGTCATTAATTTACTGTACTTTGCATGGTGGTCGTTGTTAGCGCTCGGCATAGATAAAAACACAGCGTGGAAAAAAAAACGCGGCAGAGACCCTGTGGTCTTTCCCATCATACGGTCGCATATAACGTATAGGTATTACGCTTTTTACGAAATACATCCGCATTCAGTCTAAGCTCTAATTACGTTTCTCTGCCCAATGAACCTCTACTCGTTCATTCGCAGTGGGGTCGTTATATCGGATTTCTCTTGCAGGTGATCTTATCAAGCGAGCCCTCGAACCTGCCCCGCCTCAATCTTAGCCAGCGAGCCCTTGAACCTGCCCCGCCTCAATCTCAACCTACCTTTCTCTGCAACTATCACCACCATCACTTACTAAGTTGGAAAAGTGAAATTTCGCCGCCGGCGGCATGAAGCTGTTTCGAGACTACTTTCGCTCGCCAAATGCATCATTACGGTCGCCAACAGGACTGTTTGGAATTCCCGGGCTGACATCGCCTACCGGACTTACTGATTTTGCTCGCACTTCACTGGTAGAAGCCCAGGCGCTGGCCGCCGATCTTCGCCACACAAAAGAGTATGACAGCCGTGCGATTCGCAAACTGGATAAATTGAGCGACTCTCTTTGTAGGGCCGTTGATCTTGCCGCGTTCTTGCGCATCAGCCATCCCTCTCATCGAATGGCTGAGGCAGCTCAGCAGGTGCATGAGCTGCTGTTTGGCTTCATGAGCGAGCTGAACACAAGCCGCGACCTTTATAACGTTGTGCGCCGGGCTCTGCGTAACCCGGCCGTGACAGGCGAGGAGCGCAAGACGGGCGAGATCCTTGAGCACGACTTCCTGAAGAGTGGCCTTGGGTTCGAGTCGGATCCTCAGCGCGAGGCCCGGTTTGTCGAGCTATCTAATAGCATAAGTATCAAGGGGCAGTACTTCCTTCTCGGGGTTTCCGAGCCGTCGCGGGATGCGCTCAAGAAGCTGAGCCTGACAGCCTCTGATCTCGAGGGGGTTGACCCCTCGTTGTTTAGCCAGCTAAAGGTTGGTCCGGGTAGCATGTTGGGCAAGCGGTCTGTGCGGATCCCACCATCAAGCCTGAATGTAGCTGAGCACATCGTGGCCACAGCGTCGAACAGCCAGACTCGGGAAAAGGTGTGGCGAGCACTACGCACGGTCCCCAACCAACAAGTGCAGTTGCTCGACGAAGTGCTGCGGGATCGACAGGAGCTTGCTCAGCTCGCAGGCTTTAGCTGCTACGCTAATTATGAACTTGGCGATAAAATGATGCGGAATGAAGCCAACGTGAATGCGTTCCTGACTTCGCTGGCAGAGTCGGTAGCACCGTTGGCTAAGAGTGAGCTGTCACGTTTGGGCGGCGTTGTGGCGCCATGGGACTACGCTTATGCACTATCACGGTACCGTTCTCAGATGCGTCGGATCATATCCCCTCCGTCGTTCCAAGTGCAAGATGTCTTCCAAACAATCAATGACCTGTGCAATACCCTTTACGGGCTGCATTTGGAGCCAGGTGAGGTATCACCAGGCGAGGTTTGGTCGCCCGAAGTGAAGAGGCTTGATGTGTTTAATTCGTCGCGAGAGAAATTGGGTGTCATATACTGTGACCTGCTGAGTCGCCCCGGCAAACAGCCGAATCCGGCGCATTTCACTATTCAGTGTTCGCGCAAGGATTTCGACACCAACGAAAAGCAGCTCCCCATTATAGCTCTCGTCTGCGATTTCGATGTCGCTAAGGACGGAGCAATTATACTGCAGTACCATGAAGTTCAAACGCTCTTTCACGAAATGGGGCATGCCATCCATTCCATGATTGGCCGTACCGACCTGCATAACGTTGCAGGTACACGATGTGCAACAGACTTTGTTGAGCTTCCTTCCATTCTGTTCGAAAAATTCGTTTCTGAGCCCTCAGTGCTGGCGTCCATGAAGCCGGGCCTGAACGCAAGCGAGTTCTTGACCAGCCAGGCTAAAATCGATGCCACGACTGAGCACTGGGAGACTTGGCACCAGATCTGGCTCAGCTTTTTGGACCAAGCCTTACACACGGGGCAATTCAAAGGCAGCTCACAGCCTGTCGCTGACAAGATGATCAAGCAGCATATGCTATTTCCGTTGATTCCGACTGTGAGGCAGCGGACGCAGCAGTTTGCTCAGTTTGGACACCTTGTCTCCTATGGTGCCACATACTACAGCTATCTCTTTGATCGCTGTCTTGCATCTATGACATGGGACCTGTTGTTTAAGGACCCTAAGAAATGGGATGCAGCTGGCGACCGGTTTAAAACAGCGGTGCTTCAATGGGGCGGCGCGCGTGATCCGCAAGAATGCATTGAGGAGCTTTTGGGCCGCGAACTAGACCACCGCGAGGTAGCGTCGAGCTTGTTTGCATCGCAACAAAAGTAATGGAGGGTGAGCACACATTTAATGCAAAACACAACAAATAGGGCAAACCTAGTGAATGATAGATGATGCCACACAAGTATATTAGATGTATGTGTTAGAAATATGACCATATTTTTACCAAGATAGGCTCCCCATCTTGCCTTAGATGCTACGGTAGATCTAGTTGGCAAGCGAGCGCATGACCTGCCACACGCGGACGACACCGTCAGTGTAGCCAGCGAAGAGGACCTGTCCATCAGGAGACCAGGTGACCGAGACCGGGACGGGCTCCTTGCCCGTGAAGGTCTCGATGTGGAGCTCCTCACGGAGAGCGTGGCTCTGAAGGTCGTAGATCTTGATGCCAGAGGCGGTGGCAGCAGCGAGCCAGTAGCGCGAGGGGGAGAAGGCCAGGTTGAAGACCTCCTCGGCGCCAGGCAGCGAGTACATGAAGCTCGAGGGGCCGACGTTCCAGATGTTGATGACGCCCTCCTTGCCAGCAGAGGCGCAGAGAGTTCCATCAGGAGCAAGAACGGCCGAGTTGATGTAGTTCTTGTGGCCAACGAAGTCGGCCGCAAGCTCACCAGTAGAGACGTCCCAGGCCTGTAATAAATGTTAGTATTCTGATTCGATGGTTTGAGTTGGATTTGTGAATGGAGTGGATCAGAGATCTTGGTGGAAAAAAATGCCTCATTGATGCTGGTCTCGGAAGTAGCAAATAAAGTAACATCATCTCCACACCGTCCACACCATGCGTTAGTACTTACCTTCACAAGCTTGTCGTGGCCGGCAGAGATCACGCGAGGCTTCTCCTCAGGCGTGATCTGCACCGACGTGACCCAGTCGCTGTGGCCCTTGGGGCCGTCGAACGACAGCAGCTGCTCGCCAATGACGTTCCACAGCTTGATCGAGCGGTCACGGCCAGCCGAAACGATCATACGGTTGTCAGCAGAGAAGTCGCAGGCCATCACATCGCCCTCGTGGCCGACGAAGCGCATGGACGAGCCATCGCTGAGCGACCACAGACGCAGGGACTTGTCCCACGACGCAGACAGAACGTAGCTACCGTCCTGCGAGATGGCAACATCCTGAACGATGTGGTTGTGGCCCAGCAGCGAGCGCTGAGCGTAGCCCACGTTCTCGGTGTCAAGGGTGAGCTTCCACACAACAATGGACTTGTCACGCGAGCCGGAAACAAGGATCTCCGGGTTCTGGCTAGACGTGGCGAGCGAAGTCACCCATCCCTGGTGGCCCTCAAGGGCGCCGCGAAGCTGCAAAATCTCCTCAGACATGTTTACTGGTCGTTAAGGTGCTGAGCCTGCTTGAGGTGTGAAAAGTTGCATAATCTAAGCGATTTTTTTTGTGAGTCGGCACTGCCCCACATAACCAAGGTGGTACTCAGCTGAGTAATTACGTTAGGGCTCAGCCCTCTCCGACGGATCCCACTAGGCTCTGCATCTAGGCAAGTATTAAAGGCCGCTACGTCTTGCCAGTAAGTCATTAGAATTGCGAACCAATGTTCCTGGCAGTATTTGGTTCTGTATGTAGACTCGCCAATGAACGCTGGCTGATAAATGATCGCACCTTGGGCGTCTTCTTAAAATCGCTGCACCTGCGCACACGGCTCGGGCATACTCCAACAAGTATCATTAAATTAATAGTGTGAGCCTGTAATTGGTTCCTTTTGGCTCTCTTCTGATTGTCATTAGCTCGTTGCTCACAGCTGAAGAGGCTATCGCACCAGTCTGTCAATTCTGCTCCTCAAGACTCTTGAAAATCGCATCTTCCTTCTCGCGACCGAACTCAGACGCCTGGACAGGTATACTCAGAGGCATCAGTTCGGTGTGGGAGGCACTATGCAGCATCTTGACCTCGACGCGAAGCCGTCTGTTGACCTCCTCAACCAGCGAGTTGTAGCTCTGCAGAGCGGTTCGGAATTGCTCTTTGCGGTCGTCAATGCTCAAAGTGGGCACAGACTGCTGCTTACCGCTTGCAATTGTCTCCACGACAGCGGACCCGCGCTCCAAAATCTCGGTGATCTGCAGGTCCAATTGATGCAGACTGTCAAGACGTTCCTCGACATTCGCCTGCTGCGACGCGACCGAGGACGAGTCACTGTCATCCTTCAAGACGTCTTCCATTGCAGCATCTGAAGGTGAGTCGGACATGACGGTCTGCTAGCCAGATGGACGCGCGCGCTCGACTCCGGTTCCCTCTCTCGTCGAGCCAGGTGTGCTTACTCACATGACAGAGAGTGTATGACGTAGTAGGCGCTGCAGCAGGTCCGAATCAGCTAGTTGGCTGTAGTCGTAGCCCCTGTGCTTCAATCCATCTTCTGCCTCGTTCTGCAGCGTTCTGCAGCTTCTCTTACCAATTCTTTTTTGTTACTTCTTATTTATTAATTGGCTGCTTCCGGCTAGCTGGCCCTTCCAGAGCCGCTGCCGCGCTACACCGCTTACTTAAACGCTCTCTGTGTACATATTAGAATCCGTGCAATCTCTCCGTACTCAGCGCGGCTACTGCGGCAATTCAACAGTGACGAGTGGAACTGACGAGGAGGTGCAAATGCAGCAGTTTGCCTCCTTGAGGCAGGAGGCTCGCGACGGAGACCTTGACAACGAGTCTGTATTGCAGGGTCTCCAGCAGCCGCCAAGCTCGACAACGCCTGGCGTTTCGGAATGGGACGTGCCGTGGGCTGATGTTCTCAATAAGTACGGCGGGCCCTCTGCGCGATCCAAGCCCGATCCAGATGCAGACCAGGATTCGCTGACGTACTACAAGGCGGCAGCTGCCAGCAAACGTGGTGAGGACGCGCTAGTAGACCATGTGCAGCAGAAAGCTCAAAAGCAATTAAAGGCACACGACAAGCTTGCGAAACGGCAAAAATACGACGAACAGGATGCTATGGAAGGGATCAAGGTGAGCGAGCGCAATCGTCGGTTTAACGATAGGCTGTAGCGATGCGGCAAACCTTTCCCAGCAAAGCCCAATCGGCTGATTTTGTAGTAAACAAAAGACGATGGACTAGAGTGTTGGGCTTCAGCGCACTACCGCGAGCGTTGGGACCAAGCCCTCGTCTCGCGTCTGTGTCTGTCCCTCCTTGTGGTCAAGCACCAGTCGCGACAATCGCTCTGCTGAACCACACACACTGGCGCAACCCTTAACCACCCCGCTTGCCCTTGCTCGCATCACATGGTGCTAGGGCCAGGTGACGCACCGCGGCACCTAGAAAAATAGTGCCCCTCGTAGTGCACCACCCGATGCCTGTGTAACTATTGGCTTTATATATATGCTGTATGCCGTGCTTTAATTATCTCTAACTGCGTCGGAAGTTGTGGTCTAGTGCCTTTCGCAGATCTTTTTTCATGAGCAGTCGTGTTGCCAAGCCCTGACCGGCGTGCATGGGGCGGATGTAACACCAAGAGACGACTTTGTCTGTGGGCGAACTGCACTGCTATTCCGCAGAGCAAGCATAGGCAAATGGCCTGGCTGCTCCGCCGCCCCACCTGCCCGGGCCAAACACGCATGAAATATATGCATGGCCGCTGCTTGCCCTACCGCGCCATCCTAGCCCTGGATTGGCTGTCAAGTCGAATCTCGGGCCCTACATAATCAGCGCTATTTCCACAGTTGCTACCAACAGCGACGCGACCCATTGAAACAATGCCAGCACGTACGCCTCGGGTCATTCTCATCCGCCACGGCGAGACCGAATGGTCGAAGAAGGGCTTCCACACCGGCATCACTGACCTGCCTCTCATCAAACAGGGCGCCGAGATGGTCGCCGAGGACGGCCAGATTGGCGTTGGTGAGGGCCGCCTGGTCGATCCGAAGTATGTGCGCCATGTATACGTGAGCCCCCGGCTGCGGGCGCACCAGACGATGGACCTGTTCCTGCATTCCAAAAAGTGGAGCATCCCGACCCACCGCATCACCGAAGACGACCGCGTGCGGGAGTGGGAGTACGGTGACTACGAGGGCTGGACCACGCGCCAGATCAACGACTACCGCCGAGTGCGCGGCCTGTCGACGCCCTTCCGCATCACCATTGACGGCTGCGAGGGCGGTGAGTCGCCCGAGGAGATCACGAAGCGCCTCGACTCGCTCATTGCTGACATCCGCAAAATACACAAGGAGGCCATGGAGGAGGACGACCCGTGCAACGACGTGCTCATCTTTGCGCACGGCCACAGTCTGCGCATGCTTGTGCACCGCTGGGTCGGCATCTCGCTCTCGGACTACATCCCCATGATTCTGCCCGCCGGTGGCCTTGGTGTCCTGACCTACGAGCACGCAAACCTGGAGGAGCCGGCCATCGAGATCGGCTTCCACCTCTGCAGCTTTGAGCACAACACGGGCGGCTAAGCCTGTGCGTGCTCTTGCTCTCTGGTACCTAAAGTTTCGATACAGCTTGATAGATTACTTGTCGTACTAACGTAGATAACAGCGTAGTTGGTATCTGCCTAGCCTTCGTTCTGTGAGCAGTTGCTGTTTCGCAGGCAGGGTCGTAAACCACGGATATGTGCGTGCGAACAACTTATTCAATACAATACATGATAGCCACTTATCTTCGTTTCTTTACAGCACTTAGCAAGCATCACTGGCGCATGAGAGGGATTTCTTCGTTCATTGGTAGCTCATCACGATAGAGGATAGAGTTAGGTAACAGAACAGCCGGGTTTCCAGATCAACTGCACCGCTTGTAGATTGGCTCTCCTGAAAATCTTCCCTCACTGCTGCATTTCGTCAATATGAATCTATGCATCGGTTTGAGCCAAATTGAGTATGCATTCGATGCCGCGTTGTCTTGGCTGGCAAGACGCTGTTAAGTTATCCGCTGCAGGTGAGTCTGATCTTGTCAATATCTAACGGGCAAATTGGCAGCACTGTGTGAAGCTGCCCGGCCATATAGACAAGATATCAGTGACACGCCATCAATGGCCAGAACGAATCCGTTACAGAAATATCGTAAGAGCAATCGTTGTAGCAATTGGATGCTTAACCGCTCTTGGGTCCTATTCAGGGACTTAGTAGGAGAGATCTTGGAAGGAAAGCCGCCGTGCAAAAATTCATCAGCAACTTTTGATTCGCAGATCCATCTTATAAATTCATTTAGCCTTTGCTTCCCCCGAAAGTAACAACTCCTCTCTCAACCACTATCTGCTTGGTGTTGTCCAATGATCTCACTACAGACATTGCAGTGGGCTCGACCCTAGCCGATGAAAAGTATAGCTGCAACTCTGTGGGCGAGCTCAATCGTTCTTACTGTGGTTAAGAACAAATTACAACAAACATAAAACTTGATCATTTCATAGCGTTGCCTTGAACTTTCGAAGCAAATCCGAGACTCATGTGCAACACGGGCGTCAGCAGAACCGCTTGAAGTTATAATTTTGTTGATTGTATATCATACCACTATATCAGCGGGGTCGATGTTATCCTGCCCAAGCTACTGCGAAGTTTAAAAGTGTGACGCACTATTTACTTCCAAATCAAGTTTCGGTCAAATTTT
Source organism: Entelexis stigmatis (assembly GCA_030563545.1). Classification (NCBI taxonomy): domain Eukaryota; kingdom Fungi; phylum Ascomycota; class Dipodascomycetes; order Dipodascales; family Trichomonascaceae; genus Entelexis; species Entelexis stigmatis. The sequence continues at coordinate 165,056 of JAJMJC010000003.1, forward strand.
GATTAAACATGAAGCGAGCCCGCGGTTCGCTGATGCGGTTCGCTGATTTTTCTCCCCAACATAGGACAAAAGCCGAAAGGGATAGTCGACGAAACTGAAAGCGCTACATATAAAGTTCGCGTAATATATCTTGTTGTTCTTTGGAGAGCACTCTTCCCCTTGCATGCAAAGCATTTCGTCCGTTTCGATTGCGCGATTTGTCTGGATTGGCAATATTTGGGTTAAGCGATTCGAGAGATGTATATTGTGGTCCCGAAACGGCATCCAAAAACGAGGAGTCAGCGCTGCGCTTGTTTATAAGGGGAGGACGGGTGCGGGGCAGAAGTGGTGTTTCGGCCTGAGGCCTCAGCTCTGACTGCTGCGACGTCGCACCCGAGGAAGGTATTGGGGTGGTGATGTTAGATTCAGGAGACGCTATGGTGCCAGGTACAGACGGCCCTTGTTCAGGATCGATGGCACCCGCTATGTCGCCCTCATCTAAGCGTGAGGATAGTAGTCCCACGCCTGAGAATAAAATCATGGTGCCTAGAACAACAAATTGCACCTGCTTTGGGTCAAACATGGTTTTCATTCCATAAAAAGCCAGGCCATTCAGTAGAGTGACGGCATTGTAGACGCAAAAGACCAGAGGGTAGAGGACAGATGTAGAGACCCGCTGCAGCCCGCTGTTCACACACCACATCTGGCCAAGAGCAAAGAAGAGAAAGAGGATTGGCACCATCCAGAACTTAGGTTTGGCTAGGTCTTTGAAAATATGGGTGAAGTCACGCACCAGCAGGCTGATGACGATTTTGGCCATGAGTAACGAGTGCGCGCTCAGCACTCCTCCTGCAATACCGTAGAGAATCCCTCGCGCCGAGCACTGCAAGTGTGAAGACAACTGGGCCTCATATACAGAAGCCACAACGCCACAGGCCGTAAGTATCATGTAGAGCACAAAATGACGCGTGTACAGCAGGCCGATAAGCTTGTCGAGGGACAAATCGGGGTCCGCCTGCCTCATTCCGCCGAACGCGACAACAGAAATAGCACCGGTAATGATCAGAAGCGTACCAGCTAGGGCGTGTTTGGTCAATGGCTCGTGTAGGAGTAGCCACGCAAACAGACTGTTTGCAACGAGGCCTGCGGCCTGCAGCGTGCACACAAGAGCCAGCGGCAGCAGGGCTATCTGGACTGTGGAGCCCAGCAGGTTAGCCAGAACAAAAAGGGCAACACCAGTACGCCATAAGTATATTCTTGACCGGTCGGACGTATCGTTTGCGCCGAGAGAGGGGCCCAAATATGAAGCTCGCTGCAGCGTGAGTCCGAGGCTCTGTGTTGCGCTAGACGCCACGGCAACTACGCATTTCAAAAACAGGTTCATCTAATTCCGCCCCCGTGTCAGTGTCGCCATTCACACAGCGCGCGCAACCGTCGAAGTACTGAATGGAGACTGTCTTATTATTATTGCCTCATGTATATTAATGCCGTCGCAGTAAACCAGCCATATGGTGTCACATGGCTCTGCGACGGTCAACAAAAGAGTGAGGACGATGAGTGTTGAACAATCCCAAGAACTGCGCGCCAGCGCGTATGTTGTGACTCCGGAGTGGGCCGCATGGCGAGAGGGTCTGTGGGTGTTGTAGATAATAATGTGTGTGTGTATTTAGGCATCAATTAATGAACGCCGTGCGCACGCTGCCCGCCAGGGTCGAGCCGGCCTCGGGCTTGCTTGCTAAAGGCAAGGCGTTTGTGCACTTATATAAAACCGGTGTAAAAAACCTCTGGGGTAACCGCAAGGAGGCTACTCAAATCCGCGCCAAGTACGGTGCCTCGAGCGGCCTCGAGCTTGCTCGCTCCATTGTGGAAAACACGCACCTGGCCCACATAAAAAGCACGGTTGCAAAGACGCCATTTTCGGCCCCGGCAGCGGTCTCGAGGTCCGAGTTGCTGACCGTGCTACGCACGGAGCGCGACTTCTACAAGCTGCCTCTTTTTTGTGTTGTGTTCGCCGTGTTTTTTGAAATGACACCAATTCTTTTGTGGGCTTGCCCGCGCCTGGCACCATCGATATGCTACTCAGTTGCCTACCGCCACAAGCGCGAGGCCGAGCACTCGAGGGTGCAAGAGACGCTTCGTCGTGATGGCCAGGACTTGGACGGCTCCGAGTCGGTTTACCGGTTGCAACCTCGTACTCTACGACAGCTGGCAGTAGTGCTGGACTTTGGCTTACCCTTTCGCTATGCGCCGATCTCATTGCTGCGGAGACGCATGATGAAGCACCTCACTGAAGTGCGCGCAGACGACATCATACTTAGGCAGCAGCGTGATCATATTAACGAGCTGCTTGAAGAAGAGCTTACACGGGCATTGATGGCACGTAACCTGCCGCTTGGTGGCGGGGTCGCCTCTCTAGAGCGCTGGATTGATGGGTTTCAGGAGCCTCTGGATACCGGGTTGTTCGTAAACCCAACGGCATTGCTGGCTGAAGAGAAGATTTCGCAGCGTTCAGACGACACTTCAAACCAATAGATAATGAGATTACATCGGAACCTGATGATTCGCACCTGGGACGAGGATGTTTTGTGCATTTCAACGAAGGAAGGACAATTGAGCATATGCTCCACCTTCCAGTTGTGATAAAAAAAGTATAAATTTGACTGAAATACATCATTGTAGTGGTCAGCACTAACACTTAGAGTAAATAAACAGTTCATGTTCCCTTTTTATTCCTTCTCTACACTCGGGAAAGGAACTATCTTGAGGACAGCTATCTACGAGGTCCAACTACGAGGTTCAATCCTCCTTAGAACTTTGTGACTCGCCGACGATTTCGTAGCCTCTCGGGGTCCAGCGCACATAGTCCAGGGGCGTGAGCTTGGGCCAGTTCACGTACTGTAGGCCGTGGGCAAAGATGAACTTCAACGAAGCAGAGGCGATTATGGTGAAGAGCAGCGACATGAACGCATTGAAGTACGTCGAGTGGGTCTCGGAGGGGAAAATCACCGACAGCAAAGCCACGAGGGCGGAGCCACCAAGCAGATACGGCACCGACTGGATCCACAGCGAGCGGCGGTCAATGAACGGATGCTCCAAAGAGAACGGTGCGTAGTCCCCTAGGAACAGGGAGAACCCGTCTTGGCGCGGCCCGTCAAGCAGGTTGTTGCCGAAGTAGCGGACAATGGAGTTTCGCAGGTCCTGGAGCGCACCCAGCTTTGTGCGCTTGCCCGTGCGCGTGAAGTCTGTTTTGAGAGCGCCCGTTCCTGAGTACGCGCAGGAGACACCGTCGGCGTTGTCGGCCCAGATGTTGCGGAACGCGGTCATGAACTTCGCATCATTGTTGATGCTGGCGCCGTCCGCCAGGACGCCAGCCGCCTCCAGCTGGCGCTGCAGCACGTACATGGCGATGCAGCTCTGTACCACATTGGTGCGGTCCAGGCAATCCATGCAGTTCGTACGCACAACCCCCGTTTGGGTGCTGACGACGGTGGGGCCGCTGGACTCGAACCAGCGCGTCTTTTCCAGCCCGAGCGCTAGCAGCTGGTCAATCAGGATCTGCACGCGGTGCCAACGCATCTTGGAGCACTCATGATGGAAGTCGAAGTAGACGTAGAGCAGCTCGGGATCGTTCAACGTCGAGACGACGCGCTCGTACGTGTCCTTGACGGCCTTTTCGTACCCGGTCTGGTTCACCAGGTTCACAAGGAACTGGGGCCCGTAAACACGCTTCTGCTCGGCGAAGTGCTTGGTCGCAGCAGCAACGCTGGCGTCGACGTCTCCCACCTCGAGCTTAGGGCGGTAGCGCAGCGTGTTCACCTCTCCCCAGAACGCTGGGACAGAGCCGCGCGTCTGCACATAGCTGAAGACGCGCTCGCCGATAATTACAAACTGCTCTGTCTCGTTGAAGTTTGCGGCGTGGCCCTGCGCGTCCAAGCCGCGCCGGAAGTAGCGCGTGCCGGCGCGGAAGCGCGAGCGGCGCGTGATGACGCCGAACTGGATGGGCTGGCCGCTCACCGTCAGCCTCTTCTCGGAGAACACGCCATAGATGACCGGGAACACGAACTCGGGGAACGGGAACAGGTTCTTCGAGATGGTGATGTTCCAGAAGAAGCGGTCGTCGACAACTGGTGACTTGCCATCAGCCGCGATCGCTGCGGTGCGCTGGAAACTCGACGTGATGTCGAGGCTCGGCGAGAAGTAGAGCGTTGCCGCGGCCAGATGTGAGCGCAGCAGCTTCTCGTAGTCGGCATCCCTGCCGTACACCTCATTGAACGGCACCACACGCGTGCCGGTCACGCGGAACACAGGATGTCGCCCGATCTCTCCCGCTTTTGCACTGGACGTGGCCAGCACAAGATACTTTGTCTGGGGCAGGTCCACAATGCCCAGCACACCGGCAATCGACTCGCGGGGCTCGCCGCCACCGAGGAGAGACGCCTTCTCAGGCTCTACGGCGGCGACGGCTCCCGTGGTGCGGTCAATGGTGAGTGCCACATTCTCCTTGTGCAGGATAAACGCCTGGCGCAGGCTCGTGAACGTCGTCGTCATTGGCAAGCGACCTACTCGCGGGGCGGCTCACGTAACAGGGAATATTGCCATGCGCGCGCCCTTACCCCTCTGTTTACCCTTGAGGCAGGACCGAGGTGTCGGCATCACCGCCGCGCGGTTTATACGCTGTGGTGCCAGCAGGCAGTGGTCCTCAAATGTAGTTTAAGGATCGTGGAGAGGCGCTCGTATAAACAAACCCGGGATTCGAACTTCCATGAGAACGAGTGTATTCCGCATCGTCTGGCGTCAATTGGAATCTAATGTAATCTAATGCAGTCGACCTGATCTACCGGCGCTATGAAGCTAAAAGCTAGCATCTCGTGCATGAGGCAGTTCAAAATTATCAAGAACTATCCTCAAGGGCCATTCTCAACCTTCAAAGACTGTCCTTAAAAAGTATCCTTAGAAGCCATTTTCAAAAGCCGTTTAAAAAAACCACTGTAAAAAACTGTTGTCAAAAACTGTTGTCAAAATATTCTCGAAACTATCCTCAAAACTATCCTCAAACTCCGCATGAGGTTTGAGGCGAAAGCAAATCGACGTCGTGTTTCTGTCTGTTTCAAGGCTGGAGTCCATCCCTTTATCGGCTAGTTCAATGACGTTTCAAAATGTGTAAACGGTCCTCTCGAACAACTTCATTGACTGGTCGAGCACTTTCAGCGTCAGACCATATCAGGTTAATGCCGTCCGGCCTGGGTGCATGAGATCCTCGCCTTTCCCTCTGCTGCCAGAATACCTCTAAGAGTGAATTTCTTTTCTTATAATCTCTTCTTTTAAAACTACTCGGAATTTATGCTGATGATAAGTCCGGTGCGTTGACCGTTAGAGTAAAGTATCTGTGCACATGCAATTCTGAACTTACGTCATGGAACACAGCGTAGAGCTCGAGGTGCCGCTGCCGACGGCAGCCCAGGCCAGGGCCCTCTATAACACGCTGAGGCCGGACCCAGAACTGAGGCCGAGCGAGTTTTCGAAGACCCTCAAGCTTCACGACAACATCGTTGAGGTTAGTCTCGAGGGAGTCACTGAGCGCACGCTGCGGGTCGGCGTCAACGGCTTCATGGACACTCTACGCGAGGCGCTGGAGTGCATGGCCGAGTTTGATCCCGAGTACTACCACACATAAACCCGATTTTTCAGACCCAGCTGTCTTGCTGGCGCTACTTATACATTACATAGGCTCTACGAACCAGACTTAGGTACCATTGCGCGGTCACTTGGAAAGATTCAGAAAGAGGACCATGCGCTCCTCGTCGTGCTCTGCATCTGCCAGGGGTGGCGGCCCGTAGTGGCGGATGAACCCGCCAAACGCAGCCTTGATGGCAATCACCGTGACCTGGTTCAGGCCCGGGGCCAGGCTGATGTCGAAGTTCTCCCACTGCTGCTGGGGCGACGCGGCCGGCAGCGCCATGATCTTCGCGCCATTAAGGAGCACGGTGAGCTGCAAGGGGTGGATTTCCTTATTCACAAGCACCGACAGGCGCAGCGTGGACTGGTAGTACGGAAGGGTTGTTGCAAACGTCGTGAACGCCAGCGTCGGGGACGGCGGGATGCGCAGCTGCAGCATGTCATTCTCCGCCCGCTTCACGTCCTCGATGGGCAGGTTCACTGCCATTTGGGGCGGTATCGGCGTGGACTGGCAGGTCACCATGCGCAGCAGGGCCGACTCCAGCGTCTGCCCCGGCGGCCGCGTCGTGATCTCGTCAAACACCGTTTGCGGCTGCATGAACTGTGAGCCCATGTCGTCGCCGGCCATACCGTTGGCCTCATTCTCCTCGTCGTCCTCGTCGCCGTGGGTCTCCGCCAGGTCCTCCTCGTCCAGGTCGTCGAAGTCGGCCTCAAAGTCCTCGTCGTCATCGTCCTCGTACCGGGGCGGTTCCGGTATAACCTCCTCCTCTTCCTCGTCATCGTCGTCGTCTACGCTCATCTGCCCGTTATCGTCCTCGTTGTCGTCGCTGTCGTCGTCGCTTCCTCGCCTTGACGATGCGGACGACTTTGGCAGCGCCGCTATGAGATGCTTGGGCAGCTGGCTGTACTTTTTGACCTTCGTGTCCAGCTGTTTTCGTAGCGACCGCGCGTCGTTGTAGATCTGCGAGCCCTCCTGGTTGTAGAGCATCGCGTTGGAAAAAATGGGCTCCACAATCTCGCGAAACTCCTCCCACGTCTCGGTAGGGCCCTCTTCGAGCTGCTTTCTTACCTTAGTGAAAGATGTCGCCTCTTTTACAACCTCGTAGTACGACGGGTATGTCTTGGGATCGGGTTCGACCATAAACGCGTCGCTGAACCGCCGGCCCTTGTACTTGTATCCCTCAAGCTCGTTCACAATCTGGAACTGCAGCCGGCCCCGTGTCGTGCGGCTAAGCGGCCGGCCGAAATACAGCTGGACAAAGTCAAGAATGTCTATTGCGTCGTCGTATACGGGCGAATCGTCGCCATTGTAAGCCTTCGCATTCTCCGCCATGAGCTCGAAGTCGGCAATGATCGAGTCGTCGGTATCGTAAGCTCCGACCCGTACGCGCTTTCCTATTTCGGCTAACGATATCGGCACGTCCACTACGTCGCGGTAGTCTGGGTACATCTGGATGTCGGGCACCTCTGTAAACAGCTCGACGACGGCGCGGCCGTCGACGCGCACTTGGTACAGCTTCTTCAGCAGAACGGCATATCTGTCATTCGCGCCGCCAGCGGCAGCAGACGACCGCCGTTTCGTGCTCATTCCAGCTCCGCTTTGAAGTGGCAGTTAATGAGGACCGATCCGATTTGTGATGCTTAGTCTCCCCCCGGGCCGGCGTACATGAAGGTCGCAGCCTGTTTTCTTTGTGTGTAGCTTCTATTTTACTTGTTTACATTCCTGTAGCAGTTTGGAACTATGTTATAAATTAATTCGGAGTAATGTCTTGGAAATACCGTGCTAATAACTACTTCATGTCTGCATCGTCGTGATACCAGTATACAGCATACAGCATTTAGCAGATTTCTTTTGAACGGACACCAATTTTCTTCTACTAGCACTGCATTCATTTTTATACCTTTGCTTGTTCCTAACTGAGCTAGCCCTGCAGCCGGGGAAGAACAACGTCAAGCAGTTTCGTGACCCGCGGCTCGTCAGACACACCGGTCAGCCAATCCCTGCGGAAGGCCGCAGCCTCCACGGGTGCATTTACTGTGCGCACACCAACCGCAAGAGAAAACCGATACAATGCCTCCGAGTCACCACTACTATGAATCTTCGGCCCAACCGCTCTGAAATATGCGCCCAGGTCGAAGCCGCGCGGGTCCTGAACCGTGATATTTAGGGCCAGCGTGGCCAGCGCAACGGCCAGTGGCTTCCCTACCGGCGAAGAGGCTAGCGCAACGTCCTGCACCATCGCAAGCGCCTGCTGCAGGTAAGTTTTTGTAACCGCGTCGTTCGGATTGAAGTCGCTGCGAGCTACCAGGTTAACGACACCGCGCGTTGCCAGCAGCGCATGTTTCGGCACGCCAGGGTCGATACCACTCAGTAGTTGCGCCCACACAACGTGCTGCGGCACTGATGCAGCATCGGCGACTGCGATTCGAATGAGATCAAACACAGGCAGTAGCTGAGCCAAGTTGTCGCTCCACCGGTTCTTGAGATCAAAACCGGCCTGTAGAAGCTCTGAAGCAGAGCTGGGCAATGAGTTGAGAAGCATTTCCAGCTGGTACTGAGCAATGTTGTCGCCGCGTTCGCTCGCAATATTATCTAGCGCCTTGAGCAGCGAATCTCTCTGGAAAGCCTTTAGGAACAGCGGCTGTGAGTACTTGAGCACAGATGGCACTGGGCCACTTTGGGTTGATGGGGAACCGCTTTCAACATGAGACGAGCTCGCTGACGCGGGGGGCGCGGTCGTGGTGTCGAAGCGCTTCGCTTGTGAGTTTTGGATCAAGAATTGTACAACCTGCTGGACGTATGACGACGGTAGGTTGTTGTCGAGAACAAACTTCTCAGCCACAATGTACGGGTTGTCGGAGTTGTTGAACGGAAGCTTGAGCGGTGGCGCCCCGTCCTCAATGTCGACGTCGAACACATAGTCGTACTGCTGGCCATTGAATGTCTCCTTCTTCGATCCCGCGGCCTGCCCGCTGCCAACAACGTCACCAATCTTCGACCACAAGCCACCCGAGTACTGGTGTGCCTCGATCTGGCCCGACGCGCCACGTACCATAACCACTTGGCCCTCTTCTTTGCCCTTCCGTTGGAGAACACTCGGGTCAGCAATCTGCGACTCGTCGATCTCATTTTGGCCGAACGCGGACGCCTTGACGGCCTCGTCGAACTGTTCTAACTCGGCGGCTGCCGCCCAGCGGTCGGCCGATTGTGAAAATACGCGGGCCGTGTTGTCAGAGGACCCCACAACAAAGTCACCATCGGTCTTGCTCACAGCAAGCGACCACTGCGAAATTGACGGCAGCAGTATGGTCTGCAAGCTGCGCGCCTCGCGCCAGTTCCATACGCGTACAGAGCGGTCCTCCCCGCTGCTGATGATCTCGTTGTCACTCAGCTTGGCTAATGAGTAGACAAACGACTGGTGGCCGCGAAGCTGCGTTTCGGGCTTTCCGGACTCGAGGTTCCACACAATGACGGTGCCATCATTCGAGGCGCTCGCAAAGTGGGTCGGCGACAACACCACCAGGCTGCGCACAACGTCAGTGTGGCCCAGGAACGTGCGCACGACCGACCTTGTGGTCAGGTCCCACAGCTTTATCGACCTGTCTGCACTGGCACTGAGCAGCTGCGTGTCGCTGATTAGCTTCACGTCCCACACGTTCTGCGTGTGGCCCTCGAGGACTGTAGCGTTTTCCGGCGACGTCCACACCCGCACTGAGTGGTCCCATGAGCCCGAAGCAAGCCGGCCGTGTGCACAATCGAGGCACGACACGTTACCAGAGTGCCCAATGTAAACAAAAACCTCGTTGCGGTCAAGATCAACCTTGGTGATAGTGCCGTCGTGGGAGCCCACGAACACCGCCTCGCCTGCGTCGTCTGTCGTGACCGCATTCAGAAATTGGCTGCCCTCGACCAGCGTCTGCACAGCGCCATCCGGCGCGCTCAGTAGGGCCGTGCCATCGCGGCTTGTTGTGACCACGGACTTGTTCACAAATGCAACGCCGCGGACGTCATTCGTATGCACGGCTATCGTTCGACTTAGTCGAAATGGCTGGAATTCCGGCATCTGTCGAGACGTCTGCACCTATTCTGAGGGTAGACACGCACAGTTTCCAAATGGCATGGGATTAGCCCGGAGGTTTTGTGGCGCCCATCACGTGCATCGTGTTGACCGTCTTGATCGAGGGAGCATAGAGCTGAGGGCAGAGCACAAGAACATTGAATACTCGCTGCAAAACAGCTGACCAAGTATAAATGTGGCAAGGCCTCTCAATTGAGCGAAAATATCCTGACCAAGCATGTAACTGGGGCTATCTACTGTAAACCTCTAGCGAGCCACGAAAGCAAGTTTCAACAACACGACGCAGCATCAAAGTATAACCAAATATTGACTCTATTAGCAAACAAATTCTGCTTTGTTGGGGTGTAAATATCTAAGTGTCTGCTATCGATTCTTGGTGGTGATTCCGAAACCTCAGGTGGGAGCATTCAACATTAAAGCGGGACCCATGCGAGCCATGATTAGGTTTCCCAGTGTGATGCCATGATCGGTTGAAGGATTTTATTAGAACAACAAATAAATATATTTTGGAGGCTATAGAACAGCAGACGAGCAAAAATACTGGTACAATACATAACAAAGGCCACGTTGAGCGCTCAGGAGTCGAGTATCGAACGATGTAAGTACATAATATGACGACGCGACACACCTGTCACATTATATATATGTATATATATACATGTTCTGCCCTAATTGTTGACATTTCATGTTTTTAGACGAATTTTCTATTCAGTTGATCATCATTTGATCCTTTCTCGGGGAGCTGTAATTGGGCACCTCTAAAGTGACCCACCAGTACCGCTACTAGAACAATGTGCCCCAGTCATGCCAATGAAAACGCCATTGCGTTCAGCATCATGCTACAACTGTTTACTATTTCGGTCGGCTTTCCTAGCTGCACATGGCGGTCGGAATTTCCCTTGCCCAGTGATCTTGGTGGCAGGGTCGCCACGACGACACCAGTGACTAAGCGGGCCACCACGTTAATAGCGAATTTCCTGTCTCCCACCTACATAATCCTTGGCCACAAGTCAGCCACTCAGAACTCGAATCGACCCAGCACCCGCCAGCAAAGCCCGCGTGCTAGATCCCGTCCCGGCGCCAGAAAAGGGACACAACGGCTCGAAGGCTCGAAGGTAACCCCACCCCCCGACACCCACGGCTGCGTAGTATCGACTGGACCCCCTCAAGCACCGGAAGGCCCTCGCTAACGCCAGGAACTGAGGGCAGACTACCGCATCTCCCGTCTTGCCACCCTTTGCGCCCCCCTTCCTTCGCCCCTTGCAAAATTTGCGCCAGCATGGCATCACTGAGTCAGCAGACTATGGATACGCGTATCCCGACGCCAGAGGCGTCATCACCATCGCAGCCGCGTCCCATCCCCGGTGGGCAAGGGCGGTCCCACCTGGGAACGCCGCGCAAGGTGTTTACTGCGAAAAACGACGGATTCTCCAGCAGCGATGAGGAGAGAACACATACCTCGGTGCTTGCGCGCCGGCTCCGAAAGCGGCGACGGACCGCCTCCTCGGTTGATGGTGGTGCAAACCCCTCGCGCGAGGTTGTTGCGTCGCTGGCCGGCAGTTACGGCGGCTCAACAACGCCATTGTCGAACATTTCGTTCCCAAACTCGCCGCCCCTGTTTGGATTTGAGAACGGCGGCACCTTCGACGACGAGGATGACGAGCACATGATGCGTAAACGCAAGAGCGTCAGCCTGCCAGACTCGGACACAGCTGCGCGCCAGCGGTGCTACGAGTACCTGCACTCGGCCATTGATGCCGTGTGGGCAGAGTATTGCGACTCGACATCGTACGCGGAAAGGCAGAAGTACATGCCGCATTCTCCAGTGAGTGAGACAGACGAGCCGCTGTTCAGCGGCTTTGCGTCGTCGGGCGGTGAGAGTTGGACCGAATCTCCACGCTCCAAGAGCTTTGGAGAAAGTGCTTCACGGTCCAAGTTTCACCGCGGCAGCGACAGTATCAGCCTTCAGCCAGAGAGCCAGAGTCTCATGCGTCAGAAGAACAAGTTGCTCGACGCAAAGTACTTCCTGGGGTATATCGTCTCCTCACCTGACCCGCACGACAGTGCCCGCTTCTGGCGCACATGGGACCAGCTCAAGTACTCCACCGTCGAGCTTGTTGAGGGTGATGACGAAGAAGCCGACGAGGTCATTGAGGACCTCGAGGCAGGGCGTTGCTGATGTCTACTGTACATATCGCATACCTAAAGTATTTATTTATTATTATGTTAAATGACAGCATGAAAGTTACGAATCTAGCTACATCTTACAATTGTGTCGTATGCCACACACGGGGGCAGTGCATCATCAGTTGTCAGTATAAGTTTCACAGCCGGGCGGGGGCGGTGATGGCTCTCAAAGGAACTAGGTCTCAAAAAGAGGTCTCCTCTGAGTTCAGAATCCTTCTCTACTCCTGTACGTAGCGTCCCTCCTCGAGCTCTTCTAGCTTGTCTTGAATATCATAGTCATCGGTGGTTCCCTCCTTCGTGGTGATGATTTGGCGCTTGTTTCTATCCCAATAGCGCCAGAACGTGTTCGCACGGTCTAAACGCTGCGAGCCCTCAGCCGTTTCTGTCACGTTCATAAGGCCCTTGAAAATTTCCACCAGGTTCTTGATGTTCTGGCTGTCGGGGTCCTCTCTCTCCTCCGCCTCGAGCTGCTTAATTGTGTCAACAAGATAATTGAAGCAACGCGTCTGGGCGGCAGCGTCGTGCTTGGGGACGTATCCCGCTTCGTATGTCAAGTAGTCCACCAGAGGCATGAGAAGTGATGTGTAGGTTGCTTCTGAATGCACCGGCAACACTTGATCCGACAAACCGAAGAAGGGGCTGGGGTCCGCCTGCCCTCGATTTCCCAACTGGGGCAAAGGGATATAAGTAACGTGATGATAAACAGTGCGTCAGTTTCTTAGCGGTACTGACGTGGGTTGCATGCAAAGGAAAGGGGACGCCGGCGTGATGAGCACGGTGCTCACATCCACTTCGGCTCTCCGACACCCAACCACCCCTCTCAACTAAATGCTGGTTGCATTAAATAGTCGCCAAGAATCGATCTCGCACTTCCTTTAGAAAGCTGGCCTCCGGTGACGTACCGAGACAAGGGACCTGCTTAGCCGATCTGCAAGTGGCCAAAGGGCAAACCAGAGGTCGCATGAGCTTCGGTACGTTGCTAAATGCACCTCGTGATAGCTAAAGTTAAAGTTGGTCTTACGGTGACCCTGGTCGTAGAAATTTACCCTCATCAAACCTAATGGCAGTGGCGCGAGGACACAATGTGTACCATGTCTGCCGAGGCTGTAAAGGAGATTCTTCAACAGCAGCTCAACGAAGAGCTTCAACCACGTCTAGCAGCACAGAATGCCGGGACCAAAAATTCTGCTTGCCTCGCCAGTTGTTCCGGCAGACAGCGATCCATCAGATCCCGAACCTGATAGCGTCGATCCTTTAGACAGCATTGCCTCATCTTTCTACGATTTCATCATCTCCAATACTGACAATAGTGATTCTCAGTACACAGCCGCCCTTGCACCACTGACTCGCGTAGAGGACATCTCACAATGTAAAGATCTTCGGATCGAAACGGAACCGTCGTCGCAGTGGACGGGTCCACCACCACTACTGCTGACGTTTGTCGATTGCAACTTGAACGCTTCCGCCATAGATGCCACAATTGCAAACATCCAAGAGGAAGGTAAGGCCTGTGGCGTGTTTTATAGCAGCACAGGAGCAAGCTGTAAAGTGGCAGGAGACCAAGGGTGGGTTAAAAAAGACGTTCCAAATCTCTTCACTGTGACCTCGGGTAGTGCCTCAATGCAAATTTTGACGATGATTGCTGCTGCTGGAAATGATCTACGTGGAACGATCAACAGCAAGTCCGGGTCAAACACTAGCAGTGGCATCCACAATGGGCTTCTCGCGTTATATATAGCACTAGGGCTATTTTCGTTTGCGGTGCTGGTTGTTTTTGTCGGAGCACTTTTCCGTGTATGGCGCCATCCAGAGCGCTACAACCACAACGGGACCAACGAAGAACGAGCACGCGGAATGGCTCGCGCGATGCTTGACACAATACCACTTGTAAGGGTGCGCTACAACCAAGAAACGAGGTCAGAAAATCGGGCAGAACAAGATGTAGAAACTCAGGCCGAGAGTTCAGTCAAAGAGTGGAAGAACAGTCTAGAAGAGTACGGAAACGCAATAGTTCCGTCTTCAGGAAGCCTACCCAAAGCGGCAACCCAGGGCGCTAACAGCGAGATCAGCATCACACGGGAGGGAATAGGAACTCCGAGAGAGAGAGAGAGAGAAATGCCGGCTATCGTTTCGGCACCAGCACCAGCAAGGGTTAACACATATGCTTTTAGTGGTGGAGTCCGTACACCGCAACGCACTCCTGTGATCACACCACTCTACACCCCCAATTCTGATGGGTGTAAAAACGAGGACGTGCCACCGCAGTACTCTATTGACGGCTTTCCGTTCCCGATTATGCATGATGCTTTGCCTAATACTCCGCTAGAGACGATTGACGAACATAGAATTGCGACCGGTAGGAGCACACCTATAGTCGTCGGTTCATCTAACGATCAGAATATGGACAGGAGGGCACTAGATAGTCCAATGGAACGGCAACAGAGAGTTCCTAGCGACCCAAGCGCATCTACACATCGCATAACGCGGACCCTGAAGCTGCCGTCTCAGCCGCCAATGCGACGGCGGGCAAAGACATCTTCGTCTAGTAAAAAGCCGGAACTAGGAGTGGCAGGCTCCGCAGTTGGTGACGCTACGAAGGGAGACGACTCTGCTAACATAGGGATCTACGTGAGGCAGGACGAGGACATGTGCCCGATTTGTTTTGAGGAGTTTGAGGAGGGTGAACTGCTGCGCGCACTCCCTTGCCACCATCACTTCCATGCCACATGCCTGGATCCGTGGCTTCTCAAGTCGTCATCCAAGTGCCCACTTTGTCGTGCAGATCTACGGCAGCACATTCTTGAAGGTACGAAGAACAACGAGGAAGGGGCAAACCATGCGAATATCCTAGGGCATACCTTTTACTTTGTAAAACAACGCATTCGCCGCATGAGCGAGTCGATTAGAGCAGACTCGAGAGCTGAGTCTCGAACAGAAGTGGTCCGCGGGGAGCAACGTTCTGAACTGACTGTGCCTCTAGAGACAAGCGCACATGGACGAGGCAGAGAACAAGCTTCGCGTCGCGCAGCCGCACCATCGCTTCGAAGAAGCAACACGGTGCCAGTTAGGGGCATATTACGGCTTATACCACGCTCGCCCAGCCACGCGCACCTTCCACGGTTCTATGGACGAGTCGAACCAGATGGTGAAAGCCGAAGTACAGAGCAGTCGCCAAGCTCCATACAGCCCTGGGACGTAGCCGACAACGAACGACGCCAAGAATCAGCACCAGGCGAAGTAGGAGCTCAGGAAGGGGAGCCAGTAGAAGGGGAGCCAGTAGAAGGGAATGTTGACAGAGAGAGGCCTGGTGTACCACAACAAGGCAAAGCAGAAAACTAGTTGTATATCAGAGAGGAATAACACAGTACAGGATAGTCAGACCTCAAGTATGTATGTAACAATTATATATGCAAGCTGTCAAGATTAGGAGTGACTAGCACACGGTTTCTTATGCTTCCCAACGAATGCGCGACGTGGTCATCATCGTTGAGCAGGATCACGTCCTCCACACTGACGCTGGACGACCCGAGGGAGACGTCAAATACGGCATCCCCGATGAGGAGAGTAGTCTTGCCGGACGCGTGCCGCCGCAGCGTACCTAGCTGACCTTCTGTGCCGACAGTTTGTTCTTCAGAAGCTGGTGCTATACCGTCTTGAGAGTCGGCAAATGGAGGAGCGTCGGACATTTCCACGTCTTCCATCTTCACGGCGTCCGTGAATGGCGCACCCTTGGGCGCCTTTCCCACAGTGAGATGACCCAGTCGGGGCAATTGCACGAGATAGAGCTGGCCCTCCTCGAATTTCAGCACCTCCGAGGCATGAGCGTCTTCGAGTTTGGCCTCGAGCTCGCCCGGTGCTTCGGGGGCAGCCCTGGCATCATTAGCCAGCGAGTCCTCCGGCTCTCCCGGCAGCGTTGTTGCCGCGGACGGAACACGCAGGGGGAAGAAGGCCTCGCCATTACCACCTGTGGCCACGTCTATCCTACCATCGTCGCCAATGATGAGGTGAGCCTGCATGCTCTCGATTTCCTGTTCACTTTTGACGCTTCGCGGCGCGCCACCTGCATGCGAGATCCCTCCGCTGCTTATTCCAGAGGACCCTGCCGCCCGGCTCGGCGGCGGCGCGATGGACGGCGCGGCGAGCGGACCAGCCGCCTCGCCTCTGATGCCCATCTGCCGCGGCTTGCGGCGCTCCATTCTGCCTTTCTGGGCGGGCTGCCTCTTATCACGGTCATTCCCGTCCTCGCTCGTCTTGATTGCCGGCGCCGTGCTCTCTCTCTCTTCCTTACTGCGGCGACCCACGGCATTGGGGGCGAACCGGCCGCCCCTGAGGCCGCCGCGGCCACCGCCTCGGGAGCTTAGGCCCTGAAGACGCTGGGGGACAGACGGCTTCTGGTCCTTACTTTCTGGCGTGTCTTCGGGCCCAGGCATCTGGCCGAACCTGCTGTCCGTGAGATCGGGACCCTACTAAACCAGCTGAAGTTTTGAGGACGGAGCACGTGATCGCTCTTTCTGTTCGGAAGCACTCAAGGTTGGGGAGTTGGAGATGCAGGAAAGAACGAAGGGAGCGTGTGATGCTGGTCGGACACAGGCACGACTCAAAATACGGCAGTGGAAGTTTAATACCATTTTTTTTTCAAAAAAAGGGTTCTCACCCGCTTAGTTTTCCTATAGTCCTTTACATAGTTTACGACTGAGAGAAACGAGTAGGCCCCAGGGAGCCACCATCTAGAGCTTAGGGGCTGAACCGGGCATTCTTATGGTCAAGACCAGAAACGGGGATACGTCCGATTGCTCACCAACGGTGCGCTCGGCACGGGCGCGGTGGTTCCTAACTGGGTATGTTGTAGATGTGGAGTGCGCGCGGGTTTGGCTTTCCCAGCCAGGCCTGCGGACTAAGGGTCACACAGGGGGAAAAATGGGGCTACCCAGCTTAGCTGAGCTGAGCGCGAGGCGAAAGTGAAAGGGAAACCGACGGTTTAAGCGGGTCGACCCTTCGATTGGCAACAGCGTGTACGAGGACCACGGCAGAATGGTGCAGACCGCTTTGCGAGAAGCAGAGGACAGCGGGGCGCGCAACTGGGACTTCACGCAATGTTTTGGCGACAAGAATGATATCGACAATGTGACAGAGGGCGACGTGATCAGCGCGGTTGAGTTTGACCACACGGGCGAGTATCTTGCCACCGGCGACTGCGGCGGGCGGGTTGTTCTGTTCAAGCGCGAGGAGGAGCAGAATTCGGAGTACAAGTTCTACACGGAGTTCCAGTCGCACGACCGCGAGTTCGACTACCTGAAGTCGCTGGAAATAGAGGAGAAGATCAACCAGATCCGGTGGTGCCGGCCACAGAATAACGCGCGGTACCTGCTGTCGACGAACGATAAGACGATCAAGCTGTGGAAGGTGTTTGAGAAGTCGATCAAGGTTGTTGCCGAGAACAATGGTACCGACCGGCTCAGCTCGCGTAGCTTTGCCGATGTGCCCATATCGCAGCTACGGCTGCCCCGCATGAACCTGCATGACACGATTGTGGCCACGACGCCGAGGCGCACGTATGCGAACGCGCACGCGTACCACATCAACTCGATCAGCGTGAACAGCGACAACGAGACGTTTCTATCCAGCGACGACCTGCGCATCAACCTGTGGAACCTGGACGTGCCGAACCAGAGCTTCAACATTGTCGACATCCGCCCCGCAAGCATGGAGGAGTTGACGGAGGTCATCACGGCCATGGAATGCCACCCGACGCAGTGCAACGAGTTCATATACAGCACATGTAAAGGCAACGTGAGGATGGCGGACATGCGCGAGCGGGCTCTGTGCGACAACTATGCCAAGATATACGAGGACCCCGGCGACCCGCTGGAGGACTCGTTTTTCACGGAGATCACGTCTTCGATCAGCGACATCAAGTACGCCCGCAACGGCCGGTACATAATTGCTCGCGACTTCATGACGGTCAAGATCTGGGACGTGGCCATGGAGCGGCAGCCAGTGAAGACAATCCAGGTTCACGAAAACATCCGCCACATGCTGTGTGCATCATACGAGACGGAGTCCATCTTCGACAAGTTTGAAGTTGAGGTGTCGGGCGACTCGCAGAGCATCATGACCGGATCTTACTCGAACAACTTCTTTATTTATCCCCACGCCATCAACGGTGGCGGGACAACGTCGTCGCCGAAGTCGCTGTCGCCGTCGTCGGCGGCCGCGGCGGCCGCGGCGGCAGCGGGAAGCGGTAGCAGCGGCCGCACCGCAGCCTCCGAGCGTGATGCCGATGAGGACGCCATGGTTGTGGACACGGAGACGCGCCCGTCGGCGCGCAGTGACACACGCAGCTCTCGGGCCCGCGACCGCCGAAGTCGGCGCTCGCGGCGCGGCATCGTGCAGCCGTTTGCAATGGACGGTGCGGGCATCGATAGCGCGGTTGCCGACTACGAGATGATGGATGAAGACGACGAGGATGCAGAAGGCAGTGAGCAGGAGGTGATCTCGCTAACGGCAGACAAGAACGTGTTCCGCAAGCGCTCGAACGCACACGAGGACCACGCGCGGGGCGCCGGGGGCCGGGCAAGCCGGTTGCGCATGAGCCGGCGCAACAGCACAAAGGTCGACTTCCGCAAGAACATCCTGCATCTGAGCTGGCACCCCTATGAGAACACGGTTGCGATTGCGGCCACCAATAACCTGTTCGTATTTAACGCGCCACATATATAAGGATAAGGCCGACCTCGGCCTATTTATATCCATCTACATAGACACACCGGCAGACTTGTACCATTTCTTAGCTCAGTCCTCGACAGCGCCCAGCATGGGAGCGGCCCTGGGCGCTAGGTGCTCGCGCCGAGGTCGACTCTTTGGACACTGCAATGCGGTACAAGACCAGCACACACACAACGTGAGCGCAGCGCGCGCCGCCACACGCATAGCACGCAGCCCGCTCATCACGCAGCCCGCTCATCACGCAGCTCGCGCAGCACGCAGCCCATCAAGCAGGTAATCTACGCCCAGGTTGAGAACACAAACGACTAGCGCTTAGCCAGTTAAATAAATTTTACGATTCTTTACTCAGTCTTGTGGTGGTTCGTGGGGCCCCAGAATGGGCTGTGGTCGCCGTCGCCCCAGAAGAACTTCTTCGAGCGGATGTTCTGGTATTCCATCTCAGGCGGCCACTCCTCGTCCGGGAGCGAAACGAGGTGCTCGAGGTGCTCAATGTGGTGCTTCTCCTTCGGGTAGACGTACCACGCGCACGCAACAAGGATGGGAATGGTTCCCAGCGAGATGTTGCGCCAGAGCGAGGTCGTGCCGACGGCGTGCTCCTCGCTGTGCTTCTGGAACGACTGGTAAGCCTTGGCCTTCTCCGGGTTAGGCTTGAAGACAATCTGGTGGTTAAGGCGCTTGAACACCCTGCTTGGAACGACACCAGCGCGACGCAGCATTTTTGGTGTGGATGGATCGATGGAGACGAGCCGAAAGGGACTTCGAGGCTTTGTCATTGGTGTGATCCTGGGGACAGGGCATCCTCAATACGACGCGAGCCACGTGATGGAGCTGGCCTCGAAACCGCCCTGGCCTCGAAACCACCCTGGGTGGGGTGGTCTGCGGCGGGTGTGTGCACCGCGCGCGCGCCTAGGCTGCACTGCACGCAAGAAGACTCCAGTGTAGAATTGAGAGATAGAAGAACAGCGCGCAAGGGATCCGAAGAATGTAAAAACGCTGGCCCGCGCTGCTATAAGTGAAGTACGACGCCCCATCGTAATGTATATACATTCTAAGTTTAGTCTCGTCAACATTTTGTGCTTAAATTATACTTTCCACTAGAGTCGGCCAGTATGGATCGCTGCCTGCCGGACTGGACTGTGTTGCGCATCAACGCTTGAGCACGATACCCCTCAGGGCTACGCGTAACACGGTGGTAGCGGCGGGAAGGGGGAGGAGGGCCCTCCGGGTGTTATTGGACAGGCTGGCGGCGCGAGACCCCAGGCTGCCGCCCAATCACTGGTCCCAGCCCGCAGGCCACGTGCTGTTGCCCGCATCGCGATCTGCCCAATCATTAGGCGTGGTCGCGGAGGCTTCCCCGGGAACATTGCTAAGCGGAGGTGGTGCTGCTGAGATAAGCGATCTGATCCGGGACACCCAATCCCCTTTTTTTCCCTACCTCACCAACTCTCTCCCCTTCTTTTTCTCCATCACCCCTCAGATAGAGAACAACTTAGCCATGTTCAGATCTGCCCTTCGTCTCTCCTCGCGGGTGTCTGCGCTCCCGCGCCCGTTTGCCGGCGCCCGCCGTGGCTACGCCGCCAAGGCGGCTCCCACGGAGGTCTCGTCCATCCTCGAGCAGCGTATCCGCGGCGTCTCCTCCGAGGCGACGCTCGACGAGACTGGACGCGTGCTTTCGATTGGTGATGGTGTTGCCCGTATCTTCGGTCTCAACAAGATCCAGGCCGAGGAGCTGGTCGAGTTCAACTCCGGTGTGAAGGGCATGGCCCTGAACTTGGAGGCCGGCCAGGTCGGTGTTGTGCTGTTCGGCTCCGATGCGCTGGTCCGTGAGGGCGAGACCGTGAAGCGCACGGGTAGCATTGTCGATGTCCCTGTTGGTCCGGAGCTGCTCGGCCGCGTCGTCGACGCCCTGGGCAACCCCATTGACGGCAAGGGCCCCATCAACACGAAGGAGCGCCGCCGGGCCCAGCTTAAGGCCCCGGGCATCCTGCCCCGCCAGTCGGTCAACGAGCCCATGCAGACCGGTCTCAAGTCCGTCGACACCCTGGTGCCCATCGGCCGTGGCCAGCGTGAGCTGATCATTGGCGACCGTCAGACCGGTAAGACCGCCATTGGTCTCGACACGATCCTCAACCAGAAGCCCCTGAACTCGGGCTCTGACGAGTCCAAGAAGCTGTACTGTGTGTACGTTGCTGTCGGCCAGAAGCGCTCGACGGTTGCGCAGCTCACGCAGACGCTCGAGGCGAACGGCGCCCTCAAGTACTCCATCATTGTTGCCGCCACGGCCTCGGAGGCTGCCCCGCTGCAGTACCTGGCCCCCTTCACGGGCTGCACCATGGGTGAGTGGTTCCGTGACAACAAGCGTCACGCCCTGATCATCTACGACGATCTGTCGAAGCAGGCCGTTGCCTACCGTCAGATGTCGCTGCTGCTGCGCCGTCCCCCCGGACGTGAGGCCTACCCGGGTGATGTCTTCTACCTGCACTCGCGTCTGCTCGAGCGCTCGGCCAAGATGTCCAAGGAGTACGGCAGCGGTTCGCTGACGGGTCTGCCCATCATCGAGACCCAGGGCGGTGATGTGTCGGCCTACATTCCGACGAACGTCATTTCCATCACGGACGGCCAGATCTTCCTTGAGGCTGATCTGTTCTACAAGGGTATCCGCCCGGCCATCAACGTCGGTCTTTCTGTCTCCCGTGTCGGCTCGGCCGCTCAGGTCAAGGCCGTCAAGCAGGTCGCCGGCTCGCTGAAGCTGTACCTGGCCCAGTACCGTGAGGTTGCTGCGTTCGCCCAGTTCGGCTCCGACCTGGATGCCTCCACGAAGCAGACCCTGCAGCGTGGTGAGCGTCTGACGCAGCTGCTGATCCAGCCTCAGTTCCACCCCCTGCCGGCCTCGAGGATGGCTCCCATCATCTACGCCGGTGTCAACGGTTTCCTTGATAACGTCCCCGTCAGCGAAGTCTCCCGCTACGAGAAGGAGTTCCTTGATTACCTCACTGCCAACGAGAAGAGCATCATCGATGCCATCGACACCAAGGGCGAGCTCTCCAAGGAGGAGATTGCTCAGCTGAAGGAGGTTGCCGGTAAGTTCACGAGCTCGTTCAAATAAGCAGACTATCTATGGAGTAAGGGCAACATTGACGAAACCAAAAACTTAAACTAGGCTATCCCCCCAGCAATAGATTTACGATTCTAAAGTTACAGCAAGGATCTCCCTCCGTAGTGTGTGTTTAGTGACGCGCTCACACGAAATGGCAGGACTGAGAAAGCTGAGAAAGAAGTAAAATTTGGTATCGTAAAAGAAGAAAAGTATGGGTTGCTATATGGTTTGCTGTTTGTTTTGCGTGCAAACACGGACAAAGAAAAAAGGATGATCAGCTGCTCTGAGATAATATATAATAACAATGAGCGGGTGCTACTCTTTTCAACTAGACCGACCCTTTTGACCTCCACCGCACAACCAACGGACGCTCGAGCTCTCTCGACCGGCAGCATGACCCTAACCCATAAACATACAGAAACGCTAAACAACCACCACGCGCCCGTTGTTGATATTGCAGGTAAGGCAAACCGCTTGCGAAATGCCCTGGCATGAGCTGGTGAACGCGATCAGGCCTACTAAGGTGACTCCGCACATAGTCCTCGTGCTGTGCGGACATGCAGCAGCAAACCTTCGTGGGATTCCGGGCCCAGGCTTGGACGAGACCGAGATCATAACCTTCCACCGTGCACGCTACGGCAACGACGAGGATGTTACCGGCATCCTCGATGTTGTGCGCCTTGTGCCCGACGAGACGCTACTGAAGCATGTAGTAATCGACGAAGGACAGTACATTGCTATAATTGCTGTGGACTGGCTAAGCGACACCAGTCAATGGCCGTCTATTCTTGAAGAGTCGCTCAGATCGGTGCCCAAGAACTCTAAAATCATCCTAACGGCGGTCAATTACGAGCAAGCAATGAAGACATGGCGCTCATCCGCAGTGCTGGGCGAACGCGTAGACGCGTGCCACCAGCTCCTGCGCGTGGTTGCACTTAAAAACGCGGCAACGCTCGTGTACAGTATCAACAGCAAGGACGCGCCAATTGATTGGCTCGCAGTCGTTTCCCGCATAAGTGGTATTCTGTTCACATCCCGTCCCAGCCCCGACGAACAGCTCGTTGCCGACCCCGTTTTTGCAGTGTACGCAGGGAACTCAACAGACAACAAAGAGAAAATTCTGGCCCTGAATCCCTCGTTTGATTTTGACTTGGCAATGTCAGGCGAACTTAAACTCGCGCCGCTGGTGGACCCGGTGCCGTCCGGCAGTAACGCCAAGGAACTTTCATTCGACTCTATTCTCGCCGAGTTCGATGAAAAAACACAGAGCACGAACCGGTTGTCCGAGGACACAGCCGCAGAGTCACACCGACTAGTCTACGATGGCATTGGCACCGGCGTCTCCGAGGACCGTAAAGTGATCAGCGAATTCTTCACAAAAATTGCTCAGCGCTCCAGCTGAGAAATGCTCTTTTTTACATTTATTTATTTTCCTGGCTCTTTTAATATCTGTTGCTGAAATGCTTGATGCTATTATCCGATGCTCCGTGCTGTAGAAGTAAGGAGCCCTACCGCCGTGCCCACAGAACAGGGGGGGGGGGGGGAGGGGAAGACAAGACGATTCAAACTAATATCTCCTATCTTTCGCGGCCTTCTAGAAGCCGTCCCTCGACAGCACCGGCTTGGGTCAAGTACCGCACCCATTTGAGAGTGCTGTATTTCATAGAATCCTCTACGACCTGTAGCGACTGCACGCGAAGTCCGGAGCCAGCGTACATATTGATCACAAATTTGGCCGTTATAGGCTCGCCAGCCGCAGCCAGCGACTGGGGGACCCGTATTCGCAACGTCGCCTCGTGCTGCCCCGCAAGCCTGCCGATCTTCCACTCTACAGCCTGAAGCCCGGGCACAAACTTCGCCTTGCCGTTGCTGCACTTGGCCCGCGTCGGCTCGCCGACAGAGGTGGGTATCGGCACCAAAATCACAACATTCGTTAAGTGGTTGCGAGATTCCAGGGGGCATCGAATTTTTATGGAGTGCTCGCCATCAGCGGCCGAATACGAGTTGAGCAGACCCAGCGGCATCTTGATGCCGCGCGTCACGCGGTAGTGCAGCAGCTCAAACTCGCCCTCAGGCGGCACAAACCTCACAAACCCGCTCTTATGAAACAATTTGTGGTCTACACATGAATGAAGCTGGCTGTTTTCCAACACTGTGTCCTGAGATAAGTCGATCTGGCACTGCGGGATTCCCGACAGATGCGACTTCACGGCAATGCGGCCATCGACACTGGCGCTGGCAACAGCACCTGTAGGCTCGTACACGGCGTTTATCTGCTCAATAACGTCCACGTACACTTCGTTGCGACGGTGCTTCACATCACCCGACCGCCACGGCACCTCGTTGACACTGTTCAATCTGGCCTGCCGGCTGCTACCTGACCGGTTGCCATCCCGCGACCCAGTGAGTGATGAAGTTGACGATCCTGCACTCGTCATTGTTCTCTTCAGCGCGCTCACAACCCCGCCTGACCCGCTGCTGGTCCCGCCGTCACCTGCCGCGTCCGCGGCCGAGCCAGACAAGTACTGTCTGAGGACCGTGGGCTCTGTGTTTTGGGGATAACCGAAATCTACAAGCTCGTCCAGGATTTCGTATATCTGTGTGACGTTCCTGTAGCATGAGGCTTCATCGAATTGGCCGAGCTGGGCCGTGCAGATGTCGCACAGTTTATAGAGGAACTCGAACACGGCTGCACCGTCAACATCGTGGCGCGTAACGGCAACCACGAACATGGAGTTGTACCGAATATGCAGAAAACTGGTTGACCCCAGAGTGAGCAGCGGGGTCATTGAGGTCTCAGGCGTCGTAATTACCTGTACCCGGAATGCATCGGTTACAGCACGCCTCAGGCCTTCTTTGTAGACCCTGGATGCAAGAATCTCACCGCGCTGTCCATATATTAGCACGGCTGAAATCATGAGTGCGATTCTCGCAGTGGGAACCAACGGTCTGGGTAGGTCTAATTAATTATTTGATCGGCCTCTCTCGGATATGGGTGGATCACCGAGCGTAGAGGGTAACCGGGCTTTTAATCATTTCATCACTTGACTCGCCGAGACACGCCCGGGTGCCCGGTGGTTACATCTAGGAATAATGTAGGCGAATAATGTAGGTGTGGCATTATCAATTGTCATTATTGTCCTATTAGCACATTGCCGAAGATAGGACCAATCAATGCAGATGCTAAATAATTAGGCTACCAGCAAGGTAATGAGTTTGTGTAATAATGAGCCGCGCATGCTCAAACAAACATAAAGATCTCGTCGTTCACTCTCCATGCTACTTTAGACTTACCACTCAATTTCGGTTTGGCCAAACGGTTGATTCACCTCTAGCTCGTGCACGAGCCCGTCGACGTTTGATAAGTACTTACCCAGCAGTTGCTGCTTATCCTTGGTTGTCTTTCGTGGCACGGCCCACTGATTATCTGGAAACCTCGTTTCCGGCACCAGATAGAAGAAGAGGAATTGTAATATCGTGAGCTTTACTGCCTTTGTTGTCTTTGACTGTTTGAATACGTCGCACACGACTTTCAATCCCTTCAACGACTCAAAGCGGCGAATATTCTCGACTTCTCTAACAAGGACTGCCACCAACACCTCAACCGACGCTTTCTGTATAGAAGAGCTGCTATGTTTGATGCCCTTCTGCAACAGCAGCTCAAGATAGTGGTCACTGTTGAATATGCGCCGAGAGGGTCTATGCAACAAGCACACTCCCTGTAGGAGCCTCAAAAATGCAATGCAAGCAGACTCGCGGTAATCCGTACTAAGAACAAATTCAAGTTGTAGAGCAAGGCGGCCCGCTATATTGAGGGGGAACGAGTCCTGCGTTGCCGCAAATTGCGCGCGGTCTCCCTCCAAAACCAGCAATTCCAGTTGAGACACCGCTTGTTCCAGCCTCTCGGGGGTACGGGACTCGATTTGACTCAGGGCCTCGGAGATTTTGGACTCCATTGTGGCGCCAAACCTAGTTGGACACGACTGGCGATGTTGTTTGTTTACGTTTTCTGATCTAGTCTCGCGGCCTGACCCTAGATAGCATCAGGGTAGGGTGAGCTATGATGACACTACCGACGGCCAAGAGGTTAGAGCGGGTAAGGAGAGCGTGATTATATCAGCACAAATCTTCCTCCTCACCCTTGTTGCCTTCCTGACTGCTATCCTAGTGGGCCCAGCCGTATCGCGCGGGCTCGGTTCAGCCAAAACTGTAACTGCGATGCGCATTGTGCTCATAGGAGACGATGGCGTGGGCAAGAGTACACTTATAACCTGTCTCTTCAAAGATAGGTTCATACCTAATATCGAAGACCAGCTTCCGACGTTGTTCTTCCCGAGACACGATGATTCAACTGTAGCACTTGTGGATACGTCACCGTCTCTGGCGAAACGTCCTCAATTACTGAAGGAGCTGCGCCGAGCCAGCTGTGTTTGGCTTGTGTTCAGCGATCATTATACCATGGAAAGAATATCTTTGTTCTGGCTGCCCTTTCTTCGCAACAATGGCGTAAACTTACCAATTATTTTGTGCCAGAATAAGCAGGACGAATTGTTCCGCGCACACTCGGACCAGTCGCCTAGTGATTCTGATGACGACCCCAATGAAACAGCTTTGGCTGAAATCGAGGAGGATGTCATTCAGATCATGCAAGACTTTAAAGAGATCGAGAGCTTCATCCGCTGTAGTGCTAAGGAGAAGTGTAATGTGAATGAGGCATTTTACTTGTGCCAGCGAGCCATCTCGCATCCATTAGCACCGCTATTTGACTCTAAACTGGGGCAACTCAAGCCGCTGGCTCAAGGCGCTTTAAGCCGGATTTTCTTCCTGTGCGACCACGATCAGTCCGGTTTCGTAACAGATGAAGAGATGCAACAACTCCAGCAACTCGTATTCAATGCATCCTTGGAACCCGAAGAGCTAAATCTCATCTATCAGACTTTGTTCAAAATACAGGAAGAGACCGCTGCGCGTAACAACAGCGCACCTCTCGTCGTGTTCGACCCAGTAAGAGGAATAACTCGGGAAGGGTTTCTTGCTCTTGCGGAGGTTTACTGCGAGCATGGCCGCCACGAGACACTGTGGGCCATCCTGCGACAGTTTAAGTACACAGATTCTTTGAGCCTTGATGATCGGTTTCTCCGCCCCCAACTATACGTTGATCCCCAAAGCCATGTCGAGCTAAGCCCCAATGGATACCAGTTCTTGGTCGATTTGTTCACGCTGTTTGATCAAGATAATGATGGCGGGCTTCGTCCGGAAGAGATGTCGAACTTATTTACCCCGACGTCAGGCATCCCGAGTCTCTGGGTAACGTTAGATTTCCCATTTTCAACTCTGCGGAATGAAAATGGCTATGTTACTTTACAAGGATGGCTAGCACAATGGTCTATGTTTGTATACTTGGACCATCCCAGTGCTCTTGAATACCTAGCCATGCTTGGATACGACTCCAACGGCAACCAACAGGTGAAATCAGCTGTACGTGTCACCAAACCAGCCAGGCGCCGGAATCCACGGTCCACTCTCTACCGTAACTCAGTCATAACCGACCGACAAGTGTTCAATTGCTATGTAATGGGGTGCGGCGGTGCAGGGAAATCGACCTTATTGTCTTCATTCCTTGCTACTGGAGGCGGAAACCGGATCCGGTCCGCCACCAGCACTCATATGGACGAACAAAAGGATCCACCCAAAACAGTGGTGAATTCAGTTGAGATGCCCGGAGGCAAGCAGTGCTACCTCATTATGCAAGAGTTTGAGATGAATGACTTCCAAGACCCAAGCAAGATCGAGGGGTGCGATGCTATTTGCTTGACCTACGATTCTTCGGACCCGGACAGCTTCGCGTATCTTGTGGAGTTGCGTAACAGACTTCCAGGACTTGACAAGATGCCTCTTGTGTTTGCAGCACTCAAGGCTGATTTGGATCGTGTCCAACAGCGTTGTGAAATTCAACCGGATATCTACACTTCGCAGCTAGGAATTGCGGCTCCCATGCATGTCAGCTCAGCGTGGCCGTCAAGCCTAAATGCTCTTTTTGTTCAATTAGTCGATGCTGCGATGCATCCGGGCTCAGCTACACCCATCATTCCGGACGAGGAAGGCGATACTTCTGCTCTTATGATGACCTTTGCCGCGAGTCTTGTTGCAGCTACATCGATAGTGGGGTGGCTTTTAATAAGGAACAAGAACTAAGCGGTGACAAAAGTGTGAATATAGAAAAAAAAGAAGCCAAAATCTTGCAATTATTATGGTAATTATAATGTATTATTTTAGTTAACCGGAAGACTCAACCATTTCACTTCGTATTAGCATATGCACCGACCAAGAGCTCAAAATGATGAGAAAATTCGGCGGCCAAGGGTCCCTCAATGTCACTGAGAAGAGCCGACATGACAAAGTAGTTGTTATACAGGACTTTTTCGTCACCAGATGCAAGGCGCGAAATGAATAGCTCGTATGCTTCAACGATTGCCCGGACGGTCCGGGACAATTGTGGTTCAGGTTCATCGGGACACAATTGGAGCAGGCCCGAGAGAAAGGCGGACGCCAGTTGGGTCATTGGATGAGGCCCTACACCCGTCTCACTGCGTGCGGCTGCTACTGTTGATGACTTTAAAGCCACCATTTCTATGCTTTTGGCGTGGGTTTCGCATGCAGAGATGATGCGGGGCCAGCACTTGTCCTCGCATCTTTTGAGCCAGTCAGGAACCCACTGCTTAAGCGGCGACTGCTGGCAAAGTCTGACCACCAAAAGCAGTCCGAAGGTATCACCAACCGATGCATTGACCCATTTACTTAAAAGGTCTTCATAAAACAACAAGGTCGGCTCGAAGACCTCCGTGAAAGAGCCTAGGTTCTCAGCCTCCGCCACTGCAGCCTCGGATGCAAATGCCTCGCCTAAGGTGAGTAGCAGGCTGCGGACAAGCACCTCGGGCGGATAATAGGGATTGGTAACAGGTGGTACAGCGGTGAGAGGTAGGGCTGGTGCGGAATCCGGGTCGACCCGCAAAGCCGCGGGCCGCGCACCTATGTTATAGGAGTCGACATGCTTAGCAGCCGAAGTACTCATGGTGAACATTGAGACCTTGGCCGGGTTATGTGCCATGACGTTGCCCAGAGGCTTGACGGTATCCATGGCTGCCAGGGGTTGGCGGTCGAGCCAGCGCCCGTACTTGCCAAACAGCATTGTATAGTACCAGCGCATTGTGTTTTTGTACGCACGCTCGAGTCCACTAGCCAAGCGTGGTGTCTGCTTTTGCAGAAACCGCTTGAGAGACCCGTTGTTCACCAACTCAGTCTGGACGACCTGCGCATTCACACCAGGCCTTCGCAGAATTCTCAGCTTCTGCACGTAGAACGCCTTTATTCGCTCCACGGCGCGCGCTATGAGAATCTGGCGCAGGCGCATCGCCCCGGCCCCGGACTTACTACTGGTATCCTGGTCATCGTGCACTGCTTCGAGCACGAATTTGAGCGCGGCGCGGAACTGGGGACCTATTTCGCCGCTGAATATCTCACTTACGATGCCAGCCGGAACGACGTAGCTGTCGAGCAGCGGCTGGAGCTCGGCCAAAGCCTTGTCTCGCGATATCAGGCGGTTGTGTAGCGAGGCGGAATGGGACTGTAATGCGTTCATTTCAACGCTAAGCTGTTTTATATCTTGTCCAAACGCCACCGACTTGGCCTCCAAGTCTCCAAGCGACGAGTTTGCCGCGTCAACGACGCTGATCAGCGTGTCGAGCTGCTCCTCGTCGATCTCGAGGTGCGTCTCATCAATCGTGACATCCGGCGGGCTTGCTGCTGCTGCTGTCCGCAAATCCTCAATAGGAATGCCAATCAACTCTGCCAGCTCGTTCATGGCCCGCCCCGCTGGCATGTTTGGAGGGCTCTCTCTAGTGGTGCCCGGGTGGATAGACTGGCACAGCCGGTATCATGGAGGAGCCTCACTTCGTCCCAGTATGACGGCGCGGCGTCGAAAAGTTAACAGCGGAGGCGGTAGCGCGAGCTGAGCGTGGCAAAGTTGCAAGCTTTATTTTTTTTATTCCTACTGCGTGTACGGACCTAGTAAATAACCAGCCACAAATTCCAGACAGCAAAACATGGAGCCTCGCGGATTGAGTGCATTGCTCGCGTTGGCCTATGTTGGTTCCGTGTACATGTTTCCTGGTGCACGGGAAAGCTTCCGCGATGACGTCGGGGTCCTTGGTCGGCGCGTCATAGGCGTTATAATCTTTACTATCCTGGGGCTGGCTGCCTATGGAAATGATTGGCAACGCTGGGTCGGTATTCACGGAGAGGTAACTGTGCGGCCCGTGGTGCGGGCCATTCTGCTGGTGCACATTCTGTACATGGCCCCACTGCTTGTCTTCGGGTACCCGAGCTTGGCTTTTCCCCGGACAGAGCAGGGCCGGCTACTATGGTTCAGGGATTACCTGGTGGGCCCAATCACCGAGGAGATTGTTTATAGAGGACTGATCGTTTCTATCTACCGCAAGGGAGGCCTGTCCACACAGCAAGCTCTTACTGAGAACTTCATGTATTTCGGATTCGCGCACCTGCATCATGCTGCAATGCAGTGGCTGGGCGGCGGGGTGAGTGCCCGCAACGCGATAACTTCTTCACTTGTCCACTTCGTGATCACGAGCTTATTTGGCACATATGCTTGCTTCCTTCTGATCCGCACTGGTTCTATATGGCCTTCTGTTGTGTCGCATGTCCTTTGTAACTTTTTTGGCCCGCCACGCTTGCGTGGTGGCCCGTTCTGGTACGCGCCCACTCTCGTTGCCGGTCTAGGACTATGGGCCTACTTGCTTAAATATGTGTAAAGTAGCTATTAGATAAATCAGAGCCTTCGGTCCGCGCCTACTGTCTCGATGCACTGTCTCGATGCACCTGGTGTCTCAATGCACTGTCTCGATGCACCTGCTGTCTCAATGCACCTGCTGTCTTGCCCGCTGCCTCGACGCGCCCGCTGTCTCAAAGAGTAAGCCTGGAAATGAGGCCGGCAATCTGGAGCTTCGTGCCCACACCCTCTAGAACGCGCAAATGTGTGAACCCGATCTCCTTCATGTAGGCCAGCCTCTGTGGCTCGCCGAGTTCATCAAAAGTTTTGGACACCCGAAACATAGTTGTGACAATATCCACAGCACTGTACCCCTTCACCCATAAAGATTCCATTTCGTCAAGTGCCACTTCCAGCTCTTTGCCTATACAGGCTTTTAGTATACGAGCTATCACCACCGGATGCGGGGAATCCACTACTTTGAACACATTATCCCCACTAACAAATCCAAAACCCGCCCATGTGGATTGCAGGTTGTTTATCGCCTGTCGCATATCACTTTCCGCCGAGAATAATAGCGCACTCAGTCCATCGTCGCTGTACTGTACGCCCTCTTTCTCAATTATTTGCATCAGTCTTTGGAGCAGTTGCTCATCCGTAAGCCTTGCAAAACGCAGAATGGCGCAGCGGGACTGGAGCGGCTCAATGATTTTGTTCGATTG
This sequence comes from Entelexis stigmatis, assembly GCA_030563545.1. NCBI lineage: Eukaryota > Fungi > Ascomycota > Dipodascomycetes > Dipodascales > Trichomonascaceae > Entelexis > Entelexis stigmatis. The sequence goes on from JAJMJC010000003.1 coordinate 196,307, forward strand.
ATTGCATGCAAACGCAAATCGTGTGGATGATGAGTGGATCTCCATCGTGCGCCGCAGTGCTTGCTGCGCGCCCGGAGTCATGCTATCTGCCTCATCAAGAATGATTATTTTGTGGCGGCCAGGAGCCAGGTTCACCTTTTTCTGTGCAAACGCTTTGATCCGACCACGCACCACGTCTATACCGCGTTCATCACTAGCGTTCAGTTCGAGAACGGCGTCATGGTAAGCACTCCCAAGCAGCTCATGAGCAAGACAGTGGATCGATGTGGTTTTTCCTATACCAGGAGACCCACTGATTATCATGTGTGGCATGTTTCCGTCCCTTGCAATGACCTTCAGTCGTGCCACCGTTTCATCGTTACCAACCACATCTTCCAGCACCCTTGGTCGGTATTTCTCCACCCAGGGAAGCTGAAGTGGTGTACTCTCCGGCTCTATCTTAGCCCTCTTTGCCGAGGGTCCTGGTTCAGGACTTGCCATATTGAAATACACACACACGTTCGCGTAGCTCTTTTATGACCTTAGTACGTGAAGGACGTGTGACACGGGGGTATGGGTTCACTCAGCAGCGCGAAATTGGCGTCTCCAGGGTAGCAGCAGAGCAGCTAAAAGCGATGACCGGCCTCTATTGGTATCTAGGTCGCGCACCATGACTAAAGTGACCGTGCAATTTAGCTTCACAGTGCGGATTCCGGTGAATCCGGAGTTCGAAAACTACGCTTGTCGTTGCTAATCCTCCCTACTGTGTGGCTACTGCGTTGCAGTTATTTGAGGCTGACCTTACTATTTCCTGCAGCCTTGAAACTCGGATATTTCATAGTCTAGTGGAACTCTGGATAGCACGCTTAGAACCTGTTACTGCGTACTTGTAATATTACGGTGGTCATGACGATGTGCCTCAGATTGAATGGAATGTTTCCCACCGAGAGAACGCGTAAAATCTGAAGTTTGATGAGTACATCCGCCAATAGATTGGGCTGTTTCTTATCAGTCTATCTGGACTGGGGCTGGGACAATTCAACACACATGGTTAGTGGGCAACTTCGATATTCTGTCAAATAAGGAAGGTGTAAGCGACGAGTGTCAAAGCGCTGTCGCGACACCAATATGTATACTATGGATAAATATCGTAAAAAAACTAGCATACGGCATTCTTCCTGCTCTAAATAATACGCGTTTTGGTCTCTGAACCACCGTTCTGGCCTATAACGTTTTCGGTGTTTCATGCGCGTGTGATCTTCAACGGCGCTCGATAAGGGCGTAGATACCCTAGACCCAGCATTGATATCGGAAAGCGCCCGTGCCCAACCAGAAAGCTATAAAAGACACTTGCGGCCGGAGCATATAGGCATCAGTTTAACAACAATGGCACATCCGTTTGACCAACTCAGCCCCGCTGAGGCCAAGAAGGCCGTCTCGATTCTTCGCAAGGCCAACAATGGCTTGAGCATCCACATCAAAAATGTGCAGGCCGAGGAGCCGCCGAAGTCCTACATGAAAAAGTATCTTGAGGCTGAGCACAGCGGAACTCCAATTCCTCCGCCTCCTCGTATTGCCTACTGCGTCTTCTATGTCTTGAAGCAAGTTCAAGCGGAGGAATTGTGGATCAATCTTGACACTGAGGATGTTATCAAGCGCCAGAAGTTTGCTATTGGTGTTCATCCTCCATGCGATTTGGCGGAAGGTGACTGGATTGAGAAAATCATGATGGCTCACCCTGAGGTGCACAAGGCATTTGCTAAGCTCGGCCTTACGGAAAAGGAAATCGCGGCAATCTCTCCTGATTGCTGGATGTATGGATGCGACAGCGATGAGATGATGCCTCGCATGGCCAACTTCTTGATGTATATGAGGGATCCGAAGACTAACCATCCTGACTCTAACATCTATGGCCGTCCGCTTCCTTTCGTGCCCATCTTCGATATCGTTACCGGTGAGTTCATTCGTATCGACTGGTGCGCTACTGGAAGTGACAGCGATGACAGTGAGGAAATCAACTATTCGACGCGGAACACCTCTGAGAGTATTGGCTCGACGTATGGAGATTCGGAGTATATACCAGAGCTCCGCCAGGATTCACAGCGCACTGATTTGAAGCCTTACAATGTGATCCAGCCCGAGGGGCCTTCCTTCACCTTGAATGGTAGTGAGGTCAAATGGCAAAAGTGGAGCTTCCGTATCGGATTTAATCCGCGCGAGGGCGCCACTTTGCATGATATCCGCTATCAAGGACGTCCACTGTTTTATCGTCTTGCTCTGAACGAAATGACTGTTCCATATGGCGATCCTCGACCTCCCCTTCATAGGAAACAGGCCTTTGATTTGGGCGATATTGGTGCTGGCAATGTGGCCAACTCACTGGGCCTAGGATGTGACTGTTTGGGTGTGATTAAGTACTTCGATGCTACACTTGTAAAGCCAGATGGGAATGTTGAGGTTCGTCCAAATGTGGTTTGCATGCACGAGCAGGATGACGGAATTCTTCTGAAGCACACGAATTTCCGCACCAATGTTGGCCGTGTTGCTAGACGTCGTATTCTCGTTCTTCAAATGGTCATCACTGTCGCGAATTACGAGTACATTTTCGTATATCACTTCGATCAGGCGGGTGGCATCGAACTTGAAGTGCGCGCAACTGGAGTTGTCTCCACGCAGTATATCGACTCGAACAAAACAACTAAGTGGGGTACTGTTGTGGCTCCGAATGTGTTAGCGGCGTCGCATCAGCACATTTTCAACTTCCGTATTGATCCTGCTATCGATGGATACAACAACACCGTCCAAGTTTGCGACACTGTGCGCCCCCCTTGGGATCATAAGAATCCAAAGGGCACGGCATTCTATAATGATCCGAAGAACGTCGAGGTAAGTGGAAGCGTGGATGCAGATCAGGCTGTCAACCGCTATATCAAGATTGTGAATGAAAACGTGATCAATCCTGTCACCATGAAGCCGGTGGCATATAAACTGATTGGCGCTCCAACTGCTTTGTTGATGGCCCAGGAAGGGAGTGTGGCTCGTAAACGCGCTCAATACGCCACGCACCACTACTGGATCTCAAAGTATAAAGACAACGAGTTCTTCGCAGGAGGGGTGTGGACAAACCAATCGTCTGTCGAGCGTGGGGGTGTAACTGATGCCGTCAATCGTAAAGAAAGCGTGCGCAATGAAGATGTTGTGTTGTGGCATTCATTTGGATTGACGCATCATGTTAGACCCGAGGACTGGCCTATTATGCCAGTAGAGAAGCTCTCAGTCCACCTAGTTCCACAGGGATTTTTCACAGAGAACCCAGGAATTGATGTACCGACATCCACCCAAGATTTCAACCGTTCAGTTGAAGTAAAAGACTGCCGCGAATGCCAGCGCTTATAGTTAGACTCCCGTTTATTATTGAAGTAATAGTTGGTCCATAACCTAAAGATCAAACTCAACTCGAAGCGCAGAAGTATACAGAAGAAGGCTAACGTATTCAACGAATATACATACACGATGATGTGAACCGTATTCACTTCGTCGCGTAAAGCATCAAACTCAAAAAAGACAGGAATACTAGTGCCAGCTACGACCAGTTGAAAAATAAATATTAGGACTTGCTGTTCTCTGGGTAACCGTGCTATGGGGCTGAGCAACATACTGTGAATGGAACTCAAGAGGTCGGGGTTGTCTCAGATCGCGATTCTCACATTGAATCCCTAATTGCGCACTTGTGTTTCCCGTATTACTTGAGTTTTCTGAATCACCGTACTCATAGCTTTGAGGTATGAATGTGGTAGCAGAGATGCCTCCCGAGCCAATTTGGGGCTCGAGAGGCGACTCAGGGTCAATGGGCGAAAGAAGGTCTGGGTCATGCTGTGATCTCATGTGTCCAGGGGCCTCTGCTGTGTTTTCAGCCAAACTAGACGCCTGAGACTCGCTTTGATTTCTGTGCTCAGCCAGTTCTGCGTCACTGCGAACCGGTCTCATAGCACCCGGTCCACTTCTGAGATTACTAGATCGATTTGTACCACTACCATGATGCCCGGCATGACTGGAAGTGGTGGAAAATTTACCTGGAGGCAGAGCAACTGATGGGAGGTATCTAGAAGACTCGTACCCGAAAATTTCAGAAACCTCGTGATGATTGGCTGGCTGGATATGAATATCTTCTTTCGAAGGCTGGCTCTCGTTGGGCTGAGCTACATCACTGTACCCCTCATTTTTTACAGAGTGATTTCCATACGTAATGACGTTTGGGACTCTATACCCAGAAGTTCCATCATGAAGCCATTCCGGTGGTGCCGCAGATGATGGGTAGAAATTGTACTGCTGCAGTAAATTGCCACCCTGTGTAAACTGCGAAGGCGGTTGGCACCTGGCAAGACCCCTTGAACTCATTACAAGCTGCCTACCCATATTTGTATTGACGTTGCCAGAATCGAAAGCTTGTTGCTGATTCGCGAATTCTGCAGGGTAACCAGGGAGGCCATTGTGTGAAGACGGTGGGAAGCCTGGAAATGACTGCATATGTGGCGGCACATAATAGTGCCCTTGTTGCGGCATGTAGTACGGTTCTGGTATGTCCAAGGAAGTTTTGTTTTCTTGAAAGCAGTCCAACAATTCTTTCTCTATTTTCACGCGAAACCTGCTTTCACTCATTGGTTTAATGAGCTTCCCTTGTAATACATCAGGCTTAGTGAAGTATGAAACCAATCGGTAAGATATTCCGCGAAACTTGACACTCATAGTCTTTTTGGCTAAACCGTCTTCAGGATAATCAGCATTTTTGAGCGAGCCAAATAATTGATGGTCTATACCCTCTTGTGTTGATTCGAACGGTTCAGATGGGCAAGAGCTTTGTGGGTAATTTTGTGCATTTTGATAAGCGTAATCATTTTCCTGTGCATCAGACCCTTGAGGACCCGGGTGAATGTCATTTTGCGTGTAATATGTACTACCACAGCAGTTACGGCCAGCAGCAAGCTCACTTGTTGCTTGTGAGCCAACCCCTAGTGATGGGCAAGTGGTATCAGACGAGTATCTTCTGGATTTCGAAATTCGAACATTAGGTTGGCTTCTTAGAGACCTTGGGTTCATATTTGGTAAATCAGCTTGTTTTTGGCCAGTACTTCCTTCTTTCTTTGGAATATTTTTAGTGTCTTGCCGATATACAAGAAAAGGATGGAGTATACGCGATGCCGACCATGTCATACCGTCTGTCCATCGTTGTATATGTCCCTTCATTTCTTTGAAAACAAACACATTGCCAGACTTGATAATATACGGTCTTTCGGATTCCTTTGGCCTTCGATGAGCAAGAGGGAGAACCTCATCAAGCACTAGCTGGAAAATTGCTGCAGCATCATCTGGATCTGCCACATAGTAACCCTCTAGTGTAGGAGTCAAAGTGCTGTAAGCGTTAGGTGTCATTTCTTCAACTCAAGGCGCTACTTTGGAGTAAGGTGCAGCTTTGAATTCTATTCAACAGGTTGCGTATGTTAGTTTTCAAAAATCTCCCTGAAGTCCAGCGCTAGAGTGAAAGTTTTATTTGAGACACGCGCGTATCTCAGAACTTCTTTGTTCGTCTCACACTGCGAACCGTACCACTGAGCGCAACGGAATTATATGAGTCGGTTGATGGCACAACGACGACAAAAACCAGCACTTCCGTTATTCCTGTGCTCAAGTAAATTCAGTGTATCAATATTTTCTTATTGAAATTCCTGGGCCTGACCTTAGTCTTTGGTTTAGAACAAGGTGGAGTCCAACGTTAGAGTCTTCGGAGAAAGCAACCTATTTAATATCCAACCGTGCATACATGTTATTTCTATTGTGAATGCATCTATGTCGCAATTAAGATTTAGGTTTGGTGGCAGCAGCGTTTACATTGTCGGTGCGCTCGCTCGCTGCAGTACGCATTGATTAGGTTAAGGGTATAATCTAGCGCGGGGGAGATTGTATCTACAGTAGTGCGCAAAACGAACTAAAAAGAAGAGTGGTTAGGTAGTAGATATCCGTTTATACGATTCAGATGCCCCTTGTTTTATTATAACCATTAAGAAGCTTTGAACAGATATTTCTATGTCTGAGTTCTCGCCGTGCAGCAGTGATGATGCTCTGGGTTCGCTAAGAGATTACATGACGGGCAGCTGTGCTTTGTTAACGCTACTTCAAACTTTAATAAATAGACAGTGCGTCGCGGCTTCTAGATAACCGGTGTCCGGCGTCATAATAAACTAGTGACGTAGGCGGAATTTTTTGAGTGTTCTTGAATATCTAGTGTGTTCAACTTTAGTAGTGGTCTTCTTTTACCAAAATTTCTTGACACAAACATAATGTATTTGAAGCGCATGATAGTATTTGATATGATGCGTAACCCCTCCGCAGAAATGCACGTCGATAAGGTTTGTGCAACCAGTTTAATTGCAGTGGCAGAGCCTTGCACAATAAATCTTTGAATTTGCGCTCAGCCTAGGCAATTTTCACAGATGCACATAGAATGCTCAGAATGAATGCATAGAACCACCACGGGTATCATTTATTTATAAAGGCATACACTTTCTTGGGAGAGGAAGACAGAAAGCAGTGGTGCATCTAGGCAATAAGTAAATTATTTTTATTGCTTCCCAATGGCATGCCGGGACAATTAAGAGGCTTCAGTGAATACATGATTATAAACTACTCTTGCTTTGGTAGTAGGGAGGGACCCGAGTCAGATCCTCGGTATCTCTCTATGAAAGCACGCAGCTGCGGTCGTATAACAGTGCGATAGAAGATATAGAACAGCACGAGGCCGCCAACGACCTTGAAAATGAGAAACAGGGAAGAAGTGAGCGACCCATTTTTATGATCAAGCTGCACAGCATGGAATTTCTGAGTGCGGTGAAGGGCCATGGGCACACCAGACAGCTTAGTCTTGAAGTGTCGGATAGATGTAAACACCGCTTTAGAATCATGTGCTTCATAGCGGTGAAGGAATTCGACGAGATCATCGAACACCTGTCTATCGTCCTGAATCGCCACCAAGTTGAATTCATCGACATATATTCCATGATAGAAGTCCATAATAACCACATCACCCACTTTGTGGTGCGAAACGTCGACGTATTTCGCGAAGTTGGTTTGCCATAGCCGAATCGGTACATAGGCGAACGCCAGGTCTGCTATGAATGGGGCTTCAATTTTTTGTTTCATGAGGCTCAGAGCATATTTGAACTTCGATTGGCGAAGCGCTGCATCGTGCTGTCGCAATCGGTCGATCCGCATTCGGTTTTGATCATTGATTTGTCGCTCTTTGTAGAACTCCCGCATCTCATGTCCGAGTTGTTTATGTGCCATAATTTCCGTGTCTTCGTGAAGTACAGGAGCATTACCTGACACTATCTTCACGGCCACATAGGACGCATACTCAGATTGCTGAATAGGCTCTAATGGCTGCAATTGAGACCATTTAGAATGGTGCGCCCATTCGCTCACCAGTTTCGAGTCCCTAATTTTGGCCGGAATATTAGATAGAGGGAAGTCGTACCACTTCAGAGTCGCGTCCGGCGGTATTCCTAGTGCATCAACCAATACAAAAGCAGTGCCACGATGTTTGATACCGGCCATTTCACGTAGCTCGGGGCTATCTGAGCGATACAGCTTCCCACCCCATTCAGCGATATTGATAGCGACCTTCATCAAAGACACCCAATCCTCAGTCATGACGGAGGCATCGTAAAGGTAGACGAAAGTAGTCAGATTTTTGTCGAAATTGTAAAGGATCTCCTGAGTGAGCTGATCATAGTTTTCAATGGGTGCGATCTGTGCCTTTGCTACTTTCACTGCATATTCCGTCAGTCCATCAACAGTGCGCGGGCCTGTGTACTCATCCAAAGCAACGGGACCACGGTAGTATTTCATAAATGGATAGTGCGTGATTTTCTCCGCTTCACACAGCTTAGCATTAATTTCACAATTGACAGCGCCCGCATTCAGCTTTCCTTTAGTCAATTTTGCGAATTCCTCGAACACTGGCTCCAAGGCTTGGCAATGAGGGCATTTAGGGGAGTAGAACTTGATGAACCACGGCTCGCCGCTCCGCTTAACTATTTCCTCAAGTTCAGTGCCCTTAAGCTCCTTAACTTTACCCATAGAGTAGCTGGCTGCGGCATTCTCAGCAAAGTAAGCCGGAGGCTGTGCATTAGGAGCTCCCCATGTACGGAAATTGTGATGCTGCTCGGGACTCTCGCCAAAGATCAACAAGCCTGGATCTTCGTCAATGGGCTGGCCCAGAGTATCAAGCGTGTACTTGACAACATCAGCAATGGCAGGTTTTCCCTTGCCATTATACTGGGGCTTCGGAACGGTGGGGCCACTCATATAGTTGGGTTCTTGGTTAGGACCAGCGCCCTCTGGAAGCGGCTTACCATCGAACCCTACAGCAGATACATCAAGGTCGTTCAGCGAGAATCCGTTGAAATCGGACAAAACCGCAGCACGCTTCAGAAAAGTGCGCAGAGACATGGTGTCTTTTGCGCCGGTGTACTCGTAGAGGTACATACCATCCTGGTAAATTCGCATAGAAGGAACTTGAACAATGTTCTCAGTTTGGCACAAAGAGCTGTGCTCACTACAGTCAGCACGGCCCCAGTTGATCTCAGGAATATCTCGAGCGAAGTTCTCATGCCGGTCCCATTTCTGCTTCATAGCCTCACATTCTTCACAGTCGGGTCCTACAAATAAAATGAACCAACGGCCAACGTTATTGTCAAGGCCAAAATCACTCGGGACCAGAGACTTGACAACCGGCGCCGTGGCAGCATTTGCGGCGTCTCCTCCTGAGGGACGTTCGCCCTCTGCGAGGCTGTCGCCCTTCGGCGCAGAATCACTAGCAGCATCTACTCGAGGCTCCTTTTCTCCGGTGTGTGCATTTTCAACAGTTTCTTCGATAGGACTAATAGGGCCGGAATTTGCCCCAGAATCCACCGCTTCAAAAGCTTTAACCTCTGCAATGAGCTCTGGAGTGGCCTTCTCGAATGCCTCAGAGAGAGCGGCATCCCCTCGCTTCGCGAACTCGAGAGCGAAGACCTCGAGGTCTTGCTCGGTGGCACCGGGGTTTCCGTAATCATAAATGCGTTGACCGTCTCGGTAGATCCGAAGAGTGGGATATGAAAAAACATTCTGAGTGCTACAGAGGTCGCCGTTCTCTATGCAATTCACGTTGGCCCACTTGAAAGCGGAGCGGCCGGCTGTGGCTTCATAGGCGGCCGTCCACTTCGGCGCCAAGGCCGCACAATGGGGGCAGTACGGGGAGAAGAACTTAACAAAGTGGGTACCGGCCATTTGATCAAATTCGACAGGAGTCAAGTCAGGAGGTCCCTCAGGCGACGTAACGTCGCTGGCTCCGTCTATTGGAGCGCCGCGAACGGATACCACCAAGTTAAACGACCATAGCCAAGACAACAATAAATACGTCCACATGTAGCCCCACCGAGTTCGATAAATACCTAGCAGGTTGAGTGGAGACGAATCTGGCACTGTCGATCAGCACGCTGCCGAGAGATACAGGTGCACAGTGAGTAGAACGAGGCTCTCGCGTCGCGTCAAAAATTTAAAGATAGACCGGAGGCTACAGGACGCTTACCCATCAGTCAGCAGCACGTATACGTTATGGGCTAGGATAAGAGTGGTATCGTTGTGTGGCTTATAGTCTATGAGTTGCGCTTTACACCCCTTATCCCGCCGGAGCGTACTGACGTGTCATGTTTACTATCGCTGAAGTAGCCCAAGAAGTCTTAACCGTCCACGAGGTGTCCTTATTAAATCGCGATATTTACACTTCAACCTCAAGGGCATTTGGGCAAGATGTGCGATCGTTATAGATAACTTAGCTCATAGCTAGCTCGAGGACGGGGGTGTCGACGCGTCGTTCATAGATATGCCCTCACCCATTAGGGTTATAATTGCCCTCCTTCAGCCTCATCCTCCAGATGCGATCGTCTGACAAGGCGGGCGGGCGGGAGGGTCGAAGCTGCTTCGACCCTTTGCTTATCCAGAATGACGTGATAGCGACTGCATCTATCTCCTTATCGTCAGATGAACAGTGGTCTGCCCCGGCCCTATCACGATCTCTGGTCTTGGGCGTTGACGCCATGACTTAACAAAGGAAATACAAAAATATTACCTACAATAGAAAGCTGTTGCTCACCGCAGATATTTGAGAGACTTGCACAGACTTGCACGCACCCTCTCTCACATACTTGCACGCTCGCTTCTACACACATTTCTACACACACGCCTGCCTTGTCATCATGATATTGCTGACATATCTACACTCACGAGCGTTTCTGAGGGTGGAGGAATCTCTAATCGTCGAGCTCGAAGTGCAGCGCTAATGCAGCGTCGGCACGGCATACGCCCTCCGGTTTCGGCCATTCGCGGTCAACGAGCGTGCGTCTATATGCGTTATTTCAACGCCCGACGCCCCAGATCGATGCTCACGTAATGCTCGATGCATGCATCGGCAGGCTTAGCCGATAAGAGAGAGCCTAATAAGAGACAGAGCTTTCCAATTACTATCTTCATCTTCATACACTAGAAAGATGCCTCTCACTATTGCGATTGACCGTGGTGGAACGTTCACCGATGTGTATGCCAATAACAGCGGCAAGGAGTTTGTCTTCAAGCTGCTGAGTGTTGACCCCGCAAACTATAAGGATGCACCGACTGAGGGTATCCGTCGAGTGCTCGAGCTTGTGCGAGGCACAAAACTTCCGAAGTCAAAGCCCATCGATATTTCTGATGTAGAAAGCATTCGTATGGGAACGACCGTGGCGACCAATGGTTTACTCGAGCGTAAGGGCGACCGAGTGGCTCTACTCGTAACAAAGGGCTTCAAGGATATCCTTACTATTGGACAGCAGGCGCGGCCGAACATCTTCGATTTGAAGGTTTCGAAGCTTCATTCTCTATATGAGGAAGTTCTTGAAGTCGATGAGCGTGTTGTCCTCGAGGGCGACACTTCCCCAGAAAATGCGCCTGTCGTTACGGGGATCAGCGGCGACCGGGTTCACGTCACCAAGAAGCCGGACATTGAGACTGTTCGCAAGGGCTTGCTGAAAATTTGGGAGCGTGGCATCAGGTCCATCGCTCTGGCATTCCTCCACTCTTACACCTTTCCCGACCATGAGCTGCAGGTTGCTGCTATTGCCAGAGAAATTGGGTTCACCAATATAAGTATCTCTTCGCAGCTGCAGCCCATGATTAAGCTGGTCTCCCGGGCCAATTCTGCCACTGCAGATGCCTACTTGTCCCCGATTATCTCGCGGTACTTGATTACCATTGCCAATGGGTTCGTCGGGGGTCTTGAGGCGTTTGGAGATAAGCTTCTGTTTATGCAAAGTGACGGCGGACTCACCAGCTCTAAAAAGTTTAGTGGGTTGAAGGCTATTCTGAGTGGCCCAGCTGGCGGTGTGGTAGGTTATGCTCGCACAAGCTATGATGGTTCAAAGCCAGTCCTTGGGTTCGACATGGGAGGTACTTCTACGGACGTTTCGCGGTTTGGGGGAAAGCTCGAACATGTCTTTGAAACCACCACTGCTGAAGTAGTTATCCAGGCTCCTCAACTGGCGATTGAAACAGTGGCTGCGGGTGGTGGTAGTATTCTGGCTTGGCGCAACGGCTTGTTTGCCGTAGGTCCTGAGTCTGCAAGTGCCCATCCCGGCCCGGCGTGCTACCGTAAGGGTGGTCCTCTCACGGTCACTGATGCGAATTTGCTGCTAGGCCGCATCGATGTAGACAGCTTCCCCCATATCTTCGGCCCCAACGAAAATGAAGGTTTGGACACTGAAATAGTGCGCTCAAAGTTCGAGGAACTCGCTGCAAAGATTTCAAGTGAGATCGGCGAGGTCAAGTCAGCAGAGTCGGTTGCACAGGGATTTCTTGACGTTGCCAATGAAACAATGTGCCGCCCTATCCGTTCCTTGACAGAAGGAAAGGGGTATTCAACCAGCGGTCACGTTCTCGCAAGCTTTGGAGGTGCTGGTGGTCAACACGCAGTCGCCATCGCTCGCACCTTGGGTATTTCTGAGGTTGTCATCCATAAGTATTCATCGCTGCTCTCTGCGTATGGCATATCGTTAGCCGACGTTGTCAGCGACGTGCAGAGCCCAGTTTCCGCGACACTTGGAGGCTCTGATCCCGATATTGGAGATCTTCACAAGAGGCTCGACGAGCTGGTGAATGAGGCTCAGAGTTCCTTGATTGCTCAGGGCTTTACCGATACTTCAAGATTCGTGACCGAGCGTTTCTTGAGCTGCCGCTACGAGGGTTCTGATAGTCTGATGATGATCAAACAATCGGATGACGGAACGGTCGAATCGTTTCGCAAGGACTTCATCGCCACTCATCGACAAGAGTTTGGTTTCTCCCTGGAACGAGAGATTTTAGTTGGGGATCTACGAGCTCGTGTTGTTTACAAGACTAAAGTCGATGAGGGGCTGCTGCTTCCGTCCAGGCGTGAGAAGTACAATTCTGTGCCGGCTTCTCGGCATCAAGAGATATACTTTAATGGCAGCTGGACGAAGTCTCCGTTCTACAATTTGGGAGATATTCCAGTGGGGAGCGAAGTTTTAGGGCCGGCCATGATCCTTGACAAAACGCAGACAATTGTTGTAGAACCCGGCGTATCTGCAAAAATCCTCCCCAGTCATGTTGTGCTTGATATTAGCTCTGGTAGTCAAAAGGCAGTGGATCCCGCAGACCCGACGGTTGATCCCATTCAATTAAGCGTGTTTGGACACCGTTTCATGAGCATTGCCGAGCAGATGGGCCAGACATTGCAAAAGACATCTATCTCCACGAACATTAAGGAAAGGCTTGACTTCAGTTGCGCCATATTTGCCCCTGATGGCGGTCTTGTTGCGAATGCACCCCACATTCCGGTCCACCTGGGCTCTATGTCCTCAGCTGTCGCCTACCAGAAGTCGTACTGGGAAGGGAAACTACAGGACGGTGATGTTCTAGTTGCCAATCATCCAGCGTATGGTGGATCGCATTTGCCAGATATAACTGTGATCACGCCTGTGTTCGCTCCGGGTACGAATGAGATTATTTTCTGGGCTGCTTCGCGTGGGCATCACTCTGATATCGGTGGAATTACAGCTGGATCTATGCCACCTTTCAGCCAATATTTGTGGCAAGAAGGTGCGTGTATTCAAGGCTTCAAAGTGGTCTCAGGTGGGAAGTTCGACAATGATGGTATCGTGAAACTGTTATATGAGGACCCCGCCAAATTCCCAGGTTGTGAGGGCTCTCGCAGCTTATCAGATAGTATATCCGATCTGAAGGCCCAGATAGCTGCCAATAACAAGGGAATCCGGTTGCTGCATGCTTTGGCGGATGAGTATTCGCTCCCGATTGTGCAAAAATATATGTTTGCAATTCAGGACAATGCCGAGTACAGTGTGAGGCAACTGCTGCGGGAAGTGGCTAAGCATGTTGGTGAACCTTATGAGCTGCACGCCCGTGATTATCTTGATGATGGGTCTCCGTTGCAGCTTCGCATCACAATAGAGCCCAGTGCGGGCTCTGCGACTCTTGACTTTTCTGGCACGGGCCCGCAGTTGTTTGGAAACCTCAACGCGCCAAAAGCCATCACCTATTCGGCGGTCCTGTACACCCTCCGCTCTATGATCTCTCAAGATATTCCGTTGAATCAAGGTTGCCTCAAACCACTCCAGATTATCATTCCTGAAAATTCATTCCTCGCGCCAGGTCCCGACGCAGCTACGGTCGGAGGAAATGTAGAGACGAGTCAGCGAGTTACCGATGTTGTTTTCCACGCGTTTGGTGCTGTATCAGGCTCGCAGGGTACTTGTAATAATCTCACTTTTGGTTGTGAAAAGTTTGGGTATTATGAAACGATTGGAGGAGGAGCTGGCGCTGGTCCTGGATTCGATGGCCAGAGTGGTGTACAGGTGCATATGACGAACACCCGCTCTACAGATCCGGAGATCCTTGAGAAGCGGTATCCGGTGATACTGCGCCAATTCTCATTGCGCGAGCATTCAGGTGGTGCTGGAAAGTGGAATGGAGGAGATGGCATTGTGCGTGATCTGGAGTTCCGCTACCCGGTGCAGCTCTCTATTCTGAGCGAGCGCCGTTCTCGAGCTCCCTATGCACTTGAAGGAGGTGAGCCCGGACAGCCGGGGCAGAACCTTTGGGTCACTGCAAGTGATGGTGTGAGCAAATCCTTGGGGGGTAAGAATACGGTTCAGGTTCAGCCAGGAGACCGCATCATTATCAAAACACCAGGAGGCGGTGGATATGGGTTGCCTCCAACAGCGGATCATGCCAACAAAAAAATTAAAACGTGAATAAGTTTGACACTAATTGTACAATATGTATTACCGTACAGTAAACAGAGATAGTATTCATTACTTCCCATTCTTTTTTTCTTCCCAGCAACAACAAGTCTGTCAGGTCTATTAACCAAGGGCACGCAGTGTTAACTCCACGGAGGCGAATGTACAGGCTGAAGCAGGTAGGGCCCTAAGTAGTGTGGGTGTTATTCCGGTCCAGAAACCGCGGATTCCAGCTCGCTGCCAAGTCTTCCGAGCAGCATCCAAAGCTCCCTGATATCGACTGCCATTGATTGGTTCGCTTTGAACTTGCGACTTTACAACATCAAGAGGGTATGAGGCTATCCACAGAGCTTCACCTGCTAGTGCGCCGAACAACATCAGTTTCCAAGTGGGGACATCTTCGCGCTTGACTCCGTTGCGCGTCTGGGTGCTGATTAAATATTCGAATGTCAGGAACCAGGTACCATAAGCCTGCACTTCTCTGATCGCTGTCACTAAACCGCCCCGGTAAAGCTTCTTGATGCCGTGTTCGCGGAGAATGGATCTCGCAGCATCAATTGCGCCCGAATACTGTCCAACTGATGATCTTTGCGCCTGCATAAGGATACGTACGTGCTCAATGGGAGCCGTAGTGATCGTGTTCGCCAGTCCTGCCACTGCGCCGCAGGCATATATACCCGGGAACGTTTTTGACCATGGAGAAAGCTGGCGCTTCGCCTCGTGAAACGCGTAGAATTGGACGGAAACACATGCACCCACGCCAAACAATGGCGCACTTGTGCCTTTGTAAAACGCCAGCGGGCCTTCATTTTTCAGAGTTTGGGTTACAGCCTCATACATGGACGAGTATTGACCGGTTTGCATCCGTACCTTGACTAGATCGAAAGGCTGGCCGACCAGTACTTGGACGGCTCCGCCAACAAATCCAGCAAACGTATCCTTGGCCTTTCGCTGCAGCGAGTGGTCCTGCGCGCTCTCAAAATTGTCTACTTCGCTCATGCTGCGACCGCTGCTCTGTAACTGCTTTTTTTCAGCGGATCGAATCTCTCACGTCGAATATCTCACGCCGCAGGGATTCCAGAAAGTCATGCGCTATCGCGCAATACGGCGCTCATTCACGACGACAGTCACCACCGTCAATGATAAGGCAAATAGTCATCAATAATAAAGAATAGCTCGTACTTGGAGAAATATCCTCTACAGTGAATCAGCTCACGGCACCTGTGGCTACCGGGCAGTAGTAGCAGCACGCAGGTGTCACGGCGTGACACTGTGCTTACCGTACATCTGACTAGCTTACATACGATAGCTGTTGTTGACAGACACACCGGCACAAGCAACAAGAAGATGCGTTAAGAAGCTCGGCTATAAGAACTGAATCAATGAATATTAGTGAATTATAGGACGATTTCAATATATATGTGTAATTACCCCACTATACTGCACCAGTAGGTCCTTACCTCAATGCAACATGTGATATAAACGAGTGCGTCAGCACAATTTTATCTGATATAATCGCAGGATGTCGTGGATGTCGTGGCTATCGTAATCAAAGAAGTAGAGCCGCGGCACCGCCAATAGCAGCACCGACGAAGGCAGTGCCCGGCACGTAGTTGAGAGCACCGTTCGCAGGGCCAATTGAGCTAGAAGCTGACGAACTACTAGCCGGATCCGGATCTGAAGAGTTGCTAGGCGAGCTACCATTTGTAAGTGGTGTCGGGTCAGGTGTTGTTGTGTTACCCGGGGCGGGGACCACCGTGGAGTTGTGCTGTGGAGCGGTCGCATTGCTCTGCGGATCAACAGGTGCCGTTGTGTTGGGTGTCGTTGCGTTAGGAGTCGTTGCATTAGGCACAGTTGCGTTGGACACAGTTGCGTTGGGCACAGTTGCGTTGGGCACAGTTGCGTTAG
This sequence comes from Entelexis stigmatis, assembly GCA_030563545.1. NCBI lineage: Eukaryota > Fungi > Ascomycota > Dipodascomycetes > Dipodascales > Trichomonascaceae > Entelexis > Entelexis stigmatis. Next base: position 212,539 of record JAJMJC010000003.1, read on the forward strand.
GCAAAGTGGCATTAGGCACTGTAGCGTTTTGGGGTGCACGGAAAGCAATGCCGGTGGCCTCCCGTGTTAGAGCATTGAGAGTCTTCGTGATCCGCACAAACTGGGTCGCCGATACAACGGTCGAAGACTCTTCGGCACTTGCAACCGTTGCAACAGCCAACAGCGATATAATCTGGGTGAACATAGGTGCTCAAGCGTCGGCTAATACTCTGTACGCCTCCCTACTGGGCATGGCTCTTATATAGGTCGCTTGTGAGGCGTCATTTTTTGCATTAGATATCTGAGCGTATGTAAACATATATGTAGGGTATTTGTAGGTTAGGGTATAAATTGTACCGACGAACGGCTGTCAGAATGTCAGACATGGTACACTCAGCGAAACTGCTCGACGCCAAAGAAACCATCCAAAGGAGCACCGTAGTCACACAGCCCTAAGTATGGATTACAACTGACCCTGGCTCATTTCTGCTGCCAGAGGATGGCGAGAAGGGCGCCAACCCTGAACGGTCGCCTCCGGAATAATGACTAACATTTTCAATTTACCTGCGTCTGAGGTTACGGGTAGCGGTACGGGTATTGTCGGGCAACACCGACCGGTCGTCGAGCTACGGCAGGAACAAGGATGGAAAAATGTCATAGTCATGTAGGTTCACAAATTAGTTTGTTTTGTAAAGATCAGCTTGCTTATCACGCTCATCAACAGCTTCAGTAGGCGCTTTGGCGCCACCGTCGCTGTGGCAAGTGTGCGCGGCAGCCGAGCGAGATTTTCCCATGAGGTAAGGGTCTTATCACGTGGTATCATGAAAAGTCGCTGTTGGCTGGGTGATGACGGCAGGCTTAGCATGACTGCCGAACGTCCAATAAACTTCTCCCAGGCATTTTAACTATGAGTTCGTTGTAAAAACTGCTCTGCTTAGCTATTTTTTTCCTTATGTACGAATGCCCTGTAAGTGTTACAAACAACCTTGTGGTACCTAATCACACTTCACAGTAGAAAACACGGTGCCAAGATGACAGCAGCCTATGTGCCCATTGGCTCATCATCTGGATAGTACATGTGGCATCTATTAAATCTGACTGGGATCTGTCAATCTGCGATAACTTTATTAGCGATGATTTTATTTAATGCACGGCAATGATTGGCTTACTATCGGAACTCGTTGGGGCGCAGTCAGCAGTTACGCTGCTACTGCAGTTCCATGCGCATTGTAGCACACACCACAATGTGTATCAATTTAGGAGCATATACACTTTGCAATCGGATGTTCAGCGTGCCGAGCTACTTTCATCACTTCTGTTAACACTATGTAACACTACAATCGTATTTATTGTCACATTAATTATCACCTTGTGTAAATGAAATTGTTGCCTCTCAGTGGGGCGCAGCAGCTACAACAGTCACCGAAGGTGCCGCCGTAGTGGGTGTGTGCCATTTCGTACCGATGGCCGCTGCTGGTACCATGTAGCAGGTGGTTTCCGACATACGGTGATAACCCCGTGCCCAACAAAACACCTCCTTTATTGAAGTAAACATTACCCGGGTGTAAACATCAACGGAGGATGTCGTTCCTGCAAACACTGAACAAGGGCACGAGTCGCGCGTTTCGGAACAAGTCCACCCGCGGGGGTGGCCCCAGCGAAGCGCTGCGTGAGTTTGCTCAGGCGACGCTTGGGAGCGATGCTCTGAAGGAAGCAGTGAAGTTGCCGCCCGGCGAGAACGAGAACGAATGGATTGCCGTGCACGTTGTGGATTTCCATACTCAGATCAACATGCTTTACTCGACAATAACCATGCTTTGTTCTCCCACCAGCTGTCCCAAGATGACTGCAGGCGAGAAATACGAGTACCTGTGGCAGGACAGCAACTCGGTGAAGTTCCGCAAGCCAACGAAGGTCAGCGCACCAGAATATATTGAGAACCTTCTGAACTGGACCTACAGCATTTTTGAGAACCCTGCCTACTTCCCAACCGAGCTGGGTGTTGAATTTGCTGCGGACGCGAGGAGCATGTTCCAGCAGATCATGAAGCGGCTCTTCCGCATCTACGCCCATATTTATTACCACCACATCAACCAGATCACAGAGTTGAATCTGCAACCGCATTTGAATACGTCGCTCAAGCACTTTGTGCTTTTCTGCAACCAGTTTCAGCTTGTGCACCAGAAGGAGTTCGAGCCTTTGCAAGACCTCATACAATGGCTGCTCGAGGATCAGCAACCACAACAATAGGCTGCGTCCCATTGGACAGGTGGTCATAAATGCATTTTTAGTGATCGTAGAATAACAGTTACTTCTCTCAGCTTCGTTTCGCACGCGCTTCTTTTTGGTTCGTTTTCCTTTTACTTTGTTCTTTTACTGTTCCGTACAAGAACTGAACAATGGTGTTTCCTTGAAGCCATATTAGTTTCGGAGCAACGGTTCCAGAAACACATACCGCGTGACGCCGCGACGCTCCTCAAGCTCCACTGCTTTCCAGTACATCTCTTTAGCGTCATCACGGCCGCCAAGGGCCTCGTAGAGCATTCCGCGCGCAAACCAAGCCTCCGCTGCATAGCGGCCCGGGTGACGAGTGCATGCTACTTCTAGAACGTTAAGGATGTTGCGGGTCTCCTGATGGTCGCGTTCCTCGCTAGACTTTTCTGAAGTGAGCATGGCTATGCCGATAGCCGCGGCAACATGGATAGGGTCGGCATCAAGGGCGAGGTGGTAATGCTCTATAGCACGTTCGGGTCGGGATTCGCTCTCTATCTGACCAAGAATGGTGTGCATATTTGCGGTGTATGCGAGCTCATGTTCCGAGGAACCGAATTTGCGAGCCTCATCAATAGATTCACGAGCCTCACTCTCAAGATTGGCCCGCGCGTACTGCTGGGCGATCCAGAACCAGGCGATCCCAACAATGCCGCGCTCGTAGGCGCTGATGTTCTTTACAGACTGGTCGCGAGCGGGGGTTTTCGTCGAGCTCGCAATCGATTCAACAGTCTCACGTCGACGGAACGGGAATATCCTCCCCCAGGTGTGGTGGTCGTGCGGGCGGGTGGTGGTGCTGCCTCCGTTTGTTCCTTCGTGTTCAGGCGACGCGCCGAACAGAAACCCCACCATTTCCACAAACTCTGGTAGCTCGTTCAACGCAACCTCTGGGCCGCGAGTCAGCTCGAGCAAGGCAATGTGAGTCTTCTTCAGCTCTATGAGTGCCATCTTATCCAGCAAGCTATGTGGCGACAAGTCTTTACTCAGATATGCCTCCGTGAACATTAGGGACTCCTGAATCTTGTCCTCAGCGCTCAGCACCTGAATAAACAGCAGCGCAAGCCGCAAGTGATCAGGGTTCTCGGCCAGCGTAGTCTTGAGCAGATTGAACGCCTCGGTGGGACCGGTCGTGAGGGCCAGAAGCTGGCCTCGTGCGTAGATCGTCTCCACATCCTTGTCTCCGCTCTCGGCAAACTTATCGAACCATTTACGGGCTTCTCCCAGAAGCTCTGCATGCGTCTTGTCGTCAACAGACACCAGGGCCTGCCTTAGGGCCACGCGGGCCCTGACGCCTGAGTAGAGCTGCTCGATCTCGGCCTTGTCGAGGATGCTCAGGTCCATGATTTCCTTGAGTTGGACTCCGAGCTTGTCGATCCGCTCGTGATCGAACCTGGCCTCGCCCTCAAGCACAGTCAGTACAAGCCCGAATATTTGCTTCGTTCCAACCGGCTCGTCGGGGTACGAGCGCGCGCCTGTTTTTCGCTTCAGCAGCTGAAGCTTCTGGTTGGACACGTACGTGTCGAATGCCGCCAGTCCCTCGACCGTCTTGTTCTCGACGAGCAGGATCTCGGCCATGAGGCGCATCAGGACTGCCGAGTTGAACGTCTTTGTGCGAATGGCCTCGAGGAGCTCGGTTCTCAGAGCCTTGGACTCGGTCCTCGTCTCGCGCCACGCGGCCACCTTTTGCTCGGCATGTTCCTCCACCTCTCTGGTCTTATCCATTGGTTGTGTGAAACAGTGCTTCAACTAGTTGCGACGCGTGAAAGTCCCGTTGAAGTCCCGCTCAGAATGGGAGGGGAGAAGGGTGATGGGAGGGCACCATACCGCGCGCTTCTCCACACTCCCGGCGGGAGAGGGTGGGCCCCGCTGAGTCAGCGACGATATCGTGCCTTCCTCGTTCCCCGGGTCCCAAGGCGTGTGTGGGAAGGGTCTGCTTGACAGCCATTGAGAGAGGCTGCGCGTGGTTACGGACGCGAGGTACAAATCAGGCAGCGGCCAGTTGATAGAACTAAACATATGGACCATGTGGTCGCTTTTTGAAGGAACATCGGGCTATAAGTTTACTGGCTGGCCACCGCGGGGCCCTCCGGTGCGCACCAATGGCGTAGAAGACATTACCGAGAAGCAGCGAGTCCCGGCAGAATCGAAGCTGGACCACCTAAGACAGCTGATGGGGCAGCACAAAGTCGGAATCTATCTTGTGATGGAGCAGGATGAGCACACGAGTGAGTATGTTGCCGACAGAGACCGCCGCATCCGATTTGTGTCCGGATTCCAGGGATCTGCCGGATTTGTGTCAATTGGACAAGACTGGGCCGAGCTGGCAACCGACTCGCGGTACTATCTAATTGCTGAGAAACAATTGAGCCGCGAATGGTCGCTGCGGAAGCTGGGCCTTCCGGATGTTGCGCCCTGGGAAGATGCGGTGGTAGAACGGGCGACCAAGTCCGGCGTGAACGTCGGTGTTGATCCCAGGCTGATAAACAACGCTCTGGCCACTAAAATAGCTGCGGCTCTACATGAGAATGGCAGAGAGCTCGTGCCGATATACACAAACTTAGTGGACCTTGTTTGGGGCGCCGACCAGCCGGCGCTGCCTGCCGTGGAGATCGAAAGCCTGCCGCCGTATCTCACAGGAGAGCCGGCAAGTTCCAAGGTCGACTTTGTGCGCAGGACGCTTGCCGACGCTGGCATGAAAGCAATTGTCCTTTACGCTCTTGACGAAATCGCCTGGCTCCTGAACCTGCGCGGCGGCGACGTACCGTACACACCTGTGTTCAAGGCATTTGTGATTATCACTCCTGACAGAGTGGTTCTCTATACTGACCGATCTAAGCTTAAGCTGAACATGGACGACCACGAAGGAGTGCATGTCTCGGTGCGGTCCTATTCGCGATTCTTTGGCGACATAACATCGCTTCCCGCGGCAACTTGGGTCCCTGGAAGTGGATCGTGGGCCATCATGCAGGCGGTGGCCAGCAAGGAAACAAAGACGAGCATTTCTCCTGTGAATCTGAGGAAGGCAGTTAAGAACGGTGCAGAAATCGCCGGCGCGCGCGAGGCGCAACTCAAGTGCAGCATCTCCATTGTGAAGTACTTCGCGTGGCTCGGCAGACACATCGAAGACGGGCTCGACGAGTTCCAGGGCGGTGAGAAGCTGCTCTCCATAAGAGAAACGTTGCCTGACTTCAAAGGGAACTCCTTCGAGACAATCTCTGCGGTCGGGGAGAATGCTGCTGCACCGCACTACGCGCCCGAGCAGGGAAATTGTGCACCGATTGTGCGTGACAAAATCTATCTACTCGACAGCGGGAGTCAGTTTTACCAGGGATCAACAGACATCACGCGCACCGTCCACTTCGGCACGCCCACCGAGGAAGAGAGACACATGTACACTCTGGTACTAAAGGGACAGCTCAATGTGTCTTCCCTTGTGTTCCCCGAGGGCACGAGCGGGTTCAAGCTCGACATTCTTGCCCGCCAGTTTCTGTGGGAGGAAGGGCTCGACTACGGCCACGGCACGGGCCACGGCATTGGGTCCTTTTTGAGCATTCACGAACTGCCGCTCGGAATCGGAATGTCGGCGGGGCCGGAGTCTATTCTCGAGCCGGGCCACCTCGTCTCGGACGAGCCAGGCTACTACGCCGCGGGGAAATTCGGCGTTCGTCTGGAGAACGATATTCTTGTTGTTGAGGCCCACACGAAGCACAACTTTAACAACAAAAAGTTCCTCAAGTTTGAGATTCTAACGCTCGTTCCCTACGACCGGAACCTGATTGATGGCGCACTGCTCACCGCGAAAGAAAAGACGACGTTGAACGCGTACCACGCCAGGTGCCGCGAGGCATTGATACCCTATTTGGACACGGCCGAGGAGAAATCTTGGCTTCTAGAGCACACAAGCGAAATTGCCTAGGTCTCTGCGTGAGCAGAATGAGCCCCGGGGTGAACGCAGCCAGGTCCGACCCTCGGACCGAGGCACGCTTTCCTCGGGATAATTGGCCCAGGTGCAGGGCTGACGACTTAATTAAGGAACGCACATAATATCGAGAACTCGTAGTCCTGCTTAGCCGTGAATGTAAACGGTGCCTTCGTTGCTACGGCACGCGGGCCGCTCATCGAGCATCCGCCGGATGCCACATGCGGGGCGGCCGCGTCGGCCAATCACAGAACATGTATTTCTCCGCTGCTACCCCACGTCACGTGCGCAAATTCATAATCAATAAGACCCTCCTCGAACTCAGGCACTGGTCTAATTTGTGTTACCAGGAACAAAATTAACCGTCACTAATAATGTTGCTGGCACGTAGCTGCAGACTCGCGGCCCCGGCCACAAGGACCGGTGCGCGGTACCTACAGACCAAGCCCATTAGACCGTGGAGCACACACAGACTTACCACGCCGCAGGCGGGCCCGAAGCGTGAACAGGAGGAGACTGCCCTCAGAGCATCGGCACAGATGCAGGCACGGCCGCCTGGCGCGCAGCCGACGGCCGCGCCAAAGCAGGCCCAGAGTGCCCCCCAAAAGCCGCGCCGACGGCCCCTCAAACCGCTGAAGGCGGCAATAACTCTCACGCCCAAGGCTGTCGAGCACCTGCAGCGGTTGCTCGACTCCCCGGAGCCCAAGCTGATCCGCATTGGCGTTCGAAACCGCGGGTGCTCTGGACTGACATATAATCTGGAGTACGTTGACCGGCCCGGCAAGTTCGACGAGGAGGTGGTGCAGGACGGCGTGAGGGTTCTCATCGACTCGAAGGCGCTGTTCTCGGTGATCGGCTCCCAGATGGACTGGGTGGACGACAAGTTGTCGTCCCGATTTGTTTTTAATAACCCGAACTCGAAGGGCGAGTGCGGGTGCGGCGAGTCCTTCATGGTATGAGCCGCAGCCTCAGCGCTGTCGTGAGAGGGGCTCTTAGCAGGACTTCGGGCCTCCTTCTTGGGTGACGCTTTTTTTCGCTTTTTATAGATATATTTATGTTATGATTATGCTGCATGCTCCTCTAAAATATGATTCGGCCATAGCGAGACATCCAGGAGTTGTCTGAATGGGTCAGCGTTTGCCAATGACTGATTTGTGCCATTACATTTCAGGCTCCGGTTTGCGAGCCGGTAGACTCGAGGGCGGAAACTGCGCGCTTCCTAGAGATAGTCGTCAAGATGCAGAATACATAAACATAAGTTAATTAGATTTACACCCAGCGCTTAGAGCTCCTCTATGCGGTCGGTGGGGGTGGGGGACGCCGGGGCTGCTGCGGCAGGATCGAAGTCGAAGTCAAGAATCTCGAGGAATGTCATGTCGTCACGCGAGACGGCGGCAATGCACCGCCGCGAGTCGAAGCTGACCTGCCAGATGTGGTCGAGGTTTGTGAGCAGGTCGCGCACGAGCTTGCCCGAGCGCACGCTCCACAGCTTGAGGTGCCGCTCGCTACCACTGACGACGCGGCGGTGGTCGTGGTCGAAGCACAGAATGGCTGTGTCGTGCCCCACCAGCCGGTGCTCCAGCCGTCCGCTCTCGGGGTCCCAGATGCGGAGAGTCTTGTCGGCGGCGGCCGACACAAGCGTATTATCGCGGAGCCCCAGGAGGCCCACAAGGCCGGTGTGGCCGTCCAGAGTGTAGAGCTGGGTGCCGGTCTCCAGGTCCCAGACTTTGATGCAAAAGTCGAGCGACGCCGACAGGCAGCGGTTGCGCTCGGGATCAATGACGGTGGCATACACTTTGTTCTCGTGGCCCTCCAGAATGTGGCGGCAGCGACGCTTCGCCAGGTCCCAGACCCGCACCTTGTAGTCGTAGCTGCCGCTCACGGCGACACTGCCGTATCCACTCACCGCTCTCACGGACTCGTCGTGGCCCCGCAGCTCTGCCAGGAAAAATGGGTTCTCCGAGCTGCTCTCGCCGACGGGGGCAATGTATTCGGGGTCGTCTGCGTCGGGCAGGCGCCATAGTCGCAGCGTGGTGTCTCGGGACCCGGTCAGGATGACCGGGTAGTCCCTGCTGTTGTCGTTCTCAAGGGGCATGACCACGTCCAGGCACCGCACCGTGGCACGGTGGCCGCGAAACACATGGGTACATCGGTTTTTTTTGAGAGACCAGACCCTGACGGTGTGGTCCGTGGAGCCGCTCACGAGGGTGTCCTTGCCGACGCGCTTCAGCGCCCACACGCCGCCTTCGTGGCTCGTGAAGGCGTTGAGCAGGACGCCAGTCTGGGTATCGTACACGTTGAGGTGCTTCTTGCCCTCGGTGCTGGCAATGATGATGTCGTCGCTGAACTCGAGGCAGGTGATCACCTCGCGGTCGGGGCACTGGATGTTGTAGCGGCGCGGGGTTGAGGTGGGGCACATCCAGTTGTTGTGGATGAGGAGCAGTCGCCGGAATATGGCCTTGTAGACGTTGACGGGCAGCCCGAACGCGTTGCAGGGCTGTATTATGTTTGGGCACGACGGCGTGGGCCAGCCCTCGTAGCCCCAGCGCTCGCGCACGGCGCGCTGCATGTCCTCGGGCGTTGCCTGCAGCTTCTCCTTCTCCAGCAGGCTCTGCCACAGCAGCTCGTCGCTGTCGACGAGCTTGTACCACGCCTTGCTCACCTGCGCCGCAGCAGCCACGGACTTCACGTCGAGGTTGCGCAGCACCATGCTGGCCAGCTCGGCCGGGATACGCGTTAGGATGTCGAAGCGCAGCGCCGCCTCGATCTCGTTGTACATGGCCGACAGCGTGCTCCGCGTGCAGCCGCGAAACAGGGTGAACAGCTGGTAGCGGCGCAGGCTCTGGGGCAGGTCCTCGAACGAGTGCGATATGGCAGCCATGCGCGCCATTATGTCGCCGATGTCCGCCGCGGGCTCTGCGAGGCGCTGCTGGAGCGGGGCCGGCTGGAGCGGGGCCAGCGGCTGCGCTAGCTGCGCTGGCTGCGTCGGCGGTGCCGGCTGTGCCGGCTGGGCTAGCTGCTGCTGCTGCTGCTGCTGCTGCTGCTGGGACTGTGCCGGTGGCTGCTGGTACACAGTTAGCGGCAGCGGGCTGAGCGGCATGAGGCCCGGGTGGAGCGGGTTGCTTGGCGCAAACGCGCGCGCAGAGACCAGCATGTCCGGCATGGCGCCCGTGGTGCGCGGCGTCGCAGTAACCGGGTCGTCGGGGTCGCCGGGGTCGCCGGGCTGCCGGGCGTCGTCGTCGTCGGGCGATGCCGGCGAGCGCGGCGAGGCGGTCGGGCTCGGCAGGGCCGGCTCGCCGTCGACGGCACCCAGCGCGACGCGGTCGCCGCCCGCGGCGTCGCCGGCGTGGCCCGCCGGGTACGGGACGTGCGGGCGCGGGCTCGGCGACTCGAGAAACTGGTCGTGCTCGTCGCGCTCCGAGCCGAGCTCGGACGCCGACTCGTGCTCGCCGGCCGGCGGCAGCTCGAGGTCCTTCTCCCGCCGCTTCGGCGAGGGGCCCTCCCCGGGCACGGGCCTCGTCACGCGCTTGTTGACGGGTGCCTGCGACGTCTCGCCCTGGGCCGCGCCGTCGCCCGCGTCGGCCCGCTCGCCCAGCTGCTCGCACAGCTGCTCGTCAAACACCCGCACCCGGTCATTGTGCACGTAGCTGAAGCGCTGCAGGTAGTGGGGGGTCTGGGCGTCCATGAGAGGAAATGTTGCAGCCGCGGCCGGCCAGCCCGTCGGCCACCGGCCGTCACCGCCGCTGCTCGGCTGCGGTCGGCTGCTCATTCTCCGTCCTATCTCTCTCGTGTTGAAAGAACGAAAGACGGCCCCGGGATTCGGCTCAGCTGCAGTGGCGCTTGGCTAGATGGCTAGGTGTGTTTGGGAGCTGCGAGTTCTAGGGGTCCTGGGCGGGTTTGAGTGCGGCGGGCGCTTTTCCGCGACACGATACGGCCGGCGCGCGAGCCGCCGAGCGGAGGCCCAGGCGGCCCCGGCCGGGCCCAAACCAAACCACGGCATAACACTAGCAGCAGGGCCGCCAGCCTGCCACTAAGCGCACCTGCAATAACGCCAAGCCGGTCCACGTCTGGAAGGCCGTGAACATGCTGCGTATTCTAGGCACCGCCGGCCGCCGCGCGGCCTCGCGCGCGCCAATGCTGGGCGTGCGCAGCCTCAGCACCTCCGAGTACCACGATATAGCCGACAACACGCTGGAGGCCATAACCCAGGGCTACGAGACGCTGATCGAGACGCGGCCCGAGATCGACGTTGATCTGAGCCACGGCGTGCTGACGCTCGTGCTCCCTCCCTCGGGGACCTACGTCATAAACAAGCAGCCCCCGAACAAGCAGATCTGGCTGTCCAGCCCCGTCTCGGGCCCCAAGCGCTACGACTGGGACGAGCAGGCGCAAAAGTGGGTGTACTCGCGCGACAACTCGTCGCTGGGCGAGCTGCTGCGCACAGAGACCCGCGACGCCACAAACGCAGAGCTGGCCATGAACGAGGTCGACTAGATAGAGGTTAGTCCTTTGCTGGTTATTTTTACATAGTGCATTGGGCAGGAGGGCCGCGCCACCGGCTCCCGCCCGTTTTGAGCGGCTTTAGAAGCATTAACTTAGGTAGTCTCGCGCCCGCGCTACGTGGGCTTCAAAACAAGCACGACGCCGTCGCCGCGCAGAAACATCTTCGTCACAAACCGGTCGCGGTTCACAGGCTTGCCCTTCTTGCCGCTCGACGTGCGCGGCCGCTCGGTCCACATCTCCTTCACGTTCTCGAGCACCATGTTTGCGTGCCGGTCGTACGCCCTCACGCGGGCGAGCAGTTTCTTGTTGTTCCGCAGCGAGATCAGCACCTGGCTGCCGTCCTCCACCGCCCGCTGCAGCACGCTCAGAGGCCCATTCTTGCTCTCGTACTCCTCCAGCCGCGCAAGCTCAACCTCGGACAGCTCGTTCCGGGGCCGATCCACTAGATCGGACATTGGCCGCTCGCTGCCCGCACCCGGCCGCGATACGGATAAAATACCGGCGCCAGCTCCCCTGAACGGAGGCCGCGACACAGCCAGCAGGACCTATTTGGCTGGCTCAGGCGCTCTAATTTTTCTCAATTAGCTTTTTTTCTCGGTTAAATTATTGCACTTTATGCTCGGTTTTTTTTAGGGCGCTGCGGTCTAGTCGTTCAACGTCTCACGCTCAACTGTCTTCCGCAGGGGGTGCACGGTGAGCCGCACGTCCGCCGCTCCTCCTTGCGGCATGCTCAGCTCAATCTCAGTGAGAGGGCGGTCGGGGAAATAGAGCGACGAGCCCACAACGAACCCGTCTTCCGCATAAACCTCGAGCAGGCTGCCATCAAGTACAACCCTCCAGTCGAAGCGGTTCGACCCCGGCGCAAGCGCCGCAGAAAATTGGCCCGTGTAGAACGGATTCGAGAACCCGCGCAGCAGGCTGCGGTCCACCCACATCTGGCTTGTGAGTGCGTCGAACCCCAGCACCAGCTTCTCCCCACCAGGGTTCTGGATGCTGGCATAAACCCGGTTGGTTCCCGGAGTTTCCGTGCCGTTGAGCGGGGCAATTTGCGCTGATATGAGCAGTTCCACGGCAGTATGGTTGCGTGGTAGTGGGACGCGCAGAGTGTCGTTAACAGCCTCTTGGGCCGTGGGTGCACCGCGGCTGGCCGCGCCAATACGGCGCTCGTACGCGGCTGTTTCGTTCTGAACCCTCAGCGTCTCCAGGCCCCGCGGCTGCTGAACAAGCCGCAGATCGCCGAACTCGTTCTCAGTAAGGCTGAGCACGCGTGGAAGGGTCATCGCTCCGCGCCAGGTCTTCGTCGGCGTCTCTTGGCAGTACTGCCAGTTTCCAAACCAGCCAATATACGTTGGCGGCGGCGACGTCGACACTGGCGCACGCTCCTGGTTTACGACCTGTAGAGCATAGTTGTCCTTGGCGAAATCTACCAGACCCACAGCGTAGCTGTCGGGCTTGAATTCCTTCCCGTCGAAGTCGCCCACGAAGTACTGCGTCCCACTACCACCTTGCGGGTAGCCCGGGTTCACTGATACGAATAGCACCCACTTCGTTGTGTTGTTGGCGGTTCTAACCGCCACTAGGTTGGGGCACTCGTAGTCCACGCCAAAGATCCCCGCGCTGAAGTCGCTCAACCAGCCCCAGTGGATCAAGTCCGACGACTCATAGAAGGCAATTTTATGCTCGCGCGCAAGAGCAACCGTCATCACCCACTTGCTTTCGGCGCCAAACCACTGGACTTGCGGGTCGCGGAACTGCGACATGTTTAGATTCAGCACCTGCTTCTCGAAAGTTGTGTCGAATGTTTGACCGCCATCGGTGCTCGCTGCAATCGCTTGGTACTGCACCCCCGGCTCGGCGCGTGTAAATATAGCAACCAGATTTGAGTCTCCCTTTGTAGCAAACAGCCCCGACGTGTTGTTAGAGTCCACAACAGCAGAGCCCGAGAACGCCAGCCCCTTTGTGCGCGGGTCAATCCCAAGTGCTACCGGCTGGTCCTCCCAGCTGAATAGGTCCGAGGAAATCGCGTGGCCCCAGTGCTGGTCGCCAGCAATGGTGCCGTTCGGATTGTACTGGTAGTAGAGGTGGAACCGCTCGAGCTTCGGGTCCCAAATCAGGCCGTTCGGGTCATTCATGAAGTTCTTCAGCGGTGAGAAGTGCACGGCCGGCCGATACAGGACCGCCGCGTTGGACACCATTGTAGCGTTCAAGGGTGAGCCACTTACAGTGCTGATAACCCCGAATGCTACTAAGAGCTCAGCTAATAGCCATGGCAGCGGTGCTGCTATTGTTCTAAATCCAAAAGGCATGGATGAGACACTCCGGCCACTGCTACTCAAGTGCGTAGGATTCGTAGCCTACAGCGCCTTATACTTCCCCGCATCCCCACCTGCAGCATGCATTCCAGTGCGGCGCGTTGAGTCCTCTTTCGTTGATCGAGGACTCCAGCCTGCAGCGCAGATATGCAATGACTCAGGATGGACAAACCCTTGATATGCACTGGCATTGCATGCATCTGGCAAAGCTAATCTATGAAATAAGGCGCTACTTACGCGCCTTCAAATGACCACAGAGCCCACACAGTATGGCTCCTAGCTCACAGAAAGAGACATACAATACTATTTGCTCCGTTCTGTCTCAAGAGCGGTTTGTAAGGTGAACACATTTATGGAAGTCGTACTAAAGAAATACCTTCATACCAAATTCGTTAACATAACTTCGTCACATACTGCTGTGCATCTGCCATAAAGATGTGTCGTGGGGCCACACCTCGGCAAAAACATCCCAAATATACTTAGCATAGAAGACCTCCAGCTCGGCCGCGCTGGATTCTTTTGCGGAACCAATGAAGTCCTCTTCCACGGCCGAGCGGCAGTGGAAGGGGAGAATTACTCTGCGGATCCCAGCAAGATGGGCGCCTAGCAGCTTCTCGCGAATCCCGCCCACAGGAAGCACTTTTCCACGCAGCGTGATCTCTCCGGTCATGGCAAGATCCCGGCTCACTTTGCGGTTTGTGAGCAACGACACGAAGCATACTGTCATCGCGACTCCTGCAGACGGACCGTCTTTGGGAATCGCACCTGCGGGAGCATGTAAATGTATGTCGTGACTGCTGAAGACAGAGGGATCAATGCCTAGGATATTCGCATTCGCTCGGACCCAGGACAGAGCAATGTTGGCCGACTCACTGATAACCTTTCCCAGAGTTCCAGTGAGCTTCAGTTTTCCTGAGCCACCCGGGATTGTAGTAGCTTCGAACACCATAATACCACCAAGCCCACTGCGCATATAGGCTAGCCCATTCACTACGCCAGGTACATGACGCGTGGTGACTTGACCGTTATCGGAGACACGGTTGTCGACTTCGTCATTCACAACATCATCGTGGAACCGCTCAGGACCCAGCAACTCGCGGATGTCATCAACCCCTAGAACACGGGGTTGTGCTACTTCATCCTTGTGGTCCAGAACCTTGACCGCCCAGGCCCGGCATAGCGAGCCAAGTTGGCGTTCAAGGTTACGTACGCCCGACTCCCGAGTGTACGCAGTGATGATAAGTCTCAGCGCAGCGTCATCTAGACTTAAGCTTCCCTCTGAGAGCCCATTGGCCTTAAGTTGCTTGGACCACAGATACTTGCGTGCTATCTGCTCCTTTTCGACATAGCTGTAGCCGGGTATGTGGATGACCTCCATACGATCGAGCAGAGGCGCTGGGATTGTGTCGATCTCATTGGCCGTGGCAATGAATGTAGTTCGGGACAGGTCAATGGGGAAACCAATGTAGTTATCCTTGAAGCTGTAGTTCTGGGCAGGATCAAGAACCTCGAGCAGTGCGGCGGCTGGATCGCCATGCAGCGAGTTTCGGCCCACTTTGTCAATCTCGTCAAGTACGAGAACGGGATTCATCGACCCGGCCTTGCGTAGCCCTTGCACAATAACACCAGGCATCGACCCGATATAAGTGCGGCGGTGTCCGCGGATTTCCGCTTCATCATGTACACCGCCCAAACTCACGCGATACAGCTGACGGTCCAAGGCACGCGCAATGGACTTTGCCAGACTTGTTTTACCCACACCGGGTGGGCCGACCAGCAGGATAATCGGCGCCCCGCTCGCGGAGGGCTGTTTGTTCGTCTGCTGGCGCAGGTAGGACACCGCCACATGCTCGACAAGCCGCTGCTTCGGCTTGTTGAGCCCATAGTGGTCCTCGTCCAATATCGTTTGCGTGCGCCTTACCGAGTCTCTGGTCAGAAGCTGGACCTCGGTCTCGGCCCAGGGAATGTCGGCCACAGTCTCCAGATATGTTCGCAGTACATTTGTGTCTGGCGACATCGGAGGCGCGCGTGCCAAGCGGTTCATGTCCCTCGTCACGGATTTCTGGCCCTCTTTCGGCAAATGAGGCATTATAAGCTGGAGTTTTGACTTGAGCTCCGCCAGCTCGTCATCCTGATGCTGCGGGTCCTGGCGCTTTGGAGCAACAGCCTTTGGACCGAGCTTTTGCACTGTAAGCGAGTTTGACGCACCAGTCCTGCTTTCCAGCAGCTCAATGAGCTCCTCGCATCGCTTGACCGGGTCCAGCTGTTTCAGGAGATCAACACGGGCATCAAAGCCAATTGGGAGCACCGAGCTCAGGAGATCCACGAGCATTTGCGGCGTCACGGCTATGTCCGCCATCTGTAAAAGCGCCGCCGTGCGCGTCGTGAGCTGCGGGTGCCCGCCAATGAACTGCATCGTCACCGCCTTGAGTTTGTCGACCAGCTGTTGCGAGAACTCGGCTGTAGCCCAGTCCTCGGGGTACAACTCGACGACCACGACGCTGTTGTCAAGCCGCTGCTGCACAGCAGCCCGGCACAGCCCGTGCAGACTATGCTCGTTGCCTCCCTTACCGGCAGTCTTGACGACGCGGCACAGGGTACCAATGTCTATCTCGGTGTCACCCGCCAATGGGTACACAAATATGAGCGTTTCTTCAGCCCTCAACATGGTAATCGCTGTGCGTGCTGTGGCCAATGTGTCTTTGTCGGTGGGTGCCATATCGAGGGAGAAACCCTTAGGGAATGCCGCATTAGCTGCAACGCTTTCCACGATTCCAGGGAATATGATATGATCATGAGTGATTCCCACCGAGGGAACGCGCACAACCGCTGCCATTGTCTGCGCAGTATAGATAGGCCAGAAGGGTGAAATGCGGGGCACGGACTCACCGCCACATCGCATATTTGTATAATGCATCACGTGACAGTTTACCGAGCTTCGAGAGCGCCCGGAGAACGATAACACACGCGCAAGCCGCGGCTTCCCCCCCTTTAACGTGCTACTTTCTTTTCACAGGTCCCTAGCTACGGGAAAGATCAGGGTGTAAGAACTATGTTATCCTGTCATAAGAATTGATGATAAATTAAAATAAAATAAAATATGAGAAATACTTAATTTGTTTACGTAGATATGTTCAAGCGGATCCCAGATCTGTCTAGTGAAAACTACTGGTGAAAGCATATTAGAGAGGACTCGAAAGAGAAATTGAAGTGCACTCGAATGTTTTCTTTGATGTACCAGCCTCCTACACAGACTCCGTTTTCTCTGACCCTTCTGAGGCCGTCTCAACACCATGTTGGCCCTCCGGCTTCGTGGGATTGTCTATGTGCTCAGCTGTGCCTACAGGCTTCAAAGAGGGTGCATAGCCACCACCAGCGTATTGAATTTCCTCGGCATTGGGTACGGCTGGCTTCCATGACGTTGTGCGCCATGCTGGAACATTGGACTCCCATAGCTGCGTCACCTCTTCCAATGTCAACCCGTGTGTTTCAGGGAATTGCACGAAGACTTGCACACACATTGCTGCACAGAATACAGCAAATAGAATATAGGTACGCCATGTGATGTTGACGAATGCAGTTGGTGTGAACATACCGATGGCGAAGTTGAAGATCCAGTTCACAGCCGCACATAGACCATTAGCAACCGCACGTTGCTCAAGCGGGAAAATTTCGGAGCAGTAAATCCAGCCTCCTGGACCCCATGTGGGGGCAAATGTCGCCACAAAGAGGTAGGAGATGGCAATAACTGCCTTCGAGGCACTCTTTTGGTCGTCCGGGATCCTGATACGAATCTGGGGGTTGCCGTTCAAGTCGGGGATGGGATGCGAGTACGTGGCGAGTACAGCTGTCATGGCAATCATCCACACCATCATAATGAACGCACCCCAATACAGCAGTCTGCGACGGCCCCAGCGGTCGACGAATAGCAGTGCTGGAATGGTCATTACAACATTGATGATATATTGAATCGAGGAAGCCACAAGATTGGAGTCACCCTCATAACCGGCGAAGGAGAAGATTGTGGTGATGTAGTACATATCCACGTTCATGCCCGTGAGCTGCTGCCACATCTGGCAGCACACGCCAACAAAGGTTCGCCTTTGATTTATGCGGCCTCTGCACAAATCCCACAGTTTGAAGTTGGAGTTTTTCTCGACCACTACTGCTTCCTTGATTTCCTCAATCTCGATCTTGACAACATCTGCTTCTATATCTCCCTTGGCGTTGATGTTGGCGATAATGCGAATCGCATCGTCCCATCTTCCTTGAGCAGCTAGCCAGCGGGGAGACTCCTCAAGTACCAAAGTGCCAATGAAGAAAAGCAGACCTGGAACCATCTGGATTCCCCAAGCAGTGCGGAAGGAACTTGCGCCATTGATGTATCCACAGCCAAATCCGATGTAGAACATGATCAGAATACCCCATGTAACTGCCCATTGGAAACATCCCACAAGAGCGCCACGGATCTTCTTCGGCGAAAGCTCAGCTACATACACTGGCACCTGCGAAGACGCCAGTCCAATAGCCCAACCAGCAATAAGACGTCCAAAAATTAGCTGAGTTATGTTTTGCGCAGAGCACTGAATAGCGGCGCCAATGATCCAGATCCAGGAGGACAACTGCAATACAGGTTTCCGGCCAAGCTTGTCGCTGAGATAGCCGGACGCAAGAGAACCAAGGAACGACCCGCCAGGCATGGAAGAGGTGATGCCAGCTTGACGAGTTGCCTGTACTTCTCTCTTGCCTGTGTCGGGATTGACAGTCCCAAAATAATCGATGTAGGACTGTTTAGAAATAAAGGAGGACATGCTGCTGATGTCGAATCCAAACAGCATACCGCCCAATACAGCAATGGCAGCTGTCACGAAGGGATTATGGACCTTCCATCTAAACCCAATGTCGAAGTATTTCATGGTGGAAAGTATGCGAACGCAGGTACTGGTGCACCAATCTTAGCAGGTACTATGCCCGGTTAAATAGTAGATTGGGCAGGACCCTCACAAGAGCGATCGGCGCAGAAAGAGGGGTACAAGCAGGGATCGTGCATGCTCCTGTATTTGTGGGGATCAACTGCCAGGGCAGGGAGCGAAGTAAACGAAATAAGACGGCGGACTCATGTAGTTGAAACAAGATTAGAGGAGTTTGAGGCTGTTAACGCAATGCCGATAATATCTACAGTGTTGTAACGCTCAAGTCTATAAAAAAGAGGGAACTTCACCTCACAAATCCTTGACTGTTACTAAATTCAGCATCGAGGGTTAGGGGGTGGTGGTTTGAAGTAGTATGGTTTAGGGTTGTACCTGCACAAGCAGCTAATTAGCGGGTGGTCTACACCTAGCCGCGCTCCCGATGCAAGGACAAAACAAGGGTCAAGGCAATATCCGGCACTTGGCGTACTCCAGGCTCGTATGAGTATATAGCTCCTTTGGGCTATAATGTGGTCAGCGGTTCGCGAGAACCCTGTATTCTGAGGCCTTAAGAGCTCTCGGACGTTCCTCCGCACATGTAAACAGGATGCGACAAGAAGCCTGGTGTATAATCATCGGAGGTAGGATTAATTGTGGCTATATGGCTGAATGCGGCAGGTGCAATCTGGACGGTCTGTACGGAGCCCGAAGGGTCGCATATGCGTCCAGACTCTGTGTGGGGAAGGTAACCCCGTTCGATGGGTTGGGGTTGGGGCTGTCTTGGCATTCCTACGTCATCAGAAGAGCCGCCGCGGGCGGGGAGGGTTGCATCATGTCGTCGTTGTTTTGGGACACCGGCGGTTTCTTTTTGACAACTTAGACATCTGAAGTGTGGGTAACGTCTTTCTTTCTTCGGGTAATATGAAATAGTTGATTAGCGTATGTACATGGTGTTTCCTTGTGATGATCATACTATTTTATAGATGTATTTGGGCATATGCCCCAAGCCCATTCGTCACTGAGGTGCAGGTGTGATGAGAGGTGTGATGAGAGGTGTGTTGGAGACGATCAGCTACTCCGATAGGCTCGCTCAAGCCGTTTCATGCGCCAGTGGGGACGTACCCCCGCATTGTCTGAAGGTTTGGTAACATGCGTCGCGTGTGCAGATGATGCACCTGAAGACAGGGTGGGCTAGAGATAAGCCTCTTAAAAGATGCAGGGGGACTGCTGCGTGTGATTGCTGTCACCAGCTGCGCGCATGTGTCATGCAGCTGATTCATAAATATGCTTGTGAATACGACCGCTTCGCGTTTCCTTAAACTACAGCTCTCTGGCTAAGTGTAAGAGGGAATGACGCTCGGTACGAGGAATGGAGATGGTATGCACCAGATTGAACAAGCCGCAGAGGCGTGTGCCCGGCCCTGTGCTATAACGCTGTGTCCTCGGCTTTGTGCGGGGAAGCTCAAGGTGTACTGATCGGTTCGTTGGGTTTTGACGGTAGTGCACTTAATCTAGTTGGCTATAAATAAAAAGAAATAATCGTAGGAGAATGGGGGACGATCACGAAAGAAGGTCAGGCCACAGCTACGTGTTCAGAATCCGAGCCCTCGAAGCGGCTGCGGGACTGCGACGGTGTGATAACGGGGGAGTCTGCTGGCGTTTCTAGCGGGGTTTCTGCAGGAGTGTCTTCGTCGTTCATTACAGGCATGGGCTTGTTTTGGGTTGGGCATTCCTCGTCCTCGCTGTTATCATCGTCGTCGTCGAAGGTCTCGTCTGCTTGGATGCTGTCGTCATCATCGATTTCTCCCTGGTCAATTTTCTCATCCAAATCGACCTCGAGCTCGTACATGAGGTCGTAACAGTCCGCCAGCATTCCATTGAGAATACCCTGGCCTGGGGGCACGTCCCCATCGACCATGAACTTACCATCGGTTCTGAGATTGTCCAGGCTGGCCAACTTCATTTGGTAGGGATAGAGCTCGCGTAAGTTTGAGATTCCGCCAGCAAGCTGGACCTCGTTCAGGCAGCGTTTCATTGTAGTGAACTGGTTGTAGACGGAGGCGAGCGACTCGGCCACCGGCTCGGAGTTGCTGAGGAGGCGGAAGACAAGTGTCCAGCAGCGGCGGGTCATGTACACACAGAGGAACCATACCCGTTTGGCGGGCGTGTCTCTCTTGAGCTGCTCGGCCAGGAACGGTGTCAGCAGGCGCAGCTGCTTGATGTGCTGGTAGACGTCTGTGCCGCGCAGCGTCCATCGGCGGGTCATGACGAACACCTCGAGGGCGGAGATCATTTCCTGCAGCTGGTGGTACGTGTCGAGCAGCTTCGGCTCGGACTCCCAGTCCTGCAGGTTCACGCCGTCGTGGTACCAGTCGTAGAAGCGGTCGCAGTTCTCCAACTGGGTGCGCAGCGGCTCCGAGTGCTCGTTGGCGTCGGTGTGCTCGATGAGGGACTTGAGCTTGAGGTACTTGTCGCGCAGCGCCGGCATGCGATCGCGCGCGAACTCGACGGCGGTCACCGTGGACAGGATGTCTCGTCGCAGGCGGATGGCCTGTGTGAACAGCGGCATCTCGTTCTCACGCAGCGCCGCAAGCTTCTTCTCGGCGAGGCGGTAGCGCCGCTCCGCCTCGGACAGGTCGTTGCGGATGACGAGGTCGACCTCGGGCACGTCGCAGAGCTCGGTATCGTCAGCGTTGGCCAGGTCGCCCGGCTCGCTTACGGCGACATGCATGACCGAGGCCAGGGCGCCCGCAAGCAGGCCGAGCTCCTTCGGCGTCAGCGAGGCGTCCTCGCTGAGGTACCCGAGCAGGGTCTGCATTGTGATGGTAATTGCGTAGGTGGATGCAAGGTAATTGGTGTAGCCGACGGTGAGGAACGCGAGCGAGAACATGAGCACGACGTCGGGCAGCAGCGGGCGCGCTTCGTTCAGCTCGGCCACGGACTTGCCCTTCACGGCGTCGCCGAACTCCTCGTAGAGCTCCGCGACGTGGGCCGGCGTGAGGAAGCGCGTGCGGTCCTGGCGCAGGCTGGAGAGTCGCTGCTTGATCGCGGCGAGAGCCTCTTCCATTGCCGGTCGTTGTTCACAGGGACAGGGGACGAAGGCGGGGCAGGTGGGGCCGTTTGCTAGAAGCGGGGCAAAGCGTTGCGAGTGTTTTGTGGAGGTCCGCTTGCATCAGTAAGGCAAGCGCGTGCTGCTTACCTCAGTTGGGGACCAGCACCGTCTAACCGTCACCACGGCCGCTGCCGCTGGATACGGTCGGTAGGAGAGGGAAGGGAGGCAGGACGTAGGCCTCCCGCACAGCAGCGGGTAAGGGGACGAGGCGGGACCCGGGTGCTGGCGCTCGTCGCAGCGCGCACGCAGCGCGGGCCCGAGAGGGGCGCCTGGCCGCCATTGGCCGCAGTCTCTGCGCCACAGGGGGCGCGAGGCTGCCCTCCCTGAGGGCCTTATCTGGGCGAGGCGGCTGCAAGCGCAACCTCGCACGCTGAGAGTGGGTACGGGTCAGGCGGTAGGGGTCGCCATGGTCCCCCCCGATTAGGCGATGGGTCTTGCAGAAAGCAGAGAAGGGCGCCCGCCCAATGCTGTGAAGCCAAGCGGATCTGCACTGGCTCCGCGCGGGCCGGAGCGGCGGCCGGAGCGGCGGGAGCGTGCGCACGGGAGGGCGCGCGGGCCGCACGCGCCCGGGAATTGGCGGCCATGCTGCGCGCACGACCTGCCGCCATTGCGAGCGAATGTGGTTGGCACACGGGCCTGGCTTTCTCGCTTAGTCGTGCGCCCTTGCCGCAGCCCGACGCGTACGCGTAGGTGATTATTACGTTACCCTTGCCCTCAGGCCGTGAAGCACCCTTCCTCGTCCCTTTCTCCTGTCACCACGGCGATCTCTCCCCTCCCCGCCTCTACTTTCCAGTGCAACCAGGCCAATCACCCCGGAGCCGGGCCTCTGTTTCCTTTTAGTCGACCTTGTTCTGTGGCAGCAGCGGCTCATGCATCACCAGGTAAGCACCACGCAGGAGCACAACGACGCGGTCGAGCGGGTGCTGCGCCAGGCGGAAATGTCGCGGCTCACGCGAAACCTGAAGTCGAAGCTCGCGCTGGCAAGCATGCAGGCCCAACAGCAGGGCCCGGGCGCGAGCCAGACCCCGCCGCCGACGGCGGCCGGCCTGCGCAAGCGCGCTAAGACCCTCGAGGGCGCGTCGCCGGCGCCGCGCTTCATGGCGGCCAGCGAGCCGTCGCGCCGCCCCAGCCAGCAGAAGCGCCACAGCCTGCCGTCCGCCAGCGTCGGGTCGCCACGCCACGGATCAGGCGGGTTCCGCGCGGGGCCGGCCTCGCGCCCGGCCTCGCGCCCGTCGTCGCGCCCGCCGTCGCGGTCCCCATCCTCGCGCGCGCTCTCTGCCGCAGCAATGCCTCCCATGCCGACGCTGTCGACCGCGTTCATGAGCGGCTCCGCGTCGCTGTACGCCGCAGGCCCGGCGTCGGCTCCCGCGGGCGCGCCCGGCGCCGCAGACGCGGCAGACGCGGCAGACGCAGCAGACGCAGCAGACGGCAGCAGCCGGTCGCACAGCGCCGAGCAGGAGCAGCGCGCCGCGCCGCGCGTGGCGCTGCTCGAGCCGCCGGCGCTGAACTTCCCGGGCCCGGACGAGGAGCATGTGCCGGAGCCGCAGACGCCGCCGCCGCCGCGCCGGCGCGCGGCCAAGTCGGCGGGCGAGTTCCCGCAGACGCCCGAGCGCGGCCGCGAAAACGAGGACGGCGCGTCGCTGCTGCTCCACTTCGCGCACTCGCCGGGCCACGCGGCCACGCCGCGGACGCCCGATTTCAACATGAACGACTACCTCCACTTCCAGACGCCTTCGCCGGCGCGCCCGGTGCGCATGGGCACGCCGCGCCGCCTGAACCACTGGGGCTCGCTGTCGTCGCTGTCATCACTGTCCTCCAATATATTCGTGCCCGCGGGCAGCAGTGGCAGCGGCGGCGGGCTGGGCGACTCGGCAAACCCCACACCAGTCAAGGCGTCGAATCTGCTGTCGCCTGCGCAGCGGCCGCCCATGCCGGCAATACCGTCTGGCGCGCAACTGGGACTCGAGAAGAGCCCGTCCGATCTTTAATTTATTCGAGGGCAGCCGCCGGGGCCACCTGGGCTCCGCCGCGCGCCCCACCTAATATGACCTATTTATGACGCGAGAGACATTAGAAACGTAAACAATGATAATAACCCGCCGGGATGACTATGGCGCTGACACGCGGCCGGCGGCCTGGGTCGGACTTTCTGGCCCGAAACGGCACATGTGGGCCACGTTTGCCACTTGTGTGTCAATACCACTTGTTCCGCTTGTCTTCTACTAATGTTCCAATTGTCTTCCATCTGTCCTCCACTTGTCCTCCACTTGTCTTCCACTTGTCTTCCACTTGTCTTCCACTTGTCTTCCACTTGTCTTCCACCTGCCTTCCACTTGAGCTTTACTTATGCTCTTCTTGTACTTTACCTATGGTCGACTTACGCCCCGCTTGTACTCTACTTATGCTCTACTTACGCTCCACTCTGAGCTAATAATAATTGGGATCAACATCGGTGTGTTTATATTTAAGCTGCTATTTATAACCGGACGCTATCTGGGAGGTGTGATCCGCCGGGCCCCTGCTCCCGCTGCGCCATCTGCGAGCGCTCACGCATCACCCGCACTCGTGCCAAGAACCGCGCGAATTTCCTCATGGACGCTGCGCATGCGGGCTTGCTTCCGCTCTAGGTAGTCTGGGCGGGCCGTCGACGCGTTCGCTTGCACCGCCTAAGGAGATCGCGTCTTGGGGTTAGGTCACGTTACCGATAATGGCGCGCAGGGGGAAAAGGATCTTGATGCTGTGCGCGGCTCGGCAACACACGGAACAGACCACACGGGCGGCTGGTGGTGAATTGGTGCCTTTGCTGCGACATTGACCTCCTGGGGCGTGCTGGACGACCGGATCCCGCGGGGTGCGGTCCAAACTAGGCCTCCTGCAGGTCTAAATTTTCATGCGCTTAGTCACGCGCCGCGACATCGCCCTAGCCTTCAATTCCCCCCCTCCCCCCCCCCTGCCGCCGCGCCTGCTTCATCTTTTTGGCACCGATCTTGACGCGCTTGCAACGCAAACAGTCGCTGGTGTAACTACTCTGTGTACCGTCGACTCGCCCGTGGTACCCTCTAGGCGGACAATTTGTGGTACTTTTCACTCGGCGCTGGGAGTTGGACACGCGTGAAGTGTTTTTTTCCCCAGGAGAGCTGCCAAGCATTCACTTGTTGCGCGCAGGCTCGAGCGCTCGTTTATACCCCCCCAACACACAAAGCCGTCGAACACTCCCTCCCCCTGTCTTTCCCCTGTTCCGGAGTGGGAGAAACTCGCCGCTTTCCCCAGTTTATCGGCCCGCTCTTTGCAACACCGCCAGCCCACGCGCACCCGCACAGCAACACACATACAATACATGCGGCCCGCTCAAGGGGTGTACGCGTTTTTTCTCGCCCTCCTACTGACGACAGCGCATGCGACCATACTGTACGACTTCTCGAAGCACGGGTGCTACTCGTCGCTGAGCGGCTGGCAGTCGATGGGCTCCACCGAGCAGCAGACGGCCGGGACCTGCGGCGGCCAATGCTCGGACGGAAACTTCCCGCTGTTTGCCCTCAGCGGCTCCTCGTGCTACTGCGGCTCGGCGTTTCCGTCGGCCGCAGACCAGTCTGACTCGAGCGAGTGCAACGCGCCGTGCCACTTCTACCCGAGCGACACCTGCGGCGCTACCGGCGCATTCGTCGTGTACCAAGTACCCGGCAAGCAGGCCAGCACCGCCGCCGCGCAGTCCACTTCACAGCCACAGACGCAGTCGACGTCCCAGACACAGTCAAGCTCGGAGTCGCAGACGCAGCCCGCGTCGAGCACGTCGGGCTCTGCCGCGTCGACCTCCAGCCCGCCGAGCTCAGCGTCGTCCTCGGCGGCAGCAACGCCGAGCAGCACGTCTGCACCGACTGACTCGTCGTCCTCTGATACCCCTTCTACGACCGCGGCGTCGTCCAGCCAGTCGGCCACGTCGCCGACGTCGAGCAGCGCCGCGTCCTCGACCGCAGAGCCGAGCTCCAGTAGCGCGCAGACCGTCACCGTGACGGCAAGCAGCAGCACCGCGGCCGCGTCGTCGACCCCGTCGTCGACGAGCGCAGCAAGTTCCACACAGGCGTCGTCCACACAGGCGTCGAGCAGCAGCAGCAGGGCCAGCAGCAGCAGCAGCAGCACGGCCAGCGCGACTGCCGCGGGCAAGGTGGACCCCAACAGCAAGGCGCAGTCTAAGAAGGGCGGCGGCCTCAGCGGTGGAGCAATCGCCGGCATTGTTGTCGGCGTGGTGGCCGGCGTGCTTGTTGTGGCCGCACTGTGCGTGCTTGCGTGCCTGCGGCTGAGGCACCGCGACCGCGAGGAGGAGTACTACTCGCCGTCGTCGTCGCCGGACCAGTTCAAGTCCAGCTTCAGCAGCTTCCAAAGCCCGTATCCAGAACGGCCGGTCGTGGACCAACGGCTGAACCCCGCCATGCTGGGCGACCCGCGCATCTCAATAGCATCGCTGGCCGACGCGAGAGATTACTCGCGACAGATATTAAAGGTCGCGAATCCGGACGAAAAGAGCATAATTTAGTTACGATTCCACGACTTGCCGCGGCGGCCAGCAGCCATTCCGTCTGTGTCTCAATTAGCACCCTGCTTAGCAAATACCGTAATGTAAATATTTGACTAGGAGCGCCATAAAATTATATTATTGATATTATTGTGTACTGTTTATTATTTCTCTCCCTAGGCTGGTTTCCGCGAGCCGCTCCGTCGCGGCGTGCTGCATGTGCGCAGCGGTGAGGGAGCATGTGATAGGCGTGCCACGAACCGCTGCCAAAGCAGCCCGATCTTCAGGTGCCATCAGGACATTGACTATACTACTGTATCCCACCTCTATTGCTCTAACTCTGTTGATATACCTCTGTTATTATACCTCTTTTGCGCTATCTCCGTCACTCTACCCCGTTACTATACCCCGTTACTCTACCCCATTATTCCACCCCCATTCTTCTCTTCCTCGACCGCTGCAAATGGCTGGGCTGATTCATCGGACGGCGCTCGTGACTCAGCGCGCGTGGGGGCGCGCGGGCAAAAGCAGAGGCGCGTGCGGCCCTCCAGGCAGCAGACTCCCTTCTCGATCCCCCAACCGATTCCGCAATGTCAGTCGAGCGCGGTCGAAGCCCGCACATTGTGCGCCGGCGGTCGTCGTTCTTCAGCCCGAGCCCGAGCCCGCCGCCGCCGGCCGAGCGCGAGCAGCGCGCGTACATCGAGGACAAGGGCCACCTCAGCATGATCCGGCAGCTGCAGCTCGCGGACTGGATCACGATGCTGAACTGCTACTGCGGGTTCAATTCGATCATCTCGAGCGCGCGCTACATCAACCGCCAGTACACGGTGCCCAAGTACACTTACCGCGCCATGTTCTTCACGTTTGCCGGCTTCTTCTTCGACGTGTTCGACGGCCGCGTCGCGCGCTGGCAGGGCAAGTCGAGCCTCATGGGCAAGGAGCTCGACTCGCTCGCCGACCTTGTCTCCTTCGGCGTTGCGCCGGCAACCATCGGCTTCACCCTCGGCATGCAGTCCACACTCGACCTGCTCATCCTCAGCTTCTTTGTGCTCTGCGGCCTGCTGCGGCTTGCCCGGTTCAACGTCACCGCCGCAATCCTGTCCAAGGGCCAGGCCAAGGTCGCGTACTTCGAGGGCCTGCCGATTCCGTCGTCGCTCGGCCTCGTCGGCATTCTGTTTTTCTTCGCCGTGGGCGGCCACATCCACTCTGCCCTGCCGGGCGGCGTGTGGTTCGAGGGCAGCGCCATCGAACTTCACCCGAGCGTGTTCCTCTTTTTTGCCCTGGGATGCGCCTACGTGTCCAAGACGCTGCGGATCCCCAAGCTGTGAGCCGCGGGCCTGCGCATCCAGTCCTCGTACAGCGCAAGAGACGTGCGCTTTTTAGAGGCCTACAAGTCGGTCTTAGAGTGCTCCGGAAACGGCTCGCTGATGAAGTCTTGGAATAGACGCGAGCACCGAACGTTGTAATAGAAATTGACATAAACCGTTATAAGATTCAATGTGCCCGCACACGTACACTCTTACCAGTTCGAGCCTAGTGCTATCCACTTTCATGCTAGTTCGCATGTGTGACCCTGGTACCTTTGGTGCTTCTGCCACCTCTGGTGCTTCTGCCACCTCTGGTGCTTCTGCTACCTCTGGTGCTTCTGCCACCTCTGGTGCCTCTGCTGCCTCTGCTGCCTCTGCTACCTCTGCTGCCTCTGCTACCTCTGGTGCTTCTGCTACCTCTGGTGCTTCTGCTACCTCTGGTGCTTCTGCTACCTCTGGTGCTTCTGCTACCTCTGGTGCTTCTGCTACCTCTGGTGCTTCTGCTACCTCTGGTGCTTCTGCTACCTCTGGTGCCTCTGCTACCTCTGGCATTTGTACGTAACGCTCCGCACCGGTGTTCACTCGTACGTACTTCTACTTGTGATACTTGTGCGTACTTTATAGCGCTAGTGCGAGTTTGTAAATACTTGTGATTGTGCGTAGCGCGGTGTGGGTATATTCACGGGACCCCACTGCCCCTGTGCTGCAGCCACTCTATCTTAGCTTAATCGTAGAGACCAAGCTTCTTGCGCTCGCGACGAAGCTCGCGCTCCTTGGTCACGCCCTGCACGCGCACCTTCTCCCAGGCAACAGCAAAATTTGCGTCGCTGAACCGCTGCGCGGCGTGGTGCGCCCGCAGACTGAGTGCGCGCTGCTCTGCCGGCGGCAGCGCCAGCGCCTGCAGCATCGCCTCGCTGAATGTCGGGTAGCCGTTGAGGCCAAGCCCGTCGGGGTCGCGCGCCGAGCGGAAAAAGAAGCCCGGCGCGCCCTGCTCGTCCTTCACAATGTCGAACAGAGGGCCCGCGCTCGCATGCACGACTGGAATCAGGCCGGCCGCCATCACCTCCACAACACCCATGCCAAAATGCTCGTTCCACATGGCGTTTAGGCCCACGAGCGAGGACGTGAGAATGCTCCTGACGGCTGCCCACGGCGCGTTCTCCACGATCGTGTAGTCTGCGTCGGTCAGCCCCAGCTCCAGTGCAAGAACGTGCAGGCCCTGCACGCGCAGCGCGTCAATGTCGTCGCGCACCGAGCCAATGAAGATGAGGTGCGGCTTGCGGTTGCGCGTGGGAATGTCGCTGGACTTGCGCGCGATCTGGCGCGCCTTCGCAAACGAGCGCAGCACAAGCTCGTGGCGCTTCTCGGGGCGGAACTGGGCCAGGTACACCAGCGCAGGCGACCGCTCCTTCTCGGCCGCCGGCTCGGGGAAGTCCTGGACGGCGCTCGGCGGGTAGACAATCGTAGAGGGCTGGGGCCAGTCCAGGTGCTTCTGGGTCCAGGTCGAGTTCGTGGCAACAGTGTCGGCAAACGAGCCGGCCCAGCGGTAGGCAACGTTTAGAAGCTTCCAGTAGGCGTACTTGGCCAGCCGCCGCGGGCTGCGCAGCAGGCCCTGGGCACGCACGCTCGCCAGCATCTCGGACTGCACGAACGGGTAGTGCACGTACGCCACAATGGGCACCTTGGCAAACCACGACACCACCGGGTAGCTGAACGCCAGCCCCGTCGTGTCCACAAACACGTCCGGCATCAGGTTCGAGATCGCCTCGTAGCCGAGAATCATCATGCCCAGCGCCTGGCCCAGCAGGGTCAGCGCCACAAAGTAGTCCGCCTCTACAAGCCGCGTCTGCGTGAGGGCAATAAACACAATCCGGTTTGCCTCGGGCAGCGAGAACGTGATGCCGAACCGCGCAGCCACCTGCTCCAGCACCGTCGCCTGCGTAAGGCCCTTCTTCGACGACACATAGATGGCGGCCACCGCCTTCGTGTCGTCCGTCACCAACTCCTTCACGGCCGCCCACAGCACGCGCTCGCCGCCGCCGCCGGCGTCCGCCTTCGGGTGCAGAAAGCCGTAGATGAGAGGACGCTTCTCCAGCTTCGTGATGTGCAGCGTGTCCGTGCTCATTTCAAGCAGGTTTGTCAGGGCTGCCGGCCGCGAGCTCGCCAGCACGAGCTGCCGCCGCAGCGTAGGCGTGCGCACCGCCGTGGGCAGCGGCGCGCCTGTTCCCAGGGCCAGCCCGACCACCTTCTCGAAATTCGGCGGCGGCCGGCGCAACTGCATGCGCAGGTACTTGCACGTTATCCATATGGCAAGCCCGGCTGCGGCAAGCAGCACCCCAGAAACCACGTAGAAGTCGAGCATGCGCTGTTGGCAGAATTATTTAATTCCGGATGTGTGTGGTCGCCGCGCAGGGTAAGGGGAAGTGCTCGGGCGCCCACAACGCGCGCCCGGGAGCGCTGTGTGGTGGCCTGGCCGCGCGGCCCACGCACGGACAGGTTCACAATGTTGTATCAGATGTTATACGAATAAATAGGTTCACAGAGTGGTATATGGCGGGCTCTATGATACTCAACGAGCCTCAGGGAATCCCTAAAGTGTCCCTAAAGAGTCCCTAAAGAGTCCCTAAAGAGTCCCTAAAGTCCCTAAAGTCCCTAAGAGTCCTAAAGAACCCCTAGAGTCCCTAAGTCACAAGGTGACACTCTCGGCCGAGTCTCCAAGGCGCTGGTCACACGCGCGGCACTTTCTGTCCGTGGCTTTGGACGCCTTGACAAAACAGCTCTCGCAGCTCAAATGGCCACAGGCCAGCTTCACTGCGGCCTGCGGCGGGTCGCATCGGCAGAACACGCACTCCTTCGTATTCTCGGAGGCGCCGCCCCGCGGCCCGCCCGCCTTGGTGCTCTTGCCCGCAATGACCCAGTCTTTGGTGGTGGACGTCGCCGCCGCATGGTCTTCACGCTCATGCAGAAACTTGCAGGAGTCCCCGTAGCTACATGTGCCTCTCAGCTTGTACTGCTTGCAGATGTCTCGCTGGAAATCCACTGCCATTGACGGGCGCACATGCCCCTCGTGCGGGCCTGTCCGCAGATTCGCCGGGCCACGCGCCTTGTCTGCCACTTGTGCAGGCACTGTTGTCCTAGCACCTGCAGGCTTGTTTTTTGTTGAGTTAGGGTCACTCATGGCCTCCATCTCTCTTTTCTCT
Source organism: Entelexis stigmatis (assembly GCA_030563545.1). Taxonomy (NCBI): domain Eukaryota; kingdom Fungi; phylum Ascomycota; class Dipodascomycetes; order Dipodascales; family Trichomonascaceae; genus Entelexis; species Entelexis stigmatis. Next base: position 242,562 of record JAJMJC010000003.1, read on the forward strand.
GAGTCCTGGGTCGGCGATTTCTCGCGCGGTGCCTCCTCGGCAGGGGGCTCTGCGCTGCGGGCCGATCCATCACCATTTTGGGTCACCGGCTGGCTCTCATTATCTGCATCAACAACACGTCGCCGCTTCGCGCTTGATCCCGCGCTTGCCTTCGATCGGCGAGCCCATACTGGCCCCATAACTGTCTGCCGCTCTCGGTCCCACCGAGAAGGACTAAAAGGGCCGTTCAAACCAAAGTGGGCAGACCACATAAACAAAGAGGGAAGGCAGGGGCATTCAGCCACAGCGGCACCACGCAACCACAGCGGCACCACGCAACCACAGCGGCAAATTAGACAAACCAAAAAAGAATAAAGTAATCTAAAGGCATAAAAATATAAAAAGAGGAGAGCCCGGCGCTCTGTTCGTGATTTTAGGATTCATTATATCAGCTCGGTTTATAGAGAGGCTCCGTGTACCGCTGCAGGTACGCCAAGTCGCGGCCGCTGACATGCGGGGATAGCGTCTTGCGCACCTTTGCGTGATACTCGTTGATCCACTCCACCTCGTCAAGCGTGAGCAGGTCGATGTCTATTAGTTTTAGATCGAAAGGAACAAGAGTGATTGTCTCGAACTTGAGAAACTCCTTGCCAGCAATCCGGTTGGTGATCTGCGCCGGCGTCGCCACCAGCAGGCTCTCGATACGGATGCCGTACTTTCCGCTGCGGTAGTAACCAGGCTCGTTGCTGATCAGGTTGCCGGCCTCTATCTCCGACGACGTGCGCGCAAGGTTCGACCCGATCCCGATGGGGCCCTCGTGCACATTCAGAAACGAGCCCACGCCGTGGCCCGTACCATGCATGTAGTCGAAGCCGTAGCGCCACAGAAACTGCCGCGCAAATGGGTCCAGCTGGTACCCGCTTGTACCCTGCGGGAACACAGCGGTGGCCAGGGCAATGTGGCCCTTCAGCACCAGGGTGAACGCCTGCTTGATATCGGGCGGCGGCAACGATTGGCCGAGCCAGATGGTGCGCGTTGTGTCCGTGGTACCAAACGTGTACTGCGAGCCGCTGTCGAGCAGGTAGACCTCGTCGGCCGTTATGGTCTTCGAGCCGTCGCGCGGCGGCGCGTAGTGGATCACCGCCGCGTTCGGGCCCGAGCTGGAGATTGTTTCGAAGCTGAGGCCGCGGAAGTTGGGCGACTCCTCGCGCAGCTGCAGAAGCTTGAGGCTGCCCTCGTACTCGGAGATCTGGTTGCCAGCGGTGATCTCGTCCTGGAGATACGCGAAGTACCGCACTACGGACAGGCCGCACTCCTCCTGGGCGCGCTTGGCACCGCTGATCTCTGTGGCATTCTTGCGGGCCTTGGACGCCTCGACGGGCGACGGTCTGCGAATCACAGATGGCCCCGCCGCGTCGACAAGCGCCCACGACGACGAGCGCGGCACCCAGATGGCCCTGCCCGCTTTCGCCAGCTCGCCGAGGTCGGCGAAGATCTGCGCGTAGGGTCGCACGCGAACGCCGTCGTCCTGCAGCGTGGGGGGCAGCGGGTGCTCGGCGGAAACGTAGAGGGTCGCCGCCTGCGGCGTGACAAGGGCGTAGGACTTGAACACAGGGTTGTACTGGATGTCGGAGCCGCGCAGGTTGAGCAGCCAGGCCACCTCATCGAGCGCCGAGAGCACAATGGCGTCGGCGTGCGCAGGCTTGAGCTGGTGCCGCAGGTCGGCAAGCTTGCTGCCCACGGACTGGCCCGTGTACTCGGTGGGCAGCGAGAACACGGGCGCGCACGGCTCGGGCGGGCGGTCCTCCCACACCAGGTCGACGAGGTTCGGCTCGATCTGGCGCAGGTCCGCGCCGAAGTCGAGGATCTCCTTGGCGATGGCGTAGCTGATGAGCCGGCCGTCCACGCCGATGGCCTCGCCCTCGGCCTTGGCGCGCTGCGAGATCGCCTTGACCCAGCCGGCCACGCCGCTCTTGCCCTCCTTGCGCAGCGTCCAGTTCGCGTCGAGCTGCGACCCGGCCTGCAGCCAGTACCGCCCGTCCGTCGCCAGCTCGGCGTACTTGTCGCGGCCAACAATCGCCGTCCCGGCCGAGCCGTTGAAGCCCGTGATCGCCTCGCGCCGCTTGTCGGCAGGACTCACGTACTCCGAGTTGTGCTCGTCCTGGGTCAGCACAAGATAGTACCCGAGGCCGTGCTTGGCAACAACGTGCTGCAGTCTCTCCAGGCGGTCTGCCGGTGTGCTGCCGGCCATGTGTCGTCCGTCTTAATATTCCCTCCGGGAAAAAAGAGCCAAGAACGACAGAACCAAGAAAAACAGAAGGGGTCAAGCCGCGCGCGGCGTGTGCAAGGGCCCCAAGTGGTGTGCGGTGGTGTGCCGCGTTGGGAAGTGGGTCCCCCACGCCCTTCCCATCTCGCGATGTCCAGCGGGCTTGGCCATATCCCGGAGACCGGCCGCCGCTACAGTTGCGAATGGAGCGCGTCGAGCTGCTTGTGGGCCAGCTGTACAGCCCCACCGCGGCCCCGGAGACGGTGCAGAGCGCGCAGCGCGGCATCCAGGAGCTGCAGCGGTCTGCGGACGGCTGGCGGCTCGGGCAGGCGCTCCTCCACACCAGCGACGCCAAGGCGCAGTTCCTCGGCGCCCAGACGCTGCTCGTGCAGCTGCACGACGGCGCGGGGCTGCCGCCGTGGCCCGACGTGCAGGCCACCCTGGCGGCGTGTCTCGACAGCATCGTCGACCGGCACTACGCGCCGTTTGTCGCCCGCAAGCTGCTCTCCGCCGTCGTCAAGGCGTACATGGGCACGGCCGCGTGGCCCGACCTGCCGGCCTACGCCGTTGCCAGGCTGCACGCGCACCCGCAGTACGTCGCCGACTTCCTGACCGTCCTTGTCGAGGACTCGGAGCTCGACGCAACCGCCGCGCGGGCAAAGCTCGTGCCCGAGGCCTCGGCCGTCGCCCACCAGTACTTCGCGGCCGCCGACCTCAGCAATGACGCCGTGCTGCACGCGTTCACGGTCTGGGCCACGTCCTTCTTCGACGTGTTCTCCGACCTGGTGCCGAGGCTCCTGGCAATGCTCGGTTCTCAGCCTGATCCGGCTGTGTACGCGGCGCTGCGCGAGCTGTACGTCGTGCACTGGCGTGCATGGGCGCCGCAGGACCGCCGGTCTTTGGTCCAGAGCCTGGCCGGCATTGCCCGCAACTGGTCGGCGGTGCCGCCGCCGGACTTCGCCGAGGACGACGAGTTCGTTGCCTACACACAGCTCGTCATTGCCGTCTGCCTCGAGGACCTCCACCAAAACACCGAGTTGCATGAGCTGCTCGTGCATGTGGCGGCTGCACCACTGCCGGTTGTCGACGATCCGCTCGCCGAGGAAACGCTCGACTTCTGGAACCAGTACACCGAGGATGTCATTTCCGACGGAATGTCCTCGGAGTCCAACGGCCTCATCACCCGCGTCATCTCCGGCTACTGGCCGCGGATCCGGCTCTATGCGGGCCTGCGCCAGTCCGACTGGGAGGAGTTTGCCAGCTTCCGCAAGGACTTCGCAGACTTTCTTGAGCTCTCGTACCCGCTGCTCGGCCGCCAGCTGTTTGACCACCTCACAAACATTGTGCTCGACTCGCTCAGCCTGCCCGAGGTGGACTGGGAGAGCATCGAGAGTGCCCTGTTCTGCCTGAATGGCCTGGCCGACATCATCGGCGAGGATTACCACGGCGACCGCCCCGAGTTCCGCAACGTGCAGCGCATCTTCCAGAGCAATCTTTGGCAGACGCTGCCTCAGTGTAATAATGTCCGCGTCAGGCAGACGGCCGTGAACGTCATTGGCTGCTTTGTGGAGTTCTTCTTGTCGCCCGAGGGCCAGCCGCACCTCGCCGTCACCCTCACGTACCTATTCACGAGCTTGGCAACGCCAATGCTGCAGAACACAGCGTCGCGCTCAATCCAAAAGCTCTGCGATACCTGCCGCGCCCAGCTCGTCACCGAGGTGCCGGCCTTCCTGGCTGTGTACTCAGATCTCGTCCAGCAGACCCAACTCGCCTCTGTGCCGCAAGTGCGCACCGTGAGCGGAATTGCCTGCGTCATCCAGGCCATGCCTGACTCCGAAGCCAAGGCAGAGGCTCTGGACCAACTAGTCACTACGGTCCTCTCGTCGGCCTCTCATGAGGCTAACGAAGTAGAGGAGCAGCGGAATCGGTTGAAGTGCGTCGCTGCAATTGGCAAGAGCAGCCAGGTTCCTGAGCCCAAGCCTATAAGCAACAGCGGGTTTTGGAGGGAGAACGGGACGGCGTTGCGCTTTCACACGCGACTGCAGTCGATTATCGAGTCCATGATCACTACCACCGACCTGGAGGAGGTGGAGATTATTTGTGAGATCCTGAAATCGGGAATGGTCGAACACGAGGGCCCATTCGTGTTCAGCCAATCTGAAATCATTAATTTTGTCAAGGCTAAATTTGAAATCGGGCCCCCGACCCTCCTGGGACCAGTCATAGACATGTCCCGCTTCTTCATCAGTACGCAACTAGCCACCGCGAAACTCGTGCGAGCCCCAGGACTCCCTTTGGACATACTGGCTGGCTTTATAGGCGTGGCCCGGCAGGGTGGGCCGGACTCGCCCTCGCATGCCTTGGATTTGTTGACCCAGATCTTGGCTGCGTGCGCATACTCGGAGCAAGAGTTCATTCACCTGCCCGGTTGTCCAGAGGTGATTTCCGAGGTCTGCTTGCCCTGCATGGCCAGCACCGATCGGTTTGTTCTGCGCAGCGCGGCAAGCTTCTGGTCGTCATATGCCACCAAGATGAAGTTCGAGACCGAAGGTCTGGGCGCGCAGCTTGTTCACGCTCTCCTGGTTCAAATCTCGGGTCAAGCATCACGGTCGGACTTGCTCTCGGTTACAGAGGTTCTCAAGGCGCTGCTTCAGAACCATACTATGCAGGCAATGGCCTGGCTGCAATCGCAGGTGCGTGACAGCCCCGACTTGCGGAATATTGCGAAACAGGAACTGAAGACACGGAATGACTTCCTTGCTCAACTGGCGCTGGTGAGAGGCAACCGTAAAACGGGCGAGGTTGTGCAGCGTTTCTGGCTCAAGTGCCGCGGGATCCCGGAGTCTTATGTTCCTTTAAAATGAAAGTCGAAGGTTGTTTTTTATTATTATCTCCAGCATAGAAGAAGAAAGTGGATATATTGCATTATAACAAAACGATTTATAGTTAAACACTGGGTGCATATATAATATAGGAGCTGAAGCGCTTGTTTCATTGTCGGCTTCTTTAGCAGCCTTGCGCGCGCGCGCGGCTTAGAATCCCATCTCGGTCAATAATTGCGAGCCGCCCTTGATCGGCTCTGGCTCGTGTAAGTCCATCACTGTGAATTTCGTACGCTCCACGCCATTATAAGAATCCTGGTTCGCCTTGAGGCGCCACACATATTGCCTGCCCTGGATTTTGTGCAGAACGTCGGCCAGTTCTTTGTTGAACCCAGCCGCGACACCTTGCTCGTGCATCTCGTGGATTTCCTTTGCCGTGTCTCCATAAAGCTGACGCCCGACCTCGTCGAACACGCTGACCTGCAGGCCGTGCTCCTCGTCGCTCACGTCAAATAGGAGCATGGAGAGAAGAAATCTCCAGCGAGGTTCTGGCATGGTAGCATCGCATTTCTCGCAGCGCCACTCGTTGCCCTCCTCGACGACCTTCTTGCGGCAATCGCCGAGCGCGCACGATGGGTAAGCGACGTTGCGCTGGTAGACCTGAGACACGCGGGCAACGGTGGTGATGAAGTCTGCCTTGCCATCGGTGCGCCGCCCAATCATCTCGTCGTGTATGCGTTTAATTGGCGTGAACTGCACGGACTTTTGGCTGGCCTCGGAGGTCTGCTCGCTGCCCTGCACGCGCTCGAAGGACGAGGGCAGTCCGGAGGCCTGGTACCAGCCCTTAAGGCGGTGGGCATCCTTTGTGTCCGGGTTCGGTACCACACGGGACGTGCGCGTGGTGGAGAGCTGGCGGCCCCTGAAGTCGGTGAGGCGGGCGCCCTTGACGGCGATGATCGAGCCGACCTCCTCGCCGAAGTCGCGGGCGACGTCGCCCCACAGAGTCAGCGGGATGCGGGACTCGCTGTCGTCGACCAGTTGCAGCTCGCGCTTTGTGTACGGGATTCCCGAGGTCTTGGCCGTGATTGTTTCCAGGTCGCCGACCTCGGCCAGCACGCCGATGACGTCGACGGTTGTGTCGAGCTCGCGCGTGCCGAGCTCGGACAGGCTGGGAACGAACTTGTAGAACAGGGATGGTAGCGACTTGCCGCCGTCCATGCTTGGCTCGACAACCGAGTCGCGGTTAAAGTAGAGCTCGAAGTCGTGGCCCGTGGCGTTGAACTTCTTGTTTGCCGGGACGACCTGCATCTTCGAGATGTAGTACTGCTGGCCCTCGACGATCTTGTCGTAGAACTGGTCAACGGACGCGTTGAAGCCGGTGGCCTGCACGTCGCCGGTCTCGTCGGTGAAGGTGACACTGAACAGGCGGCCCGGCGCGTTCGACGCCCGCGCAGTGTACTCGCGCACGTCGTTCTTCAGGGTCGCGCGCACAAGCAGCGTCCAGTTCGACTGGTACGGCGACACGCTCTCCACCGTGACAATGGGCGTGCCGTCCTTCGTGTGCGTGGGGCGGCCGCCGGCGGCGGCCGTCTTCTGCGTCGAGTGCTCGCTGGGCTGGGCCGAGGCGGCCGAGATCGCGCTCTCCGTCTTGACGCCGGGCGCGCCGCCGCTTGCGGCCGACGCCGTGGAGTCCTCGCGCAGCGACCGCATCATCTGCGGCGTGCCGAGCGGCTCGCTGCACGGTGCCGCGTCCTCCCAGCGCCGGATCTGCAGGTAGGGCTTGAAGCCCTTGTCCTTCATCTCGCAGGGGAGGTACTCAAGGACGCGCACGAGGCGCAGCGGCGCGGCAAACTCCTTGGGAAGCCCGCCGGGCAGCACGGCAGCCACCGAGTTCTCGCCGTCGCTGAGGCGCATCGAGACGTGGGTGCCGTCGCGGAACTTCGTGATCTGCAGCACAATCGGCTCGCTGAGCGGCGTCTCCGCGTTGATGTGGTGCTTGAATATGGGCACAAGCACCGGCTTGAGCAGGTCCGCCATTGTGTCTGCCGGATGTTTGGATGGTGAAGGGCTGTCTGGTGGTGGGAGCACACGCGTAATAAATAGCCGACGCGTCGCCACTAATTACGGTCACGTGCTTCCGGGGGGACGATGTCCCCCACCACCATCAACAACAACAATAACAACAACAAAGGCCGCAGGACGAGAAGGTCTTCGGGTTCAGAAGTCAGGTAAGTCGAGCTATATATACAACGTGGGAATGGAATTTATGCGCAGGCGGCGGGGCGGGGGGGCAGTAGGGTCATCGAGTGGTGCAATTGAGTCCACGGGATCGCTGTTGGCCGGCTTGCAGCGCGCCCCTGAAGCGCCGTGGCGCACCGCGAGAGGGGATTAGTATGCCTTTTTGCGGAGCACGAACGAGCCCTCCAGCTCCTCGGCCCGCACCCTCTCTGCCTTGAGGTAGCCGCGCAGCCACTCCTTGATCACGGACCGCCCGTTTGCAGAGTGGCGGCCGGCGCCAGTGACAATCTCGAGCGCAGTTGCGTCCCCGGTCTTGAAGTCCAGGACGAGCTCGCGGCACACGGACTGCGCGTTGTCGAGCGTCAGGCCGTGCAGGTCGATGCGGTGCTGGGTGTGCACGGCGTTGCGGAAGAACCTCTCGCGATTCAGCGCGCGCTCGACGCAGCGGCGGTCGGCCATGAGTGTCCGCAGGTCCTGGTATGAGTCTGTGGTCAGCACGCGCGTGGCCGGGCTTGCGGCGTACTTGCGGGCGCGCTCCCGGAGGTTTGCCAGCTGTGCGTCGATGCCGCGCAGCTTCTCCTGCAGCTCGCGCTGGCTCAGGCCTGTGTACTCGTTCCGCGACTCCATTGTCACGACAGCCTGCTGCTGCGTCGTCGGCATGGCTGTGGCGGTCACCATGCACTTGGCCAGCACCGCGTCTGTGACGGAGCGGCCGTTTGCCAGGTACAGCTCGCGGGACGCGCTGGCCGGCAGGTCCAGAATCTCCTCCAGCGCCCTCACGTCCCTGTCCTCGGTCTCGCGCTCGCGGTTCTGGCGCTGCGTCTCCTTGCGGGCGGTCTTGGCCGCCTTGCGCAGCTTGCGCTGTCCGATCTCGTCCACCGCATCGATCTCGGGCCGCAGCGCCTCCCAGCTCAGCAGCTGCTCGGCTGCGCGCTCGCTGTCGTTGCCGCTGTCGGCCAGGGCCGCGCGCACGTCGGCCCGGGGGACGTGGGGAAACATCTCGACCAGCGAGTCCAGCGTGCGGTCTGCGTCACTGCGGGCGGGCTGCGGGGCCGGCAGGCCGAGGTTCAGCCGGAGCTCAGGCTCCGAGAGGCCAAGGCTTTCTGCGAGACGAGCCACTTCGTCGTCGGCGCATAGTTCCATCTCCTCTGGAGAGCTCCACTCCGGCGGGCCAGGCGCGGCAAGGGTAGGCTCTGCTGTGTTGATAGTCCGCCGCCGCCCAGGCGCGCGCATGTGGGCGCTGTCCGCGGCGCAGAGCTGCGTGCGCACAGCAACCATGGTTTCATAAAGAGGGTATACTACGTTCTACTTTCATGTCTGACACTATTAGATTGTGAAAGTTATCCCACCGGGGCGTGGCCGATCAATTCAAGATGGTGTCCCACCCGAGCATAAGACTCTCCCGTTGGTGGTGGTTAGCTCTGGCACTGCCGGGCGCTTCGAAGGTTGCTGGCAGCGTTGGTGGCGGGGTGCTGGGTGGAGTGGATGATGAAGGGGCGAGGAAAAACGTCTCCTCTTCGCTGTCGCGAGCACACTGGCTGCCCACACCGTCCGTGCGAGCGTGAAAGTGATGGTTGAATTGAGCATTGCACCAGTCTCGGAGGCGCCAGTGTCCCCGCGCTTCCCACGGCTTCTGAGCGGGGCTCGCGCCAGCAGCTAATTCCTCCTCGCCCACGCGCTCAACATACTCAGACAGCTCGGCGTCCAGCAGCATTATTTCCGAGCTGCCCTGCATTAATGTCTCGGTGCACCGGAGTCCAATGCCGGTCCTCAGACTGTCTAGATATATTCAGGCCGCCGCACCTCCCGGCAGTTCCGGGCCCTTGACCAACCGTCCACCACACCTTGCCCTGTGCCTGACGGATAGATCGCGACAGGCAGATCGAGGAATAAACAGTAAACAACGAGCAATAAACAGAATCAGAATCAGAGCAATCAGAACACAATCAGAACATAGTTAGAACACGATAAGTAAACAATCATAGCGCAATCACAACGCAATCACAACGCAACCAGAACGCAATCACAACGCAATCAGAACCCAATTAGAGCACAATCAGAAACAATAAGTAAACAATCAGAGCACAATTAGAACACAATTAGAACACAATTAGAACACAATTAGAACACAATTAGAGCACAATCAGAAAATAAGTAAACAATCAGAGCACAATTAGAACACAATTATAACTCAATTATAACACAGCCGGAATACAATTAGAGCACATTCAGAAACAATAAGTAAACATTCAGAGCATATTCAGAACGCAATTAGAACACAATTAGAACGCAATCAGAACGCAATCAGAACACAACTAGAGCACAATCAGAAACAATAAGTAAACAATCAGAGCACAATTAGAACACAATTAGAACACAATTAGAACACAATTATAACATAATTAGAACACAACTAGAACGCAATCAGAAACAATAAGTAAACAATCAGAGCACAATTAGAACACAATTATAACATAATTAGAACACAACTAGAACGCAATCAGAAACAATAAGTAAACAATCAGAGCACAATTAGAACACAATTATAACATAATTAGAACACAACTAGAACGCAATCAGAAACAATAAGTAAACAATCAGAGCACAATTAGAACACAATTATAACACACTCAGAAACAGGTCCTGGCGCTGTCCGGCGCCGCCGCAGCCAGGCACCCACGCCCGCCCGGCTGCTCCGCCCGCGCTTCTGATGCCCCGCTCGGAAACACAGCCTTAGTTTAACACTTTGCTGACTATCTAGTCTGCTACATATCTACTCACTTGTACTGCAGCCGATACATCGCATCGGGCGGCCCGCAGCCGCCGGCTCAGTGGCCGCCACGGAGACGCAGCACCAGGTGCAGAGTCGACTCCTTCTGGATGTTGTAGTCCGAGAGGGTGCGGCCGTCGTCGAGCTGCTTGCCAGCGAAGATGAGGCGCTGCTGGTCGGGCGGAATGCCCTCCTTGTCGGAGATCTTGCTCTTGACCGCCTCAATTGTGTCGCTCGACTCAACCTCCAGCGTGATGGTCTTGCCGGTGAGTGTCTTGATGAAGATTTGCATGGACGGAGTGGCGAGTAAGTGGCGACGTGGCGAGTGTCTGCCCCTGCCGCTGCTTAAGTACTTTCTCTGCCTAAGCAAGATCGGCGCGTCACGTGCGCGCCCTCCCGCGCTGGATCGGGGCTGCCCCTCCCTGCCTCCCGCTCCACCACCGAGCACAACCATTGTTCTTCTCTGTCTCCTCCATGTTCGAGCGGATGTTGCGCCTGGCACAATAGCTCGTGCACGGCAGTTTATCTGGGCGAGCAGCGGAGGGGGTGTCGCGCGCGCGCCCTGCCGCATCACGTAGAAAAGACGGCTGCCGGTGCTCCTACCTACACAGAGTGCATGGGCGGCCTCAATTGCCCGCCACCTCTGGGCCGGGCTGGCAGGGACTGGCCGCGCGGCTCGCGTGCGCGACGACTGGTGACTTTACCTACATGCGCCATAGGGCCCTTCGGGCGCCCCTAGCCGCGGTCACACGTGTACGAGGGTAGGGGCACGTCGCGAGACGGCCATGGGCCCGGCGGTGCTGGCGGGCCTGGGTGGTGTGACCAGCGCTGGCCGCACACACAACCAACCCGCTCGGCGACAGAAGCGCAGCCCCGGAGTGGAAACCGTTCCCCTGCGACTTGCCTGGTCCCGGCTCGAGAGACTTGATGCCCAAACGACGCCACGGGGCCGTGGATGACTCGGAGAGCGACGCTGTGGTCAGCGACGCATCAGAGCAGGACTCATACGGGGACTCGTCCCCCGGCGTGGCCGCGCCGGGCCGGCGGCGTCGGCGGCTGCGCGGCCACGAGGACAGCGAGGCCGGCGTGAAGACTGAGGAGGGCGCGGACGGCGGCGCCGACACAGACGGCGATGCTGGCAGCGGCGGCGCGGCCGCCGACGAGGCCGGCAACGGCCGCGAGATGACATGGCCCGTCGTGCTCAAAACAAAGACGCAGGGCGGCCAGAACGGCCAGCGGGCCGTGAACAAGGGCAGCGACGACGAGTACACGGACTCCGGGTCCGACAACGGCTCGAGCTCGTCCGAGTCCGACTACGAGCGCGACAACCTCGAGTACTCGGACGGCGGCTTTGTAGTCGACTCGGACGGCAATCCGCTGCCCAGCTACAGCCGCCGCCAGCGCAGCCGCCAGCGCCAGAGGCGGCGCGACCGCATGCAGAGCCGGCGCCAGCGGCGCACGCGCAGCACGCGCCGCCGCGCCGCCGAGGACTCGGGCTCCGAGGAGGACTCGTTCAGCGACGGCAGCATTGTCGAGGAGCTGCGCGAGCTGCGCTCGCAGGAGTCGCCGCGCCGCCGCGCCCGGCACTTCCGCTCGCGCGCGCCCGTCGACTACGCCATTCCGCCGCCGCCCACCGTCGAGGAGGTGGCCCAGGCCGCGGCCATCGGCGCGGCGAAGCGCATGGACAGCGCTGCGAGGGCGCGCGACGCGCGGCTGCGCCGCCTCTTCGACGTGAAGGGCCCGTTCGGAGGCCAGGACGTCGTGAACGTGTTTGGCCCCACGCGGGCAGAGCTCGAGCGCATCGCAGCAGGGCACGGCGCCGGTCCGCCACACCCCCTGCCCAGTACGTCAGCGCTGGCCGCTGATGTCGACCCGCTCGCCGACGGCGGAGACATTGACTTCTCCGTGGTCGGCGGCCTCGACACGTACATCTCCAAGCTCAAGGAAATGGTCTCGCTCCCGCTGCTCTACCCTGAGCTGTACGAGAAGTTCGGCATCACGCCGCCGCGCGGCGTCCTGTTTCATGGCCCTCCAGGCACCGGTAAGACCCTCATGGCCCGGGCCCTCGCCGCGAGCCACGAGCAGAAGGTCACCTTCTACATGCGCAAGGGCGCCGACGTCCTGTCCAAGTGGATCGGCGAGTCCGAGCGGCAGCTGCGGGCGCTGTTCGATGAGGCCAGGGCAAACCAGCCCTCCATCATCTTCTTCGACGAGATCGATGGCCTGGCCCCCGTCAGATCCGCAAAGCAGGAGCAGCACCATGCGTCAATCGTGTCCACTTTGCTGGCGCTCATGGACGGCATGGACAAGCGCGGCCAGGTCGTCGTGATTGGCGCCACAAACCGCCCAGATAGCGTCGACCCCGCTCTGCGAAGGCCGGGCCGCTTCGACCGCGAGTTCTACTTCCCGCTGCCGGACTTCGAGGCCCGCCAGCGCATATTGGAGATCCACACCCGTAAGTGGAGCCCGCCACCGGACCCAGCCTTCATCAGGGAGGTGGCCGAGAAAACAAAAGGTTTTGGCGGTGCTGACATCCAGGCCCTCACTACCGAGGCTGCCCTATTGGCCATCCAGCGCGTCTTCCCCCAAATCTATGGCAGCGAGAAAAAGCTCGCCGTTGATACGTCCCAGTTGCACGTTCGCAACCAAGACTTCGCCCTGGCGCTCGAACGCGCCCAGCCCTCAACCGCCCGCAGCGGCGGCGGCCTCGCCGAGCCACTTCCTGCTCGCATCGCTCCGCTCTTGCACAGCGTCACGCAGAAAATTCGCAACCGGATAGACGCCCAGTTCGCCGTTGCATCCGGGAGTAAGGAGTCGCAAGCCGCTCTCTTCCTCGATGACCAGTCGTTTGCTCAAGCACGCGCTGTTAAACAGTTCGCTCAACAGCGCGTCCACCGGCCCCGGCTTCTATTGCGCGGCCCACCCGGCATGGGTCAGGCATATCTTGGCAGGGCCGTGGCCAATATGCTCGAGGGCGTTTACATCCGTGAGCTAGGGCTTGGTGCAGTGTTTGGCAGCGACGCTCCGACGCCGGAGACCGCAATAGTATCAGCTGTCACCGAGGCCCGCCAACGGTCTCCGGCGTGTCTGATCCTTCCTCACTTGGAGGAATGGGAGGGCTCAACCCACTTGATGGCTTTGCTCGAGGGTCTCCTGCGGGGCCTGCTGCCAACCGAGGCCGTTCTCATCGTTGGAGTGGCGTCTAGCATCAGCGAAGAGCTGCCGCTGAACGACTACTTTGGGTCGGAAGCAATTGACATCAAGCTCAGCACTGAGCCGGCTATTTTGACAGAGTTCTTCGCACCGCTTTTGGACTACATAAGGCGCAACCCGCTGCAGTGCCGTGAAGCCCACGAACTACCTCATGCAGACCCACCTCCTCTTCCTCCTGCTCCGTCAACTTCAGCCTCTAATCCAGACGCAGCCGTTTCTACCGAAGCAAAATCTCAGGATAATCAGTCTGGGGAGCCAACCCGATCGGCAGTATTCAGCGAAGAGGAACGCCGCGACCTGCGGGTTCGCAGTCAGCTCAAGCTGAAGCTCGGCGTGCTTCTTGATGGGTTCCGCGCAAAGTACCGGCGTTTCCGCAAACCAGCAGTTGATGAGCAGAATCTCGTGTACCTTTTTGAGTCGGACCCAGAACATGACACGGCAGAGGACGACAATGTAAGCGAGCAGCAGCAGTACACGAGAACTGCTGACGATATGATATTGGACCAATCTTCGGGTCGAAAATTCTTCAACATGGACCTCGAGACCGTTGAAGATCGCTTGTGGAACGGGTATTACTCCGAGCCTCAGCAATTCCTTGAGGATATCGAGATGATTTACCGCGACTCTGTTGAGCTGGGTGACCGCGAGCGCATGCATAAGGCCTCAGAAATGCTGGCCAATGCTCAGGTTGCTATTGACGATATTGTTGCTGACGTTCCGTTCATGGAGGCCTGTCGCAAGTTGAGGGTATTAGACGCGAAGACGCGGCTCAAGGAGTTGGATGCTCAGGAGGAAAGTCGACAGTCAGTTGGCGCCGCGACTGAGAGTCACCTGCCTAACGCACCCAGCGGAGAGGCGCACAACTCTGGTGCCGGAGCTATTGACTCAAGCGTCATGCAGATAGACGCAATTGTTTCTCAGCCCCCTCAGCAACAACAGCAGCAACAACAGCAGCAACAACAGCAGCAGCAACAGCAGCAGCAACAGCAGCAGCAACAGCAGCAACAGCAGTCATTTCTGCCTCAGAGCAATACAGCACCAGTAGAAGGAGCGACAGCAGGTGGTGCCACTTCAGTTGATGGTTCAACTCCTGCATTAGAACCCGCGTCTCAGACTAGTGCTTCACACGCGCTCCAGCCCTCCATGCAGCCCGCGGTAACCCAGTCACAGGAGCTGGCGGCAGCACCTCAGGAAGCGACCCCACAGCTGCCACCGTTCATACTGAACGAGGAGGCTCTGGTTGCATTCAAAAACAAACTGGTCGCCAGCACTGTAAATTTCACGCTTGAACAGCTGGAGCAGCTCGCTGCAGCGCTCACCGATGTGGCCTGGCATCATCGCACCGAGTGGAACCGCACGGCCATGCTGCAGTCGTTGGACGGACAGTTGTCGGCCATGCTCGCGTCTGCAATCAAAAATTAGACAGCTAGATGACACTCAATGTGACCACAGTATTTAACTGGATAAAAGGGAAAGAGAATAAATTAATGACAGAAACGCCTAATGCTGTAATAATGCCTTGATGTTTTCCTGGCTTGTAGCGATATATTCTGTGACGCGGCCCTCAAGGGTCTCTAATACTGCACGCCAGTTGGCGATGTCCTTACGCATGCTTTCCAGAGTGGCTTGTGTGTCATTCAGTTGCTCTTGTTGGTTTACAGCCTCTGCGTGTACAAATCGCAGGGTCTGCAATCGACTTAGGACCTGGGGTAGTGCCTCAATCGCTTCCTCTAAGCCACTCAGACGGCTATATAACACATCTATTCGGTCTTGTTTTGTAGGGGCCGTCTTCACGGATGAAACTTCTTTCAATTTGGTGACTAGGGATGACACGTTTTCAGGGCTGGAGGCAAGAAGTTCGACTGTCTGTCTTAGTTCGTTGATAGACTTTGCCAGCGGCTTGGGCGCAGTTCCTGAACGAACCGAAACGCCAAGCCTTGCTTCTAAATCCGCAATGCGCGACTCTAGCTCTACGAATTCGCGTTGCGCAGCCGGGTTCGCGGGGGCTTTAATGTCTGTATCCTCGGGCGGGGCGGCTGTAGCAGGATTCCTTGGCTTTATCTGGCTCTTAAGCTCAGAAAGAAGGTCAGCAGCCTCTATTTCGGCGCCGCTTCTTCGCAATTCCTCGATTTCGCGACGAATACGGGCAACACGGGTCGACACAGTTTCATCAGTTCGCCGCGGACGATCAGCAAGGAGCTCCAGTGCCGCATCACGCGTGACCGCCGACGTGATGATGGCCTCGTTTACAGGCTCTACGCTGGTCTCATCCTCGCTGCTTGATTCCACATCCAATGTTTCGTAAACAGCTATCTCCGAGTCCGCCTTTCCGCTGGACACAACCATCATCGCAGGGAAGTGACGTCATACGCATATCCACCACGGCTTATGAGGAGCCGTCCTTCCCATACATACAGGCCTGAGGATTTGAACTGTGTTAATGGACAAGCTGCTGCAGGAGCTGCAGCGGCTCCAGCCGGTGGAAAAAGGAGTGCAGAAGCTCGAAATCGAGATTGATAATGATGAAGTCCTTGTGGTCCCCCTTGATAAGCCCTCGCCGCAGCGGTCTTCTTCTGACTCCACTGAGTGGTTCTATGGCCAGTGCAAAACGATTGCCGAAAGTCAGCCGAATGATCTCAATGGTGACCAGTTAGCGACGTTTATTTTGGATGCACTCAGAGACCCAACTTTGAGCGAGGAGGCCCTGCAGATGATTGTATGTGATATGGTTGGATTCGAGAATATCGAATTTGTGGCCGACATTTTAACGCGCCGTAACGAGCTGTTGGGACCTGCCAACACAGGCGCTGGACTGTCTGAAAGTGAAGCAGCCGAATGGAGGCGCAAAAACCGCATGAAGAATGCCGAGCGTGCCGCTAATTTGGAAATGAGCGCCTTTGTTGATCCAAAATATCCCCACGTCTACCGGAAACAAACGGTTCAAACCGCATCATCCCTTGCTGTGAAGCGCACGCTACCGGAGGGCACGACCCGAGAATCATTACCCTCTTATGAGCACATTGTGATTCCTGCTCAGCGGTCAAATACGGAGTTTCATCCAAAAAGACTGGTAGCCATCAAAGACTTGGATGAGCTCTGTAGGGTCACCTTTTCCAAGTATTCGAATCTGAACAAAGTGCAGTCACTCGTGTACCCAACCTGTTACGAGACCAATGAAAACATGCTTATTTGTGCCCCTACCGGTGCAGGAAAGACCGACGTAGCCTTGCTCTCCATTCTGAGTACCGTCAGAACCGTTCGTTATAGTGAAGAGCCGTGGAAAATTGTGTATGTGGCACCTCTCAAGGCTCTTGCTGCGGAGATCACTGAGAAGATGGGGTCGCGCCTAGCGTGGCTAGGCGTGAAAGTCCGCGAGCTCACTGGTGATATGCAACTAACTAGAGCAGAGATTGCGGCTACTCACGTCATTGTCACGACGCCCGAAAAGTGGGATGTGGTTACTCGTAAGCCGAATGATGATAGCGGACTGGCTACTCAATTAAGGTTACTGATCGTGGATGAGGTCCATCTTCTACACGAGGATCGTGGTGCTGTGATCGAGAGTATTATAGCCCGTACTCGAAGACAAGTCGAGGCCCAGCAGCGCGTCATTCGCATCATTGGCCTGAGCGCCACGTTGCCGAACTTCGTTGATGTCTCCGAGTTTCTTGGCGTCAATCCACAGCGCGGACTCTTCTTCTTTGATTCTAGCTTCCGTCCTGTTCCATTAGAACAGCAGTTCTACGGTGTAAGGGCGCCCAATAACCCAATGGCTTTAGGCAAAGCTCTGGACCGCACAGCGTTTGACGAATGCGTGAAGCAGCTCAGGCGAGGGCACTCCGTCATGATTTTTGTCCACTCTCGAAAAGATACGACCAAGACTGCACAATCCTTTATGCAAATGGCTCAACAAGACGGCATTAGCGATTTGTTTTATGGTGAGAACGCAGATCAGTTCAAGCGAGAGATGCAGCAATTCAACCACCGCGGCATGCAGGAGCTGTACCAGGCTGGATTCAGCATCCATCATGCCGGAATGTCGCGTGCTGAGAGAAACTTGAGTGAAAAAATGTTTGGCCAAGGTGGCGTGCGCGTACTATGTTGTACGGCGACCTTGGCTTGGGGTGTAAACTTACCAGCTGCCGTCGTGATCATCAAAGGTACCCAAGTATATGATGCTCAAAAAGGTGGATATGTGGATTTAGGTATCAGCGATGTCATCCAGATTTTTGGACGTGCGGGACGTCCCCAATTCGAGCAAAGCGGGACAGGCGTGCTTTGCACTAGCGTTGATCGGCTTGATCATTATCTTGATGCGATCACAAACCAGTATCCTATTGAGTCTCGATTTGCTAAACGGCTACCGGAGAACTTGAACGCAGAGGTGTCTTTAGGAACTGTATCAAATGTCAATGAGGCTGTACAGTGGCTGGGCTACACATATATGTATGTTCGCATGCGCAAGGCTCCTCAGGTTTATGGATTGCTTCCCCGGGATGTAGCTGATGACCCGGCTCTCATCTTGCAGCGTCGCAAGCAGGTTATCGAAGCTGCTCGTTTGCTTCGAGACACCCAGATGCTTGTTTTCGAGGAATCGGACCCGACAGAGTCCTTCATTGCGAAAGATGTGGGCCGTATTGCCAGCGAATTTTACTTATTGCGCTCTTCGGTGGAACAATTCAATGAACTGATGAGCGCCCGTGCCACAGAGCAACAGCTCTTGCGAGTACTCAGTAAAGGTGCAGATTTTGAGGGGCTGAAGGTGCGGCAGGAAGAGCAGGCCGATTTGGACAAAATTGTGTCAGCTATTCCTTTCAATAATGTAGATCTGGCGTCTTCCAGTGGGAAAACCAGTGCGCTTTTTCAAGCGTGGATTTCACGAATTTTAGTTTCAGAGCCTTCGTTGGCTAGTGATATGGCGTACGTGGCTCAAAATTCAGCGCGAATTCTCAGAGCGTTCTTTTTGTTGTGTGTGAGTCGGAGATGGGCGGATGCGGTCACGACTGCTTTACTCCTTGATAAAGCTTTGAGTCAACGTCAATGGCCAGATGAAGCGCATTCCTTGCTCCAGCTTGGTAACGATGTCCCGGCACCGGTTGCAAGACGCTTAGACAGCTCCAACATCAGAGTCGAGGACCTGAAGACTTATTCGTCGAAGGAACTGGGTGACCTGGTGCATAATCACGGATGGGGCGGTCGACTTTCTGGTATGGTTGCACGGTTTCCGGTGCCTGCTGTGTATCTCGCTCAGGCTCGCCCTTTGACTGCCAGCGTAGTGCAAATTGATCTTGAGGTCGGGATGCTGCAACCTTTCAGATGGGACTCTAAAGTACACTCAGGCGCTCTTCATTTCTGGATATTTGTGCATGAGGATAGTCCTGACGCTCTTTTACTACATGTTGACAAGGTTGTTTTCACTCCCCACAATCACGCTGATTCTCAGAGGCTTGAATTTGCCATTCCAGTTCAGAGCAATCCAAATCAATTACTACTTCGTATTGAAAATGACGTGTTTCTGGGTTCAGAGGCTGTGGCAACTTTGCATCTGAACAGTGTGAAACTGCCCGCCGCAACGGAAGCAATTCGAACAAACCTTCTACGACTAAGACCGCTTCCTGTGGCAGCCTTGCAAAACAAAACTTTGGAGAAATATTATGGATCAAGATTCCAACACTTCAATCCTATGCAAACTATGGTTTTCCATTCTTTGTATTATGAGAAAACACCGGTGCTTCTCGGTAGTCCGACCGGTTCTGGCAAAACTATTGCCTGTGAAATGGCCGTATGGGCCGCACTTAGAGACCGCCCAGATGCCAAAGTCATTTACATTGCTCCAATGAAAGCACTAGTGAAAGAGCGTGTAAGCGACTGGACGAATGGAATTTGCAAGGTCCCATTCTTTCCCGGAGGAAAGCGCCCACGTCTTGTCGAGCTGACAGGAGATACAGTGCCAAAAGCAAGTGATGTTCAACGAGCGAATATAATAATCACCACTCCAGAAAAGTTTGATGGTATTTCTCGTCACTCAGAGTGGGCTACCCACAATGTTTCACTGGTCATTATGGATGAGGTACACCTTCTTGCTAGTGACCGAGGTGCAATTCTTGAAATGATTGTGAGTCGCCTGAACCTCTTTGGTAAGGATGTGCGGCTTCTAGGTATGTCCACAGCTGTGGCGAATGCCGTAGACCTGGCTAGCTGGTTGGGCGTGAGGACAAATGCGGGTCTTTTCAATTTCCCAAGCTCAGTAAGGCCGGTACCCCTTGAGATGTACATTGACGGGTTCCCTGATGTTCAAGGTGGCTTTTGTCCTCTCATGAAATCCATGAACAAGCCAGCGTATCTTGCTATCAAGCGACATGCACCTAATAAGCCGGCTCTTGTGTTTGTTGCTAGCCGTCGACAGACACGATTGACTGCTATGGATCTGATCAACATGTGTGGCTCAGGTGATGAGGAGAGTCCACGTCGTTGGTTGCATATGTCCGAGACGGAACTTGAAACGAAGCTTGCCGATGTCAAGGATGATACACTGAAATTGACTTTGCAGTTCGGGGTTGCTATTCACCATGCTGGTTTGGAATACAGCGATCGCCAGCTCAGTCATGAACTGTTTGCTGCTGGGAAGGTCCAAGTTTTGGTTGCCACCTCGACATTGGCCTGGGGCGTCAACTTGCCAGCGTACCTGGTGGTAGTCAAGGGCACTCAATTCTTTGATGCGAAGATCAATCGTTATAAAGACATGGATCTAACGGATGTGCTTCAGATGATGGGAAGAGCTGGAAGACCTGCTTATGATAGTTCGGGAGTTGCTGTCGTTTTTACAAAGCAGTCCACAAAGCAATTCTATAAGTACTTCTTGAACCTTGGCTTCCCAGTTGAATCTTCTCTGCATAAGCCACAAGTTCTAGAGAATCACTTGGGAGCTGAGATTAGTTCTCAGCGCGTCAGTTCCAAGCAGCAGGCTATTGAGTTTCTGCAGGCAACTTTCCTGTTCCGCCGCGTGCACGCAAACCCTTCGTACTATGGAATTGGGCCAGATGGGGGCGACGAAGATGATAATCAAGAGAGTGACTCGCAACCGTTAGAAGCGGTTGCAGACGAAAATGAAGAAGAATTAGTGAACCACTGGCTGGTCGATCGCATCGAAAAGTGTATTACTGAGCTTGAGCAATCGCAATGTCTTTCAGCGTCGTCTACAGCAGCAAGGCTCCAGGGCACACCTTACCTGGCTATCGCTAGTTTCTATTATATTAGCCATCTGACAATGAGACTGTTTCTTTCGCGCCTGAGTGAAGCTAACAGTCCGAAGGGTGTGCTCCAGTGTCTTGCCCTCGCAAGCGAGTATGATGAACTGGCAATTCGGCATAATGAGGACATTTTAAACGCTGAACTGTCGAAATTCGTTGCATTCCCAGGAGAAGAGCTTGGGCCACGAATGGTGGATCCCCATGTTAAGGCATATTTGCTCGTGCAAGCTCGAATGAGGAGACTTAGTATGCCCGTGGAGGATTATGTTCAGGACACGGTGACCGTTTTGGATCAGGCTGTTCGTATTCTTCAGGCATTAGTTGATACTGCCGCACAGACTGGACTGTTCAATGTTGTTCTCACAGCTATTCAAGTCATGCGCAGTATCAAGCAAGGGGTTGATGTCGGACAAAGCATGTTGCATATCTTGCCTGGCGTCAAGCCAAGTGTCAACGGACCGGCTGCCGGGTTAGACTCTCTGAAGGATGTGACAGTGGAAAGTGCTGATGTTTTGCGTGTGCCACGCAAATCTCAGGCCAGCTTCTCTCGCGTGGTGAAATCGCTTCCTCGCGTTGAAATCAGCAACGACAGTAAGACCGCCAATATCAATCCTTCACAAAACCCTGTATGGTGCCCCATGTTCCATAAACCGCAGAAAGAATCATGGTTTGTCATTTACCGTGAAGGCGAGCAGGTCACTTCGTTGGAAAGGGTGCAGCGCGCGAAAACCATTCGAGCCACCACAGGCACAGTTAGCATCATGAATGACACTGTAGATATAGACTATGAGCTGTACGCTTAACTTACATATGCTATTTAACTAGCTGCCAAATGCATATATCTTAATCTATTTCGTGTGATTTCGCTAATTCTGCAGGGAACGATTTGCCTCTCTGTAGCTGTTGGATCTCTCTTATGGGCACGGGTAGGCGGTCTACTTGTGGGGGGGGGGGGAACTCAGCTCATACATTCGGTTGATTTGTAAGTTTTATGTAATGCAACGGGAGGCAACCAGCTCCTGGGGCCTTGAACCAGTAGCTATCGGTGTTCTAGTTCACAGTTTCACCAGCTTCTTTCTGCCAATGGACGCCGCGAGTAGGAACGCGTTACGGAAAAAGAAGAGTCAAGCGCGGGCTGCTGCCAGTCGCACGTTCAATGCAACGTCAATAGACATAGAAGGGATAAGAGAAGCTACGAGAATAAAATTTAGTGATCTACTCGGAAGTGGCGGCGATAAGACCACCAAAGATAAGGCCAGAAGCATTGCTGCAGCGATTGAGAAAGAGCTTAATGAGCACCACAAGGCACATACCCCTGCGTACCGGGCTGCGTTCCGGCGACTTTACGTGAGTTTGAAAAATAAGGATTCCGACTTTGCTGACCAGCTCCTCAACGGCGATTTGGACCCGGCGGATTTTGCTCTTAGAAACCCCGATGAACTCAAATCGACGAAGCAGCGCCGAGACGATGAGCAGATGAAAGAGAAAGGGTTGCAGCAAAGTGTGGGAAAGCAGCTGCTGCCGGAAAACGTAAACCAAGTCAAAGATGGCCGTGACCGAGAAAAGTGGGGAGTGAGTCGGTCTGCTGCCGCCATAGATGATTAGCTTAGTTTCTTACCTGTTTGGAATTTGATGTACATAAGTTCCGTTTAGTCTAGGTCCTGATTGAGAGGTTTTTAGGGATCCCGAGATCATCCATCTTGCTCAGCTTCTGCTGCAGTGGCTTGAGTAGCTGTGTTGCTGCAGTAATAACGTCCTTGCGCAGTAGCTTCTTTTTGGGCGCTTGCTTCGGCTGTGGCTTCGGGGTGGCACCGCCACCACCACCACCACCACCACCACCAGCCGTGTCACTCTGTGGCTTTTCGGGTGCCGGTTCGGCTCCTGGCGGTGAGGCTGACGGGAGACTCACTGGATGCTCCTGTGTGAACCTTTTCAGCATTACCAAGAATATCGTGATAACGATATCATCAGCCATAGCACTCGAGCTTATTCCGCTATTGAGGCGCCTCAATTCAACAGCATAGTACAGTGCCTGGACCCACTTGTTATCTTCGCTAAACTCGGCAGAGGTATCCATTGCCTTGGTACTGGCCTCAAATCTCTCAATTCCTGCCGAAGTCAAGTCGTTCATGAGTTTGTCGCTAAGCTTGGCGTCCTGGCCTCCCTCGAATCCTAAAAGCTTACGGGTGAGCATGCAGGCACGAGTATAGATATACTCGTAGGCCTGCGCATGATTCCACATTTCCATTGCATTTCGTCTAAATCTTCGGGCAACAAGAGCAATACCAGCGCTATCTTCGTTTGCTATCATAAGATCCCCTAAGTACCGAAGATACTGGTTCATGTCAACACCATGTTGTCCTGGAAGCTCACTCTCCATCTTCCAGATAACTAGAGGTTTTGTGGGCGATTTCAACGAGAATAAATGTTGTAATTCCAGTTGTGCTTTCCGACTATCACGGTGATCAAGCTCGTATATTTTAGCCAGCAGATACCTCGGTCGGTGGAGCCATTTGTCTTTTTCGAGCAATTTACGCAACGTCGATTCAATGAGTTCCTCTACCGAAACTTCCGTACTTACGCCTAAATTCAGCTCGGTAAGGCGGCGACGAGCAATGTCGTTACTGATCTCGTTCTGGCGGAAGTAAGACCAGATAAGCTCAACCATAGTGCACTCTGCATCTAAGAAGGACGAGGGCTGCAACTCGAGTGCTCGTTCAGCGTAACCAATCACTCTCAGGGAAGGTTCGCCTGCTTGTTTTGCAGCGTATGCTTGTGTTATGGCATTGATCCAATCATTTTGCGGGTCCACCGACACATTCAAACATTTCGATGCCAAAGCCATGGCCGTTTTCGGGCTGATCTGAGGCTGCGGTTTCACAGCAATTCTGTACTTATTTGCCTCTGACATCTCCACTAAAAACGGGCGTGGTGGTTGTTGCACCGCCAATGGAGCCAACGACAACGGAGGAAGCACAGCTAATACCAATAGATTGCCGATTAAAGCCCATAAGCCAGAGCTCATAGATTCATGAATCTCTGCTTGGAGTATTTTACTCACATCACCCCTCAATTTGATGGTGAGGGCTCTCATTGCAGCCAGGAGGCCCTGACGGCAGTAGCCAACAGCATCAAGGGGGGTAGAAATCTCAGCACCAAAGGTTAGAATGTCCTCACAGAGATACGAATATGTCTGTGCTAGCCCAGTCCAGGACTCGAATCGTGATGAAGTCGTAGCCAAGTCGTCCAGAAAGAACTTCGCTGCTGTATTCAGGTTGTCAGTTCGGGCCGAGGACGCAGAGTACGCCTGGCGTCGTCGCATGCGATATTGATTCAAAAGTACATGTGCCTGCACGAACCACAGGCCACTGAAAATATCAGCACTTCTCGTTATTATGTTGTCACGTCCTGTACCATTCCAAGCTTTCTGCAAAAGGCTTGGAGTCAAATCCGAGTCAAGATAATCCTCCACCGGTTTCCTTTCGTGATCAAGCTTGGGACGATCCCTAGCACTGATTGTTGCAGCAAATTCGTCCAAAACGGCGCGAGTGTCATTTCGCATAACCACTTGATTGAAGTTACGGCGCGATAATATCATTCGCATCACATAGGGCAGCATGCTGTGGGCGTCGTCATATTCAAGAGACTGAGGTACTGTATGATGGTTCGAACCCTCCCCGTAAAGTGTTAAGGTCAAGCCATAACGACACCGTAGGCATTGTGTCATGTCTAATGCACTGCCGTCCCAATCAAGCCTCACAATCTCGCTACAATGCAATTTGAGCAGACATCCATCTGCTAATCCGCAGTAGCCGAGGTTTCCAAGCCGTTCGTGAATGATTGATAAAATATCGTTCACGGTCTCTTTGTTTGATTTGGCCTCACTTGGCACGGACCTGAGCCAGTAAAAGTAAAAAATTGACCACCAGAGGGTGACGAGCTCGCGGAACTTGGCTAGCACACTGGTCCACGTCGGAGTTACTGGCTTCTGAAGTAAATTAGAATTCACAGCATCATCGTAGAGAATGAATAGCTGTAATGTTTGCAGCAGCTTAACGATGTACTTCAGCACCTCACACACTTCAGACCCAGACCACTCGTCTTCTAGCAATGTACGGTTCTTTTGGAACAGAGGCATCAAGCGTTTCCCTACGTCGTGAGCGACTGCTAGTGTTTGCAAGAGAGGCTCTCCTCTCTCAGCTGCAGTCATTGCCTCAACGAAAATCTGAGTGAGACCAGTTAGGCATTTCCTAGTGTCTCCACTAGACTCATACTTTTCAAGAAGTATATACCACAGTCCCATTTTGAATTGAGGCTGGGCAAAATGCAAGAATTGCTGGATGGCTTCGAACTCTAACACAGACGTTTCTTCGGGTTTTGGGTGTGTTTGGGGCATGAGCATAGCCTCTAAGAGCTTAATGTCTTCCTCTTCTTGTTGAGTGTCAGTACCAGCAGGGGTCATCACTCGTTCAAAAGCTGCTGCGGCTTTGAATTTTGAGACCTGCATTTGCGCATTAGCCTGAGTAAGAGCAGGAATATGCGTCAAGTGAGAGAATCTCAGCGGCTCGTCACTGAATTCGGTTTCCAAAACATTTTCGAAATAGGATATGGACGTATCAGGGCTAGCATCTGTGGCCTCTTGTTGCAGAAAAGCGAGTATCCAAATATGTGGAAGGCTTGCTGCATTGCCAGAAACGATCTGCCACCGGAGTGCTTTGGCCTCGTACTCGACGCTACGAGTATGAAGCCATTGATCAGCATATAGGCCAAAGAGAACGAGTGATTGTTCATGAGATAGAAAGTCACGACGTGACCACAGAAGATTTTCAATTTCGTCCATGAAGGGGAATACTAATCGAGAAAACGCTCTAGTACAGCCGCCCAATGAGAGTTTGTTCAGAAGGGTAATGGCAAGATCAAGACGAATTATTTGTATGTGGCTTCCATCATGAGCAGCTACAAATTCATCAACAGCATACGACTCGTTGTCGGCACTGTCACTGGAATCATCCTCATCAGGTATATCTTGCGAGTCATCGGAGCCGACTTCGCTGTCTCGTCGAAGCGTTGTCATTATACCACCTTTTTGTGGCTTCAGGCTCGTGGACTCGGCGAGGAACTGTGTAGATTCTCGAGAGTCCCAAGTTGACAAAATGTCTTTGAGATCTGCAGCGCCGGCTAGTGCTGTGGGGACATCCTGCGCCGGCTCGAAAAAAAGATACGCTGGTGACATGAACTCATCACAGTCAGCCGAGCTCAATGACAGGAACCCGTTGAACTGAGAGGCAAAATTAGTGTCCACAAGGCCAAAGTCTGCTGGAAGTGCAAGCGATGCCGATCGAGTAACTCGCTCTATCCGCCGCCGCTTTGCCGGTGACGACTGATGTTCGACGATTGGAGACGCCTGGATGGTCGAATGCCCTGCTGGCGCCTCAGATACCGCTCGTTCGGGTGTGGTAGCAGTTTGCTGGATTTCACCGGCGTTAGGAGCTTCAGTCTCGGTTTCATTGCCTGGTGCTGGCGTACGTTGTTCGCGATTAAGGAGTATTCCTGTGAATGACACCGACCAGAGGTCACGGTTGGACCACTGGTATGAGTCCCGAACACCTTTGCGCTTGTATCGTCGTGAAGTTTGGGCCACTGCGTCATTCAAAGCAGATATGAGACCTTCCCATGTTTGAGTCGGTAGCGAAATGACAGTGTTTGATTCCGCCTCCAAAGTGACTTCTAGTGGCTCTTTGGGCTTGGTTAAATGGTCAAACCGCTGTAATATGACAGGTGTGGGGCCACTTCGGGTGCCTTCATCTTCCTCGGCCACAAATTGCAAGGCCTCCAACCATTTTAGGTTCTGGGGACTCAGCAGCAACCCTGCCTGGTCGCGGTTATTGATCCATGCCTCTAGAGGTTCAAGTGCCCCACCTTCATCGTTCTGAACAATCATTTCCAGCCCCAAGCGTGCTCCTCGGTGATGCCCCAGCGCCCATAAGAGCTGCACAAGTGAGCCTACTACTAGCTTCTCCTTGTCGTCCGTGCCCACTAGCTCCAGCGCTTCACCCAAACAAGTCAGCGCTTGTTCGATGTTCTCTTGTGGTGTTTCTGCGGGGGTAACAAGTAATATGGCGAAGTTCTTCAGGGCCATGGCTCGTAACCGAAGGGCCGGCCCTAGTTGTAAGCTTTTAGAGTTCTTCGCGGGACCGAGAGCCCCATCGTTGGTACTAGTACTGTCATTGTCCTGAGACTCAACCCAGCGTTTCGAACCGCGCCGAGGCTGCATTACGTCGAAAGCAAACAGCCGGTCATAGCTGAGGCGCGAGCTCTCAAAGCGGCCTACGCGCTGTGCCTCGAGCGCCTCTTGGTATACAGACATGGCTTGCTCGAGTTGCAGCTCGAGCGTGTGGCGCTCATTGCGTTGACGGACCTCCTCCTCATATGTATTGATGGCCGAGAACGGCATGGCCGTCGCTGCTGCGTCGCGTTAGGTGTAGCCGTCGCGTATTTTGCCTGTGGTAAGGGTTTGTTTCGCTCAGAGAGCCTGACCCGTCGTCGAGCTAGAAAATGGAAGGTTGAGCAAAAGCGATGCCTAAATTGACTCATTTGCGCGATAAAAAGCTTAAGCGGTGCGTAATTGCTAGCGTTCTACTTTTTAAAGGTGCTTTGGAGTCAATCTTGTAGGTCGATAAAGTAATCATGAAAGCGGTTAAGATGATGTTCTAAAAATATTGTAGCTGGTTGCCGCGGCGCACTAAATAAAGTGGTATAATTTTCACAGTTAGGCTAGTTCGCATCATTCGTATGTTGTGGCATTCGTTATGCGTTCTTCTAATTTTCCGGCTTGTGCTGGTTGTTTAACCTGTGTATGTCCAAAGCGGGGCTGAATCTTTGAATGTTCCCCACTTTCTCGGACAAGAGATAGTGCCCTGCAGACTGGGCCAACCAAATACCCACCCTTGATTGAATCTTGTTGCGCAATTTCAACAATTATACACTGCTCGCTAATATGACGACCGCGTAGGCCCGCCCCGATCGGCCTGCGTCCACCACCCCACGACTATGACGCAATGCCTCATAAAGCACAGAGCATCGAGTGCTGCCACATGTAAATACAGAAAACCACATATGCAGGGCGTTTCCACCAAGTTTCAGAAGCGTTGTACGATATTCTGAAGTAAGAATGCTTTGTGACTATTTTGGATAATTTATGCAGGCGAAGTACATAATCCGTAGGGTACCCCGATGTGCTCTTTGCATGTACAGCTGATATACACGTACATAATCATTGACAGGCCGTTGTTGACAACCCAAAAAGTCCCGAAGTCCCCGACGAGACAACCACTGAAGCCATTCAAAGACGCCCCACACCCAAATTCCACAATTCAGCAAGATGTGCACTTAATTCGATCCCTATCAGTAGGCAGCACACCGAGCTCTAACCATGAAAGGAGTCAAGTAAGGTATAACCAACCACGTGAATCAAGGGCGGCGGTGCACTATCAGATATGTCCCCAGTAGACGGCTTCGCATACCTGCATACCATTTAGCCACATTCCAAGCGGAACTGGTTACAGGGCATGCCTTGTGACCAGTGGAATAGTATCTGCAGTCCCAATATCTGATTGTTTCTTGTGTCAACGCCAATCATTATCCGGTTCCGGTGGTTCTTGCTCAAAGCACCACCGGGGAAGGGCGGTTAGAAGTGCATACAGGGCTTGGGTAGCTATATGCACGAACACCCGCATCAGCACATATACTCTGCTGAGCGAGCTAATTATGGGCACCACTTGCTGAAGAGAGCTCGAATCCTTGAATGAAAGAAGCCCATCACGAAAAATACATTGGCTCGGTCGACCGAATGGCATCGAAATCGCTACCGGCAGCTGCGTTTCGCATGATAGCCGTATTTGATGTGACATGAGTGATGCGGCGATAATGCGTAAACCTAACATCATAATGGAAATCCTTACCTACTTTGCAGATTGGGCGTATACGTAAGTGCATTAGCTACAATGGAGATCATCGAACTGTGCGCGAATAAGTCCTACGTCGCTATTCGGTAGCAAAGTCAGCCGAATAATTGAGACTGCTCAAGGTCCTTATTAGTAGGCTAAATGAATTCCAGTGCCATATAAGATATAGGGCATGTCACTGTCGTACAGCTCATGCGCACACATGGCGTGGATACCCGAACCCTCGAGGAGCGAGAGGGGCGACGGTGCCGCCTAAAACGCTTTTTCGGGTAGATCGCTCTGCCGCTGACGCCATATCTTAGGTAGCTGCAGCGTCTTGTGCAGAACCCTCAATATAGATAGCTGCAAGGTGCTGTAATCATAATATAAAAAAAGAAAAGAACTTGGCGCCCCTCCATCTACATTATTCGGCTTATTGACACAGTTATCATAATTTTCGGATACAATGGTGAGGTTTATTAACCACAATGGCAAGAGAATCACTCGAGATGACAGTGCACCGCAGGCACAACACGCGGAGGAGCGGTCGTCAGCGCTGCAGATGTTGTCGCGTACGAGTAGCTCTTCGTTCAACTTACAACGATCAATGAAAAAAGATCATAATGAACAGAAAATGCGTACCGCACCTACCACTGATGCAACTGGTGCACGTGAGTCTCTTGGCACACTGGCACTTCCGCAAAATGGGTCCGTCGTAAACCGGAAAGCTAGCGCGAATCCGCACAAGCAGAAAGGAGAGATTTATTTTATTCACGAAGACCAATCAAAATATGGTACTGCTGTGGCAGAGACAGCGCCTAAAGCCGAATCTGCTAGGAACTTCGGCGTCAATATAGGTCCCGAGATGCATCGGAGCATTGACTTCCGCCATTTCACACCGCTATCATTCCTTGTTGAGGACGGAAAGTGGAAAGGTGCCTTTCGTGATGAGACTTATCAGTTACCGGATTCCACACCGCCGCCCGAGCCCGCTAGTCGTCAATCTATGCCGCGAGTGAGGAACCTCAGGCCTAAAAAGAAGCGCGCTCGCGGTCGGCCCAAGTTTGGCGAGGGCAAAAAATGCAGAGGACGACCGACGCGACGTGCAACTGATAACGAACCTAAGAAAGCCAGTGGGAGAACCCGTAGAACGCGCAGGTATGGGCCAAAGGGGAATAAGTCGAGTCAACATGATTCAGACCACAAGCAGCCTTTCGCCAATGATCTCCACGAGGAACTCAGAAAAACGTCATGTAATGAAGATTCGATTACTGCACAACCATCTCCGCAACCAAACTCCAGTCCAGTGCGCACATTTCATCTTAGCGACTTCTCGGCCAATACATCTTGGGAGGTTTTTGAGCAGATCTCAAATGGAAGCGACTCGACTTTCTTTTCGTTGCACGAGCAAGCGAAAACACTGTATGACAATCACAATTCCAGTAGATCATTGAATCTAGCTGAACAGATACTTTTGCAGGAGGAGACTGGGCAAGAATCTGTGAAGACGCCCGTGTCAGAAACTGAGACTGAGCTCGATCCCACTCTGAAGCCTGTTCCTGGGCCAGTGATGGAACCCGCACAGCCGGTATCGGATCATACTCTGAAAGCGTCGAGATCTACTCAGCCCGTATTCTTCATTGGCTCACCCGTTGACGTTCCTGGCTTAGATGCAAAGATCACGCCAGGGCAATGCCCGTCACCGAATTCTTCGCTGGAAACGTATGCACCTCTCAGGCCTTCTGTTCAGGGAGATGGTCCGTCACTGGAGACATGTATTGCCCGACCCTACAAACCTCCGCCGTTGCAATTGAAGCAGAATAATACTGGCGCTAATCCAACTGCAGAAAAGCGCAGTTTAAGCATGCGATCTGCGATATCAGCCAGAACGCCCTTTTCTGCGTTTTATGCGAAATATATTTGCGTCAGCCCAAGTCCAACTAACAGTGGGAAAGCTTTGAATCCAACAGTCAGTGAGACAAGCTTAGCAGCGTCTGTCCCCTCAAGCCCTGTGAATACAACCTGCCCTGCACTTCCGTTGCCCGGTGTGCTTTCGGCAATTATGGAGTCGAACGAGAACGACGCGTATCAAAGTGTATTCAACAGAATGATCGAACAAGGAATAACCGCGGACTGTATGTGTTTTGTGGCGCCTAGCGTAGCGCAGCTTTCGCAGTCACACAGAGCAGCAGATTATGAAGATCAAGACCTCGAAATACAGAACAGCGAAAGGGCGCCCGATGTCACCAATGAGACGAGCACTGCCACAGACTTTGCCACTCAGAGCGAAGCTCCCCGTAAGGGTTTTGGAAACTTGACATTTCAGAATCATGCAGTCAATGCGGATCTTGGTATGCTTTCGCCGCGTGTCTTTGAGAGTTGCCTTCGGGCCTTCAATTCGGACAATGCCACGCACTCACCGTTGATGATGTTACAATCACCGGTACATACCCACCAAGAGGTGCCGTATTTTTCTTCCCCTATACCGAATGAGCCGCAGATGTGCCCTGTGTCCGAGTTGCAAAGCTGTTATAACACGGAAAATAATATCCAGGTGATAACACCATTTCGTTCTCCTCTGATAGACCCTTTGCTTACGATAATGGAGAATGGTCAAGATGTGCATATGGCAGTCCCCGTTGTGACCCAGGACCAGATAGACAAATTGCTGGTATTCGACGAGTGCGTCGAAGATGACAGTACAATGACTGAAGACCTATCAGGAGCGGTAGGGAGGCTGGGCGAGATGGTATTTTCCAATACTACTATCACTGAAGTAAATGATTCCCCCAGTCTGGTTGAGACAGTCGACATGTTATCTGATACGACTGCTCCGGTTGCAGGGGTCAAGTCTTCTGGCTACTGTGACCCATCGATGGTGGATGTTTCTGGGCTAAACATCACGCCGGTAGTACCATTTAATGCAACAGATCTCTCATGGGAATTCCTCCTGCGTTTGATAGTCTCTCCATATCACCGAGAGCAGCTAGTAAAGCTGCATCAGACTACACATGTCAACCTAAAGAGGCATCTAAAGGGGAGTGTGGACAGTGATATTCTCTGGACGATCGTGGGCAGTGCAGCTGCCAACGAACACTACGGAGGCTCTAATGACTGCGCAAAATGTCTATTTCCCAACTGCATACACAGTGTTCTTGGATTTTGGAGCGCTGAGACGATGGCGAACCATCTCGCAGTGCAGCACACGACACACGCGAGTTTGTATTGCCCCTATTGCTATAGACGTTTCTGTAGTCGCGGAACTCTACAAAGGCATATGGCCACGGCATGTCATCATGAAAAGCCCACGGACCCCAGTGAAGTCGAGAAAGCGAAGCAGGCTCATCCGCGGCGTGAGTTAGAGAGCTTTGTGCGCAACAAGTTCACACCGCAGCCGGAGACGCTGACACGAGCAGCGATATTCAAACTAGACGCAGAAAGGGAGACGACGGCTGATGATGAAGTGAGTCGATATGAGGCAATGAGTTGTGCTGGGCGCGATTCTGCCTGGTTTATAGAGTACTCTGACGATGAGAGTGACTCCAACGACGATATTGATGCTGGAAGTGTAGGCGAGTCAGAGTGTGAAGACATCAAGCAAGATATGCAGGATCCTGAGTGGCTTCAGTCACTAAGCGACATGAGTGATGACAGTGTTGGCGAGACGAGCAGTTGTGGAGAGACCAACTCGGAGTATGAGGGGGAGGTCGCGGATAATATTGAGGAGTTGTTTGCGTTGTATGCTGGAAAGTCCGCATATGAGCGTCAATGCCACACCGCCGGCGACTTTATGGACTACAGCGACGATACTGACGAACCAAAAGCCGACGAGTTCTTCCGCTGGGAGTGTGGGGAGCCTGGACTGCCAGACGCAGCGGGAGACAAGGATCTGTGGGAGTTGGGAGCGCATCCGGGCAAATTGACGAATGACATGAAGGCGACGCTGCGATTTGAGATGGACGCCTCGAAGACGATGGATATGCTGCTTTTGACAGACCCTCTAGCCCCCCGTCCCGTAAGAGACATACTGTCGAAAAGCAGCCGCCCAGCTGTCACGAACATCACCGTCGAAGAGCACTATGTGTTACTTGAACGCAACATTCTGCGCCGCGGACGGCAATCGCGGACACGGTCGTCATCTTGGAAGCGCTCCAGTGGACATGGCGCTATAGATCCGAACCATCGCTATCACATATAAAAGAAGCATCTTGCCCCATCTCACGCGACCCTGTTTCAGTTTCTTTCGTTATCTTTATTCCATTGTTTTATTCATTTAGGTCCACGCGATTAGTGTAATTCTGTTAAATCTACGGGAAAAACCAGCGTGGATGGCTACGGCAGCGATGTGCGTGTCAATTAAGCTACGTAACAGTGACAATCGTAAGGAACGGCAGGGGTTCAGTGATATTCTTGCATTGCGCTTGTCCACGAAATAGCATCTGAAGGCATTTGGAATCCTGCTGGCACACCAAACTTACGAAACATTCTGGTTGGTTCCCTGCACTACGGGGGCACACCCAGATCCGTGTTCCGGCCGTGGGGCTCGGCGCCTCAGGCCACGGAAATAACTATATACTGTCGGCAACACTCCGTGGAACAGGGAGAAGAGTTGCGGTGCCTGCAGCGCGAGGCCCTGAGTGATACCGTAGTGCAGAAGAGAGAGAAGGGCGGCGGGCCGGCAGTCCTGCGGGGCGCCTCACAGCTTGCCCATAAAGATCTCGCCGAGCCAGCCGCGCGCCTCGTTGAACTCGACCCGCACGCGGGCAATCATGTCTGCTGGGGCCTCGTCGGCGGATGTGGCATGCTGGATCTCCTCGCAGGTGCTCTGCACCTTCACGACGCCAAGAGAGGCGGAGGAGCCCTTGAGGAAGTGGCCGAGGGTCATGAACGCGGAGAGGTCGCCGCTCGCGAGGGCCGCGTCCATCTTGTGGAATGTGGCCTCGGCCTGCTCGAGGTAGTCGCGCACAATGGAGATGCTGAAGTCCCGCTCCTGTGGGTCCTCGTCCATGCTGAGGATCTGGCTGAAGATATTCCAGTCAATGATGTCCGACGGCGGAATGACCTGGTTCGCGGGTTCTGGCGTCGTCATGGGGCTGTCCAAAGCGGGTGATGGCACCAATGGGGTCGCAAGCTCGCTACCAATTTCGTCCTCGCTGCTACAACCCGCGGCTGATTAATCGGCCTCGTTCCTTTCCCACCACCCAACTCAAGCCGATCCACCGCGGCCCTAAAGCCAGGAACGAGCGGCACAAGTGGGATAGGGCCCCCGCAAACGCAGGTCCGACCAGAGCGGGGACAGGCGGGCAGGACGGGACAGGCTTGCGGGACAGCGGATAGATAGAATAGGTTTAGTGGGCAAGGGCCGTGCGGCGGCGCGGCGGCGCGGCAGTGCGGCAGCGGCGCCATGTGGCGCGCGCCAAGGCCGTCAGGTTAGGGGTACCGGGCCGTGCGGATCCGCCACCGGTGACTGCATAGAATTTAATTTACGTGCGCCGCGACAAAGCCTGGGATGCAGGAACCACGGCGGGCGGGTTGGTCGGGGGGTCGTGGTTCTGGCAGGACTCGGCGGAGGAGGCGCAACACTAAGCAGCAGGGCGGTTATTTGTGGGTGCGCTGAGGTTTGTTTCGAGCACCCTAACTCTGCTCGTCTCCGAGAAACTGCGATTGGAGCCTGAGTTGCCGGTACTGACACGGGGCAGATGGTCAAACGTGCTGCCGTGGAACGTTTCCTCGGGCGCGTGCAGACGCTGATCCCGGCGAGCCACGAGAAGTACGACGCGGCCCACGCCTCGATAGTGTACTTCTGCGCGCTGGGGCTTGCCCTGCTGCGGTCGCCCGCGTTTGCGGCCTCCGCGTACGACGAGTACACGCGCGGCCTGTGGTGCGGCAACGGGTACAAGGGCTCGCCGTCGTACGTCACGGCCCACGACCAGGCGAGCGCGGCGTCCACGTACTTCTGCCTGGCGATCCGCGTCATGAGCGGGCTGCCCCTGCCGGCGGAGCAGGACGCGGTCGTCGAGTTTTTGCAGAGCTGCCAGGCCGCGAGCGGCTCGTTCCGAGCCCTCAGCGCCGGGCGCGGCGAGACTAGCATGCGGCACACCTACTCGGCGCTGGCCTGCCTGGCCCTTCTCTCCCGCATGGAGCCGGCCGCGGCGTGGATCCGGCGGACTGGCGACTACGTGCTGGGCTGCCAGAACTACGACGGCGGGTTCGGCGACTGGCCCGGCGACGAGTCGCACGCAGGGCTCACCTTCTGCGCGGTGGCCTCGCTGGCCCTGTGCGGCCGCCTCGACGAGGCGGACCGGCCGGCCCTGGAGTCGTTTGTGGTGCGCCGCCAGAACGGCGCGAGCGGCGGATTTAACGGGCGCCCGCACAAGCCGGACGACGTGTGCTACGCGTTCTGGGCTGCCGCGACGCTGGCGCTGCTGCAGGTGGACATGGGCGACGGTGCACGCGAGGCGGGGCGCGCGTTTCTGAACGGGCCTGGCTACGACGCGCTGCTCGGCGGGTTTGTCAAGAACGCCGACTCGCACGCAGACGTCTACCACACGGCCTTGGGGCTGGCTGCCCTGGGCCTTCTCAATGAGGAGGGTATTGCGCAGCTGGACCCGCTGCTGGTCATTGTGCGTCCTGGTGCCTCTCCTAGGTCGAGTCAGTAGTAGCCAATCGTGTAGTTCCGTGGATTGTTCAACAACGTGGACGTCGCCTACGTGGACGTCGTCTACGTGGACGTCGCCTACGTATACTTCACCTACGTATACGTCGGGTACGTATACTTGCGTAGGTATGTTTCGCCTACACGGACTTTACTCGCGCGCAGGTCCGTCAATTAACGACCGCGAATCGCGGGACACGCACTGCAGTTACATGCGCTGCACCTGCGCTCTTGAAGCACTCCACCTGCGGCCCGTGCTTGCATCATGGCCGATTGATTAACAATTGCAAATTGCTGAATATGCACCGCAGTTACATGCGCTCCACCTGCGTGCAACTTGCGCATCGCGCTTCGTGTTCCAATTAATCAACGACCGCGAGATGCTGATGTGCCCCAAAAGAACAGGCGTATATATTTGCAACTACGGAGGCCGAGAACACATCGCGCATCGCGGCCTATTATTACATATGCTTAGCCCTGTTTACGGGAGGGCATGTGCCTGCCCGACTCTGGCTGGAAAGGCACCAAAGACACCACCCCCCTGCATGATTACCTGCCCCTGCCCTGGCTTGGCTAGGGAACCCTAGGCCCCCCCGCATGGTGAAATAATAGAAAGGGTTCACGCGTTATTAACACGCGTCGCCAGAAACCTTTGACATCAGCCTCTTCCACCCTGAAGCGCGGCCTTGCAGCAGTAGCTATGAGCGTGCGAAGCTACACTGGGTCCTCAAAGGCGTCGTTTTTTGCCAAGCGCCAGCACCGCAAGCAGACGCTGTCTGTCATTGTCTGCGGCGCGAGCGGCACCGGCAAAACCGCGTTCATCAACACGTTCTTTGGCCGGCGCATCCACGAATCGTCGCACGTCGCTGCAGACTCGGGCCTGCGCATGGTCCCCGTGACGTCCGAGCTCGACGAGCCGCTGGAGGACGGCAGCCGCCTGGTGCTCACCATGATCGACTGCGAGAACTTCGCGACGGCGCTGACCCACGGCAATGACGTCGAGCAGCTCGCCTACTACATTGAGTGCCGGTTCGACGAGGTACTGGCCGAGGAGTCGCGCATCCGGCGCAACCCGAAGTTCAAGGACGGCCGCGTCGACGCCTGCCTCTACTTCATCGAGCCCACCGGCCACGGGCTGCGCGAAATAGACATCCTCACCCTGCGCCGCCTCGTGCCCATCGTCAACGTCATCCCCGTGCTGGCCCGCGCCGACACGCTCACGCCGGCCGAGCGCGTGGCCGCGAAGCGCATGGTCATGGAGGACCTGCGCATGCACGACATTGCCGTGTTCGACTTCCGCTACGACGCCGACGAGTACGATGACGTGCCGGACCCGGAGATCGCCGAGGCCCTGCCTCTGGCCGTCACCACCGCCTCGGACTTCGACTCGACCGGCGCCGTCGTGTTCCGTCGCGTGCTGAGCTACGGCGTCGTGGACGTCCTGAACCCGGAGCACAGCGACTTTGCCATGCTCCGCGACGCGCTGCTCAGCACGCACCGCACCGAGCTCAAGGAGCGCACGCATGAGGTGCTGTATGAGACCTACCGCACAAACCGGCTGGACCCGCAGCGGAACCACCGCAGCTCGCTGCTCCTGCCCCAGGAGCTGGCGGGCCATGCCGCGCGGCTGAAGGAGGCGCAGCTCGCCCGCGAGGCCGAGAGCCTGCGCGAGGACGAGCGCCGCGTGAACGCAGAGATTGAGGCTAAGCGCAACCTGCTCCTGCGGCGCGAGCGCGAGCTGCGCGAGCTCGAGATGCGCATGGCCGAGGTGCGCCCGCAGTACCCGGCCCCCCAGGACGAACCAACGTCCGAGCAGCAGCGCGTACGACAGACCCGCTCTAAGCGCGAGCTGAGGGAGCACACGAGCCAGCTCCATGCCGAGGTCGCCGACCTCGAGGCCCAGAAGCAGAATCTCCAGGAGCGCCAGCTTGCCACGGCCGCCTCGTCGCGGTCCGTTGCTTCCCAAAACGGCAAAATTGATGCCGCAGCGCCGGCTGCTGCGGCGACACTTGCTGCGCCGCCGGCCCCCGCTGCTGCTCGCGCCGACGCGCCCGCGCGCACGGCGTCTCCACACCGGGCTGCACCGCCGCCTGCTCCGGGAGCAAACCCGCACCCGCAGACCGCTGCTCCACCGGTTCCCGGCACGCCCAACAACTTGCACCCGCGCCACAACCTGACGCGTGCCCAGGGCCCCGAAGACCCGGCTGCATCCGCCGTGGATCTCGGCGACTTCGTGGACGTGTCGGAAGAGCCGCTGCCCGACGCACCGCAGCCGGCTCAACAGCAGCCGTCGCCTCAGCCGCAGCAGCCATTCGTCCCGCAGGCGCCGCCCGTGCCTCAAGGCCAGCCGTACACACAGCAGCCTCCCGTGTCGCACGTATCGACGATCTCCGAAGAGTCGCTCTCGTTTGTGCAGAATACATCACCTCTTCAAATAAAGAAGACAACCACAGCCAACAGCGACTACTAAATTATTATTTGTTCTCTTTCTTTTCAACCGCACCTGTGGTGCGCAACGCCAGTACGCATTTGGACCGCTCGGAGCGCTCCCCGGACAGTCGTGGAAGTTAATTGTGTATAATAAATAGGCCCATTGTGGAACTTGGCTAGCCGGGCAAGCTGCACAGCAGACAGCAGCCACCAGGCCTCCCTATCCTACGCATTATTATTATTATCTACACACACCGTGTGCCTTTTGATCGCGCGACCCTCTGCGTAATCCAGTCCTTCGACTAGGTTACCGGAGTTCGTGAGCCCGGGTTCGAGTTCGAGCAGGCGCGATTTATTGGACCTTTTTGTCGCTCGCGCCTCTTTCGATGGACCCCGCGGCCATAACGGCATCAGTGGTGCGCGAGGTTGCCCGAAGTGGTAACTTCGGCGCCCACGCCCATGATGTCTGGAGCTACGCCTCGCGCGCGGCCAACCAGCCGCTCGACGACGTTCTAAAAGATAGCGTTTGGCTGTGGCTGGCCCAGCACCCGGCGGTCCAAATAGAGCACGACCGCGTCTACGCAAACGAGGACCTGCAATGGCTCGAGCTGACGGGGAACCCCAAGCAAGGAAACATTGTGCCGCAGCTGGCGTTCAACGTGCTCTGCGCCGTGGCCCACAGCCGCGAGGCGGGCATCTCCACCGTGGACGTGGCCAAGCAGGCCGGCCAGGACCCGCGCTCCCTCTTTGGACGCGTCCAGCTGCTTGCTGATCTCGGCCTCGTGCAGCGCTTCCCGGTGATCGAAAAGGGCTCGTCCACGCACCGCATCGTGCTGGCTCCCTACGCGTCGCTGCACACACAGGGCCAGGCGGCCGGAGGAGACCTCTTTGTCGACAAGCAGATGGCGCGCAAGCAGATCGTCGAGTTCTGCCAGTCCGGGCCCCAGGGCCTCCGTCTGAAACGGGACCTCGTATCCCAGATCGGCGCGAGATTAACGCCGAATGCACAGAGGCGACGCCCGCTTGTTGCCAGCCTCCTGAAAGACCTCGAGGCTCGCGGCTATGTACGCTCCGTACAGGTCTACGACCCTGCCTCGCCTTCCCGCTCCTACGTGTGCATTCAATACGTGAAGGACTACCAGGTTAGTGGTCCTGAAAAGCGCTCCAATGAAGCCTGGACAGATACTGTGGTCGACGCCAGTGAAGGCGGCCTCGATGCAGACGACCCTGCTCCCGAGGATGCCGACAACAACGACAAACAAGCCGACACAGAGCCGGTAGCAGAGGCACTCGACTTGTCTCGGGCAGTGGCTCACAGTGATGCACTGAACACCAGTGACAGCGTCCAGGGTAATGTCGTGCTCCCTCTTGTGAACCAAATTCACGACATTGTATTTGCTGCTGGCTCCCAGGGAATCAGTGCCATGGACCTCACGCGCAAGCTCACCGGCAAGAGCTACAGCAAAGCACTGGGAAAGTACCTCGACGCACTCACGGGGGACCCCAAGGCTAAGAAACCCAAAGGCAAGTCAAGTCAGCCGGCCCAGTTTGGTAACCTCAGTCTCATCAAGGGCGTGGATTTCAGCCACCGTGTAAAGTACTACCGTTATTTCACGCGCATGACGTATCCTGGCGGAGCGATCGACAGCCGGTGGGGTTCGTTCTCAAGTAGTCCTGCTTGTCGAGACCCTGACCTGAGTTTGAAAATTCTGGATGCACAGTCGCAGCTGCCACTTCCCGGGGGCTGCTCCGTCGTCGAGACCGAGGACGGCGAGATTAGACCTGTCTTCCATGGCGACAAAACAACTGCTGGGAAGACGCTACTGCTAAGTGATCCCAGCAGAGCCTTGGGATCCACCGCATCAACAGCTACCCCAC
This sequence comes from Entelexis stigmatis, assembly GCA_030563545.1. Taxonomy (NCBI): domain Eukaryota; kingdom Fungi; phylum Ascomycota; class Dipodascomycetes; order Dipodascales; family Trichomonascaceae; genus Entelexis; species Entelexis stigmatis. Next base: position 282,006 of record JAJMJC010000003.1, read on the forward strand.
CAAAGCGCCGCGGACGCCCACCCAAAAACGCTCCTCGTCCTCCTCCATCTGAGCCAAAGACTCAACAGCCATCCAAGCAAACTGTCCCTCCACCCCCCATAGAAAGTGTTCGACTTAGGGACCGTCAATGGGCCGGTGGATTGGCTGTGGAAAGTAAAAGCCCCACACCTTCTAGGTGGTTGCAGCCGAACAAAACAGAGTTTAGTCCACAGAAGGATGTTGAGGCTACAACAAGCATCCCGCAGTCTCAGGAAAGCAGCCCAACCGAGCTAGTTGTCAACAAAGCCAATGGGACTCGCGGCAAAAACGATGCGGAATCTAAAGCCAACGGCGGCAGCAGCGCTCATGGGTCAAGTGTGACGCCTGATACACCTGCCGCCGTCTCCACAGACAAGTCGTTGGGGTCTTTGGCATTCAAAAGACGCTCAGAAACTCTTTTGGCACTTGTGCGTGAGAACAATGGCGCCGTGATTGGTGGTCAGGACCTTGTAGACCGCTTCAATGCAGCTGTAAAAGGCGACTCATTGGTGGACCGGAAAACCATCGACAGGGTGATAAAGAGCCTTGTGCGAGAGGGAGTTCTGCGCCAAATTTTTGTGAACATGCCCACGATGACCGGCATTCATCTCATGAAATACATTCTCTTCGATCCAACGATCCTCGGTGACGCAGACTCCAGCGAGGTCATAGCCAAACTGAAGCAAGAGCTCAATGAGGGCACTCGTAACAAGCAAGCGGCAGCAGCGAAAGCAGCCGTCAGTCAAAATCGTATGATGAGGGATCAAGCCAACCACCAGCAAATGACTTTGGAGCAGGCGACTGCCTTCCGACCCCTGCTAGGACAGCGATTGGCAACAACTTCTACACGGACCCAGAGAGCTCCAGTGGCAACGAGGCGGTTTGGCGTCAGTGCTGCTGAAGTGGCTCGCACTGGACCCAGCGGCGCATCGACTGGACCCAAACGTACAAAGCGGGGCTCAAAGCAACGCTTAGACATCGCGGTGGCTCCATCCGACGATATGGTCCCAGAGTACTACGGATCTGGTGGTGCAGTCAACAACGGACGGACACCAAACCAGGCTCCAGCTGCACAGCAGCAGCGCCCGGCTGTGCCCCCAGTCGATAGAGACTGGCTGTTCCGCGCAGTTGTGGTTGTGCGCACTCTCTTTCCGCGAGGAAAAAGTATTGACTGGGCACTAATTGCGCAGTCTGCTCCTGCGGGTGTTACTGAGAAGAGTCTGCGACAGCAATGGGCGGCTATGCGTGACGAATATCATGAAGCCGTCGCTAGTCGTGCGAATGAGTGGGAGGATTTGTTTGTGCAGGCATATGCCGAGGATGATGTTATCTTCCTCAAACCAGCGGATCCGGGATTTACTCTGAGTTATTACGTAGACTGGTGGCGGGTTGCGGAGCAGTCGCAGGCGATGTCGCAGTCGAGCGAGCGACGTAAATACCGCCTCAGTGACTTGCCCTTGAAGTCGAAGAACCTAGACTCGAAGCTCTTGGACCCACTTGGCTCTCTCCAGTCACAGCCGTCCATGATCCGAGCCGAAGAACTTTTGGTCAGGACCTTGTTGGGTGCGCCACTTGATGGGCCGCCAATTAGATGGAAGCATTCGCTGCGGCTGTCCGATGATGCTGCACGTCTTCGAGCGGTGATTGCTGCGGACGGCGGGTCTGAGTTCTCAGCCCAGGAAGCCGCGCGAGAGCTGCAGGCTCTGAGCGAAGAAAAGGCGAAGCAGGCCCTTACTGAGTTAGAGCGTAACAAGTACATTCAGTGGGCTGTTTCCGACCCCGAGAAGGTGCCGACGGGAAGGCCGTACATCTTGAGCGAGAAAGTGATGAACATGCTTGCTCCTCCTGCGCGACTCGAGCGGGATCTTCCCAGTAAAGCGGCAGACGCTGTTGCCAATATGCCTTCCCACGGCATGATCGACATTCCGGAAACAGTAGACGAGTCGCAAATGATTCCTCTGCTTGAGATGGCCACGTTTGGTCTGGATGGAAAGCATGTGGAGCTACGGCGACTTGGCGAGCGCAGCGGACGCCTTTCGACCCACTACCGGTCGCGGGACATTGACAAAGGCGAGCTGGACTGCGATATCCGGGCCCAAGTCGATGCTGAGGCTGGGCACGCGAGCTTGATGCGAGCCCACCAAATCGCGCCTCCAGAGCTTGAGCAAGGCAGCCATCCCTGCATTTGGCAGACGTCTCACTTGAAGGGAACTGCTATATGGAACACGGTTATCTATAAGCTGCTCACAACAGTACTGTTCAGGCCCGGGATGCCGCGCGAGGTGCTGACGTTCAGCCTACGGCACGTTCTCGAGAAAGAAGAGATTACGAAGGCCATAGACACGCTTGTGTCGGAAGGGGCCTTGCGTGACGAGAATGGGGGGTTGACAACAGCACCGGATTGGTTCTCGTATGTTTCCTAGTATATATAGCGAAGGTTGAGCGCGTAGCGCTGCAGAAAAGATATTTATACACATCTAAGTAATTAAAAATCGAAGTCGACGTCGTCATCCTCGAGGTCGGTGTTTTCTTGGATCTCGGTGACCAGCTCCTTTTCTCGCTCGCGAGCCTCCTGGACGTCCTTAAGGTCGTCGTTGTGATCGGAGGAGAGGTATCTGAGGGCCTTGACGTTACCGTCGTGCAGGGACATGCAGAACTTGATGCGCTCGTGGAACGCCTGCTGGGGGTCTGCGGTCGAGTACACGTCGTTCACGTCGAGCGACTGCATGTAGCCGGCCTGGTGGTTGATCTCGGCATCGATGACGCCGTCGCGGATAGCCTTGCCGACGATATACTCTGCGCTCTCCTCGCTGTCGAGGCTGAGCTTGATGCATACGTCGCGGAGCAGGATCTTGGAGTAGGTGAGCGAGATGACGCGGATGCCGGTCTTGATGACGTTCTGGCGGAGGCGGCGGGCGAGGGTGAGGTTTCCGTCGCGCTTGAGGGCATCGCCGTGCTCGGTGAGGGCCTGCTGGAACTGCTGGACGTCGCCCGTGCGCACGGCCTTGGCAAGGGCGAGGTAGGGCTGCAGCGGGCCGACGAGCTCGGGCTGCTCCTTGGAGCCGAACGCCTTGCGCTGGGGGATGTCGCCCATGAGCAGCTCGATGAGCACGCTGAGCTTGTTTGCGGCCTGGATGAAGCCCATGGCGGCCGGCGTCTGCGGGACCTTGCGGATGGCGGCAGTGATCTGCTCGAACGCGGTGCTGTAGTCAAGGCCAATGGCGTTCACGCGCGAGAGGTAGTAGTAGTAGCGCGCGGCCAGCGAATTCGACGCGGAGCTCTCCGGGAAGGTGGTCTTTGCCACTAGGTTGGCGGCCTGGCTGATGCGGTTTGTGAGCGTGAGGGTGCGCAGGAGCAGCGTGATGAGCATGCCCTGCGTCTCGAAGTCGTTGCGCAGCGCGGCTGTGCGCAGCGCCGCCATCATCTCCGAGTACAGCGTCGGCGAGCGCAGCTCGTTGGCCAGCTCTGCCGCGCGCACGTAGTAGAACCACATCTTGGCGACGAAGTGGTCGAGCGAGCGCCGGTTGTAGCTGCGCGCGAGGTGCGCCAGCGCGTGCTGGCTGAATGCAAGCAGCTGCTGCGCGGCGCGGGGCCGGCCCGAGTGCAGCAGCCACACCTGAGCCAGCAGGTGCAGGAACGCGTCCACCTCGGGGCTGACCGGCAGGTTCTCGCCGAAGGGCCCCGGGCTCGGCAGCTCCAGCGTCGCGAGCACCTGCCGCGCGTACGCCTCGTCGAAGTTCTGCGCCACCAGCTGCGCCAGCGCCGCCTCGTCGACGTCCTTGCGCAGGACGGGCAGGTTGCGCAGCACCCGCAGCGTGAACCGCGAGTCGAAGCTCGTCACGTTCTTGCCCAGATATGTTAGCGCTGCCTGCGGCGAGTCAATCGTCGCCACTGCTCCGCTCATGTTCTCGTGTGGATCGATTGCCCCCGGTGGTGTGGTTAGCGTGTGGCTCGAGCCTGCCCCGGAGCCGGGTTGGGTTGGGCGCCCGGCTGTCGTGATGGCGCTGCTTAGTCACGGGAGCGCTGGGAGGAGGCTGCTGGGAGACCGCTGCTGGGAGGCCGCTGGGAGGCCGCTGGGAGGGTCCGGGGAGGAGGGTCCGGGGTGGAGGCAAAGCGCTTGCAGGCGCTTGCAAGCGGAGGACAGCTGTTTGAGCGGGGCAGCCGCTGGAGGCCAGCTGATTGTGCTAGCTACGAGCGGCCAATATTGCGATTTTTGTTATTTCTTTTTTCTTGTCTTTCTTGCTTGTTGCGGTTAGTCTACATAGGCGCCCAGAAGAGGACGCGTGCTGCTGTAAATGGTGGTTAGAATAGACGAAATTAGCACTAAGGAGGACAAGCCGCGCTTTGTGTCCCGGAAGCAGCGCGCGCGCCTCAAGAGCGAGCTTGCCGAGTTGGCTGTGCCGGGGCGTGCAGCAGAGCAGCCGGCGGAGGAGGAGCCGGCAGTGAAGCGGCCCAAACGAGACGGGGGCGAACGAGACGGGGACGAACGAGACGGGGCCGAGCGAGACGGGGCCGAGCGATACGGGGCCGAACGAGGCGGGACCGGACGAGACGGAGACGACACGGCCGTGGCCTACAGGGCTCAAGCGGCAGTCGCGTACCCGGAGTGGCGGGTGGCTCGCGAGCGGCAGCTCGCCGCGGCGCACGCCGAGGCGCCCGCGCCTCGGCCCGAACAGCCCCGCAAGTGGTTCGAGAAGTCGCGCGACGAGATGAGCGCGCGCGACTGGCGCATCATGCGCAGCGACCTCCAGATTGCCTGCCCCGCGCTGCCCGAGCTGCAGCCGCTCCTCTCGTGGACTGAGCTTCCCAGCCGCGCCCTGGCGGCAAGGCTCGGCTCGGGCCCTTACAAGCAGCCGACCCCCGTGCAGCGGGCCACGATCCCGCTGGCGCTGGCGGGCAGGGACGTCATTGGCATTGCCCAGACGGGCTCGGGCAAGACGCTGAGCTTCGTGGTGCCGCTGCTGCTGACGGGCGCGCCAATGCCGCTCGTGCTGGCGCCAACGCGCGAGCTGGCGCTGCAGACCGCCGCCGTCATTGCCGAGCTTGCCCCGCCGGAGTCCGCGCGGGTCGTGGCACTCGTCGGCGGCCGCGACTTCGCGGCGCAGCACGACGAGCTCACGGCCGCGCAGGCCGCGCCGGCCGTCTACGTTGTAGCAACCCCCGGCCGGCTCCTCGACTTCACGCGGCAGCACCTGCTCGATCTTGCCCGCTGCACGTTCCTGGTCTTGGACGAGGCCGACCGCATGATCGACCTCGGCTTCGAGGAGCAGATCGCCGAGATCATGGCGCTGCTGCCGCGCGACCGCCAGACCCTCATGTACACGGCCACCTGGCCGCGCCAGATCCAGGCGCTGGCCGCCAAGTTCAGCCGGCGCGACCGCGCTGTCAAGGTGGAGGTCGGCGCGGCGCGCCGCAGCGCCAGCATCCGCCAGACGGCGGAGCTGCTCGAGTCGCAGGCCCACAAGCTTGCCCGCCTGCGCGACCTGGTCGCCCGCGCCCGGCCGCCAACCATCGCCTTTGCCGCCACGCGCGCCGCGTGCGACCACGTAGCCGCCCAGCTGCCGGGCGCGCTGGCCCTGCACGGGTCCATGTCGCAGGACCGGCGCGAGGCGACGATCGCGGCCCTGCGCGCAGGCACGGCCCAGTGCCTCGTGGCCACGGACGTGGCCTCGCGCGGCCTCGACATCCCGGACGTCAGTCTTGTCGTGAACTACGACATGCCGGCCGACATCGATACCTACGTGCACCGCATTGGCCGCACAGGGCGCGCCGGGCGCGACGGCAGAGCCGTCTCGCTGTGCCTGGACGCTGACAGGCCGCTGTTCAGAGACCTGCGCCGCGTTATCCGCGAGAGCGGCTCGCCCGTGCCTCAATTCCTGCTGTGACGCCCGCAGCCGCCCACCGGCTGCCCTGGCGCGCACAGCGCCTCTGCCGCTCCCCCCCTCCCCTCCCCGGCCTGGCCTTGTCAAATCTGTTATCGGTTCCATCTAATCGTGCAGTACCCCGGCCCTGATTTATAATAGCCGTGCGCCGCCCGTGCGCGCAACTCCAGGTGACGCAGGGACAGCGAGAGCTGGCTGCCACCACACAGTCCCGCGCAATTGCCAGATGACGCCGAAGCCTGAGCCGCTGGACCTCCAGTACCACCTCACCGCCGAGTCGCGGCGCCGCACCATCCCGAACCTCAAGGAGCTGTACCAGTTCATGCAGGAACCGGGCATGGTGTCGCTGGCCGGCGGAACGCCGTTCGCCGAGATCTTCCCGTTCGACGACGTGCGCGTGCGCAGCCTGGCGCCGCCGTTCGCGAACGGCATTGCGGAGTCGAAGCTGGACACGGACTCGCCGCTGAAGGTGCAGGTGTTCGAGCAGCCGGCCGGCGGCGACGACGGCGACATCGAGCTGTCCACGGCGCTGCAGTACGGCTCGGCCGCTGGCGACGAGCGCCTGCGCCAGTTCATGATCGGCCACTTCGGCCGCGTCCACGACGTCGGCTTCCGTGACTGGGAGCTCATCCTGTCGGTCGGCAACACGTTTGCGTGGGACGCCGTGCTGCGCACGTTCTGCGAGCCCGGCGAGGTGATTCTGTGCGAGGAGTTCACGTTCCCGTCCGCGCTGGAGAACGCCAGGACGCGCGGGTGCCGCGTCGAGCCGACGCCGGTCGACGAGTTCGGCATCATCCCCAGCGAGCTCGAGCGGGTGGCGGCTCTGCACAGGCCGAAGCTGCTGTACACGATCCCCACGGGCCAGAACCCCACGGGCTCCGTGCTGCCGGCCGAGCGCCGCAAGCAGATCTACGCCGTTGCCAAGAAGTTCGACTTCCTCATTGTCGAGGACGAGCCCTACTACTACCTGCAGATGGGCCAGTTCGAGCGCGGCGAGGAGCACGTCGAGCCGCCGCAGTCGCGCGACTCGTTTCTGGCCTCCCTGGTCCCGTCGTTCCTGCACTACGACACTGACGGCCGCGTGATCCGCCTCGACAGCTTCTCGAAGGTCATGGCGCCGGGCGTGCGCATGAGTTGGATTGTCGCGCAGCCGCGGTTCGCCCAGGCGCTGCAGGCCACGGCCGAGTCGTCGAGCTCAAAGCCCTCGGGGTTTGCGCAGGCCCTCATCTACGGCGTGCTGCGGCGCTGGGGCCAGGACGGGTTCGTGGACTGGCTCATGGGCCTGCGCGCGGAGTACACGCGCCGCCGCGACCGCTGCTGCAACGCCCTCTACAAGTACCTGGGCAGCGCCCCGTTCGAGCTCATCACCCCGCGCGCAGGCATGTTTGTGTGGTTGAAGTTCGATGCGACGCAGTTCGGGCCCGAGCGCCCGGGAGCGGAGGTGGAGCGCGAGCTGTTTTACAAGGCCGCTAAGGAGCACAAAGTCCTGCTTGTGCCGGGCCACTGGTGCGCGGTCAAGCCCGACAAGAGTTCGACGGGCGTGTTTTTCCGCGGCTCGTTCGCTAGCGAGCCTCTGCCCAACATCGAGGAGGGCGTCAAGCGCTTCGCTGAAGCCATGAGCGTGTCCACGTGCAAAGACGGGCTGATCCGTGGCGAAGAGCTGGTGGTCATCCATCCCGGGACGAACCCCCTCGATAGCCCCCCTCGCTGATGCTGTTGTTGCTGGTGCAGTTGTCGCTGATGTTGCTGTTGCCGCACTGTCGAGAACTCAACCGGCACGAAGAAGCGCACTCAATTTTATCACAGGCGTTAAGCTATTTATTTCGACATCTTTATGCTAACGTCTTTATGCTAACATATTTATACTACCAACACTGAGAAGCGAGCTCAATTGTGCCACAGGCATCAAGCTATATGCTTCAACATCTTGATGCTAATATCTTTATAAAATTTAGGCTAACAATGTGCGAAGACAGCGACCAGGAATTGAGCAGGACTAGTTTCAGGCTTCACCTCGCTCGACCCCGGCTGGTGAGCCGCATCTCACTAGCACGAGCCCAGGTTAGGTCAGCTCGCAAAGAGGCGGAGAGGGAAAGAAAGGGCGGCAGGAATGCTGCGCGACCTCCCTTGGGGCGCGCGCCCTAACCCAGACACGTCGACACCAAAGAGGCTCTGTGCCGCTGGAATGGCGCTGACGCCGGCGCTGCATATCCAGCCAGAGGAACAATGACCGTCGGGTCACCTGTTGTGCGATACATCTGCTCGGTGACCTCGTCCCTCTATGCCACGGTCTACCTGCTCCTCATTTTTTTCCTCGCCGTCGCGAAGAACGTCGTGGCCCAAACAACCCCCGCGGACAAGTCCGTGAAGCTGTCCAAGGCCGAGAAGAAGCTAGTATTCGACCTCGGCTACTACGTCTCGCTCGCTGGGTTCGAGCTGCAGCCCCACGGCGTCGTGACGCGCGACGGCTACGAGCTGGACATGGCGCGCATCCTGCGGCCCAACGAGCCCGCCAGCGATGACGAGAAGCCGCGCTACCCGGTGCTGCTGGTGCCGGGACTCATGCAGTCGTCGTCGGCGTACTGCACCGCGGGGCCCGATGCCATTGCGCTCGTGCTCATGCGCGCGGGCTACGATGTGTGGCTCGGCAACAACCGCGGCGGGTTCCGGCCGAAGCACGAGAAGTACCGGGCCTGGTCCGCCAAAATGTGGGACTGGACAATGTCCGACCTGGCTACTGGGGACATGCCCGCCATGGTGTCCTACGTACGGGCACAGACGGGGGCGGCAAAGATCGCCCTGGCCGCGCACTCTCAGGGCACAACGCAGTCGTTCATGGGCCTTGCCCGCGAGGACCACGGCGGCACCCCCAACATGGGCCTGGAGATCTCGAGCTTCTCGGCCCTGGCGCCGGCCGTGTTTGCGGGGCCCCTCATCGACCGCTGGTTCCTGCGCATGCTGCGCGTGGGGCCGCACGCCTACCGCGTGTGCATGGGGTCGCGCGCGTTCATCGGGCTCATGGGCCAGATGCGCAAGATGCTGCCGCTGTGGTTCTTCACGTACACGGCGTACATTGTGTTCAACTACATGCTGGGCTGGGACGACAAGCTGTGGGACCGCCACTACCGCAACCGCAATTTCATATTCTGCCCCGTGTATGTGAGCGCGCTGCTCATGTTCTGGTGGCTTGGCGAGGGCGGCTTTGCTGACCGCAAGTGCATCTTCGAGAACCAAGACACAAAGTGGTTTGACGAGCGGTTCCCACCGCTCGAAATATATGCGTGCGGACGAGACAACCTTGTGTTGCCAGACCGGCTCATAAATCGCATCTATAACTTCGAGCCCGACGTGCGCGACCGCTTCCGCATCAACAGCTTGCCGGGCTACTCGCACCTCGACGTACTATGGGCTCAGGATGCCATGACGACGGTGGCCGGGCCCATGATTGACTTTATATGGGAACACGTTGAGCAGAAGGAAAAGTACAAGCAACCCGTGTCGGTTGCCGAATTGCAGTCCAAGGAGCTGTGATATGCTGTGGAGATTAATAGAAGTCTACGGACAAGTCTACGGACAAAAGCGAAATAGCGAGAAAAAAGGATATGCCAGGCCCTCAGAGGTCATTGTCGTATCATTTATGCGCTGCATACAGAGCTAGGCGGCCCCAAGCCAGCGGCCATCAATCGCAAATTACGATCATCATTGGGCTGAAATTTAAACCTGAAGAAGTTTCACCCCGGCGACGACCGAATGACTAAATACTGGTGCTGGATGGCTGGTATGCGGTTTCCCCCCACCCTGTATACGCGCTGCCGCGGCGCAATGGCCGCTATGTGCATATGTGGCCCAGTGTAAATTAGTATGGCGCTAGAATCTTTATTTAATTCATCTAATTCATCTTCAGGTATACAGCCATCAATTGAACTGACTGAGGACGAATGGAAGGGAACGGGGAGAGGTTAGCGAGACGGCGATGCGTACATAAGCATAGGGCTTAGGACCTCGTGCGTGGAGCGCGCAGAGCCCGAGTGCAGCGCCGGCGGTTCCTCCCACTCCTCGCGGTATCGAGGAGACACCCACGCAAACACTGGGCGGGAGCATCACCTGACCGCCGAGCGAGCTCTCATTCGAAAGCGAAATTATCACTTCTTGTTCGATCAACCCAGCGGATATCAAGAAATGTCGACTGAGACCACTGTGAAGAGCATCAACTGGCGCCTTGTGGAGGCCGGCCGTGTCGTTCTGCTGAACCAGGGCAAGAACGCCGGCAAGCTGGCGACCATTGTTGAGATCATCGACCACAAGCGGGCGCTCGTGGACGGCCCCGAGGTTGCGCGCCAGGGAGTCACCCTTGCGCACGTCACCCTCACACCCCACGTCGTTCCTAAGGTCCGCCGCGGTGCAGGCACTGCTGTCGTGAACAAGAGGTGGGCCGCCAGCGGCGTCGACGAGAAGTGGGCCAAGTCCGCGTGGGCGCAGAAGCTTGCCCGCCGCGAGCGCCGCCGCCAGCTCTCCGACTTCGAGCGCTTCCAGGTCCAGGTGCTCAAGAAGCAGCGCCGCTACAATGTCTTCAAGGCTGTTGCCAAGGCCTAAACGGGAGTCACCCCCCTAAGCCCGCTCATCAAAAGAGAGACAGAACCGATGCTCGCGTAATGTTTATTATTTAAATCTACTCTAGCCGTCCGCGGCCCGCCGGTAGCAACACAAAAACATCCGTATATTGGTATTGTCTGGGAGCGACAAAGGCAACCAAACGCCTTGTCTTCTTTGACTCTCGGTCTGGCACAGCACAGCCGCACAGACACCCGCCCCCAACCGCCATGCTTTTCGCTCCAAGCCCGAATGTATAAAACGCTCAAATAAATAAACCTAATTTTCATCTTAACTCCGATCCGCCGCTTCGCCGTCTGCTTGGGCGCCGACCTCCTCCGGCGTCTTGGTCACAAGCTGCAGCGCGTGCACGCCGTTGGCCATGGCCAGCTCCTCGGACAGCAGCTTGTACACGAGCCGGTGCCGCATCGGCTTCGACTTTCCGGCGAACTCGCTGGAGACTATGTTGAGCCGGAAGTGCGACTCCTGCTTGTTTGTGGACCCGCGGATTCCGGCGTGGTGCGCATGGAAGCGGCTGTCGTTGGCGATGTCCAGCGCCGTCGGGTGCAGCGCCTCCGTCAGCTTGCGCCGAATGATCGCCTCGATGGGCCCCGGGCTCGGCGTCGCGGTCTGCATGAATCGCCGGATGGCCATGTAGTGTTAGGTAAAAGAACCCACTCGCCGCCGTCACGCTTGCAGGGTTCCCGGTCGCCCAGGGCGATAAATAGCTATTGCAATAAATACCATTATACAATAAAATACAGGCCTGGTCTGTTGCGGCCGTGGCATTAATTTTTTTGTCACTTCGTCAATTGGCGGCTAGTGCGAGAGGCGAAAGCGCCCGCAAGCACAGGCAACCAGTGCTAGCAACCAGTGCTGGCAAGTGCTGGCAAGTGCTGGCACTCAGTGCTCGCCAAGCATGGCGTTCAGCCCGTACTCAGACTTGAACTTCTGGGAAATGATGCGCAGCTGCGCAATCAGGCCCTGGCACGCGTTCCGCAGCGCGTCGCGCGGCGTGTACCCGTCCTCGGTCTGGATGCGCATGACAAAGTTGGCGAACAGCGGGTGCTCAACCTTGTAGGCGGCGTAGAGCACGCGGGGGTCCTGCTGGAGCTGCGCGGTGAGCATGTTTCCCAGCGTGTGGTCCTCGCGCTCGAACTTGATGAGCGCCGCGTTGGGCATCCGCTGGTCGGGCTCGACCGTGACCTTCTGCACGCCGTCCGGCAGCAGGAACAGCTCAAAGCGGTCGGGGGCGTTCATCGCGTCAAGGCCTGCGCCGTTAGCCTCCTACTTTCCCTTAACGCACCCGGCAGTGAATTTCGAGTTCGACCGCTCGGCGTATCGTGACCCCCCTTACTATGACAGAGAACGCCTACACGTGATCAATGGTTACTACTCTAGCGTACATACCAGCGGACCTTCGCTCCTTCTCGGTCAGCCCCTCGTGCTCTCTTAGTAAAGGGCCGGGTTCCGAGGCTTGCCGTAGCCTGAACGTAGCTGCCGCACACGGGTCCTGCCTCCCCCAACCCGCGGTCACATTACCTTGTGTCCGACATACTACTGCCGCTCTTCGACCGCTGCGTTTCACGCCCCTCGCCCAGGGTCACGGTATCCAGAAACCGTGACACCCACATCGTGCCACCCATATCGAAGCGAGATACATGGGCGTGCACACATCACACACACGCTATGACACATATAGGTTGCGGAAAGGGCGGCCGAGGAGGCCACGGCGCTAAGCAGGCGCCAAGCGGGCGGAGCCAAGGGCGCCACAGAATTAATCATGAGGAACCCCTTATTACATGCTATTGCATGTTATTGTATGTACAAATGTATTAGACGAGGGCCGCCGCCGTCCTACGCCGGTGCATCCAGATCGAGCATGCTCGCAGCGCCCCTTCTTTTATCTAGCTTGCTTCATCGAAATTATCGAGACATACAATAACGAGAAAGTTCTTATTTCCACCTCACCCACTGCCGTGCCGGCCGTTACGTTCCTCCGCCACCACTCCAGGCAAGCGAGCCGTGTGATCACATCCACGACGCTGGGGAGGTGGGGGTTACCGGGGCATAAGGGTAGAACTTATACCGGCGCACCCTCCTTGCCTTGAGGGTTAGGGATGGAGCTGACCCTGCTGTATCTGTAAGTAAGGTAAGGTCCCGGCTACACTTTGAATTCTCTCCGCGCAGTCCCACCAACCACCGAAGCTGCTGGTTGATCCGAGTGAGCTCAGGTAATAGTGGCAAGATGGACCCGCAGCCGCAGCCCTCCGCGGCCGCCCCGCCGTCCCAGCAGCCGCAGCCAGCCCCGCAAAAGCCCGACACGCCCGTGTCTGCGGCTCACGCTCCAGAGGCCGCCGACTCGACGCGGCCGCCTAGCGCTCCGGAGCAGCCCCAGCCCCAGACCGTGCCGGCCCAGAGCCTGCCCGTAGCCACGTCCCCGGTGGTCGGGGTGGTGCAGACCCAGCCCGACGGCGAGGCGCACCAGCCAAAGCCGCTGCAGGCGGCGGCCCCGTCGCCCGCCGCCACAGGCCAGCAGCCCGCGCAGCAGCCCCAGCCTCAACCGCAGACCGCGGCAGCACCGCAGCCACAAGCGGCGCCGCAGCCGCAGCCGCAGCTTCCGGGGCCCCACAGCCTGCCGGTGCCCATGCTGCAGCAGGGCGAGCAGCCGCACAACAGCAGCAACCAGGGCTTCACGCTGCCAAGCCTGCGCGGGTACCCGTTGCCAGGCATCAACGACGAGCTGCACTACGCGCGCGGCGGCAGTAACCCGCCCAGCTCCCAGGGCCCGCACCTCTCGCAGCCGCGGCTGTCCCAGCCGGACCTCAGCGAGGTCAAGACCGAGACGCCGACGTCCGCGGGCCCCCAGCTGCACTCCATGATCCACCAGATTCCCCACCAGTACCAGCAGCTGTCTCCGCTGCCCCAGACCCAGCAGCAGGCGCCGCAGCAGGCCCAGCAGATGCACATGCCGCAGCAGCACCAGATTCCGCCGGTGTCCCAGCCGTCGGCCCAGCAGGCATCGACGCAGCCGCAAACGCCGCAGCCCCAGCACCAGCCGCCACCGCAGCAGCACCAGCATCAGCACCAGCACCAACACCAGACGCAGCACCAGCCTCAGCAGCATCAGCAGCACCAGCAGATGATGATGGGATACATCCCTATGTACCACCACCAGTACGGCCAGCAGTACGGCCAGCAGCAGCCGCAGATGAGCTACCTGCCCCAGCCGGGGCAGCACCAGCCCGCGGTCCAGCAGGCGGCCCCGCAGCCCATCCAGCCGCAGCAGCCTGTCCAGTCGCAGCCGGTCCCGCAGCCCCACTCCGCACCGCAGCAGCAGCCCATCCAGCCGCAGCCGGCCCCTGCTCCGCAGGCTCCAGCGCCGCCGCAGCCGCAGCAGGCGCCTAAGCCAATATCGCAGTCGCCGACGCCGCAGCAGCAGCACCCGCAGCCGTTGGCCCAGGCCCAGGCGCCACCACAGCCCCAGCCGGTTCAGCAGGTCACGCCGCAGCAGCAAGCGCAGATCTTGCAGCAGCTGCCCCAGCACCAGCAGTCTGATTTCCGCCCGCTGAACGTGTGCGACGCGCTCTCGTACCTTGAGCAGGTCAAGCACCACTTCGTCAACCAACCGGATGTGTACAACCACTTCCTCGACATCATGAAGGACTTCAAGAGCCATAGCATCGACACGCCGGGCGTCATTGACCGCGTCTCCAGCCTGTTCCGCGGCCACGCGAATCTCATCCAGGGGTTCAATACCTTCCTGCCCCAGGGCTACTCCATCCAGTGCTCCCTGGACCCGAACGACCCCCACCCGGTGCGGGTGACCACCCCAATGGGATCGCAGACCGTGCCGCACATCCTGTCTGCCCAGGCTCAAGCCCAGTCCCAGGTGCAGCCGCCGCCCCAGGTTGCGCCGCAGGGCCCGCAGCCGCAGACCCCGGCGCCGCCCCATGACCAGCAGGTGCAGCAGCAGGTACAGCAGGCGCAACAGCTCCAGCAGCAGAGACAGCAGACCCACGCAAACGCAAGGGCCCACGCTGCAGCTCAGGCACAGGCCCAACAGGCCCAGCAGTATGTCCAGTACGCTCACGCGCAGCCCCTCGCCCAGATGGCCCAGCAGTCGCCAAACATGCCGCAGACGGCTGACGGAATACACCCGTCCGAGGATCAGGAGGAAGGACAGAGAAATGCGCCAGCAGAATTCAGCCACGCCATTGACTACGTGAACCGCATCAAGAACCACTACAGCAACCAGCCAGAGATATACAAGCAGTTTTTGGAGATTCTGCAAACGTATCAGCGCGAGCAGCTGCGCATCTCTGAGGTCTACGGGCAGGTGCAGAACCTGTTTATCGATGCGCCCGACTTGCTTGAAGGGTTCAAGAACTTCCTACCTGATACAACGCCGGGTGGACAGGTGAATGAGGTCACAAATGGCATGGAGATGAACCAGGATATGCGGCTACCCCCCCTGGGTAGCTTCGGTCCGTCGCAGCCCCAAGTCGTGCCGCCGCAGCCAACATTGCCGACCCACGCTCAACAGGGCCGCGTTTTGCAAGGCCAGCCGCCAACGTCGTCCTCGCGGGGTCGCGGACAACGCAATGGTATAAGCAACTCCGGAGTGCTCAACAACACTCAGATTGTGCCCAGTGCCAAGCCTACCAACACCAAGGCGGCTAGCCGCTCGACGCTGAGCGACGAGATTGCGTTCTTCGACAAGGTGAAGAAGGTTCTGCCAAAACCGACGTACCATGAGTTCCTCAAGGCTCTGAACCTGTTTACGCAGCGGATAATCGATGTAGAGTCACTGGTTCACGAGGTGGAGCAGTTCATTGGGCAGCACGAGGAGCTCATCTCCTGGTTCAAGCGGTTTGTTGGGTATGAGGGCAAGCCGCTCCGTATCGAAAACCTTACACTACGCAAGCACCTTGTGGATCTTTCGCAGTGCCGCTCATATGGCCGTAGCTATCGACTGCTGCCGAAAACAGAGCATTTCATGCCATGCAGTGGCCGTGACGAGCTGGGATGGGAGGTCTTCAATAATGAATGGGTCGGTCACCCAACCTGGGCGTCCGAGGACTCAGGCTTTGTTGCTCACCGCAAGAACCAGTATGAAGAGATTCTGTTCCGTGTGGAGGAGGAACGTCATGAGTACGATCACTACATCGGCTCTAATCAACGGACCATACAAGTTCTGGAGACTATCGCTAACCGGATGGCCAACATGACGCCGAGCGAGCTGGCCGCTTTCAAGCTACCTGAGGGTCTTGGCTTTGGAAGCAAGATCTACCAAAAGGTTATCCGAAAGATTTACGACAAAAAGAACGGGCTCGAGGTTATTGAAGCGCTTCATGAGAATCCGGGTGCTGCGGTGCCTGTCGTGTTGCGTCGCCTCAAACAAAAGGACGAAGAATGGCGTCGCGCGCAGCGCGAGTGGAACAAAGTCTGGCGTGAAGCGGAGCAGAAGGCGTACTACAAGAGCCTCGACCATCTTGGGCTCACATTCAAACAGGCTGATCGCAAGCAGCTGACGTCGCGCTCGTTGCTGTCGGAGATCATGGCAGTGAAGGCCGAGCAGACGGCCAAGCGACGGTTAGCAGCGACGAACCTGCCACCTCTACCCACTCCAAAGGCTCAGCTCGACTTCGTCATTGAGGATTACGACGTGCTCAAGGACCTGAAGGGCCTCATTGTCAAGTACATTGACTACAAACCTAATTTCAGCGCCCATGACAAGGACCTGTGTAAGCGGTTTTTGGACGTATTCGTGGATGAGTTCTTCAGCCAGGGTGTTCTACAGACGGCTGCTGTGGCACCGCTGTTCAGACCCAGTGATGCCGAGGACGCATCTGCGGCCGCGGGTACCACGTCATCAGAAGCCACAGAGAAGGAGGATGTGCAAATGACAGATGTGACTAGAGAAAATGATGAGTCGGCGGCACCCACCAAGGAGGCATCGTGGCTCAAGTTCGAGAGAATGAGCTCACCACTTAGCGATCCTCCTCGGGAGCGGTCGCAATTTAACCTGTTTGGCACAACGTCGTTGTATCTATTTCTCCGCATCTTCCAAATTTTGTACGCGCGACTGGCTGAAGTCAAAGGATTTGAGGACCTGGTGTCAAGCACACTGGCGAAGTCACGGAAGACGCCATTCGCTGTCGAGCTCGGCTTGTACGACTCGCGACTAGATCAGATGGGCCTCAGGTTCGATCCGAAGGACGTATATGGACAAACGCTTAAGCTTTGCCATCGACTGCTGGAAGAAGATGTTGAGCCGCAGTGGTTCGAGGAGGCGTTGCGCCAAGCGTACCGGAACCGAGCTTACAAGCTCTACACAATCGATAAAGCTTTACAGTCGGCGGTGAAGCAGCTGCATGCAGTGATCACTGACCAGGCCTCAATAGAGGCGGTTAGGCTTTGGGAGGAAGACCGTCAAAAGCCGAAGATGGACATACGGAGTCAGATAGAGCTCCGGATGCGCGTGAAGCAGGCGGCTGCCGGCGTTTCCGGTGGCCCGCCGAATGACAGCTACGGTGCAGCTGGTTCTGCCGAGCCCCTCTTCCGAATTGCATGGACGCCGAAGGAGCAGAGAATGAGCTTCCAAAGCCTCGGACCTTATGATGTCACTCTGAAGGGCATCATGGATGACCAGCAGCGGTGGGAGTACTACGTCACGAGCTATATGATGAGCCTCCCCACCGAGGGTGTGCCTCTTGACCTGATCCATGCTCCGTTTCTGCAGCGCGTGCTGCCCGAAGACATTGACGAGAATGATCACCGATTTGAGGTTCTTGCCGAGGATCTCCAGGCGCGGATCTGTTTCAACACCTACAAGATGTTTTTCGAGCCAGGAACAGCTGACTATCTCGTCAATGTTGGCAAGCGAGGCAACGCTGCCAAGGCGCACTCCTTGCGCACCGAGCGCTGGAAGGCGTCGATGGCTCAGGCAGAGGAAGCCTTGCATCAGGCTGAGGCCGAGGCTGCGAGGCAACAGAGCATAGAGGCCAAGGAGGACAACAACAGCGATGCCGACGCCGGCAACAGCAGCAGCAGTCACAGTAGCAGCAAGCAAGATGGCGGCGCTACTGAGCCGATCAATGGTCAGGCAAACGGCCAGGTTGCTGAGCCAACAGGTAAGAAGGAGGAAGAGGCACAGCTACCTGTGTCGAATCCCGCAGGATTGACCGAGGGCATGATTTTGGCCCAGCCTGTGCATCCTGTCCAGGCTGTTGACCTGGTGCAACCAAAATCTACTGAGCGTACGACAGAGGCATGATAGGGAAGAAGAGAGAGACAGGGCGTTGCCGTCTGCTCCGCACCGGCCTCCTTCGACTTCGTCTCGCGCGCGCCATAGACCGATAATTAGCTCTTGTGCGTATCAAGAACTTATCTATAAGTAACTCTATTTACAAATGTCTTCGTATACGAATGCTGTTATGATGCTGACTAGGTCTAAAACTAGCTACTAGGTCCTGGGGGTTTACGACGCTTCAAGGTATCGAGCGGAACATCCTCGTCGTCGCTAGATTCGGGCGATGAGGGTAATGCTGCTCCTGTGGAGCGGTCGGCTACTGCAGGTACGTCTACGTCCACGCCGTAGTCGGCAATGTTGTCGCCCTCGAAACTCACCCAGCGGTCGGCACGGTAGTACTCATGCTCATTGACTTGCTTCGAGTCCGGCGGCGGCCACCGCTTTGATGTTGGAAACAATTTTTTGAATGCATGGCCACTTCCGCTGGGCTGTCCCCACGGCAGGATCCAGTCCCAGGGGTATGGACCCAGCGCCTCGCAGAAATTAGAGATCGGGTCCACGTCGAAGGGGAACGGTGTGTTCGGGGCCATCTTCCGGCGCACAAGCACCTCCACGCGGTCCTGTTCCCATGCCTCGATCTGCGTGTGGCCGTTAAAGGTGTCGATGACCACCCGCAGCCACAGCACACTCAGAGTAACGGAGACCAATAAGTCGCCTATGAGCCCAATAACAGCAGCCGCGACCTGAAAGCGGTGGGGCGCGACGCGACTGAGGTGGCGCCGGTGCTTCAGGACCTGCAAAAGAAACTCTCCACACCGGTAGGTGACGTAGGCCGTGACAAGCACGGCCGAGCCAACAAACCGCAGAAAATGCGGCAGGTTCGCGAACCCAACACAGTTCTCTGTCCAGGGACAGTGGTGGTCCATGCGCAGCACGCAGCGCTTGCAAACACGGCAGTGATGCGCACGCTCGGGCTTTGCATAGTGACAGCGAGCACACTCGACGTAGTTTGCGCCCGGCACTTGCGTGTCACCGGGCCCAGTGTAGCCCGGCGACTTGAAAATGGCCACCACGTAAGTCACCCACACGTAGGCGTACCCGGCAAGAAACCACCAGCGCAAAGGCCCCGGGTCGTGCCGGAAGACTGCATAGTACCCTGTACCCCCATTGAGCACAATGAGAGCGCACGGGATAATGATTCCCAGGTGGTACGGCAGGTACCTCGTCCTCATGGCCAGACCACAAAAACGCGTGTGACTCTTGGTGAAGGTGGCCGCGCGCGGATCAGGAGCCAGCAGGGATCGCTAAATGCAAACCGCCCGCCCACTCAACTAAGAATGGTCGTAAAATCACAGTTGTAGAGATAATAAGCTTAAATGTCTTATAACTTTTCAGTCATTCTCTTAGCGTTGTACGTTCATCACGGTACTGCTTTCTATGAGTCTTTCAATATTGATTCAAATCATTGCTGCTGTTGCTCACTCCTGCGGTTCATAGAATGAATATTAGCGCAACAAACAATTTATGACAGCCACTTCAAGAAAATCTAAGCTTGGGGACTGGAGATCATTCTCTAAATTGGATTAGATAGTCACTCGACATCGCGCATCGAGTACTAAAACGTATATATGACGCAACACCTCTCTGAGGACGCTTCGAACAGCGCATTGCTCAATTAGACACGATAAAAATTGGTAGTCCTTGTGAACGCGTAGGTTCGTCGTCGTGCCACCCGAAGTATGTGTGGTGTCCAAGTGGCACTTTGAATGGCAGACTCCAGAAATGTGGACTGCGGGCGATACATCTTGGTTCGAAGAGCTGTCAGTTTGGCCTTTGTATGTGTGTCACCGACAGTTGAAGCATCAGGGCACATGCCAAGTTTATCTATCCACATAGACTTTGACCCCTGCCCATATCAGGCGTCAATGGGAACGGGTTAGGTACCCGAATGCAGAGGGAGAAGAGTGATCTGGGGTGTTCATTTGAGTGACTTTCTGGCATTTCAGCCCATTTGAGACCTACCAAATGGTTGTCTAATTTCATTTACTCATAAGAGATGTCCCAGTGAGCAGTGACCTACCATACAAGATCTGCGGCACGCCCAAGAACGCCCACATGAAATTAACAACTGTGTGGACTGGTGTGACGTAATCGCGAGCGTCACAGAATGCGAAACTATGTCGCGGCAGTGCAGTGGTGGTATCATCGAAGTAGGGGCAACTTGGCTCTTGCTTAATTGTTTCTTTTTTCATAGGTGGTTATAATGAATATGACCCTATCGACAAATGTAGAAATAGTATGATCTTTCAGAGATTACTGAGACGCTTCTATTCGGCCTGGATTGGTTCCGCGCATATACGCATCTGTGTATGCGAGAGTTTAATAGGACAAAATATAGTGGAGCAAAAATATAGCTGAGCTGCTGAGCCATGCTACGGTGCCTTGCCCTAGAGACTTTGAACAGTGCATGCCCGTGTTCCCTCCTCCATCTATGCATGTCTATTGCAGCTGAAGCTTTCAGCGAATAGGAAGCCAAATTTGCCGGACCATATGCGTGCTGTGCTGATGTGATTTTTTTCCGTCCTACAAGATTATTTCTGTCGAAAAGCAATACGACGAGTAGCCATGCGCAGCGTGCCAGCCCTAAGCCTGTATGGTGACGAGGCGTTAGCGGCTCGTCTGAACGCGCGCGCGTCGACGGGAGGTCCGATCTTCATGTATGTGGAGTTCACGTGTCGTAGTCACACGTGGCCACGGCACCTTATGTAGATCGGCTACAGCGGAACACATATGGAAAGTCGGTCTTGAGGAGCAGAAAATATATGCTTGTGCGACCTTTTAGGGCCAAGAAGGTCGCTCTAGATGGTTACATTCCGTAGGGACCGGTTCTCCCAGCGATAGACACAACGAGCGTACAGTGCCGCTCTTGTATATTACACATCATGTACACCGTTAAGATACTGTCGTTGCGCGTGACCTAGCCCCGGACCTTACCCGCCGCGCAATTAGTCGGATTTATCGAGCGCATTGTTCCATTACAGGAAGGGACGCAGCCAGCAATGTCGTTCTCGTCACGCGTCGCTCGCCGTCTCTACTCGATGGCACCCAAGTCCGGTTCGGGACCGTCGACAGCCCTCACTCGCGGACCCCTCATCCACACCCACTTGGAGGGCACCGCGCTGCTGAACTATGCGTCGCTGAACAAGGGCTCTGCGTTCACGCCGGCCGAGCGCCGGCAGCTGAAGCTGGAGTCGCTGCTGCCGAGCGTGGTGAACACGCTGGAGGAGCAGGTGGACCGCGCGTACGGCCAGTACAAGTCGCTGCCGACCAACCTGCACAAGAACCTGTTCTGCACCAGCATGAAGGACCAGAACCAGGTGCTGTACTTCGCGCTGATCGAGAAGCACCTGAAGGAGATGATGAGCATCATCTACACGCCGACGCAGGGCGACGCGATTGCGAACTACTCGCGGCTGTTCCGACGGCCGTCGGGGTGCTTCCTCGACATCAACCGGCCCGATTTGATCGAGCCGGCGATCCACCAGTGGGGCCGCAGCGACGACATCGACTACATTGTTGTCACTGACGCGGAGGGGATTCTCGGCATCGGCGACCAGGGTGTTGGTGGTGTGGGCATCACGACGGCCAAGCTAGCGCTCATGACGGCCTGCGCGGGCGTGCATCCGGACCGTGTGATCCCCGTGGTGCTTGATGTGGGCACGAACAACCAGACGCTGCTGAACGACCCGCTGTACATGGGCAACCGCCACGAGCGCGTGCGCGGCGAGGAGTACGACAACTTTGTGGACCGGTTTGTGCAGGCCGTGCGCAAGCAGTGCCCCGACGCCGTGCTCCACTTCGAGGACTTCGGCACGTCGAACGCGTTCCGCATCCTGGAGCGGTACCAGAAGGAGCTGGCGTGCTTCAACGACGACATCCAGGGTACTGGTGCCGTCACCATGGCCACCATCAAGAGCGCGCTGTTCTCGCTGAAGGCGAACCTGCAGGACACGCGCATCCTTGTCTACGGCGCGGGAAGTGCAGGCATGGGCATCGCCTCCCAGATTGTCGACAACCTTGTGAAGACGGAGAACATGGACAGCGAGGATGCGAAGCAGCACATCTATCTGATGGACCGGTTTGGCCTCATCACCGATGCGCTTCCCGACGACAAGGTCTCGGCGAGCCAGCGCAGCTTTGCCAAGGACAGCAAGCAGTTCGGCAGCATCGACACGACGGACCTGCAGGCGGTCGTGCGCGAGATCCAGCCGCACGTCCTGATTGGCTGCTCCACGCAGCCGGGCGCGTTCACGAAGGAGATTGTACAGGAGATGGCGCAGCACGTCGAGCGCCCGATCATCCTGCCGCTTTCGAACCCGACGCGTCTGCACGAGGCCGTGCCGAAAGACCTCATTGAGTGGACGGATGGCCGCGTGCTGGTGGCCACGGGGTCTCCGTTCGAGCCTGTGAACGGCCGCGAGATCTCCGAGAACAACAACTGCTTCATCTTCCCCGGCATTGGACTCGGTGCGGTGCTGTCGCGCACGACGCGTATCTCCAAGAGCCAGATTGCGGCTGCGGTCGACGAGCTGGCGTCGCAGTCGCCCGTGCTGAAGGACCCGACGGCGCCGCTGCTGCCGGACATTTCCGACATCCGCGAGATCTCGTCGCGCGTAGCCACGGCGGTGGTTCTGCAGGCGAAGAAGGACGGCCTTGCTAAGGTCGAGGAGCACGAGTCGTACTACAGCGACGAGCTGATCCGCATTCCTGACAGCTTCGACGACTGCCACGAGTGGGTGAAGTCACAGATGTGGAAGCCTGAGTACCGCCGCATTGTGCGCTCTAAGTACAGCTAAAATTAGTTATAGAATGTAGGGCAGAGAGAAGTCTCAAGGCTATGACTAGTAGTTGTGCTGTTGTTGCCGGCTAAATTCGGCACTCTTGAACTAAACTTCGCCGCTCTTCGAAGTCGTCCCTTTGAACTAAACCGCGTTACTCACGCGACCTGAATTCCTGCTGCAAGTAGCTCACCTCGGGGTGAGTCTTCTCTAAGTCTATTACGAGTGTTTTGATTCCACAGTGCGCCTGCTGACTGCTGACTGACTACTTTAGACGACGACAGTAGCAGCAGCATTGGCGAGCTCAGGCCAGCTAAGGAGACCGCCGGACGATTGCAGAGTTGCTGGGGGTTTTCTGCTCGGGGAAATGAGCGTCCCGAACATCCAGCCGCGCTCGGCGGACATGCAGGCGATCAAGAAGGCGCACGACAAGACGGCGTACAGGCAGTCGCGGCTAGGAACCGTTGGCCAGGCGTTCAAGGAGCTGCAGGTCCGCTACGACGACGCGGCCGGGTCGCACATTGAGACGATTGCTGGCGCGAATGCAAGCCTCAAGGAGGCAATTGAGCGGGCCCGATCCACACCCTTTTGACGCATTGTGACACCCGCCGCGCCGTGCGCTTCGCGCTTCCAGCAGCTAACAGCGCTACCATCAACATCGCGTAGCATGAGGCCATGCAGTGCTGTACCCAAACACGGGTGCAACCGCTACGGTAACCCTCGCGGCAACTGCCATAGCAACCGTAGACGCCGTGGCTGTGCCATCTATGCCAACTGTGCCACCACTGTGCCACCACTGTGCCACCGCCTGAGTTCACATAACTCCCGCGGCAGCCGGCCGGCGACGCCCAAGTTCACGTAACTTTTATCATATCTAAAGTTTATCTTTTAACCCCCCGCTCAAGCGCTCTTGAAGAGACGCTCGACGTCAGCAACAGCCTGCTTCAGAATCTGGTCCTGGGCCTTGCTGTCCTGCAGCGCCTGCTCGACCTTGGAAATCACGGTCTTCGCAAGGTCGGCCTGCTCGCGCTGGCGCACGCTGGCCTCGTAGCGGACCCACGAGTCCAGGACCTCGCGGGCCTCGGCAGCAAGGTCGACCTTCTGCTTGAGCTCGAACGCCTTGGCCTCGAGCTCGACGGTCTGCTTCGAGACAGCGAACAGCGACTTCGTTGTGGGCACGACGTCGGCCAGCTGGTTCACGCCGTCGATGCGGCTCTGCACGGCAACAACGTGCTGCTCGCGCGCGCTGTTCAGCGTCTTCGTGATGTGCTGGACGTGGCCCTCGGCCCACTCCTTGTACCCGGGCGCCACGGTCTTCGACGCAATGGTGATCACGGCCGCAAACACGCCGAGCAGACACGTCTCGGGGTTCACCACGTACAGCGAGTTCGCGATGGCGTACGTCGCCGCCGCGAAGCCCGTCGCCAGGATCCCGCTCTTCGACAGCGCGGAATGGCCCGGCAGCGCATCAATGATGCTCTTTGCCTTGGACTGCGGGTCCGCGGGGGACGACGCGTAGCCACGCGCGGCGACGGCCAGAGGCGCGCCCTGGATGGGCAGCTTCTGCGTCAGGAGACGGCCAAGCGTCCGGGACTGCATCTGCGTGGTTCTCAACATCTCAAAGACTCGATTCGAGGTGATGCTCTATCAAAGAAACCTTTCCGAGTCTGTGGAGCAGGGCGGCCGGGTTGGGACCCTCCTTTCGTAAGCGGATTCCAGGCCCCCAGCCAATCACAGCGACGCGCCTACATACGCCTACCGACGCGCGCCGTGGGTCAGGTGAGTCGGGCCGCCTTGCACCACTGCGCGTGCGTGCGCGCCTATGTGGTGATGTGTGTTGACTATGCGTGTATGAGTATGCGTGTGTGAGTGTGTGGTGAGAGTGTAGTGGTGTATCTCCAGTATATAGAAAGTGCTGGCGGCCCGCCGAGCAATTGTATAAAAGCCTAGTAAGAAAAGTTGCAGATCAGTTTGGATCAGCTCAGCGCTCGTGCGTGTGTGTGCGTGGCCTCAGCTGTGCTTTGCCCACGGAAATCTCGGCCAGAAGTAGAGCGTCGGGTGAGTATGTCACATACTTCGACCCATATGTTGTACGCGGCTTCCGTTGTTCACGTCTCTGTGTGGACGACGCACTTATGCTCGCAGTTCGGCAAGAGCAGTCAGCCTCTTGTATGCTATTAATTGCTTCGTAACGAGCGTTTGACTGGCCATACACACCGGGCGAGGATCCCCAGTGGAATGCTGAGCCGCATGTAATCTTTGCGCTCGAGCTAGACAATGGTGAGGCCGGTATTTCTGCGGGTGCTGTCGCGGGTAGTAGGGAGAACACACTTGGAGAGACGGCACTGCCTGGGTCGGTGTGCTCAGGCATGCTGCTGGGCGTGCTTTTACTATTTGAGCAACACTTGAGTCCAATATTTATCATCTGCTGCTCTAGCTGGGTAGTTGGTGTCGCACTGGTCTTATCATGCTTTGTAGCGACTATGTCTCGACAAACGTGGCCATTGATGTCCACCCCAGTTCCTTCGATTAATTCCCCTTTCATGCTGCAAGTTATCTGCTCTACTGCTGAAGGTATAGTTGACGTCTTGAGCCCGGTACGATGTTGCTTTCGGCCACTGCTCAACCGCTGTTGTCTCATAAATGCAATCAAGCGTATGTAGAGATATGAGCTGAGTGCAACCAGATAAGTGCAGAGCTGCGAGATAGCTGGTATCAACAGGTACAGAACGGCAAGGAGGAAGGATTTGCAGAGGTACAGAAGAACTAAGCTAGCGAGACACAAAACGTTAAGGAAAGCCGCTGAAATTCTGTCCCATAAGCACTGTACCCGCTGAAGTATCTCTAACCAGCCATTTTTGTCGCTCTTTGCCCGGGTGGCCTTTCTGGTCATAGAGCCGGCTTCCGGCGAACAACTCTCAATCTCGAGCATAACAAGTCCTTCTTCTCCGAGCCAAGTGAATCAAAAGTAGAGGGTAAACCCTCGCGCAGCTTATAACCCTCCTTCCCGAAGCAGTAATACTTGCGCCTCAAACTTGCAGTGGTATGCTCAAGCTAGACTACTTGCCTCAATGAGGCCATGGGTACTAGTTTTAGGCGCTGATGCCAATTCGAGGTGTTACTTCACTTTCTATGTGGCACTGCAACTCTTTTCGGAACTGAGCTACGCGCCGCCCCACTGACCCCATTGAGGACTATCATTCACGAGTTAACCCTCACAGAATGCTGGCATGAGGACGAAACAACCCAGCTATTAAAGATGAAATGTTCTTAAGAGGCTTACATTCTGTTGATGTGCGCAAGAAGGCATGGGTGTATAAGGATGAACAGGATAAAAAAAATTAAGGATTTGAAAATATATCAGAGAATGATGGCCGTTGTGTTGCATAGAGAAAGCCCCGTACACCCTTCTCTCCTAAGTCTGGTCAGGCGGGTGTACGGTGGTCACGGGGTACGCCAAGCAACATCACGGCGACTACCTGATTTTTCCAACCGGTTTGTTCACTTTGGTACAAGCCAAGTGCGAGACTCGCCGCACAGCCGATGATCAGAGTTCCATTTCTGAGGGCATTCTCAACGGCACGGCTTGGCCAAGTCGTATCGTCTAATAATCAGGTGGCCCTGCATGTTCCGTCGCCAGTTCTGCAGGCAGACATCTTTGCGCGCCTGAAGCAGCACGACCGCTCAGCGGTGCTTGACAAAGTAGAACGGACGCTCCTCTGGGAGCAGCTTAGCAACACAAGAAGGCGGCTCGTGTTCCGGCCCAGCAGGTCGCAGGAACTGACCAGCGCTGACGAGCCAGAGCTGCTCAAGTTCAATGTTGGGCACCAGGAGCGCGAGGTTCTGGCGCTACCCAAGCGGTTTGAGGGCCCTCCATCGCTGCAGGATCTGCGGGTAGTGGTTTTGACGAGCCGCACCGAGGAGGATGTGCAGAACGCGCTGGACGTGCTCATTGAGTGCATGCGGCACAAGGACACGCGCGGCAACGTCAAGCATGAGCTGTTCACGGCCCTGCTGCGCAAGGCGGCCGCGGCCGGCTGCTTCCAAAGCATCTATGCGCAGACCACCACGGAGCGCGGGCTATTTGAGAAGTTTCTGGACCAGGAGTTCTATCAGGAGGCGCTGCGCATCTACGCGCTGCGGACGCCATACCTGTCGCACCGCAGCAAAAACATGTTCTACCGGGCGTACCGCCGCAGCTCGCCTAGCCCGAGCCGGGACCTGATCATGATCTACGCTCTGGCAAGCTACGCGGAGAAGTTCGGCAAGGAGCATGCCCAGCGGCTGCCTGTGCACATTGCAAAAATCGCTGAGCTGAAAAACTTGCCGAAGTTTGTGAAGAAGATCTCATTAGAGGACGTGGCGCTTGGCCTCGAGGGCCTGCGCAAGTCTGGCGTCAGCGAAGAGGATGAGTCAATGGCTATTCTGAACGCGTTGCTCATAAAAAGGGGTCGGCACCGGCCCCAGGTGGGCACACTGGTTGTGAACCTCGCGGATCAACACAGTGAGGAAGGTGGCCCTGTTGACGAAGAGACGCCCTAGGCGTTAGACTGTACATATGAATCTTAGTGGATAGCTACTGTATGGTAAGCGTAGCATAGCTATCTGTGATACACTGCTAATGACTACGGTGGAGAAGTGGGGTTCTGTGGATCCCCACTGATAACTGCGATGGGCAGCAGGCCTGCCTGCAGCCCAAGTGTGACCTGATTAAGTCTGTGTACCGGAAGATATCTCGGTTCGAACTTTTAGTACACGTTCGCAGCAAGTAGATTGGTAGCTAAGAAGTAGCAGCTGGCGTCAGTAATTAGTCCTATAGGGCGTTTCTTGAGCAAATTGGCTTTTGAATGTCCCCCACGGCTTCTTACCGTCTAACACAGCATAGTGGCATTATCCTCAATATAGTGTTTATAGTACATGGTATCTGTCTGATGGTGCCTCGAGCTTTCTGCAGGCGTGTTTGTTAATTCCCAAGCATGCGTGAGCTAATAAGGGAACACGAGGTGCAATAAATAGTGCTTCAACGATCTCGAGTCTCCTAGATCGCGACCCCAGCATTCGCAGGCTCAAGGGATCCACGAAAAAGCGGCAGACTCGACAAAATAGATAAAACAAATTATACGAATTGGTGGGGAAATGAGCTACCGATTGTGGAATCGCTCGCTAGCGCCACCCCTACCCTGACATATTCATGCCGGCACTATCCCTGCGGCCATCGTGGCTGTTGCCACAGATCAGACGTCAATGTTCATGCTTACTCTGAGGCGTTGTACATTCCTCGTCTCAGGAACGCTTTAGTTTGCCCGCGCCGGTAGCTCGTACCAGCCGGGCCAGATGCTATTTGGATCCGCATCACGTGCGCGAGACTGCACTGCCCAAACGCGGCTCGCCCAAAGGTGGTTCGTGGTAAGAGGCATCGAGACCTGCAGAGCCAAATATACACGGATGGCAACAAACATCACCTGGCACCCTGGCCTGACGCACGAGGAGCGCGCACAGTTCACGAAGCAGAAAGGCCTGACGATCTGGTTCACGGGCCTTAGCGCCAGCGGCAAGAGCACGATCGCGACGGCGCTGGAGCAGGTGCTGCTGCAGCAGGGCGTGGCCGCGTACCGCCTCGACGGAGACAACGTGCGGTTTGGTCTGAACAAGAACCTCGGCTTCAGCGAGGCAGACCGCGTGGAGAACATCCGGCGCATCGGCGAGGTTGCGAAGCTGTTTGCCGACTCGACAACGGTTGCCATCACCTCGTTCATCTCGCCGTACAAGGCCGACCGCCAGCAGGCGCGCGAGCTGCACGACAAGGCTGGGCTGCCGTTTGTGGAGGTGTTCGTGGACGTGCCGGTCGAGGTTGCCGAGCAGCGCGACCCCAAGGGCCTGTACAAGAAGGCGCGGGCCGGGGAGATCAAGGAGTTCACCGGCATCAGTGCGCCCTACGAGGCGCCCGAGCATGCGGAGGTGACAGTCACGCACAACCAGACCGTTGAGGAAAGCGTGCAGCAGGTGGTGGACTTCCTTAAAGCCAAGAAGTACATTTAAAGAAGTAATTTAAATGTCGGACCTCGTCCGGCCGACAGAAGAGGAGGATGTAGACGTTGCCGATAATGCGAATTAGTTGGGGAGGTGTATTTGTGGCTCGATTGCCGAGGGCGGCAGGCCTCAACAGCGGCCTTTTCTTCGTGGTTCCTCTTAATTGCCGTTTCTTGCGTCAGAACTGTGTTTACAAGGAGAGCTTGCGGGGAAAAGAGGAGGCATTGAAGCAGGAGAGAATGCATGTGTGCTTGGCATCTGCGCTGCTATCGCTTCAGGCTGTCAAGACGGGCCTCCAGGTCGTCGCCCACGTCCACACTCTCGGTGTTGGCGCTGATGCCTGTGGGCGCGGCGCCGAGCTGCTGGTTGAGATCAATTCCGATGTCGTCAAGCACTTTCGCGACAATCTCGTCGGACTCTTCCTCGGCGTCGCCCTCCTCGCCAAGCATGCTGTCGTCAATGGCGTCGTCCATGAGCTCCTGGCGCTGGTCCATGAGGTCGGTCTCGCGCTCGAACTCCATGGCGATTTTCGACAGGGCCGGCAGGTTCATCTGGCGGTTCATGCCCGAGAGCAGCCGCGACGCCCCCTGCATGCTCTGCATCATCTGCTGGTTGCCACGGACCGTCTGGATGCGCAGCGAGATGCCCTGCAGCTGCGTCTTCATGGCATAGAATTTGGTGATGTAATTGCGCGTGCGCACCAGGTCCTTGGCCATGACCTTGGCCGACGCCATGTGGCCCTCGCGCGCGGCCTTACGGATGTCCGCCACCAGGGTGCGCTCCTGGGCCTCGAGGCGGTTGCGCTCGCGGTCCAGCTCGCGCTGCGTGCGCTCCAGCGCCCGCTGGTGCTTGCGCAGCCGCTCCTGCGGCGTCATCCGCTTCCCAAACACCCATTCGACGTACTGCATGCTCCAGGGAGCCGGCCGGGCGGTTGGTGATGAGGTGGGACCCACCTGCTTGGGAGTCTTACATATGCAGAGGGCCCACCCACCCTGGGCCCAGCTGAACGAAGAGGGTCCTGGGTCATGGGGGACCACAGTCGAACCCAACTCGGGGCAAGGCGGCGCCGCCCTGCTTTTAATCGGGACTTAGCATGAGCGGTATTTTCGTGCTCCGCTTGGCCGCCCACGGGAGGGTCTGGCACCTGCTAGTGCGCATGGCGCTTAGCCCCGGCATTGCGTTGTTTTACTCCAGCTCTTTTTTTTTACTTTCTTTTTTTTTTTGGTCGGAAAAATAGCTCCGACGCTGGCCTGAAGACGACATACACCCACTGGGCTGCTGCACGATCTCCACATTTATTATATATGTTACTAGTATCCCGTGCGTGCGGGGACTAAGCGCAAAGCAAGTAACGCGTGGCCTAGGATGGGCAGGCGGCTGACTAGGGGAGCAGGCACGCGGTGATGGAAGAGGCTGGCGTTTCGGCAAGCAGGTGGGCGGACGGCCGGCCTTGAGCGCACGCGGCCAGAAGCCTGACCCTCTCTCCATGCTGCAGGGGCCCCGCTAATCCTAAGGGGTGGTCCGCCGCACCCGCTCTGGCGCATGCAAGAGCCACGCCTCATCGCGTGGGCAGGCCAGAGACCCTTGCCCCGTTATCGTCACTGCTCGATTTTGCCGCCCCTCATTGTGGTCCCAGCGAGCTAAGCTAAGCAGGCCTCAACTAAGCTTGCCTCAGCCTCCTCCTCCCAAGAGACACCACCCATTGTCGTCAGGACAAGCGTCTGCCAGCACCGCATTGCCCAGCCAAATCAAGAAGAAACCACCATGTCAGAAGTGCGGCAACGAGTCCGCCGCGGCGACAACGACGAGTACATGGAGCTGCGCTACACGCAGCAACAGGTCGTGGGCCATGGCTCGTTCGGGCTCGTGTTCCAGGCCCGCCTCATCCCGTCCGGCGGGGAGATCGCAATCAAGCGCGTGCTGCAAGACCGCCGCTTCAAGAACCGCGAGCTCGAGATCATGCGCAAGGTGCGCCATGTTAATATTGTGAATCTGCATGCATACTTCATGTCCACCGAGAACGAGGACGTCTACCTGAACCTGGTGCTGGAGTACATGCCCGGCACCGTTGACGGGGAGTCGCGCTGGTTCACGCGGGCCCGTACGCCGATGCCGAACCTCGTCGTCAAGCTGTTCACCTACCAATTGTTCCGCTCTCTTGCCTATATCCACTCCCTCGGCATCTGCCACCGAGACATCAAGCCCAGCAACCTGCTCTGCGACCCGCGCACGGGCGTGCTCAAACTGTGCGACTTCGGCAGCGCCAAGGCCCTTGTCCAGGGCGAGCCCAACGTCGCCTACATATGCTCCCGCTACTACCGCGCGCCCGAGCTCATCTTCGGCGCCGTGAACTACACCACCAAAATCGACGTGTGGAGCGGCGTGTGCGTCATGGCCGAGCTCATTCTCGGCTCCCCGCTCTTTCCAGGCGGCAACGGCATCGACCAACTCGTGGAAATTATCAAGGTCCTTGGCACCCCCACCAGAGAACAGATCCGCTCGATGAACCCCCAGCACAACTCAGACCACCGCTTCCCGCAGATCCGGCCCCACCCGTTGAACCGGGTCTTCCGCCGCGCATCACCGGACGCCATCGACCTCATGCGCTCGATGCTGGAGTACTCGCCCGAGAAGCGCCCGGCGGCCATCGAGGTTCTCACGCATCCGTACTTTGACGAGCTCCGCAACCCGGAAACAACGCTCCCGGACTGGCGCCATCCGGATGAGCCGAACCGCCAGATGCCGCCGCTGTTTAACTTCACGCGCCGCGAACTGGAGGTCCGTGCCGACCTGGAGGACAAGCTTGTTCCCCCGTTTGCCCGTGATCAGATCGTCTCCGATGAGTGACTGAATGGTTCGTCACCAGGATTCCGACCGCAGGATTCCGACCGCAATATGACCGCTTTTGTTTCTTTTGAGTGAGACCTGGGCTACAGCCACAACAACATGAAGAACAGGATCACAGTCAACACCAACCAACACCAGGAGCAAAACTAACTGCGCAGGCTCTGCCTCACTTCGCAGCAGCGGACACGAACCTTCTAATCACCTCGAGTGTGGACTGCCACGATCGTCAACATAGCGAGGCATTAAATGCCAGATGCATCGGGATTGTGCCTGTATATGAAGCAAGCAGGGGGGATTGGACGAAGCATGTGTTTATTTGTCCTTCCAGTTTGTCGTTGTGGGCGAGAGAGAGCGTTTTGCTAAAGCTTGTCAGCTCGCTCTCAGCTTGTTCTCACTATCGAACCCGTAATTTTACACAAGTTGATCAGCTACTTACATACATTAAACCTGTATTGTACATATATCTCTAGCTGAGAGAGAAAAAGGCGGACGTTTACCAAGCCGCTGGACACCCGGGCCCATCAGTGCCAGAAGAAGTCCAAGAGGAGACAATTAGAAAAGGAGTCAGTTCCAGGAAGGAACAGTCATAGGATGTAAGAACGCTCAGCGCCTAAACCACGCCATTAATAGAATCGCTTTCAGTATTGTTCTCCAGACACTCAGACTCTTTGACACACAAGTTACACGTAGTGTCCTCCACATGTTCTATAGTACAGGAAATCTATGTTCTAAGTGATGCTTTGGTTCTAAAGCTTTCTATTTACACGTTGTAGACAATCGTCTTGCCGAACTGCGGCGCCGTCACGTTGCGCATGCCGCTCTCGGCAGCGTCCTCCAGCAGCTTACGCGGAGGCTCGTTGAACGGCTCCTCGCTCATGATGAAGGTACCCCAGTGCACTCCAATCAGGTTCTTGGCGCCAAGGTCTCGCGACGTGGCCACCGCTTCGGCAGGCGACATGTGCTGCGCCTTGAGATGCCACTGCGGATGGTACGCGCCGCAGGGGATCATGGCCACCTCGCATCCGGGGCCGTACTTTTGGGCAATGGCCTCAAACATGCTGCGGCAGTAGCCAGTGTCTCCGCCATGGAAAAACAGCGGCTTGCCGTGCCGCAGCACCAGGAACGAGCACCACAACGTCGTGTTCGAGTCATACAGCTTGCGGCCCGACCAGTGCATTGCGGGCGTGCATGCAATCTCGTACCCCAGCTTCGGGTCCACATTCGGCATGGGAATGCGGTCCCACCACGTCATTTCTATGTACCGCGCCTCCTGCGGGAGATGCTTTGCCACGCCCTGCGGCACCACCCATGTTGTGCCGCTACCGCTGAAATGCGGCGCCGCCGCAAGGTCGAGATGGTCCTGATGGTCGTGAGAAACAAGCACCACGTCCGGCTTGGGCACCTGTTCCGCTGTGCAAGGCGGCGGGACCAGGCGCTGAGGACCAACGCGGGGAGACACAACGTAGTTCGAGAACATCGGATCCGTGAGCAGCGTGACGCCTCCTGGCATCTGTGCCACTGCACAGCTTTGCCCGATCCATGTCAAGGCAAACTTCGACTTTGGCACCGAGAAGCTCGGCGCATGCAGAGGAAGAGCCGCTGCCAGCAGCGCCGGATCCACAGGCACGTTTCCCGGAGGATGCACCGAAAAAAGCTCGGTAATGCGCCGGTATCCAAACTCAAACAGCGTCTGATGGCGATACTCCGGGAACGGGTTCACATAGCGGCCGAGAACTTTTATCGGCGCGTACCGCTGCGTCACGTCGGCCAAAGACTCCCGATTGCGGATCTGCCTATATGCTTCCAGCTGCACGCACGTCGTGTACAGGCCGTAGCCCACGGCCGAGGCCCCAACAACCTTGGCTGCGGTCCTGGCTCCGTGCCGTATGCTCATGGTCTCGTAAGCGACAAACACCACCCATCCTATAAGAACGGTGTGTGCCGCGACTGCGCTTACCACTGATGTGCCGCATGTATAGCGAGTGATCAAAAAAAGTCTATGAATTAGTTAGAAGTGACTGGCAATTATCAGAGACTATGGTGCGTATTGAATCGCTCAGGGAAAGACGGTTGGGATGTTAAAATCATAGGTATATATCAGGTGCACAAAGACTGATGTGAAGCAGCCTGGAGATCATACGGCCAATTGTAGGCACTTTGAGCCATTTCGAAAATAACTTGTGAGGTATCGTTGAAGCAGGTCCCTTTTCGTTGCCAGGTAGTAGAAACTGCTAGATTATAGCCTCGATAACCAACATCAGCCCCTAAAACTTTGCTTCTGAAGTGACGCTGAAGTACATGGCCTATCTATACTTCCACTCTTCAATTGATTTCAATATCACGAAGGACCCATACACAAAGTCTTGCATGTCCAAGTAAGGTGCAGAGCTGAATCGAACATAGACAACGTTGTCGTAGATAGAGAGCGGCATGATCGTCTTATACTTCGTCATCATTATGTTGTTTGTGAACTGCACAAACTCCTCCAGCTCCGCCCTCTCGGGCTGGAACGGATACTTCAAAGTGAACATTGCGGTCCGTTGGTCGAACCCGAAGTTAGACACTTCTCGGGTACCCAATGTCGCGCACAAGTACACGCTCGCCAGTTCACTGAGTGAGTTTTGATATTCCCGAATGGCATCCTCGCCTCCGCAAACCTCCTGCCTAAACCTCGCAGCGTCCACCACAGAGGCCACAGCAGACCGGTCGCATGTTCCAACATAATCAAAAGTGCGCGCCAGAGCCTCACGTTTCTCGGGGTCTTTTAGATTTGCACCTTGAGGGAAATAAATGGCCGACACTGGGAGACTGTTGATCGCGCGATGATGACGTCGATCGACATAGAGTGCCGCAACCGAGTGGGGAGCTAGGTACCATTTGTGCGCATTAGTGACGAAGAAATCAGGCTTTGCTTGGCGCAGACTGATTGGAATCAAGCCTATACCGTGCGCACCGTCCACAAGAGACAAAACTCCGTGCTCACGGCAAATGCGTACCATGTCTTCCCAGGGGAATCGGATAGATGGCATACTAGTGACAGTGTCGAACATGGCCAGATCGTAGGGTTCCCGCGCCTCCTGCAGGGCTACCTCAAGAGCAATGCTTATAGTACTCTGCGAGCTTAGCGGAAGCTTGAGATGTACAGTGTCGACCTGCCAGCCGAACTTCTCTTGCAGCATCTTCAGCGTGTTATCACATGCACCGTAAATGGTGCTAAACTTGAGAATGCGGGGAGGCCGTGCGCCTGCGCTCGGGAATAAACTCCGCAGCACAGCATTGATCCCTGTTGTCGCATTCACTACACATACCACATCCTCAACGTCGGCGTCCAGAACCTCAGCGAATACGTCACGAGCCGAATCAGTTATTCCTGCATGGTCGAGTCGGTAAAACTTGTCGGGGAAACTTGTTTCCTGCTTCATGTGCTCGAAGCGCGCCTCGAGCACATCTCGTGGAGCGCATCCATAAGACCCATGGTTCAAATTGACTACGCCGTCTGCGAAGTCAAAGTGCGCTTCGCGCAATTGCCAGCCAAATGACGACGATGAACTCGCACCACCCGCCATAGTTTCCGATCCGATAAGGTGACCACTGATGTATAATCACTAATTATTTGAGTCATCAGTATGCATTAGGCTCACCCCCCCGCCATGTGTGAAGCGGATAGGGGAGGGGGAAGGAGGGAAGATACGTGCTGGTACTGGCAGCAGCGAAATTATGGAGCCACACTTAAAGGTTATATTTGAGAATCTAATCCGTAGAAAGTATCTTTTTGGTAATGAAGATCCTTACGAACGTGAATGGCGCTGCATAAACAGTGTGAGGCTTGCAAGAGTACAGCTTTAAGACCCTCTCTGTCCACGGCTCGGCCAACCGATACCCCCGATGATTACTTGAGATTTATCTCCTTAGCGGCTAATTCCCTTACGCATGCACGTATCCTCATTGCCCGTAGGCTCCTCCGGATTGTGCACGCGTTAGCATGCGGCCCCCACGTGGTGGTTCGATGCTGCAGCACATGCTCAAACAGCAGTGCTTGATTGGGAGATCATACGCGTAATCAAAAGGCGCTCTTGCATAGCCCATACATTCGATATTAGGGTTGTGATCGCCATTCCAATATAATAAGCTTCGCCGGTTTAATTTGATCTACACCATTCCAAAATGCATCTCAAAAGCATTGGAAACGTCGTCAATACAGACGAGAAAAGGTCCGGGATAGTCAGTAAGGAACGCGTCCTTGACAAGTCTTGGCGCGCCCGGCTTGGTGTCTTATGTGCTGGCGTGGCTCTGACATGCGATGGCTACTTCAATTCGTTAATGACTTCTACAAATCTCGTGTTCACTCAAGAATACCCCAAGGAATATACCTCGTCTATGTCCACCCGTGTGTCGAACGCACTGCTCGTGGGCGAGGTTATTGGTATGCTGGCTGTGGGACTAACATGCGACTTCTTCGGCCGCAAAAAGGCAATGATATTCACAACTTTGTGTATGGTCGTCGGTGGAATCTGTGCAACAGCTGCTCATGGTAAGTCCACCACTGGCATGTTCTGGATGATTATTGTGTTTCGCGGCGTTATTGGTTTCGGCTCGGGAGGCGAATACCCAACATCTAGTGCAACTGCTGCTGAAGCAGCAAATGATAGTATGAAACGGCGCGGTAGAGCCTTTGTTCTGGCAACAAACTTGCCGCTGGCTATGGGTGGTCCCTTCTGTTTAATTGTGTTTCTTATTGTTTGGGAGGCTGCTGGCGGCGCAAAACACCTGAGTACCGTTTGGCGTGTTTGCTTCGGTATTGGCTGCATTTGGCCAGTCCTGATTTTCATTTTTCGGTGTATCACTATGAAGTCAAGCATGTTCGACAAGGGCCGCTTCATGAACTGGAAATTCCCCTGGCTACTTGTCTTCCGTTTTTACTGGAAAAAATTGATTGGTACCTGCGGTGCATGGTTCATGTACGATTTCATCACGTTTCCCAACGGCATCTTCTCGAGTCTCATCATCAAAGGGATTGTCAAAGACGGCGATACCAAGCGAACAGCTGAATGGCAGCTTCTTTTGGGTGCAATTGCAATCCCTGGAGTCATTATTGGGGCGTTCCTTTGTGATCACATCGGGCGTCGTTGGACTACTATGATCGGGTTCGCCGGCTACCTTGTGTTTGGCCTTGTCATCGGCTGCGCCTTTGAACCTATCCAGAAAATCTTACCACTTTTTGTTGTATTCTACGGTATTTTTCAGAGCTTTGGAAACTTAGGGCCTGGAGATATGATGGGGCTAGTATCGAGTGAGGCGTACGCAACTAGTGTCCGTGGTTCGCTGTATGGCCTCTCGGCCGCATTCGGCAAAGCAGGAGCCGCAATTGGCACCCAGGTATTCAGGCCCATTCAAAATAACCTTGGTAAACGATGGACGTTCATCATCTCGGCTATCATTGGAGTTGTCGGCCTGCTCATCACTTTCTTCTTTATCCCGGATCTGCGCGATGATGATCTTGCCACTGAGGACGAGCGATTTATCGCGTTTTTGCGAAGCCACGGCTGGACGGGGCAGATTGGTACTGGAGTACCCGAAGAAACGGAGTCTAGTGATAATTCGACATCGTCGTACCCCTTATATGACAACGAGAAGAAGGGAACAGCCATCACCCGGGTGCGCTCTCAAAGTGACGAATTCGAATTATAATAAGCCCACAAGCCAAATTATAAGAAGCTATTGATGAGATCCACTCATTCATTGTTTCATCAATCTCATGAGCCTAATTTATCTATTTAAAATATGAATACCTACTCATTTTGACAGTGACGCGCCATAGATTAGGATTGGTCCCGCTACTCCAAGCAAGTTCAATCACAAGGCACGATGACGAATCTATCATAGACAGGGCATGCGGTAGACAATGTCTGTCAACTCAAGGTGTCATGGAGTCACCTTCAATCATGACCTAGCAGGAGAAACGTAGAAAATGCTTTGAACGGTAGCCTATAACTATAATTTGACTATCACACAACTTCCTAAGGCAAATGAGGAGCAGACTTTTCGTCAGCAACTACTGCCATGGTCGTCGGTCCAGGTAAGAATCCTTCATAAGAAAGCTTAAACACGTAGACGTTGGCCACGGCACACACAACAAAGTATACGTAATGATCAATTGCCAGGTGTCCAAACATGAGTAGAACGACTTCAGCCACCACGGCAAGTAACATAACAACTGAGGCTGCTAGGACTGCCAAAAGCTTCCTGCAAAGCGTTATGTCGCTTTGGGACGTGCACAGCACATCACTGCAATCCGAGATTATCGCCGAATGGGTGAGAAGCATATCTGCACCACAATTCGCAGCATCAATATTCTCGTAAATACACGGTAAAGGAAAAAGGTCCTCTTTGGGCGTGAAAACTTGCTCCGGGGTAGGCTCCTCTTCCTCCTGAGCCGTGACTGCACGTACTGCATACGCTGGATTAAAAGAAGGGTCAACGTAGCTGTGGCAGATCGAACTTAGTGGGTTGTAAGGCCTTTCCCTCCGCAAAGCATTTTCTTTGGCAGTAATGTGCTGTTCGTTGCTAATCATGATCCAAGGCGTACAATTGAGGTCAAGTGCTGGAGATAGTCAATGCGTATTTGAAGGCCGTTACTTATAGGTTCTCTCGGGTACTCATGTTCGGGTACCCTACCCTACATGACGTGGGGTCAACGTTCATCTGAGATGAGCCGGTGAATGGCAGCTGAGTCCAAAGCTTTTTTGAATATTTCAATGGAATGCCACGATAGATTCGATGAGTACCCGGATATTACCGATTTTTTAAAAGCACATTTAATGGCATTTTAGGCCGAAGAAGCGTGGTTGAGGTCAAGGGGGTCCAGGCCCTATTGCTAATAGGAACCCCACACTCCCCTCGCTTACAAGTTCGCTGCTGCACTACAAGGGCGGACGCGTACTATTTCAAATATTGCCACTGAGGAATTGGTTACGTATAGAGCGGATTCGGCGCCGGATTATCTAACGGGCGCCTGTCTCGATTCCACGGAGGGGCACTCATTATGGGATTATGATCAGCGGTTCGGGGCCCAAAATAATAGCCGTGAGACTGAGTGATGAAGCGTAGAGAGGTAGAGTCAGCTAATTGAAGTCTCCGAACAAAAATTGCTCAATTGCAAAAGATTCTCGTCATACTAGACGTGGACCTCACCATCGTAAAGAGACACTTATCAATCATTACTACTATGAATGGAAACTACCTGTAAGCGTTCACACGATTTGCGCTTCTTAGAACTGCTGCAATCGGAGTGTGGGTGTAGGCTATCATTGGAGGTCAGCACTAAGATTCATAATTGAACCGGCGTCTCCGAAAGATACACCAACTATTATTGGTGACGAAACGGAGCGGCGAATTGGAGAGACGGATGACACATCACTACCACCAGAATAGCCGGACTGCAGCGTTGAAGTAATAGTTGAGGTTCTTCAGGAAGCCTAACAAAATAAATATCCAACAGGAGCCGAAGAGCTTTTCAGGTATTCAATAGAGGTGCCAATTGGCTCCGTGGTGAATGTTTCAACCGTCTTCTTTTTCGCACGCAAAATCGAGCATTAAGACCAGCCTCGCAGCGTAACACGCATAATATATGTGTAACTGCCCGGCGTTTCCAATGCAGTCTTTATTATGGTTTGCGGTGACCGTTTTTGACTTATTTGGTGACAAAACGCTCTTGCTGACTCTTCTCTAACAATCCGCAGTCTAAGATGCACGAGCATATAGATCCGTCGATTGATTCAAGAGTGGTGTCGCCAAGATTTCACTCAATTTAGGGGTATCTCGCGCCAAAAATATATAGCGGGTCTTATATTATGTCTTGTAGTCAGAGTGCTGCGGTCTCAGGCCTGTTTGTAGTTGGTGCAAGCAGTCTCTTCGCCAGGAGACATACGCGTGGTTTCGCGGTTTTCGGACCTAGGATTTACGCCTCAACCTTAAATGAGGCGCTGAATGGGAAACTTAGAACTAGGCAGATCCAGAACATACTTTATTTGGTTTTGAGCTGCAATCAATAATGTTCAAGTATACTTGTTTGCATGTCTCAAGGTGGGAAATCAAGTATGATGCCACGGAAGACGTTCAAAAATAGATAGTGTATAAGGCTGAGTATAATCACAAATAAATAAAGCTTTTAGCACATACGTATAGCCCGGGACATTGCTCGTAGCTATACATCGAACTTGTACTCCTTAGGTACTGATTGAACATTTAAGTCACGCGAGATGTTCAGTGTTGGGAAACCAATGAACTTGGAGTAGTCAAGAGTGTCTGGGCTAGTGGGATCGCTCCACATAAAGAACGGGTGCGACACACATACGTGCCGTATAGCCCGCGCCCTTGATTGTGGCACGTATGGCACAATAGCTTTTAGAACCGGTTCGGGATCAAGGAGCATGCGTACACTGAAGAACCGTGCCTGTGCGTGGTCCTTCTTGCACAATTTCCACCGCATCCACCACCGGTTGTCGACCAGCGTCCACCGGCTCCACTTGGGCGTGGCCTTGAATACCTCCGAGTGCACCTGCTGAGCCTGTCGCGATTTTTCGCGGTAAAATGACCACACTTTTTCAGTACCAGTGACAACAACACCGAACGCCGTGTAGTACTGGCGGCGGCGGTGCTTCAGGACATCAGCAAGCCCTTTTAAGCGATGTCTTCTAGTGAACAGCTTTTCGTCCGAGTACGGAGAGATGGGTGCCAACACGCGGAACAAAAGTTCCATGCGTACGATCTCTGACAGAGCGCGGATATCGTCGCCGAGCCACATTCGCGCCTCCCCGCGTTCGTAAATAAGGCGGCCCGACGTGATGAGCTGGTTGTATGCAAGCTGCGCCGTATGTTCAGCCGTTGCGCGCTGGCGGCCCAAGAAGGTAATGAGCCGGCCGAGTTCTGCCACAGAGAAGTTTGGCGGCTCAATGCCAAGGTCGTACATGCGGCGAATTAGATTGCGCTTTGTGAGCGTGATGTCTTGGTTTGTTGGATCCTCCCACCACGGCACGTCGTGGCTCTGACACCACTCTTGGAGGTCGCGTTTTGGGAACTGGAGCAGCGGGCGCACGAGCGTGACCGGCTGTTGGCCTCCCGGTGGGACCAGCGGGCGCAGCAGCGACTTCTCAGACATTCCTGCAAGCCCAAACCAGTGGCTGCCACGGATAAGCCTGTGCACAAACAGCTCGATCTGGTCGTTGAGATGGTGGCCCATCAGCAGGTTCGAGACGCCGTGGGTGCTGCACGCCTCCTCGAGGGCTGAGCGGCGGCCGGCACGCGCAACCTCCTCGATGCGCGATGGATCAGGGCCTAGGTCAAGGTCCAAGACGCTGGACGCAATGCTTATTTTGGTTTGAAGCGCCTGAGCCACGGCAGCGGCCTCGTCGGAGCTGTTGTGGCGCAGATTGTGGTTGACGATAAATGCATGCAGATCGACGTTACGCGGTCGCGCCCATTCGGACGTGAGGCTGGCCAACGCCATGGAGTCGACACCGCCGGACACGGACAGGCCGAGCCTTTTGGGCGGTTGCAGCCCGAAGATCTGCAGCATACGGGCCGAGAACGCTGCCCGCAGCGCTGTAGGGCCGGACATGGATTGAAGAAGGCCTTTTTAAGTTGCAATAATTGCGAGCGGGCAACTCTGGCCCATCAGATCCCGAGACGGCCCACTGTGAAATTTCAGTGCGTCTGCGCACTGCCAAAAAATAATGTGTAATCAGAAACCACCTTCTAAAAACCACCTCGTTTGGCTCACGTCGACCTCGATTGATCCACATCAGGCCCCCGTGGATAATCTCTAGTACACCGTTGCGGCATTTGCTCGGGCCACTTTTTCCTGCAATAACAAGTAGACCACCACGGCCAGGATGGAGGTGGAGTGGGCAGACCAGCAGAAGATCAACGAGTTCTCGAAGCTGAACTCGCGGCTGACCGAGTTCGAGACGCACGAAGCGGAGCTGCGGCAGCAGAAGGAGGACCTGGACGATGTTGAGATGGAGCTAGAGCTTGTGGACGAGGACGAGCGGCTCATGTACAAAGTCGGGGACACCTTTGTTTATCTGCGACAGAGCGAGATCATGGAGCGGCTGAACGCCGACAAGGAGGCTCTGGATGAGCAGCTGGCCGAGCAGGAGAGCACGCGCGAGTCGACGGCGGTGCGGATGGACGAGCTCAAGACGGCGCTCTACGCAAGGTTTGGCCGCGAGAGCATCAACCTCGAGCGTGCGGACTAGCGGCGGACTTCTGAACGAACAGACTCGGGCCGCTGGCGTCCCCTCATGGCTCCATGCCGCGAAGCACTGCTAACGTACAAGCCCCTGTTTCCCGACCCGGTAGCGTCCCCACGACACCATGCCGCGAAGCACTGCTAACGTACAAGCCCCTGTTTCCCGACCCGGTAGCGTCCCCACGACACCATGCCGCGAAGCACTGCTAACGTACAAGCCCCTGTTTCCCGACCCGGTAGCGTCCCCACGACACCATGCCGCGAAGCACTGCTAACGCACAAGCCCCTGCTGTTTGCCCTCCTGCCGCACGAACCCCTATTACTGGTGGGCGTGCAAGCAGTAGCTGCTGCTCGGGTTATGCTGGCACTGAAGAGACGCTGCGTACCAACTGGCTCGGCCTGGAACGGCCTGGACGTGGCGTGGCTGGGGCGCTGGCTAGATATATGGTATGTTTTGGGCATGACGAACGTAAAGTTTAAAATAATGAGAGTTTAGGATCCAAACTGTAAGGCAGCGCTCGGTGTGATAGAAGGAGCTGCGGCCAGTGCAACCTTAGAGGCGTGACAGGAAATCAAATAGGAGGCCAAACGAGACCAAGGTCCGGGCATCGCCCGGCGCCCCACGCGCCGGAGGGAATAACGGGGATGGGGGAGAGGAAATCAGAGGAGGGTTTTTACTGCGCGTGCACGCCCTTGTCGGCCTCCACCACGAACGGGTGGTCGTCGGTGTTGTACGCAAGCAGCTTCTGCAGAATGTCCGAGTCCATCGTCACAGAAAAGCCCTTGACAATCGTCTTGTACTGGTAGTTCACCTTCACGCCGAGGTCCTTCAGGTGCTGCAGCAGGTTCTGGTACACGGTGTCGGGCGTGTCCGCGGCGTTCTGGAAAATGACAATGTAATTCTCGAGCGTGCCCCGCTCGGCCAGCGAGGAGGACGCTCCAGTGTCAATGGGTAGCGCCAGCGCTACCACCATGAGTCTGACGAGCCACAACAGGAACAGCATTTTTTTGAAAACAGGACAATCGGGGCGGCAGGCTGCCCCTATTTGTATGCGTTGGGCGAGCGTTAGAAAGGAGGGTGGCACCGCAGTTAGTCAGGGCAGGGGTGATAAGCTAAGCATGCACGTCGCGAGCGCCCTCTCGACCTCGCTTCGCCCCCACCCTAGCCGACGCGGGCGACCGCGGCATGCACGACAGCGAGTCGGGTGGTGCAGGCGTGAAGGTGTAGGGCGCTTGGCGTTAGGCTGCTAATGGGGGCGACGAGGCGACTGCTTGCTGTTGCGGAGTTTGTTACGTCGGTAGCTGCTCGTCGCGCGCACCCCGGTCGCCTGCGCGCGGCCAAAGCCAGTCGCAGGCGACGGCTGGGGTGGGGTTGGGGTATCGGAATCGAGTAATCACTGATGCAGGGAATCGCAACAAGTTAATCGCTCCGAAGAACCCCGCAGATGCGTGCCATTTGGCAACGCGGGGTAACGATATATGATGAACTTGTGCAGTAGGTGTTAATTGGTTAAAGTGCTACAAACATACAGCATGCGGCGGGGGGAGGTGGTTGGTGTTGCGAGTAATTAAGTTTCTGATTGGTGACTCAGCGTCGGTTAATGTGCTCACTTGCTGCTGCTGGGTGGCGTGTTCCCCCGCCCCTCTCTCCCAGGCAAGCGGCTCCATCAGAGCGTGCGTGAGGGATTACGGCAACAACCCCGGTGGGGTGCGGGCTTTCTCGAGACCTTTGTTTACAGGAATGTCAGGTCGATTCAGCGGCTTGGCGTCACTGAAACGCGCCGTCACTGAAACTCGCCGCGATAGTCAGTGACGTCAGGTGTTTCTCCTGGCTAGCTGCTATTTATAGAAGTAAATCTCAAGAAAGCTGGGAGCTGGCTGCGCCTTCTGCCAGCGACAGAGCGGTTCGGGACATTGTA
The DNA here is from genome assembly GCA_030563545.1 of Entelexis stigmatis. Classification (NCBI taxonomy): domain Eukaryota; kingdom Fungi; phylum Ascomycota; class Dipodascomycetes; order Dipodascales; family Trichomonascaceae; genus Entelexis; species Entelexis stigmatis. The sequence continues at coordinate 325,634 of JAJMJC010000003.1, forward strand.
TTTTACAGCTCACGCCTCATCAGTTGCGTGAGTGGATTTCATGTCCAGCGAGATGCATGCATATTTGTGCCCTCGTTACCTGGGGCGATGCAGGCTACCTCGAGCGAACCCTATTGATCCAGGGCTGGCCCAGTACGTGTCGCGTACACGCTGGCATCGTAGGGCTCTGCTTATAGGGTAGCGAACGTGCACGAACCCTGTTGAGGAACCAGTTTCACTGACAGATGGGATGGGGATCCACGACCGGTGGATGGTGCGCAGGTGGCTGGCCGCTGAGTGTGTGTAAATTTGTACGTCGTCTCATATCTTGGAAATATTCCCTTATGTACTCTAGCTGAAGTAGCGCGGCTCGTCAAACACATGGTAGCGGTGACCGCGCACGCCCTCACCGCGGAAAATGCTCGGGAATCGCAGCCGCTCCTCGACCTCGTGCTCCTCTACGCGCACGTTCGTGTAGTCTGCGTCCCGGCCGATCTGGAACCGACCCACTTGCAGCTCCGTGTCCGTGATCGTCGACCGCGAGATGCGCGCGTACCCCGTGCGCCGCATGTTCTTGTACAGAATGTACTCGCACCAGCGGTCCCAGTCGCTGGGGTCCACGTCGTGCATGCCCGTGTGCTCGGACACCCACGTATTGTAGTTCCCCTCGAGCGGCTTCGTGACCAGGTACGACAGCAGCATCGTGGGCCGCGATCCCGTAGACGCCAGCACGTCCGACACATACGCGGTCTGTTGGCGCCGGTCCTCGGGGTCCTCCTCCTGGCCGGAGTGGAACACAACAACATCCACAGGCTCACCATACACATTTAGCGTGGCGTGGATGGCCGGTGCCAGCTCTCCGACGGGGCTCGGCGTGAGGTGGTGCGTGCTGTTCATGATGGGGAATCGCGACAGCAGTGCTGCGCCCCACGTGTGCTGGTGGCTGGGCGGGCCGTAGTCGACGTAGAACCCGAGGTCACTGGCAATGCGCTGCGTAATGTCGCGGTGGCCGCCAATGATGCGCTGCGTGTCGCTCTCAAGCAGGCCCACAACGTCGAGCTCCGCATCACGGATCAGGTCGCGCATGCGCGTCTCGGACGCCCACAGTCCGTTGTCGAGCCCGAAGTGAATCGTCCAAATTCCGGCGGTCAGCGTCTGGGTCTCTGGATGCACAGGCGCAGGCACGACAGACTGCAGACGCACGAACGTGAACAGGGTGGCCGCAGACAGCAGCACGACGAGCGTACCGCCAGCCAGCTTCGCGGCCCTACGCGACACGGCGCCGAGCTTGAAGTTACGGGTCAGGTTGACGGCACCGGCATCAACGAACAGCTGCTGCAGCAAGAGAACGAGCCAAGTGCGCTCACGAAGCAACGATCCGCCCGGCACAAACGCGTACGCAACGGTCCACGTCTCGGCAAAGAATAGAGCCATGGCCGAGAAAAGGCCAAGCCCGAACGTGATGCCCGGGTTGTGCTTGGCAGCCTCGTCGAGCAGCAGTGGCGTTAGCGCACACACGTAGTATGCGACAAACAGGCCACCCGCAAACCCAAACCAGTGCTTCTGTACCGATAGCAGCACCATGCCCACATTGAAGCCGAGCAGCGCGCGGCGCGACAGCACGGAGCGCGAGTCGAGGCCTGTGTACAGGCCGAGAGCCATCGCGAACAGCACAAGCACGCCGTGCGGCAGCGTCGCCGGCCCGCGCAGCGGAAAGCCGTCCCACACCCACAGCGGCAGGTTCGACACGTCGGTCAGGAACGTAGCCATGGCGAAGATCACGCCGCCGAGCCCGAGCCCGACCAGTGTGCCAGACGTGCTGGGCTTGGCCGGGGACGTTGTGCGGTCAGGGACCATTGTGCCCGCGGTTGCCGCGCCCACAACACCCAAAGCTACGCCCCAGTGGTTCAGGCCTCCGATGGACGGGTTCATGATGGGCCAGATCGGGTTATTTGTGAAGTACGGGATGCGGGCGACGACGGTAACAATGAGGCCGAGCACGAACGCGGCGGACTGGCTGCTGAGAATACCCGGGCGTGAGCTGGCTGCCGCGGCGTGGAACACGGCGCCGAACGCAATGGCGCCGAACGAGGCGCCGACGCCAACACACGACATGCGATAGCGCGGGTCGGCAACCCAGTACGCGGCCACGGCCAGGGTCTGGCCGGCAAACGCGAGCTGCGGGAACCGCGTGAACAGGCGACGCAGGGGCGGGATGAGCAGGAGCACGGGCGACGCCATGGACAGCATCCACGCCTCGTAGCCCGAGACGCCCATATACCACAGCGGGAAGTACCAGACCATGGCACCGAGCGACGTGAACACAGACCACCAGATGGACCAGTTCACCACGCTGACCACAAAGCCGATGACGGGCGGGCCCTTACGCAGGCGCGCGGGGTCGCGCAGCAGCGGGACGTCGGAGCTGGCGTGGGTTGCGCTGTCGCGGTCCACCACAGCGACCTCGAGGGCCGGGAAGTCGTAGGCCGTGCCAGCGTCGAACGCAACGTCCAGAAGCACAAGCGACCACTCGAAGAACGCGTAGATAGTGTAGGCGCCAGCAATGTGGTGGACCTTGTGCTGGATAAAGAAGTAGATAAGCGGAACAATCAGCCCAAAGAACGTGGAGGCCACGGTTACGCGGTAGCGCTTGGCCGTCGTGCCGCCGGGCGTGAGCACCGTGCGCAGAACCGTCCACGGCAGCGTGAGAATGATGTAGCTGATCATGAACACGTCGTGCCAGTCGTGGTCGTCCGTCGACGTCACGTACGTCCAGCCGCCGCACGTGAAGGTACGCAGAATGCCCACGGCAAACAGAATCTTCGGTGCAACCGCGCCGGGCTTGGCCGTGAGCAGATAGGTCAGAAACACAAGCAGAAAGCGCGGCCCACTTGTCAGAGCAATAAGCAGCTGGTAAACACTGCGCTCCGGGTACCGGTCGCCGATGGTTGCGCTGACACTTGGAAACCACTCCTGCGGGTACCCGAAGTGCTCGTTCTGCACGATTTTCTCGAAGTGGAGCACGCAGCCCACAACAAGGGCAGCCAGGAACGCGCCGCCCGCGCACGCGGTGTGCGCATACGAAATCCACAGTCCGTTGATACGGAACACGACCTCGTTCGGTGCCGCAGCGGCCGGCGCGGTCTCGCTCTTCTCGCTCCGCGGTGCCTTCATCGTATGGGCGCGTGGGAAAGGGAAGAAGGGTGACGACGCGACAATAAAGAGCAGGGCTAGGGCGAAACGTGGGGGATGGGGACCGAGGCGTCTACCCGGCCGCCGAGCCCGGGTAGGGCGCCCCGGACGACGATGAGGTTGAGCTCACGAGCATAGTAGGTCGTTGTTGTTTGTGCCTCACCAGAAGCTAGTACGTGGTGCGCCAGCATTATCATGACCGGCTGCACCGGCGCGCCATAGGGGTGTTCCATACCTTGCGCTTATGCGCTGACTGCTACGTTTCACCATTATTTACTACGGTGCCGAAACGGATCCTTAATATTTAACTGAAACGGTCACAGGGAAGCCGGTCGCCATGGCACCATTACAAACTTTCCATCCGTAGGTCCCGTTCATGTTCAATGTTACAGGATGCGTCTTCCAATGACGGAAACAAGGAGCTGCGATATATAAAGTTCGTTCTTCGTTTTAAATATTGAGACCGCCGGTAGCGTATCGCCAAGGATGGTGTAAGTGCCTGCTCTAGCTTCTTTTAAGTTACATGCTGTAGACGGTATTGGTTAGGGTAGCACTCAAAAAGGAAACTCCTTGGATTAGGGGCGTTGCATAGGGAAACGGTGGCTCAATCATGAAGTGATTTCGACCACTACCGACCAGCAAGTTTTCAATGTGACTGTCAAACTGGAATGCATTGGGTTCGTAACTTATAAGAGTATTTTGTTGCATATAGCGTTATGTTTCTAATCTCGTCCGACACCGGCAGCCTGGTACGGTTGAGTCGGCGCCTGAGACTTCAAGAAATCTCGTGCTCAGTGCTGTGATCTGGCACAGAGCCATATTGTTGGGACTGGCGTGCTTTGAGACGCGACCCAATGATGTACAGCACGTCAAGCCCAAGCAGCGAGCCCAGAAGCCCAACCCCGAGCCACTCCACGCTACCATACACGAGCACAAGGTCAATGATTCCCGTGAAGAAGCCGAGGGTCTGCATGGCTACCGGCATCCAGTAGAGTCCGGCAACCTCGGGGCCGCCATGGCGCAGCTGCGCAAGCGACTGCGACAGCACGGCCAGCAGCGATCCAACTGCAAATAATGCTACGAACACAAACGCAATGATCGCAAGGAAGCCGCGATAGAACGGTTTGAAGCTCACTAGCGACCCACGAGCGAGGCCGGTCACCACGTACACCAGGGCGTCTGCCACGTAAACTAGCACGCACATTTTGGCCACTTCCTTCATACGCTCGGCGCCGCGGCGCCGTGAGCTGGCGTGGTCCAGCGCCCAGCACAGCTGGCACAGCAAGCACGCAACAATGCCGCCCACCGCCAATACCACGGGGCTCGTTGGCACGTCACCCAGCTCGGGGCGCTGAGCAGTTCCGTGGTTCTCGCCGCGCGGCATGTGGCCAAAAAAAATGCCCAGACCAAGGAAGCCTAGCGCCCAGAGGTGCCACGACGCTGCGCGCAGGGGGCTCCTTCCAGCACTTCCGAGCGATGCCTGGACCTGGTAAAAGTACGGTGCGCATATGGCAACGCTTGCCAGCCCAGCAATGACCTCTCCCGGCACAGACTCCACCATCTGCTGAGCCAGTACTGGCGCTGGGCCGGCTTAATGGATATAGGGTAGGGGTTGCATGGGACGTGGGAATCTTACACACGCACGCACGCACGCACGCGCGCATGCGGCGCGGCTCCATGCGGGCTCCATGTGGCAGGCTCCAGTCGGGCTCCATGCGGTAGGCTCCATTTGAGCTCCATGCAGCAGTCTCAATGCGGTAAGCTCAATGTGGCACGCTCAATGTGGCAAGCCCAGGTTTAGAGAGATTTGGTCTGGTCGGTGACGCCGTTTTAAGGATGATACTTTAAATGTACGTTATTTCGTTTGATTTCATTGCATCATATGTTCATATGCTTCGCAGGCAACGGTTAGTGCTCGTAAACAAGACGGCCGTGAAGCTGTTCCCAGTACCGCTCAATGTAGACGTGCTGCTCCTCTTCCTTGGCACCGCGCACAGCAAGGTACACACGGTTCGTCAGAGGGACGTCCCACTCGCCCTTGTTTCCCGACACCACAACGCCGCCTGCTTCCGTGAGCACAATCCATCCTGCACACACGTCCCATGCATAGCAGCCACCCTCCCAGTAGCTGTCAATGACGCCGGCCGCCACGGCACCGAGGTTCAATGCTGCCGAGCCCATACTACGGAACCCGTGCACGAACCCACCCTGCTTGGACGCCAGGTTGTCGAACGTTGCAACCTTGTTCTTATAGTTGTTGTTGTCACGGTCCGAGCCCCATTCGATGGCACACAGCGAGCTCTGCAGCGCCAGCGGGCGCGACGCGGGCCGCAGCGGCAGCCGCTCGCCGTTGAGGTAGCTGCCCTCGCCCTTTACAGCCGTGTACAGTTGGTCCAGAAACGGGTTGTAGATTACACCCACCACAGGCTGCTTTTCAACCGCCAACCCGAGCGAGATGCAGCTGTGCGGAAACAGATGCACGAAGTTCGTGGTGCCGTCAATCGGATCCACAATGAACGTCGGCTCGTTGCCGAGCACAGACTTCCCCGGCACATACGTCTCTTCGCCCATGAACGCGAAGTCCGGGTACTTGCTGCGCAGCGCGCTGCTCACCTGCGTCTCCACCGCCTTGTCGACCTCCGTGACAAGGTCTACCGCGTTCTTCTTATCTTCGAAGCTCACGCTGCCGCTGCGCTGGCGAATTGTCGCGCCGGCCTCCTTGGCAATGTCCACCAGGTCGTCTCGGATAGTGAACAGATCAAACGACATTCTGGTTATTGCAGTTTTCCAACGGTTGCTCCGGTCACTGCTTCGGCCCGCTTCTTGGGCCCGCAGTTATATCATGTGACTCCTTGGCACGCGCGCGTCACAGGTCAAGTTACGTCACAGGACTAGTAAAGTCACAGGTCCATCGCCACTGGTCGCACAGATACCGCCAACGTCCAATCTTCTAGAAGTCTCGTGCTGGAGGGGTCGTAGCTCCATATACTTCTATGTAACCAATTTTTTCCTGCTAAGCCGGTACCTCGGGCCACGAAGTGTGAAATACTGTTCCTAAACTTGGCGTGAGGTCCAGTTGTAGGAGCCTGTCTCGCCGACCCTAGCCGCGGTCACATTACGAATCTACCTCTGACAGCTCGAGCTGCTGGGTTGTTTGTGGAGTTTTCATAGCATACAGGGCACTTATGCTGACCGGCGACTAGTGATTGTTGTATGTTCTTGATAAATCATTCTAGAAGTATTCGAGACAGTGAACATCCTGTAATTCGCTTTGAATCTATTTATAGTCGAGGCGTGGCAGATGTGCGCAGCTCACACAGACTCTCTGCAATGTAATGCAAGTCGGTTACAACCCACACACCACCGCCTAGTCTTGTGTGTGACGGGGGGAGTGGGGAATAAGGAGAGCGTGGAACGCGCTTGCTTAAGCTCCTCTATTCAAAGAAAATAGAAAAGACGGCGCCTGTGTTATTCTGGCTAACTCACAATTTGGGCCAGGTATATATAAGGTCCTGCGAGCCACTTACTAGTTTGGACGACTGGCATATCTAATGCTCTTGGGATTAAGACTTCACTGCTTGCCTAAGACTTAGGCGATGGCGTAGCAAGCCTGTGCTTCTCAACGTCGACAGCCCTACTGCATGTTGCACATCTTTTATTTAAAGAAACAGGTGGTTCTACATATAATATATAAGAAGACACCAAGAACAATAAATTTCATTAACGAAAAATCTTCTCTTACCTCTCAATGAACTTGCTATATCTACTCGTGTCAATTTTGCCTTGGTCCGCACTGGCTGCTCCGCTTTCCAAAAGAGGATATGATGTCCACACTGGCAAAACCTACTACATTGGGTCATTTAACCCGGAAGTAGACAGTATTAACGAGATGGCGATTGGCACCGATGGAAACTTCGTTGGAGCAGACCTCTATGTTGGCCCAATCAATCACTTTTTGCAGGTATGGCTTGACGGCAGCAAACTGGCAGTGGCTTATGTGAACGGTGCTAACGGTGGCCACGGCCCGACAAACTACTTGACCGTGAGAGATGACAAGTCAGTTAGGATTACTCAGTATGGCACCGAGGGGTTTAGCATCGACGGCAAAGAGATTAAATTCCAAGGCGAGTCGGCGTTCTCGGTCTGCTTGGACGACTGGAAACTCCATGTGTCTGGTTACGGGTCCTGTTCAAACAGTTCTGACACACGCATCTTTACCACAATCAAAGGTAACTGATTGCGGTTATACAGTGACTGACCGCGGTTACTAGGCGACTCGAAGACCCACCTAAATTCATTCAGTCACAATATGCACACTTAAGAGACTTAGATTACATTATCGATCGACACCGGAATTAGATTCCAGGATCAGTGTTCACGAAGTTAAAGAGAACGTTTATATTTGTTAAAAGTTGTCGCCGTCAATAGTTATGCAATGCGAGGTTACCATATGGTCCATACACGACGAGCCTTCCCTGTTTTTAGATATTTACGCATTGTAAACTGTGTTAAGCATGTTCCACTATTGCTCATGTTGTGGACAATTTCTTTGTGTGTATCATCCAATTAAGTTTATTTAGCCCAATCTAGGCTTAATTTCGTCACTCTATCGAATCGCGTGGAATCCTCTTCCGAAAGGGAAACGCGAGTTGGGGTCCTTGTAACAAAGGTTCCCCATTGATGCTAGGTACTTCATATTTGTGGCGTGTCAGTCCATGTTGTGCATGTACACACTATTGTAAAGCTTTATCACGAGGCCACTTTTGGAGAAAGCAGAAGTGCATCTGCAAGTTTATAGGACCTACTCTGCGTTGTGACGCTCAAAGACCGACTAGCGTTTTACATCATTCAGACTCATAGCACTTCGGACATGCAGCAAAATACTTTAAATACTTTAAACTCTTCTTTTCGCGCTTCTCATACTTGGAGTAAACTTCGATGAATCCTTGAAAGCTAGTCGAGTCGACTCGGGAGGTGCTCACCAGAGCTCGCCAAAACGAAGACCACTTTCGGGGGCGCTCAAGTCTGATTTTTTTTTTCATTATGTCTGAACGGACTTCCTGAGCGAATCCCATGTAGACAGAGAGGAGGCGTTCTGTCTTTTCTGCTGGATACGTGAGAGCAAGCAGGGTTGTGTGGAAGCTACGGATCAAGAGGTCAGGCTTAATCTGCTGCGAAAAAGGCTCTTTAACGTGAATTGTCAAAATATTGGACTTGATGGATTTATAGTTCAATTTGTCTTCACTGTCTTCCCGTTGCGAATGATTGGCTGGGGTCGCCTTGGCCCGATGAGCTCGAGTTCTTGTTCGCCCTATAGAGGGATCCAATAGAAGAAGGACGCCGTTATGTTCGATAAGGTTTGTGACAAACCACCCTGCTAGGGCTGCAGTGATGTGAAACGAGACCACCTTGGGCACTTCATAGATTGCGCACACTGTAAAACACGGTGAAGCAACAGAGACGGTGCTCAGGTAGTCTAGTGTACCAGACCTGACCAACTTCAGAAAAAGTGCATTTAATATGTATGTCTAGAACAGGATAAATAAAAAAATAAACGAAAATGAGCAAGCAGTCTTGCCTACTCGATGAAACGCACTAACGTCCATGCAGCGCCGGCAGCGAACCCGCCCGTGAGCAGCATACTTATGCCGTTCATCACACGCGAGTGCTGTGGGGCATCAGTGCCAAGCGAAAGAATGGTCTTCACGTAACCAAAGATAAATAGAGTGATGATCATGATGATCACCGAGAAAATGAAGCCTGTTTCCACGACAGATGCGAAAAAGTAAGGAAGCAGCGGGATGAAGCCGCCAAAGAAGTAGGCGCCACCTATAGTGAGCGCAGATGTGAGCTCACGGCCCTCGCTGGGCTCGTCGATGCCACGCACTACCTTAACCATGAAGCTTGCGTAGATGTCACGGTCCTTCTCGATGTCGCATTTGATAGCGTTGATGGTCTCCCCGCTAAATTTGAAATCGCACAGAGCCTCAGCAATGCATGCTTCGACGTCACCAGACGACTCGTAGTTGTTCTTCTCCTTCGCTATCTGGGTATCATAGTACTCGGACTCGGATTTGGCGGCCAGAAACCCGCCCAGGCCCATAGAAATGGCGCCGGACACAAGCTCGGCCATTCCGCCGGTGATAACCAGCTTCGAGTCTCCCAGCGAGGAAAGGCCGGCTGTCAGAGCGAACGGCACCGTGAGGCCGTCTGACAGACCGATGATAACGTCGGACACCACACGCGGGTTAGAAACACCCTCGTAGCTCAGCGAGCTTTTAGAGCTGCCGTCGTCCACGCTCGAGTACCCGTTGCTTTCGCTGGTTGGCAGCAACGGTTTTTGAGTACCGCCCGTAATTAGATTCTTGATAGCTACCAGCACCATGTCGATATTGTATGGGGGAAAAGAAAAGGAAGGACAATTTGCACAGCACAAAGGTTTGAAACCGAGATACTTGTTGCAATCGAGATAAGGAAGACAATAGAGTTCGATAATTTAATTCCGACGGTAAACACAATAACTTAAGTGAGTTACCTCAGGGTACGGCCTGGCCCGCCGCAAGAATTATCTTCTCTGTTATTGGTTCAAATTTCTATTTTCCTAACCCATATGTGTTTCGAGTTCCCGCTCTCATGTCATCAGCCAATAGGTGCGGGGCTAATTCCCGGAGCGGTGGGCAGCGGCAGGGAGTGCACATCGAGCGGTGACAATCACGTCATGCAGGGTTGCCACCAGAGATAACAGCTATTGCTTGCGTTTGTTGTCGATGATAATAAGTGGGAAGTTTAACTTTTAAAAAGCTGCTAAAGTGGGATACACGCACGTTAATCCCGAAATATCTCGAAGCGGGTTCCCGTCGCGCCTGCCTGTCAATGTTTCGGCAGCATGCAGAAGACGCCCGATATGTGAGCGTTGTTTCCGCCTGAAGAGGTGCCATGCGCCACTACTGCAAGGGTTACTCTTTTCGTAGGGCGCGCCCATGCAGGCGTAAGTGTATTAGTTATATCACGTGCCGGTGTTTCAGCCAGATTTCGACAGCTAGGACATTTAATTTCGGGGTGCTAAACCTAACGCCGCGGGCAAGGGCATGGCTCAATTAGGAGCGCATCCAAAACGTCAATTAGTTGTTAGCAGAAGCTGAGGCTTTACTTGGAGGGAACCTTTTTGTCCCAGTATAGGCACCGGATCAGGACATGGGTGGGGAAACAGGGGTCTGGCGTTACAAAATGGAGAGGCACTTCGGGCAATTGATTCTCGATCCTGCTCCTTCCCTGCTCCTTCCCCTGTTCCTTCCCCTCTTGTTCTGATGATGTTAGTTAGTACATGCACGTGTACGTTGTTTGCATCACCGGGACTCATCTAGCCGGCGGACCCGCTGCGAAATTCCCAGATGAATGTTTTTTGTGTATGCGTTTATAGACTAGGAGCTCTATAAATGTTTATTGTGGCGCGGTTCGATCGTGGGCAAAATGCGGAAGCGCCAGATCCACTCGAAGTCACCCTGGCGGCCGGTCTGGAACAGCCGTAGATACTCGAGGTAGAGCAGGTAGGAGTAGACGCCGAGGCCCGTGAACAGGTGCCACCATCCGTGTCCTTCCAGCAAGAAGCCAAGGGGCATTCCCAGCGAGCGGCGCAGCGAGCGCCATGTGGAGCAGAGGTGGATGTCGAGGTTCCACAAGAACCAGCCGAACAGGAACTCGGCAATCCCCATCCACAAGGTCCAATTAAGATGCGACATGGCCTTTGGATCGCGGACATAGGTGCGGGCCTGGCGGACGCTCTCGAAGATGATGAGGACGTTGAGGACGCCGTAGGCAGCCTGGTGGATGGTGGGGTTCTTGAGTCGGAGGTAGATGGCAGTGAGGGTGGCGGCGCCAACAAAGATGGAGGCGCCGATGGTCTTGCTGGCAGAGCGGCTGCGGCCGAACGAGAAGACGGACCAGCAGGGAATGCAGGTAGCGTAGATCATGGGCAGCTCGTCGAGCAGCTGGAAGTGGTACTTGAGGGTCATGTGGAAGAGCCAGGAACCGACGCCGACAAGCATGAAACCCATGCAGGAGAAGATGAACCGTTTTTCAAAGCCGTTGCTGATGCATTTCGCGAACGCATAGGCGGCCAGCGCGATGAATGCGGCGTTTGTGACGGTGTTCACGGCCTCGGCAATGTAGAACGACACGACGTAGTTCTCTTCGCACCAGTCGATCGTCGACGTCGGTGCTCCCCAGAACCCGACGGCCGGGGGGTCTCCGTACTCGTAAAACATCGACAATTGGCTGCGGCGGATGTGCTGACGCTAACCTGCCAACCACTTTGGTGTAGGCTAATCTAATTAGCTGGTGGCCTCCTCCCCCGTGCCCTTGCTCCGCGGGTGCGGTCACGTTACGGCGCTGCCCGCCCGCCTCAAAACGGTATTCACCGCGGCGGTAGGGTCGGGAAGGTGGAGGAACGGAAAGCAGAGCGGGATGGCTGCCTGGGGCCGAGGGCCGCGGCAGCGGGCCAGCGGGCGCCCTATTCGCCGAGGCATGCGGCGTGGAAACCGCACAGCGGAAAGGTGCTGTTTGAGTCAGCTGGTTCTACAGTATGTACGGCGGGCAGGCCCATGCGCGGGCCGAGAAAAAACAACGTGTGCATGTGTGTCGGGGCCGCAATTCAGGGGGGGCTCGATCAGTGTGGATGGGACCCCCACCTGTGTGGGGGTAGGGGTTGCATGCAGCGAGGGGCCGCATAGGCGAGCGCCGGAGTCGCCAACGCTGGCAGCTCACCGAAGTCACGAGGCCACGAGCGCAGGGACGCAGGACCAGTGCGGCAGACTGTTTACCGACCACCGTGCGCGATGCGCGAAGGCCCTGGGGCTTTTTGATGGTTCACGTGTTGCCCTCGTGGTTTCGCGCGACCGGAGACACGCGCCACCACAATGTCTCACTCCACGCGACAGGTAAGACAGCACAGTCAGCAGCGCTCACGCGGCCAATTCGATTTGGCGAAGCTCGTTCTGAGAATGGTTGGCCGTGACTTGTCGCAGGCGGCGCTCTGCCGTGCCAGCGGTATTGGTAGAGGGATGTAGAAGTGTGCTGCGTATGTCTTGATATCTTTATACAAATTCGCCCTGTATGTTTTGGAATCACTATATAAATTGGCCGCTCTGTGCTTGTGCTGCGGAGGGTGCGGCAGGCACTGACGCCAGCACGGTTGTGCGAGCATTGCGAATCAGTTGTGCCTAAACTCGCTTCAGCACTCGAGTCTCTAATCATTCCAGCATTCGAGCATCTATAGCTGTTTCAGCATTCGTGGACCTAATTAATTCAGCACGCGGGTCCCTATTCAAGTCAGCATTCGACTCTCGATCATTCCGGCGTTCACCTAATCATTCCAGCATTCGACTCTCAATCATTTCGGCATCCAACCACCCCATCGTTTCGACACTCAACTACCATCATTTCAGTATTCAACTATCTAATCATTTCAGCATTCAACTACCCACTCATTTCAGCATTCAACTACCATCGTTTCGAAACTCAACTACCATCATTTCAGCATTCAACTACCCACACATTTCAGTATTCAACTACCATCATTTCAGTATTCAACTATCTAATCATTTCAGCATTCAACAACCTACTCATTTCAGCATTCAACTACCTACTCATTTCAGCATTCAACTACCTACTCATTTCAGCATTCAACTACCTACTCATTTCAGCATTCAACTACCTACTCATTTCAGCATTCAACTACCTACTCATTTCAGCATTCAACTACCTACTCATTTCAGCATTTAAGACAAGCAGCTAGAGTGTACCACGAAACCGCCTCTTCGTAGTTCTTCACCCTTATCCTGTGACGACCTCTGGCTCTTATTTACCTGTGGGTGTGCATGTGCCCCGGCTGGCGGTTGGCGCAGAAAGACGCGTGAAGGGCTGCTTAGTCACAGGGCCACCGGGGCATAAACAAACAACCGGACCAAAATCTCACCCACTTTCCCTTCCCAACCTCCTCCGTGGACGATGCGCGAGATTATCCACATTTCGACGGGCCAGTGCGGCAACCAGATCGGCACGGCCTTCTGGGAGACGATCAGCGCGGAGCACGGTATCGACGCGCAGGGCCGCCGCGCCGCGCGGCCCGTGGTCGACGCCGCGGACCAGGGCGCCGCCGACTCGAGCTACGCGAACGAGAACCTGGACGTGTACTACGCGGAGTCGAACGGGCGGTACGTGCCGCGCGCAATCATGGTCGACCTCGAGCCCGGCACGATTGACCACGTCAAGAGCGGGCCGCTCGGCGGCCTGTTCCGCCCGGACAACTTCGTGAACACGCTGTCCAGCGCGGCAAACAATTGGGCCAAGGGCTACTACACCGAGGGCACGGAGATCATCGACCGGGTGGTGGACGTGATCCGGCGCGAGGCCGAGCGCACGGACAGCCTGCAGGGGTTCCAGCTCACGCACTCGCTGGGCGGCGGCACCGGCTCGGGCCTGGGCACGCTGCTGATGTCGGAGCTGCGCAACGAGTTCGCCGACCGCATGATTGCGTCCTACTCCGTGTTCCCGTCGAACGACTCGGACACCGTCGTGGAGCCGTACAACTCGGTGCTGGCGCTGTCGCAGCTCGTCGAGAACTCGAACGAGACGTTCTGCCTCGACAACTCGGCGCTCTACAACATCTTCCAGCGCACGCTGAAGGTGCCCCACCCGACCCATCTCGACCTGAACCAGCTCGTCGCCCAGGTCATGTCGGGCGTCACCACGTCGCTGCGCTACCCGGGCCAGCTCAACAGCGACCTCCGCAAGCTGGCCGTCAACCTCGTGCCGTTCACGCGCCTCCACTTCTTCACCGTCGGCTACGCGCCCCTGCTCGCCGCAAACACGCGCAACTTCTCCAGCGTGTCCGTGCCCGAGCTCATGTCGCAGATGATGGACCCGCGCAGCCTCATGGCCATGGTGGACCCCTACAACGGCCGCTACCTGACGTGCGGCGCGTTCTACCGCGGCCGCGCCAGCCTCAAGGAGATCGACGACGAGATGATCAAGTACCGCGAGCGCAACCAGCACCTCTTCGTCGACTTCATTCCCGACAACCTGCAGACGTCGCTGTGCTCCGTGCCCCCGAAGGCCGTCGACATGGCCGCCACCTTCGTGGCAAACTCGACGTCCATCTCCACCCTCTTCACGCGCGTCCACGGCCAGTTCGCGAAAATGTTCAACCGCAAGGCCTTCCTCCACTGGTACACTAATGAGGGCATGGACCTCTCCGAGTTCACCGAGGCCGAGGCAAACGTCCTCGACCTCATCCACGACTACGAGCAGCACAACGTCGATGCTATGGACGCCGACGGCGCCGGCATCGGTGGGCCTGCAGAGATGATCGGCAGCGACGTGCCGGGCGACCAGTACATCAACGAGGCCTACGGCAACGACCAGTACATGGACGAGGGCGAGCAGTGATGGCGCTCCCCTCTAATCAGAGCCTCCTCTCCTCCGCTCACTCCGCACTGGCTTTTTTATTATATTATTATTGAGTTCATAAGTTATTGTTACCCATCTAACGCCAACCCAAAATGAATATGGCGGGTGCATACTCAGCGGAGTCGCACGCGCTTGTCAAAATAAATAGAGAGACCTCCGCCGGGAACAGTTCGCTCACGTTGCTGTAAACTGTTCCGCGCCCGAATTCTGTGCGCACTTCCATATCCTCACTTCCTCCGCCGCTTCTTAACGGGCATCTCCTTGGGCACAATCTTGCAGATTTCCACGTCCACGCCGTGCTTGACGAGAAACTCCATCCAAAGCTGCTGGTTGTCGCTGACCGTGTCGTTCTCCGACTTCACTTCCACAAATTTGGTGCGTCTTGTCTTCGGGTTCCAGAGCGTCAGGTCCGGGAATCCGCTCGAGTGCTGCCGGTAGTCCGTGGCTATTCTCATCAGAATCAGTTTAATGGTTGCACCAAGCCCCTCCACCACACTAAAGATGCTTTTGCTGGGAATGTACCAGCTGATGGACCCCACGTATGGCTTCGGCTCACCCACGTCGTCCAGCTGCGCCAAGTTGCGTTGAATCGATGGCACGAGGTCGTCGAACCGGCGCTCAACTTCGGCCATGTTCTGGTCAATGACGCTCTGCAGCTTCAAGGGGTGACTCTGGTATCTGCATCGGAAGTTCAGGGGATCCGCAAACAAAATGTCCCACACGGCGAGCCAGAAGATCGTGAGTAGCATGGCGTTCTCGTAGTGGCCGCCCTCGTACTCGGCGTAGTGTCGCAGCGCTGTCTGCTCCACATTAAATCCGTCGGCATACATTAGCCGTGAGCCGGGGCCCGAGGGCGCGCCCTCCACTTTGACGGGAGCAGCCACGACAACCGTTACGGGGATGTCGGCAACGGGTGGCTTGGGTAGCGGCTGTACAAACGCAAGGGCGGACTTGAGTCCAGTTTTCTGAATGGTGCTGATTAGTTTTGTGGTCTTGCGGTCTAGGTCGAGTCGCTCAATAGGTGTCACCTCGGCCAGCGCGTCGTAGTACGTGTTCAGCGCGCCTACGAGCCAGCTGGTCTCGCCCTTCGTGCCCGTGTCCTCATGAAACCGCAGTTCAAGCAACAGCTTGCGGATGAGCGCTGCAGCTCGTTTGCTTTTGTGCACAGTCTGGGCAAGATACTTTTGAATCCACGCATACTCGTCGGCGAATAGGTGCGCTTTCATGAACAGCTGGCTAACGTTGAACATACCACGTCCATACACGTAGCATGCTTGCTTGAACAGCTGTTGATCAGCGGCAGCAGCAGCGGTACCGCTGGTGAGGGCAGCCAGATAGGCAGGATCGAGGAGACGCCTGGGCAGCTTGCCCACGTTGCTGGCCAGCGCCTCCTCTAGTGGCGTGCAGATCTCGCAGGCACATGCATATGCTTCGAATTGCTCAATGCTGTCAAACATTGGCCTTTCTTTTTGTGGCAGGTACTTGTATGGATAAAAGGCATGTTTGCGCATGTGGGTCAAGAACACGACTTCGAGGGTTGAGTCGGGGCCCACAGGATATAGAAACATGAGCTCGAGTCTTTTGAGGAATTTGCGCCGGTCTGGCACCAACAGGTAACATTGGATCGGGAGCAGAGCGGCAATCTTGGAAGCGATGCGGTTTGTGCCGAAAAATGCTTGCTGGCGAGACAGCTGCAGCAGTGCGTCGGCTAACTGGGCCCGTGTTTGAGCCGATGTTTTGATGCCGACCTCTTTGGCGGCGTCCTGAAGCTCTTTTTGCGATGCAACCTCGGTAAGGAGACAAGGCAGCGAAGGGCGCTCCTGGATCCAATTCTTCTCGAGAAGCTCCGGAAGCACTGAATTTTTCAGCGTCTCGGGCGCCATGTACTTCTCGAGGTCTTCGAAGCGGATCCACTTGGCCGTGCGTAGAAACATGCGAGTTACCAGGTAGCGCGATTCGGGCTGCAGGGTGCGGAAGCTGTCAACTGGCTCGGCAGGGAAGAACGCGAGGTCGAGCTCGCTGAGAATCTCATCAAAGATGCGGACATAGACATCGTTCTCGGTGATGGGCCAGTACTTTCTTATGGACATCCGGTCATGTTTTCAGTTTCGGGCAGGCAGGGCCAACTGACCTAGCCCACGTTGACACCGAGGACCACATGCAGCCTAACTGAGACAGGGGGAGAGGGCTGTGGGCAGTCTGGATAAAACGTGGTTGAACACTTTTGAACGTGGTTGAACGTTGTTGGTGTAAATGCTGATAATTACAGATAGGCAATGCGATTGTGGCACTTTCCATGGTTGTTTGCAAGAAGTATTAGTGTTGGTGTGGTTGTCATGCGCGTATCAATGGCACACTGGCTCTCGCTCATGGATAAAAGATATCACTTGCGCTCTATAGCTTGTATCAGGGTGTCTACTAGTGCTACGGTTAAATATAGTGAGTCGATTGGGCCGGATTTACATTGTTTTTCAAATAGAACCGCTGTTTCACTGCGGACGATTGTTTTTGTTTTCGTTTTAAACCTCGTATTCAGAATCCGAGTCTGTGTGGCCAATTGGGTCATGAGAGGGGTCGCTTTGCTCAGCGGTCTTGTTGCTAGTTTGTGCTGAGGTGCCGTGAGTGCGGTACCAGTACAGGAGGCTTCCCAGTAGGAAAAAAACGAGTGTTGCTGGTATTACAAGCGGGTGCTCAACGAGAGTTCTTAGGAGAAGGCCCCCGGTCAGGCCGATGAACACGAGCGGCGTCAGCGGCCATGTCCGGTAGGGGCGTGCGAGGTGGGGCTCTGTCCAGCGCAAGCGCACCAGCCCCGCGCCCACAACAGCATAGAAGAGGCAGGCCATGGCGCCGTAGAACTCAACGAGGGACGAGAACTCGCCGATGCAGACGTAGGCTATGGTGAGCACGGCCTGGAACAGCAGGGCGAGGCCGTGTTTTGCCAACAGCTTGGGCAGGACGCCATCCTCAGCAACAACCTGGACGAGCCTTGTAGCACTGAAGATGGTCGCGTTGAGGGCGCCTGCGCACGAGAGCATGATACCTACGGCAAGCACGAGGGCCAAAGCGCTGCTGTGCAGCTGCTTTGCAATTGTCAGGGCTACGGAGGTGGAAGCGTCGAGCTCGGGTCCGCTGAGGGCGCCGAAGTAGCCCAGATTAACGACAAGATATGCGAGGGCCACGAGAGGCATGGAGATCGCGATGACGCGGGGCAGGTCGCGCTGCGGGTTCTGCATCTCGCCGGCGACGAAGTTGAGGTTGTCCCAGCCGTCGTAGGCCCAGAGGCCGCCGAAGAGGCCGGCGACGACGTGGGGGAAGTCGCGCGTGCCTCCCCACACTGATTCGGACGAGAGGTCGCGCCGGGCGGTGAGGACGATGCTGGCGGCGACTACGGCGGCCAGCAGGACGAACTTGAGCGCGAGGAAGAACGTGCTTGCGGCGGCGCCGACGCGGAACCAGTTTGCCGCGGACGTGGCGAGGATGGCGGCCGCGGCGACGACGCGCTTGACGACGGCGTGCCGCGAGGCGTACTCGCCGAGCACGGAGGCAATGATGGCGGCGCTGGCCGGCTTTATGACGATGAGGGCGGCCCACGAGAAGAGGTGGGCGAGATGGTCGCCGTAGATGTACTGGATGTAGGTCTTTGCACCGCCGCTGCGGGGGATTGCGCTGCCGAGCTCCGCGTAGCAGGACGCGCCGGTCCACGCAAGCAGGCCGCCGGCGATCCACACGAGCAGCGACGCGCCGATGGAGCCTGTCTGGATGTGGATCTGGTTCGGGCTGGAGAAGACGCCCGAGCCGATCTGGAGGCCGACGACGAGCGAGATGCCCTGCACGAAGCTGATGCCCTTCGGCGGGCCGCCAGGCGCGGCAGCCGGCTCCGCAGGCGGCTCCGCGGGCGGCGCGCCAATCGCGTCGAGCTCAATGGTCTCGCGCTCGTCCGGCGGCGGCATTAGGCCGTCCGCGGGCCTCGGCTCGTCCATGACAGGCAGGGTGTGCGCGCGCGCGGCCGGAGGGGTGTGTCGGGGCCGGAGCGTCGCGGTGCGACTGATTAAGAAGGCCTGGCCGCGGCTCCTCGTAGGGCGGCCGCAGCGCAGCGGTTCAGCAGGGGGCCGAGGCGGCGCCGTCCGGCGGGTGCAATTGGTCTATTCGCGCGCTGAGCGGGCTCGAATCGGCGTGGAGCGGGCGGGATCAGCGCGCAGGCAGGCCCGGCGGCGGAGGCTGCGCGGCCAGCGCCGGCCCGTCGCGCGGTCTGAAAAGACAGGCGGCCGCAGTACTGCGGCAATTCCTTGGCGCCGCGCCGCGCGGCGGCCAGCCCTCGAGGCGCGCGGCAGCCGTCTGCGCGCGCGGCGGCCGCTGCGTCGCGCAGCGCCAGGCCAAGGCGCGCCGACATGGGCCCTAGCCCCCAGGAGGAGCTTCCTGACGTTTCTGGTAAACAAGCAGCGAACGATGGCCGAGGGACTGGAAGCCGAGGTGAAGCAGCTGAAGAGCCAGGTTGCGCGGATGGCGCGGGTGCTGGCGAGCACCGGGCAGCAGGTGCTGCAGCTGCAGATGCAGCTGCGGCAGCAGGGCGTCAACGAGCTCGACAGCCGCACGCGTGAGCTGCAGACGCTTGTGCCGGCCAGCAAGCCCGCGGGGGCGTCTGCGAGCAGGGCCGGCGGCGCGGGTGCCGCGGGTGCCGCGGGTGGGGCCGGCGCGGAGAGCTACGTCACCGAGGCGGATCTGACCGACATGGTCGGCGAGCTGCAGGGCCAGCTGTCGCTGCTGGACGAGCGCAGCGTGCGGCGCATCCTGAACTCGCGCTCGACGTCGCGGCTGGTGGCGCTGCCGAACGACGACAGCGAGGAGCACCCGCAGTTCCCGCGCACGATTGCCGCCGTGCAGGCGCTCAGCGACGAGCAGCTGTTCGAGCAGTGGAACTTCTACGAGATGCTGCCCACGGCGGACCGGCTCGAGGACCTGCTCGACGGCCAGAACACGGCGGAGGCCAAGGAGGGCAACCGCCGCATGATGCAGGAGATCTACGACTCGTTCGTCAAGTACATTGGCCTGGACCCCGCGCAGCACCCGCGCAAGGCGTAGTGCGCCCGCATTCTATTCTTATTATCATTTATATCATTTGCACGTAATTCCTAAAGCAAGCATTTCGGCGGCTGCGCGCTCGGCGGCCGCGCCTTCAGCGGCCGCGCCATCAGCAGCCGCGCCATCAGCAGCCGCCTGCGCGGCCTGCGCTCGGCTGTGCCGCGGCGCGGCTCAAGCGCCCGCGCAGCGGCCTCCTGCACGGCTGTCTGCGCGGCTGTCTGCCCTCCGCCTGCTGTGTTTACTCCGCGGGCCGACCACAACCCGCGCGACAGCCCTTGCCCGTAAAACCACCCGCGCCTGCGCCGCCGCCCGCGCTCGCCCGCTATGGAGATCCGGCGCATCGACCCGTACCTGGCCGAGTGGTCTGTCGACGGGACCGTCGCCATTGCGGCCGAGTCCGGCGGCGTCCACCTGCTGGCGCCGGACCCGGCCGCGCTGCTTGCCGGCGACGTGCAGTGGCTGCGCATGCGCGCGCCGGACCTCGCCGGCCGCGTCGTCGACATGAAGTGGAGCCCGACCGGGCGGTCCGCGCACGCCGAGTGCGTCCTGGCCGCCGTCTGCGACTCGGGCGCCGCCGTCGTCCTCGAGAACACAAGCGGCGCGCGTGCGCCGTGGCGCGTCGCTGCCGTCGCCGGCGGGCCGTACTCCGCGTGCGTGTGGACCGACACGGCCCTGGTGCTCGGCGACGCGGACGGCCGCGTCGTGGCGCGCTGCGGCGCGCGCGTCGTGTGGTCGTCGGCGGTGCCGGCCCGCGCGCGCGTCGTGCGCCTGTTTGCGCGCGGGCCCCGGCTCGGCGCCGTGCTTGCCGACAACAGCGTGTGGACGCGCGACGCCGCCGCGGACCGCTGGGTGCCGCGGCTGCCTGCGTCGCGGTTCCGCGTCGGGGGCGCCGAGTTCAGCGCCGCGGCCAGCGACGCCGTGGTTGTTGCGCGCACGGACGCCGTGCTGCTCTGTGCAGCCGGGCCGCGCCCGGCAGAGTCGCACGCCCTGGCGCACTTTGTGCCGGGCCATCTTCTTGTCTGCGACGACGGCTGGGCGCTCGTCCACGCGGACGGCGTCGTCTCGCGGCGCGGCGGCGCCCGCGCCCTCGAGCTGCCGGAGATCAAGGGCCGCGTCTTCGCGGCGGCCTGCCACCCGGACCTGCCGCTGGGGCTCCTGCTGCTCGGCCCGCTCACCACCGACTGGGAGTACCCCATTGTGTCGTGGCAGTGGGCCAAGACGGCGTTCTTCGTGCTGCCGCGAGAGCTGGGGCTGCCCCGCATCACGCGCTACGCCGCCCAGATGTACTGGCTGGCGCTACTCGTCACCGAGAAGCGGCCGCAGGGCCTGGACGGCGCGGGCGCGACGCAGGAGCCGCAGGAGCCGCAGGAGCCGCCGGCGGACTTGCCTCTGCAGAGCCGTCTGGAGGCCCTGTTTGCAAGCCCCTGGTTCGACGCCCAGCGGCTGCGGTGGTTCCTGGGCAGCAGCGAAGAGCGCGGCTCCGCAGAGACGGCTATGCGCAGCGAGATAGCCCGGCTTGTGTGCGCGGCCCCTCAGGACACGGCGCTGGACCGCGCTATCGTCGAGTGGTACTCGGCATACACGACGCCCGTCACCAAGCCGGAAGACCACGAGCTGTTCCTGCTCACCGTCAAGGGCGATGTGCTCGAGGAGTCGTTCCGGGTCGAGCGCGAGCCGGGCACCGTCGTCACGTCCCAGGGCGGCCGAGCTTGGAAGCGCTGCGCGCTCACTCTCTTGCCGCTGTTGTCGCTCGACACGCGCGTCTCATTGGACCACGCGTTCACGGTGTACAGAAAGGCGCCGGGGGAGAGCGTCATTGCGTCGGCGCTACTCGAGGCCGGGCGTTTCTGTGTGTTCACAGGCACACAATGGGAGACGCCGAGGTTCTAATTGTTATGAGTGAGGTAAGTGGAGGTCTAACTGAGCTCCTAGATGAGGCTTTAAGTGGGGCCCTGCCTGAGGCTCTTGAGGCTCCATCTCCCTACCTGACTCTACCTGACTCTACCTGAGACTCTACCTGAATCTACCTGAGACTCTACCTGACTCTACCTGAGGCTCTACTTGAGGCTCTAATTGGGGTTCTAGGTGAGGCACCAAGGGTGCTCACCTCCTATGGAACATTGCTGGGTGCCCCTGAGCGCGCAATGTTTGTGTCTGTCTCAATGGGCCGCATCTGTTCCATGTCGCCTCTCTTCCATGTCGCCTCTGTCGCGTCTGCTTCTCTTCATTTTGTTCCCGGTGGCCCGGCCTCTGGTTAAAACCATCAATGTTCAGTCGTCTACATGTTATTTAATTACCAAAAAATGTCGCGCTTTCATTTTCGCATCGTTTTCGCTTCTGATAAATAATAGAGCGGCCGCTCGAGCTGCCGTTACAGCTGCGCCGTGTTGTAGCTCCCGCACGTTTCGCACTTCAGTCCAGCTAAGTGGAAGCTCGTGTGGGACTTGAGCCGGCAGTCCTGGCACAGAATGCTCACCTTTTTGTTTGCCAGCTCGGGCGGCAGCACCTCGCTCTGCACTTCCTCGTCGATCATGCGGAACAGCGCGCTCGTGTTCAGGATCGACTTCGCGCACACAGGACACCGGTAGTAGCGCTTGCTGTACTCGGTGAAGCAGTCCTTGTGGATCGGGTGCCCGCAGGGCATGAACACAACGGGGTTTGTCGACGAGAACAGGTCGTCGAGGCAGATCGGGCACCCCGAGTTGGCCGCACGCTCAATGCACTTGTGGTTGTTCTCGACGGTGAGGCTCATGCAGATGCCGCAGGTGTCGCAGTGGAACACGTCGATGCCGATGCCGCGGCCGACGCGGCAGATGCCGCACTTGTCGCAGTGGTAGATCGACCGGTCCGGGTCGTCGTTCCACAGCCGGCACTGCGCGCAGTAGTAGTCGCCCATCACCTCCTTGCAGAAGCGGCACTTGCGCCGCGCGGGCTGCGGCTTGTGGCAGTTCATGCACAGAATGCGCCGCGTGTCGCGCGCCTCCATCTCGTGCTGCTCGTGCTCGTTGTGGCACAGCCGGCACACATAGAACCGGTTGCACCGCCCGCACTCCACCTTGCAGTTGCGCAGGTAGTGATCGCACCCCGTGAGGCCCTCGCTGTTGTACTCGACCTCGAGGTCGCTCGGCTTCAGCGCCGACTCGTCGCACAGCGCCGCAAGCACCGTCTCGTCGCAGTCCTCGCCCTCGTCGGCGCTGTCCTCGCCCAGAAACGACGGCAGCGCCGGGAACGTCGGCAGCGCCGGCAGCGCTGGCAGCGCTGGCAGCGTGAAGTGCTGCATGAAGCTCTGCCACCCCATGCCGGTGCTGGGCGCCGCCCACTTGGCCAGCAGGTCTGCCGGCCGCACCTCGGGCGTCTGCGGCTTGTCGCTCGAGCTCAGCGAGCCGGAGTGCCAGATGATCTCCGACGCATTGCGCAGCGTGAACTGCAGCTGGTGCAGCGTCGGCAGGCGCCCGATCTCCTCGAACTCGTCCTCGTCCTCGTCCTCGTCCTCGTCGTCCTCCTCGTCGGCGTCGAACGCGTCGGCGTCGAGCGCGTCCACGTCGTCGGCGGACTCGACCGCCTCGCTGTCGCTGCTCTCGATGGCCGGGCTCGCGGCCTCGCTCTCGGTCGCGCTCTCGGCCTGGCTCTCAACCGCCTGACTCGCGGCCTCGCTCTCAACCGCCTGGCTCGCGGCCTCGCTCTCGGCCTGTCTCTCAACTGCCCGGCTCTCTACGGGGCCCGCGGCGTCGGCGCCGCCACGCGCCTCCGCGGCCGGTGGACCAGCACTGTGCCGCCGCAGCCCGGCCATCACGTTGAGCTGCGCGTCGCGCAGCGTGATCTGCAGCTGCTGCCAGCTCGGGCGCAGCCCAATGCTCGCCCAGTCCGCCGCTGGGGCCGCCGACGCGCCGGCCTCGTCGTCGCCCCCGTCGTCGTCGTTGTCGCTCGGGCCCACGCCAAACTCCTGCAGGGCCTGCGTCAGGTCAAATGGTCGCTCGGCATCGTCGCACACCGTGGCTGCAGACATCAAGTCCCTCTGCTCGTTGCGTGCGGCTGCCACCTGCCACTGCCGATCCTCGGGTCCTCGAGGTCGACCCTAAATTATGGAGCTTTTCCCGGCGCCATTTTGTCAGCATGTGACTGTCGCGCTTGTGGCGACGCGAGCAAGCGACCGGCGAGGCTCCTCCGCGCGCCGGCTCGGGAAATACGCCACTGGCGTCGGCCGGCGGTGCATTTGCATTGCGGTCTGCCATTGGCTCTATACTAAGCATCCGGACTGTGTTTCTCCGCCTCCGGGCGAGGTGTTGTGGTGGGCCGCCATATGCGGCCTCTGCCAGACCGGCGCCCAGCAGCCTGCGGGGCAATTGAGCTCCACAGGCTGCCAGGTCTACAGCGCGCCGCCGTCTTCGCGGCCGGTGTCTGTGCTGCAGAGACAGCACAAGGGTTCGGCGCGAGGTCCACCGTCTCTTCCCTACCCTTAAGTTAGGCCGCCTGTGGTGCCTGCGGCTCGGCTCTTGATTCGTCGCACCAGCTCGGCAATTTGCTGCGTGGCTCGCTAGTCATTCTTATTTATTTATTGTTTTAATTATTGTTTTTATTATGTGCCCGATCTGGGGAGAGAGGCGGTGCAAGCTGCTCTGCTTTGGCGCCACGCACCGCGGCACGGGTTCGACCGCTGACCTGCAGCTGCTCAGGTTCGGTGCAGCTCGAGTTCAGGTGCGGCTCAGGTGCGGCTCAGGTGTGACCCAGGCGCCCCGTCTTCAACCAAAAACCCACTTGCGGTTGGGCCTTGTTGCTTTGCACCGCGCTGCTGCCTCATTCGGGTCTTTTGAACCACTCCTCCGCTGCCCTGGTGTGTGCTCCTCTGGATTCGGTATTTAAGCCACCGCCGGTCACCATGCGCATCAGTCCCCGCCTCATGAGCGCACCAAAAACAACAATCGTCAGCTTTCGCAGCCGCTGGTCGCCGCTCGTTCTGCAGGAGCGCGCGCTGCCCGCCCAGCTGGCCCCCACGCAGCTGCTCATCAACGTCTCCCACATCGCCTTGAACCCCATCGATATCAAGCTCAAGAGCGTCGCGTTCTTCCCGTTCACCCAGCAAACAGGCAAGGAGTTCTCGGGCGTCGTCGAGTCGGTGGGTCAGCACCTCTCCCACGAGTACAAGCCGGGCGACCGCGTGTCTGTGGGCCTGCTCAGTCCCCTCGAGGGCATTGTCGGCACTAAGGCCCTGATCGATGCCCGGCGCCATGCCGTGATGAAGACGCCCCCAAACCTCTCCGACGCACAGGCCGCCGCGTTCCCCGTAACCTTCGGCACCGCCTACTTAATGCTCGAGCGCACGGCCAAAAAGGGTAAGCTGCTTGTGCTGGGCGGCGCGTCAAACGTCGGTGCCTACACCATCCAGCTGGCCCGCAAGCATTTCGAGTTCGACACCATTGTGGCCACCTGCTCCGAGGCGTCCAGCGACTACGTCTCGAGCTTCGGTGCAGACAAGACTATAGACTATCGGTCACCCTACGTTAGCGCGGAACTCCGCAAGCTCGGCATCAAGTTCGACGCCATCATCGACACCGTGGGCGGCTACGATGCCCTGCGCGTGTGGCCACAGATCCTGAAAAGCAACTCTCAGGGCGGCGTCTATGTGTCCAACGCCGGAGACCAGCCTCCCTCAGCTACATACAGCAAGTCCCTCATCCGGCCAACGCTGTACAGTTTGCCTTGGGTGGTGCCGCGGCTATGTTTTGGTAAGTACCTTGGCATAAACTACCAGCTGGTGACCGTCGGCAAGGGCGACTGGACGGCAGCCGCGGCCAAGTTCTTTGCGCATGACGACTCAAAGATCCCTATTGACTCGGTATTTGCGTTCCAGGACGCTCAGAAGGCGTGGGACCGGCTCGACAGTCTCAAAGCCCGCGGCAAGGTGCTGCTTGCCACCAAGTAGTCTCTTTCATCCTTATTTGTTTTTTTGGTTTCAAAAAAGTCCGATGTTTAGGCTGGCGTTATATCAGCTCTGTCTTTATCTTATAGCCCACCTCCTAGCGGCCGGTTTGGCGATCCGAAATTTCATAGATAATTCAACATATATATGTGCGTCCTCCTCTCGCGTCCTAGGCACAATCACGAACCAGGTACGCTCTAACGCCCGGTACCCGGCGGCAGGGATGGCCGCCTTTAGAGATTAGGAAAATTATTGTTTGCGCATCAATGTTAATAAATACTTATGCAGTCGTCTTGCGACGCTTGACCCGGTCTTGAGGCGGCTTCGCCGCTTGGGCAGCCTGAGCTACACGCGTGCTGGGGGTGGTGGAGGCCGTCTCGGGCTCCAGCTTGGCCCGCAACTCATCCTCAACGGCCTTAACAGCCTGCCACCACTCGTGCCGCTTATGCACATACTTCTCCATGCGCCAGTTCAGCCACACCTTGCGGCCATACGGAGAGTGCTTTACCTGCTCCGCGTTCTTCACCAACTCGTTCGCCGTCCGCTCGCGATTGAATTTCAGCTTGTAGCACGCTGGCCACAGCGCGTCAATTATGTGGCTGCCATACGCATTCACGCTGAGCTGCGGAATCAGCGGAATCAGCTTATTCACGAGCTTGCGCCGCGACACAATGTTTGCTGAGGGTGTGAGCAAGTGCTGAAGCACGTAGCTCTGCGTGGGGTCCAGCGCCATGTCGCGTACCTCGTCCACACTGAGGCCTACCACAAAGTCTGTGGCCCGATCGATGAATGGGGCGTATTCGGCAAGCTGCTCGAAGAGGGCCGCCTTGCGCACGTCGCGCAAGTTCAGCCCATGGTCGTTGAACGCCGCTACGGTTGCCCTGGCAACAGCATCGCGGTCGATGCTCAGGGCCGTCACGATGATCGCGGCATTGTGATCAAGGATAACGGCAAGGTTCGGCAGCAGCTGCTTTTGCACGATCTCGCGCTTGCGCGCGGTGGACAGGTGAGACCTTGCCAGCAGCGCCTGCACAATATAGCTAGCAGACTCAATCTCACTTGTGGCGAGCTTGACAATAGGCAGCGTCTCAGCAAACTGGCTCACGCGTTTCGCTGGCATGACACGGATAGCCGTCTCAAGAAAGTGTGCGCCCACAGGGTCACTCAGGCAGTGCGACACGAAGCCCTGCGCATCGGGCTCGTCGAGAATTATTCCCAACAGCTTGTAGCCGGACTTGAGCGCAGCTTCAGCAACAAGCAGCACCTGCATGAGTGCCGATGAAACAGGGTCGATGGCCAGTTTGCGCGCGTGCGGCCTGTCGGTGGTGTCGATAAGGGCCGTCACGATGTCGCGCGCCTCCTTCTTGAGAGCAGCCGGTGAATCTCTAGCTTGGTGAGATTCTGTCTCCTCGGTCTCGATCTCCGTGTGCTTGCGTGCAAGCTTCGAACGCTTGCTGCGCATCTCCTCGGGAATTCCTGCATACGCGAGGATGACAGTTTGCAGAACGTGGCAGCCATACCTGTCCGAGACGAAGTCGCCCAGATACTGAGCCATGCGCTGGGCAATGGACACAAGGCGGTCCTTGCAAGCAGGAATATGGACAGCACGGGTGATAATGGCTTCGATGCAGTGCGAACTGAACTTCTGGAACGCAAGGTCGACGCAGTACGGCTCTACCGCCTGCACAAGCTGCTCAATCTGCTCCTCGTCCCCAATTTGTACAAGTCGCTCGAGCAGTTTCGAACACACCTGGTTCGTGGCGAGCTTCAGCTCTCGGCCGCGCGCCTCGGCGAACACGCTGGCTACGAACGCAGGGCGTTCATCCGCGCCCAGCGCGTTCGTGACGAGAGTGCTTTCGGCATGCTTGAAGTACTCGAGCTCGGAGCGGTCGAGCAGGCCGAAAAATGACGAGCGGTTGTCGCGGTGTGACTTGCCAGTGTAGTCACCGGGAGTATTCTCTGACACAGGGCCAATTGCGGCCTCACCGTCGCTACCGTCGTCCAATGGGATGAAGTCTTCATCGTGAGAAACACGAGCCGGCTCTGCGGCCTGCGCGGCCTCCTTCCGCTCCTTCTTCTCTCTTCTGCGGCCTCGTGTCTGTCCCATACCGTATGGTAACCAGATCTGGCGGCGTGAAATTTCACGGCTGGGCGAAAAAAATAAATTATGTAATCGGGGTCTAAGCAGCCAACGGTCCCATAGCCTTGGCGGTCGGGGGTCATGTTGTTTACCTGAGCAGGTGCACGGTACGTCTAGAGCTTTGGGTCAAGGCAGGGAACCAGGGCGCATCATGCACTGCATAGCGTGGGACTGCTACTGCCCGTTTCGCGGCGTCAACCTTGGCTCGATCGGGGACCATGCGGTTAGAGAGGTGGGATGAATATTTGTGGTGGTGGAAGCCAAGAAAAAGGACTTGGTCAGTGTTGGGCCCGTGGGGCTTCTGAATTCAGTTTCAACCATTCCAGTTCTATATTATGAGTTGGCAATTAGGCTATTCTGCGTTTTAGGTGCCGCATTCCAGCTTACACCCACACCCAGCACCATTGACACTAGGTGGACAATGACAGATGCCGCACGAAGATCGCTAATGGCACCTGGCGCCCAACGGGGCCGTTCGGACAATAATTACGGGTCCATTTTTTTCATGGGGAATGCGGGCATAAATCATGGGTGCGTGCGTCGAAATACCCTTGATGCAGCGAGCGTCACGCTGCATGGCGGCGGCGGGGCGCTCTGTCGATCCGTGATCTGAATGCATCGCACTGATGATATCTGCGGGCCGCGCTTATTTGAGGCTATGTAGCCCGTACCCTCGCGCTTGCGCGAACCCGAGAGTGATCGGCAAGGGGTTCCAGACGAAGCCCTCATGCAGATAAGGGTGCCCCTCCTGGCATCCCCGAGGCCATAGATGGCTGCTAGGAAGAGCCACTTAGCTGCGCGAGCGAGATCTCCGATTTTTAAAACGCACCTCGCTGCTAATGCCCCCACCGCTGCGACGTACGAAGTGCATATTGCACATCCCCCAGACACCCGCCCGCCTTTCTCGACCCCGATTACGTGGGTCTCCGCACCCTACCCCTGCCCAGGTCGCTCGATCAAGATCGCATAATTTGACGCCTGCCACCATAATGAGAATCGCGTTTACGTAACCGGTGGAGACGGCAGCTAGAAAAGATCTGCATCTGCAACCATCGCGTACTACTCAGGTAGGCTGCACACATCAAGAGTCACCCAGGGCCGCAGCATCGCCGAGCCCTCTCCTTTCCGCGTCACAGGCGTTTCCACTGTCGCTCCGGACCCCCGCTTGCTGGCCCACCGCCCGCGTAGCGCCGCGTCACCCCCGACCCCCTTTCTCTCCGCGCTCGCCGCCGTCAGCAGCCGCTTGCGCCAGCCCCACGGTTGCCCAGTAGCCGCGCGCCTGCAGCCATGCCAATGGCCTCGTACGCACAGACTCCCTGGGAACTAGGGCCCTTCCGCAGCCAGCCCGCCACCGCGCCGGCCGAGCCTGTTCTGGGCCCCGACGCCGCGCCCGGCGCCGCTGCGCCGGGCGCGCCGCCGGCCGCGACCCCCAATTCCGCGCCGCACTCGGTGCGCAACTCGGTGTCCAGCTCTGTGTCGGCGCCCTCGGGCACGCCGACCGCGTCCACGCATCCGTCGCTCAGCGACCTCACGATCAGCCCCAAGTCGCGGGGCTCCTTCTCGTCGACCAAGTCGTCCACGCTCGTAGGCAGCCGTGGATCCCTGAGCCTCAGCTCGGGTCCGCTGGTCGGCGGCTCGCGCAGCTCTCTCAGTTCGTTTGCATCCATGGGCTCGCTCGGGTCGCAAACGCCGCTGGGTGCTGCCACGGCCGCCGCAGCCGCTGTGGCCGGGACCCAGGGCATGTCCCAGGGCATGTCCCAGGGAATGCCCCAAGGAATGTCTCAGGGAATGCCCCAGGGAATGCCCCAGGGCATGTCCCAGGGCATGTCCCAAGGAATGTCCCAGTCGCCACTGGTTGACGACGCCAAGCCGGCCCTCTACAGTGCAGCAATCGTTGTGTCTAACCTGCCGCGCGACATGACTCCGCGCGAGTGCCAGCTTCTGTTTGCATTGGCGCCGGACCTCATCTCGTCCGACGTCAGCCGCAACGCAGTGTCCGGCGAGCTCACCGTCTACGCAAGGTTCGCCGTCGCCCACTCGGCCCAGACAGTCGCGCAAACCCTTGAGCGGCTAACAGACCTCATAGGCTCCAAGGTCAAGGTCAGCATACAGTCGGCGCAGGTTCCGCTGCTGTCCCAGTCGGCTGCTCCCAATCAGGCCCAGGGCCCGATGCAGCGATCCATATATCCGTCGCGGCCCCTGTTTGCCGAGTCATACTGGTCGAACCAGCCAATGACGCCCATGTCGCCCATGGGCCAGGCCACAACGTCCGACCTGTTCTCAACGTCCCGCCATGCATCCATCGTGTCCCCCACGGACCCCATATTCCCCACGCCGGCCCACTCTTTAAACAACCACTCCGACCTCGGACTCGGCGACGCCTCGTACCGCCAGTCCCCGAGCCACAATGGGTCCATGAGCTCCATCGGCTCAGGGTCGTCCCGACCCGGCTCCGTGGGCAACATCGGCAGCTGCCCTCATGCGTCTGCTCCATCCGCGCAGTCGCACCACCAAAATTCCGTATCTAGCACGGGCTCCAACTCGGGCTCGTCCAGCGGGTCGATCGGCCAGAATGCAGCTGCAGCACGCACCGTCTTGGGCGGCACAGCAACAACGATCCCGCCTCAGAACATGCGCCGCATGCCTCCCCAGAACCCTGCCGACCAGAATCCGCCGTGCAACACACTGTATGTTGGAAACCTCCCGCCAGACACATCGGAGGCGGAACTGAAAGAACTTTTCAGTACCCAGGCCGGGTACCGGCGGCTGTGCTTCCGGGCCAAGCAGAACGGGCCCATGTGTTTCGTCGAATTCGAAGACGAGGTTCTTGCCGGGCGCGCGCTGGACGAGCTGTACGGCGTAAGCCTGTCAAATTCCGTAAAAGGAGGCATCCGACTATCCTACTCCAAGAATCCGCTCGGCGTCCGATCTCGCACGACTCGGCCCAAATAATCAAAGGCGTGTCCCCGCGCGGGCTCGCTACGACCTTTTTTGATTCTTTTCTTCCTTGCACTGATTAATTTGAAGCATCATCGCATATCCGAGATGTTCCGCATTGCTGCATTGTTATTCTATGGCCCAGCCATAGTAAGCTCATTGCCGTTGCAAATATTAAACATTCACATCTATAGTACCTAGTTATCGCATTTCCCTGACCGACTAGCTGTTTATAGTGGGGGAGGCCTTGGCAATCTTGCATGCTACCTCGTCGCTTGGCCGACGTGCCAGTGGTTTTTATGACACCTATGAACCGTAGTGCGTCTTTATTATAAGTAATGCGTTTTACATGTTGCCGACATGTAGCTACACGTTGGGCATATGGTGGCCGCCCGCCCCGTTTGGGTTGCTGCTACAAGTCCCAAAATGCCTCGACGGGGTGCTGCTGACCGACAAACCGCCAAGGACTGACTGAGGAAGAACCGTTTGCATTAACACGAAGCGAAGAAGGACGATAAATTGCGATTCTCAACGCGGTTGTCCAACGCTATTATCAAATGAAGGGTGTTTGAAAGTTGCGGATGCTAGGCGAGAAATTTTTCATCGAAGTCTCTTGACTGGCGGGACGAGCCGGGGATTGAGCTTCGCGTGTGGCGTCCTCTCCTGCTTTGCAGCTTACAAAAGGTCATGTAGTCGTTACTTTCTAGTAGTGTCGTGTATTCGCCTTCGGCGCTGCAAAACTCCGCAAGTCATGAACAAAGCAGCGTTGATTCGGCTGGTTCCCCGTAAGTTATGAACAAAATAGTGTTGGTTCAGACAAACTACCGTAAGTTACGAGTGTTGACTCAGACAGATCTCTGTTATGACCAAAGAAGTGTTTACTAGGACAGTTCTCCGTAGGTGATAAACAAAGTAGTGTTGATTCGGATATATCTGTGAGTTATGACCGAACCGGTGCTGGCTTGGACGGATCCGTCTGGGGCCCGTCAGGCTCAAGCGATGAGGCGTCCTATCTCTCCAGCCCACAGCAGCTTAGTTCAGCCGTCAACTCGGCAGCAACCGGCAGCAACTCGGCAGAAACTCGGTAGCCGATGCCGCTGTCAAATCAGGGCAGTTCGCAATTGGTTCCCAATTTAATTACATCCGCTCCTCTTCACTTCCCTCCACTGCCATCCACTTGCAGTCACCACTCTGTTGGTGCACGCAGCATCTCGCCAGGCAGGTCAGTGAATGGTTTACTACCTAAAACGTTAACAGCTTTTGCTTAATTATTAGATGAAATGGTCCACGGAGATGTAAAAGTACAAGTAGAAGCCACCATACGGGTATATGAACGAATCAGGATTATGGGTGGCGGCTGCCGGCTCATGCGCGCACGAACGAGCTCGCGTCCTTCGAGTCCACGACCGTCGTGCTGCCCTGCGTCGACTTCTTCTTGCCCATTCCGAAGCGGTAGCCACCGCGCTTGGTCGCGGGCGTGCCGCTGCTGCGCTTCGCCTTCTTCGACTTGCCGAAGCGGCCGCCGCTGCTGCTCGTGGCGCCCTCCTTGCTCGGGAACGCGACGCAGAACAGCACCAGGTTCAGCATCGCCATGAACACAACCGCCCAGGCAAAGCCGTACAGCGCGGGGCCCAGCTTCGCGTCCGTGTCGTGCGAGTGGAACACGCTCTTGCCCTGGTTGTACGCGGCCGTGCTCAGCGACGCCGCAATCACAACAAACACGAACTCGAGCAGCTGGAACGCCCACGTGGCAATCGCCACGCCACGGATCCAGTAGCTGGCCGCCGCCAAAAACATGGCAACAACCTCGAACGTGAGGGCAATCAGGTAGAACGCGAAGTCGAAGCGCGTCATGAAGTAGTACTTGTTCGTCTGGAACTCGTCCCACGTCTGGTCGCCGGAGTGGAAGTTGCGCTTCGGGTCCAGCGGGTACGCGGGCTTGTTCTTCGTGCACTCAATGAACTTGCCGGGGTGGCTCAGGCTGCTGCCCTTCTCGTAGCCGCAGATGTTGTACATCGACCAGCGCGAGATGGGGTACTGCGCGCCAGGCACGTCGCTCGTGTCGGCGGCCAGCCAGTACCACTTCTGCAGCACGCCGTGGCTCTTTGTGCCGGCCAGCACAATGAAAAAGAGCAGCAGCACGCTGCCCATCGTGAACAGAATCGCCGTCAGCAGGCACACAAGACGCGCGGCGGGGGGGGCGGCCATTTTGCAAGTTCAACAAACGGTCTCAAACACCCAGATCAGGTCTCTAAAGAATCAGGAATCGTCGATCCGTACCATCCGGCCACTTTATTATGGATGGCAACGTGCCGCTGCGTCCCAGCTGCAGTTTTTTGTTTACATTACTTAAGCCAATATGCATGCCTAATGCGGAAGGCGCAAGCACAGATTGCATGAACCGTGCGACAGGTGGCAGTATCATCTTTAGCGGGTATGGCCCTAGAGGTGGCGTAAGAGTCACCCTCTCTGGCGCCGTGAATTAGGGGTCTTGATAACTGCTGGTGTCTTCTATGTACCCACAAGGGGACCGCGAGCCTTGCCGTTGCTGGCGCAGCCACGGTCACGCTGGCATCTGGTAGCCATTATTGCTGTGATTTTATTCCCCATGATTGCTGTGCGACATCAAATTTAGACTCTATTCAGGCTACCCCCCTGCCCAACCCTAAAAAAGTTTGGAACCTAAGCAAGCCTCATGCCACACTTGTCCAGACTCTGCCCTTAATTTCGGGACTCACAAAGCGACCAGATTGCTTTTTCAACGTGGTTAAAGGAACCGCATTAATTCTTTCTATTATTCCTTAGTTCTTTCGAACTATTATGTATGCCAGCTATGACCGGCGTGCACGGTAATCTCTCACAAGCATCCGCCCAGTGGCCTCAGCTGCAGCTCCAGTCTGGGGAGGCTTTGGCAATGACGTATAGGACCGCAGGTATTCTTGTCCTGACGCAGCTTCATGCAGCATCAAAGACACACGGCACACAAGGAAGGCATGCCACGTGCTACCCGTGCCCCGATTTTCAACCGCAAAAAAAGTTCGATCACGACTGCCCCGTAATACATTTGTATACATGATATTGCTAACTCGCGCTGGTCACGGTTTACGCTTCACTGTGACGTTTGCTCACTTGTCCACAAGATACTGCTTTTCGTCGCGATTTTTCTTGTTATGTAATGCTACATGATAACTAGTTTATTTGCAGTGTCGTGTTGATCAGCCGTGCGCGCAGCTTTGCTCTCCCTCCGCCGCCTCCTTCCATATCTCCCAGGTTGGGGTTAGTGCCACTAGTGCGGCATCACCACGTGTCGGGACCGAAGGGGGGAAAGCCCGCCACTGCTGACTACTGTTCCCCTCGTTCTCGGCAAATTCCGTCTTGCCACCGCTGCCAATTATATCTCATCAAACTGCTGGGCTGGGGATTAGCACATTATTGCAACACCTGAACCAGGAGAAAGCGCCGCTGCATCCCGATGTCACACGCCGCCACGCCGGTGGCTAACACACATATCCACTAAGCTTACACAGGTGCATACCAAACGCCTCAGCATCCCCTTTCCTCCACTGGGCTGCGCCGTTCAACACCAACAGCCAGCGGGGCGACTCGAGATTAATCCTCGCAGTAGCGTTCAGTCGCCCTGACTCGCCCTGACGCGCCACATTTGCATGCCTTACAGAGCCAGATAATTTTGCTACATACATTAGGGTTTCTGGCGCTAAACAATACCTGCGTCTTTGATGTCGATTATTAACCAGCAGAACCTTCAGATAGGGGTGGTAGCATTACGTACATTGCATTGTCGGCCTTTGATTTCGCATATAGACTTTTTACGTACCGAATGCCGGTTTTATGACCAAGATCAACTATGCGGCAAAATCGAAGACCCGTTTTCGCAAACCCGATAGGATGATTCAGGGCGGCAGCAATTCGCCAAATGTGCACCAAACGGTGAGCGCCCAACTGTGCCCACTTATGCGCGCGCCCCAGCATTTTGCAGCAATTCACGTTTCGGCAGTTCGCCCCGAGCCGCCCGCGCTTCCATCGCCCTAGCCGCGGTGCGATCGGTAGTGCAGGGTGCAAACCTGGTTTAGGACGCAACCTATGTGATGATGCAGTTGTGACACCAAGTTCACCTGCCGCAAAAACCTATTCGAGTGGGCGGCCTGGTTGAGGTGAGGCAAACGGGTCGACACGCACTCGGTTTACTTTGCACTAAGTTTGAGTTAGCAGCATCATGCGTACGCGTACTAGCACTGATGCGGGGGGTAGGGAGGCTGGCGGCATCATCAATTCCTGTGAATTGTTGCCTAACCCAACTGTGGACCTTGCAGTTTAAAATGCACGGCGACATACCCTACCCTTTATTATACGTGCCGCGGAACCCATTTCTAAGTATCAGGGTTGTAACCCTCGCAGCGTAAAACAACTGCATCTATGATTCAGGCATGATTGCCTCCACGCGCCGCCGTTAAAAGCTGTCATATCGGCTACGTACGAGGGGTAGCTGCGCCGTGGGTACTCACAGCCCTGTCATTAACGTGTACTGGTTTTCGTAGTCTTATTGGTATTATTGAAGTATAGTTCAGCTAATCGGGCCAAATAGGGAGGGTGCACAGCTCGGGACCGAGGGCGTCCTCGCGTAGTGATATCAATTGCGTTATCCTGCCAAAATAATCGGCTAAGGATGCGAGAAACGGTTAGGAGATTGTTGACGGAGCATACCGCAACCCAACGGAGATTAGCCGGCATTAAGCCGAGAGTTGTATTGAAACGCATATGTACCTAATATGTACCTATTATAAATGCATTACTGCATTACACGTAAGGTCGCTAACGTCATGTCCCGTGTGGAGCAAGTGGTGCCGCGGCTTGAGCTCTGGTCTGTGCGATCTGTACCAACAAAGGCCTCACCGTGTATGAGAGACGGACCTGGTTGCAGCGCGAATTTCCGTTTAAACGATGATCAGCGTCAGTAGGACCGCCCTTCCGCCCTGTGGAGCCAGTGCCTGCAGCCAGAGATTCACAGTTCCGCCTCCCGCGTGTCATAATGCGCCCACTACCGTCTCGCGTGTTTGCAAAGCGTGCTCGATCATCGGCCCTTAGACTGGCCATCGCGCGCGCCTTAGTCGTGAGCCAGGGATGCCCTTGCCCAGTATGTGTACCCGGGTATATCACGTGTATTCGGCCGACCGCTCAAGGCTTAGAAGATTTGAAGAAAAAATTCCGCTGTGCTCACGTAGCACGTAGCGCCGATCCAGGTGTTGTGACACCGGTCGTTCACCTGATTCGCAAGGCCTGCCGGACGTGTAAGACCACCGCTGCCGTCCGGTTCAAGACCAGCTTGCGATTGCGGTCGCCCGGTACGCTGCGGCAGAGAGCGGCACTGGGCTAAACACCCGCCCTGTAGCCAGCAACCCTACTCCCGATTGAGACACATAGAGCTGGACCCTGAGGAACTAGGGTGGATACCCTCGCGCCGCATGCATACGACGTGAGACGGGAACCCTGCGTCCTTGACTGGCAGTGATGAGGACAGAAGGCAAAATATGTCGGTAATCACCCGGGCGTTTCCAGCCTTTCGCGCCCTGAATGTCTGATGCGCCGTCTGCGCACGCGGCCTGCAGGTCAATCCCACACCCGGATCTTTCGTAAGTCAATAGTTAAGGAACCTGCACCCTCGGTGCATAAAGATAGTCAAAGAGTAGTATAACATCGCTGGTTTTTCTCCCATCTCCGACAATCCATCGGTAGCTTGCACTCGGTTCTTTGCATTCCGTGCTAGCTCTGATATTTATGGCCAACGCATTCGGGCACGACCATGGAACACCGCTTCGCTACCAGTAACGTCAACATTGCTCCCGAACTGCCTGGTTTCTCGTGGATATTCGAGCCAGGATTGGAACGTCAGGACGCACAGGCCCCGAACGCAGAGGCTTTGTGGCACGCCCGGAAGGAGGGCCTTCATTCGCAGCAGATCCAGCACCAGCTCCAGCACCCGCCCGCCGCGGGCCACGCCAGCGGCATGAGCCCGGGCGCACCGCCTGCCGCAGCACCGGCGCCAACACTGCATGCTGCCAAGCACAACGATTCCGCTGCCGCCGCCGCCGCGGCTGCCTCGGGCGGCCTGTCGCCGGGCCTTGACGCCGACGCGCTGGGCATGAACGAGATCAGGGTGGACCGGCCCGCGCCGCCGGGTGGCGCCGTCGGGCCGGCGACTGGTGAGGGAGAGGTTGCGGCCCGCGATGGTGTGCGGGGCAGTGACGACGGCGCCACGTTGGTCGGCGGCGACGACGGCACGGGCAGCGCCAGCAGCAAGGCCGCGGCGGACCGCCACGGCTCGGTGAGCGACTCGGTCAGCTCGCGCGCCTCGCGCAACTCGAATCTGTCGTCAGACTCGGTCACCCTGCCGGGCTCGCTCCCGGGCTCGCTCCCGAGCTCGCTGTCCAGCCCGTACGGCAGCAGCGGCCTGTCGCACTCGCTGCCGGACTCAATGCCGAGCTCCCTGCCGGGGTCTCTGCCGGGGTCGCTGCCGAGCTCGATGCCAGGCTCCGTGCCGGGCTCCATGCCGGGGTCGCTGCCGGGACCCATGCAGACAACAACGGCATGGCCATTCATGCCGAGCGTCGAGTACACGTCGAGCCTCTCGTACCCGGGGCGCTCCATGTCGGGGTTTGGAGGGCCCACACCGGCGGGAATTGCGCCGCTGCCCCACCTGTCGCCGTCGTACGGGTCGCCCATGGGCGCGCCGCTCGGGGCGCTGGGGCCAATGCAGAGCGTGCAGAGCCATGGCGCGCCACCGCCGCCGAACATGGACGCATACGGAATCACCATTGGCGGCCCTGCAGCGATGGAGGACGAGCAGGTGTCGGGAATGGGGCACCGGGAGATCCGCGCCACATATGGCAGCCAATTGAAGCGGTGCCCTGTGTGCCAGAAGGTGCTGCGGCGGGATCTCACCCGGCATATGCGGATCCACGAGGCGGTGGCCGAGTTCCGCTGCCCGTTTCCGCGCGACAAGTGCAACCACAAGCGCGGCCAGTTCAACCGGCCGTACGAGTATAAGAAGCATATGATGAACTCGCATTTTGTTTTCACCAACCAGGAGGAGTCCCGCAATGCCCCAAACCTCCAAGAGCGTCTGCGCCTGGAGGGCCAGTGTCACTGCGGTGCCGGTGAGATGAGTGCAGACGACTGGATCGTCAAGCATGTTGGCGGGAGAGAATGTCCCCTACTACAACAGCACCAACCACCCCGACAGTAACCACTGGATGCTCCGCGCAGAGGGCAGTCCTTGAGGGCAGTCCTTGAGGGCAGTCCTTGAGGACATTCTCTGAGGGACACTCCTTGAAGGCACTTCTCGAGAGGTACTTCTCGAGAGGCATAAGTGGCAACTTGCGCATAGCCGGCGAACCACCGAAGGACAGAGGGAGCAGGTTGGGCTCTCTCTAGTAGGTGGGGGAACGGAGACACTGAGGACAGTTTTGGAGGATGAGAGTAGATCTGGTGAACCGTTCCCTTCGAGTTGCCGAGCTTATTGTATATGAATGAATGGCATTTTTTTTTAATAGAGGATAAGTAATAGCACTACATATAAAAACCAAGAAACGATGGAGTTATCACTAAGACGCCTCTGTCTCTTTTACTAACCGAGGCGGCGTAAGGGTGTGTAGCCCTGGGCGCACACTGCCGCAAGGCCGTACCTATGTCAGATACTCGATTTGATTAGAGCCGGCACCCCTGTCTCTTGGGGCGTCTCGTGTGGCTTCGCCGGAGCAGCGCAGAAATCCCGTCGGGTACCCTGTGGCCCTCTCGGCAACGCTGTCAAAGCACAGTCAGTCGTGCAGGGTAGGGCACGGTTCGCCAACGGTTTCCGGAGATGCACTCCCGCCGCGATACCGCCAGTGCTCGGACGGAGGCGGGATGTGCCTGTCACACGCACCAAGCTGTCATCGGTTTGGGCAGTGCAGCACCATCAGTTGGGAGCCGTTCGTGAAGCGCATGTCGGACGCTACTCTGCGAAAGATTGAGCGCTGGGCCGCTGACTTCGCAGCCGCCAAAATCGCCCTCCACAACCTCGACATCCATGTCCACAACCTCGTGCAGGGCCAGAACGAGGTAACCACGCAGCTGCGCGACCTGTTCCAGGCGTACGCCGACTTTGCCGGCGACGGCCCGGAGTCACGCGGCGCGGTCGAGCAGGCCTCGCTGCTCGACCACACCGCCGCAAGCCTACGCGACTCGACGGCGCGGTTCGCGGGCAAGGCGGCGGCCCAGATCCAGCAGGCCCGCGAGCAGGTCTCGTTCATGGCGCGCAACCTCGCAAAGCTCCGCTCGGCCAAGCCCGCGCAGTTCCTTGCCGCCGCGCCCGATGTCGAGCGCCAGGTGCCGGAGTTCCTGTCCATATTCGACGCCTACCTTGCGCGGCTCACCCTGGAGCTGCGTATCCAGCAGGCTAACTTCTACAAGGAGCTTGGAGAGGCGTTCACCCACGCGGGCCGGGCGGAACCAACCTCGTCCATCGTGCAGACGTGGCTGACCCAGTTCGAGCAGATCATGCCAGCCGTCGAGAGCCTCAAGTACGTGAACCCGCAGGCTAAGTACATGCAGCGGCAGCAGGCTGCCCAGGCACCGCCGGACGACTCGCAGGATACGGCGATCCTGGCGCCGGTGAAGTGGATCCACTCGCGCGTCACGCGCGACGTCCGCGAGTTCAGCTTCACCGATCCGCGCAAGGGCTTCTTCAACAAGCCGACAAACCCGCCTCACAGCGAGAGCCAGACCGTTGTTGCCGCGTATGACTTCGAAGGCCAGACCGAGTCCGATCTCTCCTTCAAGCGCGGTGACGTTATCCACGTCGTGGACAGAGGTACCGAGGACGATCCGAACTGGTGGTGCGGCGAGTTCAACGGCGTGCGCGGCCTGTTTCCGCGCAACTACATCGAAGAGAAGAAAGCGCCTTTACACGACGAGTATGTGCCGCGAGATGAGGAGGGGCGCACCTCGTCCCGCGCGTCGATGCGACGCTCCGGAGAGACACGGCGCTCCGGAGAGACACGGCGCTCCGGAGAGACCCGGCGCTCTGGAGAGACGCGACGCTCTGGCGAGACAAGAAGGTCGATCGACTCTTCGGCGAGACGGTCGCTTGATTCGTCGCGGCTCGCGGGTGAAGAGGGTGCCGCAAGAGGGCCTAGCCGCTCGGCATCGCTGCGCCGCTCCAGCTCAATTGACCGCAGATCTGTGCTCAATGAAGAGGAGTTTGGAGACTTCAACGAGGCCGACTCAGAGGCACATAAGCCTAAGTTGCCGCGCCGGCCACCACATGAGAACCCGTCGGCGATTGAGGAGGACGAGCACGCGCCCAAGCTTCCGAAGCGGCCACCGCGCCCTGATAGCGCTGCTGCTGCCGCTACTACCGGTGCTGGTGCTGCTACCGTTGTTGGCGCCACTTCCGCCCTAGCCAGTGGGCAATCTGATACAGAAAAGGGTCCTGAGGCACCCCCCATGCCAAGCAGTGAGACCGCTGATGCGGCGACCCCTACTGCTTCTGAGGCCTCTGCTGCTGATGATGAGGCTCCCGCTGCTGAGGCTCCTGCTGCTGAGGCGCGTAGTGCTGCTACTGAGGTCTCGGCTGTTGCTGGTGAAGCTCCCGCTGCTGAGGCTCCTGCTGCTGCTGAAGACGCCCCTGCTGCTGCTGAAGAAGCCTCTGCTGCTCGTGAAGGCGCCTCCACTGTTGCTGGTGAGCCTCCCGCTGGCGACGATGCTCCGTCTGCCGCTGAAAAGTCGCCTGTTGATCCGGCTAGTGACGCTCATGAGCTTAAGTCCCCAAGCCTCGGCCCTAAAACCGGCGGAGAGACTGGGGATGCAGAGCCTCCTGACCTGAAACAAGTGGGCGGTGAGTCAACGGTGTCTCCACTGCCTGCTGGAGATGAGGTGCGTATCGATTCTGATTCTGATGATGATATCGCAATACCTGAGGATCTCAAAGAGGATGCAAATGATAGGTACTCTGGCAACAATGTGGATCAGTCCAGCGTTGATCCGGCGTCGGAATCTGCTGAACTCACAGGGTCCGCTGGGGATCGCGAGACTGCTGGTGAGGCCAGCTCGGATCCTTCGACCGCCGATAAGCCAACCAAGCAACCAGAGGGTTCGGGGCCAGCGGAATCTGGGCCTGTTGAGCCTGTGGGCTCTAACACTCCCGCTGAGCCTACTGAACTTATCGAGCATACCGAGCCCACTAAGCCCACCGAACCCACTGAGCCTACTGAGCCCACTGAGTCTACCGAATCTACCAAGCACACCGAGCACACCGAGCGTACCGAGCCTACTGGTTCCACTGAGCCTACCAAATCAACTGAATCGACTGAGCCAATGGGTTCCACGGATTTAAAGGCGCCGACGGAGCTAGGCGAACCTAACCCGTCTGAGGGATCGCGGCCTGCTTCCGGTGCTGAAACTGGTACAAAGAGTAAGAAAAAGAAGAAGTCTAAGAAGTCTAAAGGCGCAAACGCAGCCAAGGAATCGAGCAGCGAGCCGTCGGCTTCAGAACCTGGCGCCGGAGGGCCCGCTAAACCTACGGATCCTTCCGATGAACTTTTATAAGTTACTGCTATTTAACGCCATCCGTATCTATTGAAACTAGCATCAGCACTGTCGGCCTCCTCTTCGTCTTCGCTCCACTCTGGGTCAAGGTGCAGATCGCCCATTTTATCCCCCAGTAGCTCGTCCAAGTCTGACCCAAATTCACCTTCTTCTTCTTCGTCCTCGTCCTCGGGGTACTCGTTCTTGTAGTAATCCTCGGCATTCGAATCCTCCTCTTCGCCCAAAAACGAGCCTGCTGCGTCAGAGTCGGAGTCGCCGAAAATAAGCTTCTCCTGGTCTTCATCCACATCACTTTAGATTTTCTAGGTTAGTACACATTCTCTCGCTAGGCCGTTGACCAGAGATAAACGATCCTCTACTTACATGTACCCAATGCTCCCGTTAGCAACCGGACCGGCCTTGTCATCACTATAGTACACATCAAACACGTAGTCTTCAGTCTCCTTGTCCGAGTCTCCGGGGCTCACTGAGACCTGCTGCGACTTGTCGGAGCTCATGTACTCGGCAATCATGGACTGCAGCTCCGCTGGAACAAGCTCTGTGTCTTCCGCTGCCGACTTGTCCGTGCCACCATTGGCAGAATCGGACGTGGTCCGCTTCTGTCGCTTTTTCTCGGCAATCGCAAACACATTCTCGGCGCGTGCGCTGCCCGTCTGCTTGCTGCCTTCTAGTAGTACACGGTTGTTTGTTTCCTGCTGCTTGTCGTAGGTCCGGACCAGCCGGAATACATACGGGTCATCGCTTTCGTCATCTGTCGTTCGCTTGCGCTTTGTGCCCCGCACGACTAGTGCATCAATGGGCTCCTCGTGTCGGAGCCGTTTGACCTGCACCGAATATACCATTCCGCGAAGTGGCAGGTCGTAAACAGCAGCGTGACTAATGCAGGTGGGCTTCATAAACAATATACAGCGGTGTCCCCGCATTACCGATATCTGCTCAGCCCGATACCTTTGTTGTTCAGAAATATTTCTGTGGAGGCGTCGTGTGAATCATTGGCCGGCTATACCCTTGGCAATTCGCCTTTTTTTCCTTTTTCAGTGCTAGTCCAAGAAACTTGTGTCTGCTAATTGGGCTTCGCACCAAGCAGAGAAATAGAATAGACTGTGGACCACAGTAAAATGCCGCTTTATAAACAAGCCGACCGCAATGAAACCGAAACATACTCAACACTCTCTGACCAGTCAACGCCACGTAACATCTGAAATCCGTCAAACTGGGTCGACATTCAGCAGGGAACCACCATGCAGAGACGATAAGAGTAGGGATAGAGACGAATAGGTTAGTAACAGTACATACACTCTACAGCCAAGCATGCGGCATGCAGCAGCAACATGAGTCCTTGTAAAATCCTCGTCAGATCCATTGGTACAGATACCTTCTCAAATAAGAACATTTCAGGCCGGAACACCGGGCAAGGGTAACGCACAATATACCTTATCGGGCCATCCCTTACCTCACGCCTACATCAGTGTATGCAGAGCGACTGAGTCTTAACCGGGACAACAACATACCAAACCTTCCTATTCTGTACAGCATGACATTGCTGATGGAGGGCCTTAAATACCCAAGTACAACAACGCT
The DNA here is from genome assembly GCA_030563545.1 of Entelexis stigmatis. Taxonomy (NCBI): domain Eukaryota; kingdom Fungi; phylum Ascomycota; class Dipodascomycetes; order Dipodascales; family Trichomonascaceae; genus Entelexis; species Entelexis stigmatis. Next base: position 368,527 of record JAJMJC010000003.1, read on the forward strand.
CGACGCTACCAGAGACATACTAAATATGACCAACTGGCTTCAACCGAGTGACGTTTGCGTGGTGACCGGCGGATGTAATGGGCTCGGTGCGGCGATAATCAAGCGGTTTGCATTGGCCGGCTGTCCCACAGTCGCACTGGATATCGTCACTTCGCCGGAGAAGAACGAAGACGAGAAGAAGGGCGAATCGACAGAAGGGGAGGAGGGTGCGAGTTCCACGCAAGTGACCATCTCACTGACCGACGATGCGGAAACTGCAATATCTGCGTCGAGAATTGCCACCGCTGATGGTGCCCAAACCATCAACGATGCTGTCAAGAACCCCGACGCTGAGCAAAGCAACGAGGCAGACAGCGAGCTGGATAGCATCCAGCATCGAGACCCTGACTCCCCAGCCGAAGAGAATCTGCAGCCTTCACTAATCATTAAGTGTGACGTTAGGAGCGAGAAAGACCTTTCGCGAGCTCGTGAACAAATATTTGAGAAGTTTCAGAGGTACCCCAGCGTACTTGTCTGCAACGCCGGCGTGCGCCGCCCGTTGAACTCTATCGCCAACACCGGCTTTGAAGACATCGAGGAAACTATTGAGGTTAATCTAGCGGGCCCACTAAAATGCGTGCGTACCTTTTTGCCTGACATGCTACACGTCAAGCGCGGATTCGTTGTCACCGTGGGGTCGGCGTTGGGCCTCATCTGCCCCAAGGGGCTGAGCGTGTACGGAGCATCGAAGGCGGGAGTGCTGGGGTTTCATGAGGCACTCGAGCAGGACCTTGCACCTTACAAGGATGTACACGCACTGCTCGTTTGCCCCGGCCAAATTGATACCAGCATGTTTGCTGATATTAAGACTCCGTCGGAGATCCTCGCTCCAATCGTGCAGCCCGAAAAGCTTGCGAAAAAGATTGTCAAGCGAGTAACAAAAGCAAAGACGTCGACCATCTACTCACCCGCGTACGTGCGCTATCTTCCGCTCATGCGGGCTGTACCAACTCCATTGGCAAACATAGCTCGAAAGTGGAGTGGTGTGGATAAGGTGTACGACGACATAGTGAAGCAGCGCGAAAATGCGTCGGCCGAAAACGGGCAGGATGGAAGCATCCCGGGACTTGAAGCATCCAGATCAGGGGTTGAGGCCTCCGGAGACACATCTGTAGAGCCGCACGAGCCGGAGCTAGTACCAGATAGAGCGGCCACAGTGGGCAAGGAGCCACAAAATTTCGTCACTAATATTAAGATCTCTGACCCTGTCTCTATAACAGAGGATGGTGATGTATCAACTGGTCGTAGCACCAAATCACATCGTAACTGGTTTAAGCCGGGGTTCCTCAGCAGTAGCAGCCCAAGTAGGCAGGCGGTAGATGACCTGTTTGAGCTCGACACTGCCAATGACGGCAGCCATCACAGCAGCATCTTTGGTAGTCACAGTTCCAGCTACAAGAAGAAGGTTCACAAAGGTCAGAATGGCAGTCACAAAGGGAGTACGCGGGACAGTCAGGGTGCCAGTCAGAATGGACCCGAAGACGGGGGACAGAATGGAAGCACCCAGGAAACACAGAACGGTGAAGATCACGACGCAAAACATCAGCTTTGGGGCCACTCTGGGAGCCAGAGTCGGGCCTCAAATAGCAATCATTCCGCCAACCATTCCACTGTATAGCGGCGGCAGAGACGCACGGGCAAAATTTGACCCGACTATCGTGAGATGAGCTCAGCTTGAACCTAGATTCACATTTAATTTTCCTCTATATATTACAAGACTTTATTTCTTTTTGTTTTCCACAATTGGATTCCGGCACGCCCATACCAGCTAGCTTATCCTACCCAACTGAACAAGGACTGCCCTCGCGGCCGCGAATGCAAAAAGTGCCGAAGTGACAGGAATTGAACCTGCACGAAACAGCTGCCTATGATAAACTCACCGCTGTACTTGAGTCCGCTGCATCCTGCAGAGCTGTTGCAGGGCAGCACACCACGTGCGCCGTTTCCTCGAAGCAGGCCAGAGCCGCGCAGGCGAGCGTGTCACGTGTACGGATGTTACTCTCCGTTCCGGATCAGTGGTTTGCAACGCGCGGGGTAAACCAACGAAGGACTCTACCGGGGAGAATAGACTGAACAAATGGGAATTCGCGACTTCATAGTGTCGTCACACGACGGATTGGCTCTGCATAGCCGGGAATGGACTCCACCCGAGGGCGTGAAGACGAAGGGTAACATTCTGTACGTGCACGGCTTCAGCGAGTTTCTCGAGGCGTACGACGAGTTTTTTGAGCGTGTTTCGCAGGCCGGGTATGCAGTGACCTCGTACCACCAGCGCGGCCATTACAAGACAGCCAAGCCGAACGAGTACGGGCTGTCTAACGAGAAGCACGTCATGGGCGACCTCGAGGCCATGGTCTCGTACTTCCTCAACAACGTTGCTGGGCCACACATCATGTGGGGCTTCTCGATGGGCGGTGCAACCACGCTGAACTATATGGTTATTGGGGAGCAGCGCGAGCGCATAGACCTGTACGTAAGTGCCGGGCCGTACATCGTTCCGTCGCCGGAGGTCAACAGCGGCATCAACGCCGTGCTGCTCAAGCTGCTGCCGTACGTGGCAAGAGTGTATCCAACGTTTGTAACAACGGCCCAGCTCTCGGCGCAAATGGTGACCGACGACCCAGAGAAGTGGGAGCTGTACCGCACGCAGCCAATGCGGCACCGGCGCAGCTCAGCCGAGTTTATGAACGACGCCATGAACCGCGGCAAGCGGCTTCTCGATCCCGAGTTCATCAAGAACATTGTGGACCGGCCCCTGCTGCTGTCTCAGGGCACGTTGGACCAGCTGAGCGACCCCGAGCACGGCGCGCGTAAGTTCTTTGAGCTCGTGAAACTTAGCGACAAAACCCTGGACATGGAAGCAGGTTTGCCACACGAGCTGGCACAGGCGAAGGAGCCGGGGCGGACCCAGTACTTCCGCCGCGTGACGACGTGGCTGGACGAGCACGTTGACAAGCTTTAAGTCCTTCGAATCTCGCCACCACAAGCGACACGCAGCTAGCATTAAGCCCGCAAGTAACCGCGCGGCTCGCTAGCGGCTTGCAGTGGAATTTGAATCAGCGAACTTTTTGCGCGGTTCTTTGCAGTTTCTTGAAAAGCATCAGGGACTAGAGAGTGCCGTGAACAACTCGTACACAGTAGAGACCTAGAAACAATCCTTTTTAACACATATTCTTGGTAAAGAGTAGATCTAGAAGCCCGGGCGGTAGCATATCTGTATATTAGGTCGGAGGTTGCGCGATCCCCCGTAGAGCGTAAAACCATGTGCGTGCAGAAAATAAGGATGCGGTCAGAGTCCTATCAGGTTCGTACAAAGGCTCATCCATTCACGGTTTAATTTTTTATTTCTCGAGATAATCCGACGCCTTTACCATGTTTTCGAAGACTGCTTGCATCAATTCCTGCAGTTCCGTGCATGCTACATCGTTGGTGATAGGGCAATGCGTGGCGTTATGTCAGGCACCGATGGGGCCTGACCTCACCGAACCAATGAAAAACACTGTTCAATATTGAAATGTTTTTCGCGCCACGGCTATAGACGCCTAGTCAGTGATTACATGGGCACGCCCGCAGTCAGGTACGACAGATAAATGCGTCTGACACAAAAAGACGACCTATGCACACAAATGGCCGCGGGCGCACTTGCACTGGCTTCGCAAGCCGTCGGCAAAATCCTAAACATGAACATAGGATGCCACTCAAAATAGAAAAAGAATTAGGCTGCCCTCACTACTTAAATATACCTATTAAAAGGAACTATTTAGTGGCAACTTTATTAGGGGTAATTTTCCGCTTCCGTTCCGTCCATGGGTCGGTCTCTGATTAGTAGTATATCGGGAGCTGCTGCTGCTGACAGGGGGGTCGTGACCCGTGGTGCCGCAGCAGGGCCCAAGACCTGGCCGAGGAGGCGAAGACCTCCGAGTGAGTACACGAATATAACGATGAATAAGACACTCCTAGTATCGTAAAATGTCCACAAATATTAATTTTCAAAACTGGACCGGGTCCAAGGCCATTACAGGCCAAGTATGGGGCCTGCTTAGGGAGCACGACCAGTGAAAGATGAGCGCTGGATCCCGACGGTGGGCTAATGCACGAGGGCTAGGGTGAATACATGATGAATCAACCTGGATGCAGTGCGTTACGACGCAAAACATCCCGGCACAGCACCGGTTAACAGAAGAACTGCCATGTCGGTACCAAGGACGACCGCTGGAATGCAAAACGACATTTGATGTACCGAGGACATGCGCACACTTAGTGATCCGAGGCTGCTGAAGGCATAAACTATACCACACAGGCGGAGCCTTAGGTTTGTCGGCATTGATATCGTGCTTGCTTAGAGGCCTAGCCCAACATGTCACGTTGCTTTTTGAAACGGTGTGGTAATTGGCCCTAGCCCCATAACCGCTAATCTGGTAATCTCTGCATGAAGCAATATAACTGGCGCCAATTGCGAAGCAAAAAAAAGGTCCGATAAAATACCAGGTAGCAAAGTGAACAGACTACAGGGTCCTATTACCGGATTGATGTGCCTATAATGGCAACGTCATTGTCTATGTCATTAGATGGGCTCCCGCCGTACACCGAGACTGACTTTTTCGAGGCTCAGCCTAGATCCAGACTATCGCGGTCTTCGTCCAAAAAATCGATTACCACAACCGCTTCACTAGAATACGGAGACGCTGCTGGGGATGCACCACCGCCGTATTCAGCGTCGGTGATCTTGCGTGGGCGCGCGCACGTAAAGCAGGAACTAGTGACGCCGTTTCGCAAGGCGTTACGAAGGTCGTGGAGGCTGTGTGAGGTCGAGATCGATAACACACAGCTCAAATTAACGAGCATTGTTGGCGGTGTTTTCAAACAGACACAGTCATTCACTCTGCAGTTTGCCGAGGTTGGCCTGGCATCAGACTATACGAAAAAAGAGCATATTATTCGGCTGCGTGTGGAGGCGCGGCAGTACTTGATCCAATGCGACACATGCAAGGACATGCTGCGATTCTTCTTGGCGTTGCAGACTGCAATCTGTCTTGCACTTCCGCTGGAACTGCGGACACTGCCTGAGGACTCAAAGCGGCGAAGGAATAAGATCCGGGACCGTGAGCGGCGCGAGCAGCGTCGCGAGGAGCGTCGGGCACGGCTACAGGAGACATTGCAAGCGAACGCAGCGGGGCAGCGTGCAGCCCAAGCCGATGGCGTTCGAACGTCTGCAGAAGTCCGACCCAGCCAGACTGGGAGAGACGAACCGGGCAACGAAGCAAGGATTCAGCATGAAAGGCGCACGCGAAAAAATGAGAACATCCGTCAGCGCGATCCGCTGAAATGGAACCCGCGGACTCGGCAGAGCCGGTTCAGCGAGAAAGACTTCCCTCATCTGCTCTTTGGTACAACGTGGGAAGGCAAGGACGTGCTCTACCACGGGCGGTGGGCTCTGGTCTCGAACCAAGAGATATTCTTTTTGATCACTCCGCGACAGGTGGTATAATCGCCCAGCCCGACTGATGTTTTCTATTTATCTTCTATTTATGGCATTCTAATTTTACTTCTCAGGTTATAGTGCTAGCATTTCAATGCAAGTGACCCTATTATTATCAATGCAAGTGAGCTCAAGTTATGTAGTGTTGATTCACTCAGATTTTATGTTACCGTTGTTGCAAGCAAACAGCGCGCTACACGCCCCTTGTGAGTCGCGCGGGTTATGAGCCTATGGATGAGGTAGCTGGAAACACATACAAAGAGGGATTTTTAACAACACTCCGATCAAGCACTAAATAGCCCTACCATGATATCCTAATTACACAAACTATTGACTTCCTTATGCATTTCTGAAGCAGACGTACGGTTTGGTGCAGTATGTTGCGCGTGCTGATTCCCGGGACTTCACTATATCAGTCCTAGGTGCCCAGCGATGGCCGTTGCTATACTCCCTCTCCGAGGACAGCCACGCACAGCGGGGCGTGGCCGTCGCAGATCGGCGACGGAGATGACTGTAAGGAAGGTGAAATTTCACCGGCGCAGCATCTTTTGTTTGGCAGCAGAGCCGCATGGGCGTATCACGCGGCGGGCCCGGATCTGGATCGACAGCTGCATGGCTGGCCGATTCATCGTTGTTGAGGGCCTGGATAGGGCCGGAAAGTCCACACAATGCGCAAGAATGGCGGAATTGCTTCGCTCACAGGGCAGGACCGTCCAGGAACTGAAGTTCCCCGACCGCACGACACCTATCGGCAAGATGATTGACGCGTACCTGCGCAATGCATCAGACCTTAGCGACGAGGCCGTGCACCTGCTGTTCAGCGCGAACCGGTGGGAGGCGGCCGAGCGCATGCGAGAGCTTCTGCGCCAAGATACATGGCTTGTAGTAGACCGGTACGTGTACTCAGGCATCGCATTCAGCGCGGCAAAGGGGCTCGACTTCGAGTGGTGCCGGGCGCCGGACATGGGCCTGCCCGTGCCAGACCTCGTTGTTTTCCTTGATCTCGACTCGGCGACGGCAGCGCAGCGCAGCGGCTACGGAGAAGAGCGCTACGAGACGCGCGAGATGCAGGGGCGCGTGCGTGAGCAGTTTGCCAAGCTGCGAGACGACTCGTGGGCCTGGATCAACGCTGCGGGCAGTCTTGACGAGGTTTCGCGTCAGATTAAAGAGGCGTTGCTGGCAATCGGAGCTTGAAACAGCGCCCCTCGAACGTACAGTACCTCTATGCTCAATTACCTTTTGGTTTTGGACAAGCTGGATCTCCGCGGCAGGCAAAATGGGGCTCAGAGGACGCGAACTAGAGCGTAGCGTTTTCCGCATAAAAGTGTACATAGATATATGAATGAGGCAGCTTGCTGCTGCGTGAAATGCCGTCGGCCTTTCAGCGTGCTTTTTGTGACAACATTGTTCTGCTAGGAATATGGGAGAAGAGGCGGCCTACCCACTTGGGGCGTATATTGGCCTCAATATATAATGCGGGCCTGCAACATCGTGTATACAAACACCGGGCGGCATGCCGTCATCTAAATGGCGTTCTTGCGCGTGAGGTAATCGAACCGCGAGAACGTGTAGCCGATAAACGGCAGGTCCTCCTTGGAGTCCTTGCTGCGGTTGCGGGACTTCGGGTCCCGCGGGGCATCTGGCACTTGCTGCAGGTCCTCGGTGGGGAAGTAGGACGTGTCCATGATCGACTTGAGCCGGGGAATGAACGGGGCCGGGTAGCTGCGGATCTGGGTCCAGTCGACGCCGCGGAAGAAAGGATGCTGCTTGATCTCGGACGCGCCGCCGCGGCCGAGGCGGTGCTCCTGCGACGTGAGCAGCCGCAGGATGAGGTCTTCGGCCTCGGGGCTCAGATGGATGTCGTCCGGGAACTGCAGCGTCTCGTGCCAGTTCAAAATCTTGCGGTATGTTTCTTGGGGTGTCTCGGAGCAGAACGGGGGCCAGCCCACCAGGCACTCAAACATGATTGCGCCCAGCGACCACCAGTCGCACTCCTGCGAGTAGCCCTTCCGCACAAAGATCTCCGGCGCAATGTAGTCCGGCGTGCCTACTGTAGAGTAGGCCATGAGGCGGCGCGACTTGCGCCAGGTCATGATTTGCTGGCGGTTCGAGATGGTGAGGTGGATGACGTCCTGCTTTGGCGGCTCCTTGTCGAGCAGCTGCTTGTAGTAGGACGAGTCATGGGTTTTGTGGAAGCCTGTGCTGAGACCGAAGTCAGAGAGCTTTATGTGGCCGGACTTGTCGATGAGAATGTTGTCCGGCTTGATGTCACGGTGAATGAAACCGAGCTGGTGGATGGCTTCGATGGCCAGCACGCACTCGGCGATGTAGAACCGCGTGATGTCCTCGGAAAACACGTCGTACTTGATGAGCATTGTCATCAAGTCGCCGCCGGGCAAGAACTCCATGATCAGGTACAGGTACTCGTCGTCCTGGAAGCTGTAATAGAGCGAGACGACCCAGGGGGAGTCTGCGCCGGCCAGTACGTCACGCTCGGCCTTGACGTGGGCCAGCTGGTCCTTCTTGAACATCTCGCTCTTGTACAGCGTCTTCATGGCGTAGACCTGGCCCGTGTCGCGCTTCTGCACCAGGCGCACCTCACCAAACGCGCCCTTGCCAATGACCTTCACGGTCACGAAGTCCTCGAGGCCGAGCTTTGTGCGGCGCAGGCGCAGGAACGAGCCCTCTTTGCGCCCCAGCGACATGAGCTGCCGGTTGCGGCGCTCCTCGGACCCTCTCTCGGACGCAAGCACCTGCTCGGACTTGACGCGGCGCTGGTTGCGCTCGATGGCGTGGTTCACGTTCATCTTGAAGAAGTGCTCGATGCGCATCTTCGTGACGTGCGCCTTCTCCTGCGTCGCCTGCGACAGGCGCTCGGGGTGGCGCTCGAACTCGGGCGCCGGCGGCGGCGCGGCTGCCACGGGCGACAGCTGCTGCCCGCTGTGCGACAGCTGCGGCGACGCGTTCGCGCTCACAACGCTGGTCTGTGAGGTGTTGGCGTGGTAGCCCAGCCCCGAGCGCTGCGGCGATCCGCCGTCGCGCTGCGGCGACGCGTCCCGGAACTGCAACGGCGAGTTCAGCGACCGCGCGGGCGACGCCGGCCGCGCGTACGGCGCGTACCCGCTGCGTGCAGAGCTCAGGCTGCTCTGGCTCGTGGCAAACTGCGGCGAGTAGTTCGAGTACGCCGTGTACGCCGTCGGGGGCGCCTGCGGCAGCGCCGACGGCGTTGGCGGCAGCGGCGGGATTTGCCCCAGATGCGCCTGCGGCGGCTGTTGCGGCTGCTGCAGCTGGCTCGGCGCCATGTACGGCGGCTGTCCTGCCGCACTCGCAAAGCCCAGGCCGGGCTGCGGCGATTGCGCGGTGTAGCCGTGCGGCGAGCCCTGCGGCGATGTCTGGGCGTACGCCTGGTACGGCGACGCTAGTGCCTGCTGCCCGTAGAGAGCGTTCACCTGCTGGAAGTACTGCTGTTGCTGCTGCAGTTGCTGCTGCTGCTGCTGATGGTACGCGTCGTAGCCCATGCGCTGCGGACTCTGGGTGCGCAGCGGGCTCTGGGACCGGAGCGGGCTCTGGGATCGCAGCGGGCTCTGCTGCCCCGGCTGCGGGTCCGTGAAATTGTACATCACGCCGCAATAACTTCAGGCCGGATCCACCACCGGTGTTTACCTTGAACGGCCACCCGCCTCGGCGGGCCCAGGGTTCGCGTGCGGGCGTGACCTTTAGTCGCCCTGCGGCGGTCAGGCGCGGCGGAGCTCACCTTCCTCTCCCCCCAACCCACGGAACCAGCGTAGAGAGTTCAGAATAGGTTAAGCTCACTAGAGAAACAGCCGCAAGTAATTAGCGCGACCATGCATGAAGAAATGCGGTTTGGTGCTATTCTAGTCATAGACATATGAATACCTAAAAGCGACTGGCCTGTGCTTAGGGGGCCGGAGTAATCAAACGCGCAGTGATTCAGTAGCTGCAGCCCCACCGAAACCTTCATGTGCCCATATTTGCTGTAAACCAACTACTCGGGCCTCATCCTCAGCTCCGCTCGCTCTTTCAACTGGGACATCCCTGATCCGTGTGGGTGGTTTCTCGGAGGTTAGGGGACCGCCGTGATCTATTCAAGGCGGACATTTTTTTATTTGAGCACCCACGCGCGCGAATGAAGGCCATTGTCAACGACAATCCGCCGCTGAAGATCAGCGGCCTTTCGTTCGGGGTCCTGAGCCCTGCCGATGTCCAGAAGCTCAGCGTTGTGGATATCGACCATGTCGAGCTCTACAACCTCGAGAAGGGCCGCCGTCCCCAGCCCGGTGGCGCCATCGACCGCCGAATGGGCGTCAGTGACAACTTCTCAGAGTGCGAAACGTGTGGCGGCAGACTCGCAACCTGCCAGGGTCACTTCGGCCGCATAAAGCTCGCGCTGCCGGTGTTCCACGTGGGGTACTTCAAGCACACCATCACCATCCTGCAATGCATTTGCAAGGATTGCGGAGAGCTGCTGCTAGAAAACGAGACAAAGAAACAATTTCGCCGCGAGCTGAGGCAGCCGCTCGATAACCTGCGGCGCATGCAGATCTTGAAGCGCGTGAACGAGCAGTGCCGCAAGATGCGCCGCTGCCCGAAGTGCGACGCCCTGAACGGCGTCGTCAAAAAGAGCGGGCCTCTCAAGATTGTCCATGACAAGTTTCGCTGGATCGGCAAGAAGATGCCCGATGAGAAGATCGAGTTCGACAAAAGCTTCGAGGCTGTCATCGAGCACACCCCCGACGCCGAGAAGCTCGCCAAGAAGGCCGTCGATGACCTGAACCCGCTTCGCGTCCTCAACTTGTTTAAGCAGCTTAATCCTAGTGACTACGAACTGCTCGGATTGGCCTCTGCCCCCACAAGCTACCTGTGGCAGGAAGTCCCGGCTCCACCGGTATGCATCCGCCCGTCAATCATGCAGGACACGGCCTCAAATGAGGATGACCTTACAGTGAAACTGACTGAAATCGTTAAGGCTAGTGCTCAGATTAGAGCCGGCTTCGACAACGGCATGGCCCTGAATGAGCTCATGAACCAGTGGGACTTCATGCAGCTTAGTCTCGCTCTGTACATAAACTCAGACACGCCGACCTCGACGCAGACCGCACCGATCCGCGCTCTGTGCCAGCGTCTCAAGGGCAAGCAGGGCCGCTTCCGTGGTAACCTCAGCGGCAAGCGTGTAGACTTCTCGGGTCGCACCGTCATTTCGCCAGACCCAAATCTGCGCATCGATGAGGTGGCTGTGCCTGACCGTGTGGCAAAGATCTTGACATACCCAGAGAAGGTTACGCGCTACAACCTGCAGAAAATGAAGACACTTGTGACAAACGGTGCCGACACATATCCGGGCGCTAACTACTTGATCAAGAAGGGAGAGGGCACGCGCCGCAACCTTCGCTACGTCAACAAAATTATGATTGCGAGGAACCTCGAGATAGGCGATACGGTGGAACGGCACCTTGAAGACGGCGACATCGTGCTCTTCAACCGCCAGCCGTCACTGCACCGTGTCTCTATTTTGTGCCATCGCGTGAAGGTTAGACCATGGCGGACTCTGCGCTTGAACGAGTGTGTTTGCACACCATACGGTGCTGACTTCGATGGTGATGAGATGAACTTGCATGTACCGCAGACTGAGGAGGCCCGCACTGAGGCCATGGGACTCATGGGTGTGAAGCACAACATTGTGTCCCCTCGCAGCGGTGCTCCTATCATTGCTGCAACTCAGGACTTCATCTCCGCCTCATACTTAGTTACCCACAAAGACTCGTTCTTCGATCGACGCCAACTGTGTGAGCTTTTGAGTATGATGAGCGATGCAAACATCCAATATGATCTGCCCACGCCGGCCATTTTGAAACCCAGAGCTCTGTGGACAGGAAAGCAAGCGTTCTCGTTACTCATTAAGCCAAACCACCAATCGAACGTCGAAATCAACCTCGAAGGCAAGAATAAGAGCTTCCAAAAGCCGCTCAAGTCACACTGGCCGTCTGAAATGAGCCCTAACGATGGCTACGTTGTCGTGCATCGCTCAGAAATCCTGAGCGGTACCATGGAAAAGAAGTTACTGGGTGACGGCAACAAGAATTCCATTTTCTATGCCATATTGCGCGACTACGGGCCGGACGAAGCCGCGGGTGCGATGAACCGCATGGCTAAGCTCTGTGCGCGCTATCTCGGTAATCGCGGCTTCTCAATTGGTATCTCGGACGTCACTCCCAGCCAATCGCTCGAGGACCTCAAGCAGGACTTGGTCACTAAAGCGTATGCCGAATGCGATACGCTGATCGATACGTACAACGCGGGGAAGCTGGAGTGTCAGCCTGGCTGTAATATGGAGCAGACTCTGGAAGCAAAAATTAGTGGTGTATTGTCACAGGTCCGTGAAACAGCCGGTGACTACTGTATTCGCAACCTCGAACCCCACAACTCGCCGCTCATTATGTCTCTATGCGGCTCCAAGGGCTCGCCGGTCAACGTCTCGCAAATGGTAGCATGCGTGGGGCAACAGATCATTAGCGGTAAGCGAGTTGCTAATGGCTTTCAGGACCGTACGCTGCCGCACTTCTTGAAATACTCGCGCACGCCTGCATCTAAAGGATTCGTCCGAAACTCATTCTTCACAGGGCTTAATCCGCCCGAGTTCCTGTTTCATGCTATTTCTGGCCGCGAGGGCCTTGTCGATACTGCTGTGAAGACCGCCGAAACTGGCTATATGAGTCGCCGTCTAATGAAGTCACTTGAGGACCTCAGCTCCTTGTACGATAATACGGTACGCACATCTGCTAATCAAGTTGTGCAATTCCAATACGGTGGAGATGGTCTCGATCCTATGGATATGGAGGGCGATGCGCAGCCCGTAGACTTCGAGAGATTGTGGAGCCACTGCTTCAACCAATGCTTTGATAATAAGGAGAGTGCGCTAAATGCTGGCGAGATGCGACAGTTGATGGATAGCGACGAGGCCTTCGCCTCACTCAAGCGTATTAATGCAGACGCTGAGGATCTTTCGTCTACTGTGAAGGAGCGGTCTATGGCCTACCTGACGTCATTGCGAGACTTTGTGCTCAAGAAAGCGCAGACCCTGGAGGACTTCGCCCAGCGGTACCCTGAGTCTATTGTTTCCAAGGTGTACAAAGTTGGAATTAATCACCTCAAGATGTTTATTGCTACTGCTTTGAGGAAGTACGATCGTGCTAAGGTTGAGCCAGGCACGGCGGTGGGAGCCATTGGTGCCCAATCGATTGGCGAGCCCGGAACCCAGATGACACTGAAGACGTTCCATTTTGCTGGTGTGGCGTCTATGAACGTGACGCTCGGTGTGCCGCGTATTAAGGAGATCATCAATGCTTCGAAAACCATTTCGACGCCGATCATCAAGGCGTCGCTTGCGAATGACCGTGATGAACGCACGGCTCGTATTGTAAAGGGCCGCGTAGAAAAGACGCTTTTGCGTGACATCAGCGAATACATGGAAGACGTGTTCACCGCCAAAACCGCGTTTATTGCTATCAAGATCGATACTGACGTCATTGAAAAGCTACAGCTGCATCTAACTCTTCGACAGATTGCATCAGCAATTGCGCGTCACCCAAAGCTGAAGATTGCCGAGAGCGACATCGTTGTGGTACCGTCTAAGCAGATTCTCCAAGTCGTGATCCGGCCTTCGGAGACAAGCAATGACCCGAAGGCTACTGCTGGATACTCAAGCCAGTTGTTGAGAGCATTGCCAGACGTTGTTGTTGGTGGCTTCCCCGAGATTTCGCGTGCAGTCATTAACATTAAAAACGATGATTCGAAAGAGTTGCTTGTGGAGGGATACGGTCTTCAGAATGTCATGACCACTGATGGTGTGGTAGGTACAGAGACAATCACTAACCACATTCTTGAGATGCGCCAAGTGCTGGGTATCGAAGCGGCCCGATCATCTATCATCAACGAAATCAATCACACGATGAGTTCGCACGGCATGTCGGTTGACCCGCGGCACATCCAGCTGCTTGGTGATGTCATGACCTTCAAGGGTGAAGTTTTAGGTATTACGCGCTTCGGTCTAGCGAAGATGCGTGACTCTGTCCTTCAGCTTGCGTCTTTCGAAAAGACCACTGACCATTTATTTGACGCGGCCTTCTACATGAAGACGGACAAGATTGAGGGCGTCAGCGAATGTATCATATTGGGTCAGAGCATGCACATTGGAACAGGTGCCTTCGGTGTTGTTCAGCCGTTCCAGCCAGAAGTATCTGTCAAACAACCCGCTTTTGAGGAACTTCTAGCTTATTAGACTGCTTAAACGCTAAATTTGCATAATATTTATTAAAATCAAAAACTAATATGAACAAAACAAAAACTGGACGATTGTGAGCAGCACAGATTCAAAAGCCAGCGACCACACTCCAAGAAGAAAAACGAATGAAAAGACATACATATTAGACGCCAGCTCCGAATAGAGTGTGAACTTCGGCCCTAGTAATAAAACTATGACTTCTCTATACAATACAGGCGTTGTCTGACACTATCCAGAATATATATGTGAGACGACTAATACGCAACATAAGCCGCCACCTTTTTGTTTTTTGATGTCGGCTGCAAGCCCGTAACTATGTGCTCTCGGTACGAATCTCTGTCTCAGCTCTAATTTCTTCCTTGGGCTCCTCCTTGGGCTCTTCTTCCTTGGGCTCTTCCCTGGACACTTCTTTAGGCTGTTCCTTGGACTCTTCCTTGGGTTCCTGTTTGGATTCTACCTTGGTCTCTTCCTTGGTCTCTTCTTTAGGTTCTACCTTGGTCTTAGGCCGGTATTTATCCAGAACTCCCTTAATACCCTGAACATTATCCTGTACCAATTCTTCAACGAGATCAAGGCAGTCTTCCCTGCAAGGCGGCTTGAAAAAGATAAGGAATTTCAGGGTGCGCGCGCCTACGACGGAGCGTTCTGGATCTAGACAAATGCTTCTGATCTTGAATATAATCGCCCGATTGAGCTCAGGAAGCTCGCTGAGGAGCCTGATGAAGATGCGGAAGTCGTCGACTTCGAGTTTTGGGATGATCTCGTCCACAACACGAGCCACAAGTTCAAAATAATGCTCGCGCGCCGCTTCGGCATAGTACTCTTCACTGAGCCATAGCACGAGGGGGTCCAACGAGGTACGGAAATCAGTTACGAGTTGAGCATATAGCTTTTTCTGCAGCAATTGGCGGGCCGGTGAGTCCGGAGAAAGACCTCGCGCCGACAATCTAGCAACGACACGCATTGGAGCATCCGTCAACATGCGGTTCACTATGATGTTGAACTTTTCCAACCCTGCTGGCACTTCGACCTCGAGTGCGGCTCGGCTGGGTCCTTTGGGAAGAGGAGCTGGCTCGTTTGTCGCCTGTTTGGCACCGACGGAAGCCGAAGCCGAAGCCGAAGCAGATGCAGAGGAAGAGGCCGATGATTCTGCCCGCTGTGGTGGTGTCGGCTCGCTCGATGCCGCACGAGAAGACTGCGGTGCGGAGGTGGGTGGCGCAGAACTCGAGCTTGTACTGAGATTAGTGCTAGTTGTGCCCGAGAGCCTAAGTGCGGCTGCGGCAGTGACATCATTGGCGTTGCTCACGTTAGACAACCGCTTCTGGATCACATCTACGCAGTCTTCGAGGTCATCGGCATCGACACGGGCCAGGCTTGCCGCGGCCATGCTCACAGCAAGATTAAACTGCAGGTCTCCCGCAAAGAACGCCGACATCTGGTTGTCCACGAGGTTGTACAGAGCCTTAACTGGCTGGGGCCCCGGTGCAAGCTCTACATGGTCAAGCTTGGGGCGCTTAGAGCGGATAGGCCCGTCATCCTCAGCACGCCTTTTCAATGACTGGTTCGCGCAGTAGCTACTAAGGCCAGCAAGATACTTCTGAATATGCGGGAACTGCTTCGTGAGTGGATGCAGCGCGAGCCTGAAAAGCTTGCCAGTCCAGCGCAGAACGAGAGGCTGCTGGGCGGTCGAGCCGATCTGGCGCTTGCTCAGATCAAAGCTAACGATATACGCAACAATGCGAGGCGCCAGCTGCGGCTGCGCCAGGGCCAGCGCAACGGCCGCATTCACAGACGCCGACAGCACGCCGAAGCTGCACATCTCGGTCCCGGAAAACACGGCAAGCAGCCGGTCAAGCAGGCCGGCGCCCTCGGCTGTGAGCAGCACATGGTCGAGCACCGCGTGGCCCTGCACCACCTGCTGGTGCGTGAGCACGACAACTTGCGTTAGCTTGATTGCTGCTACCTGGATGCTCTCGCGCGACTCACCGTTCCATCTCGCCAACGCCGAGCTCTTCAGCTCGCTAGTAAGCGTCCACTGCGGCTGCATGGCTGGGCCCGACGCCCAGGTGCGCATGTAGATCCGCGGATACACCTCGCAAAGCACGGTGATACCCAGCTTCACGACGCCGGCATCCGCATCTGCTACCCACTTCACCAGAACGTCCAGCACTTCGAGCGCAAGCTCGTTCTTCGTGGCACTGGGCACCTCGTCGGAGCAGAAAAAGTCCGACACAAACGCCGCGCACCAGCGGCGGATCTCCACCTCGGGCCGGTCGCCAATGGGCAGCACGCCACGCACAATGGTCGGGTACTGCTCGGGCTCTGCCTTCACAAGGGCACGCGCGGCATTCAGCTGCGACAGGCTCATCAACTACGCTGTCCGCAGCCCAACTTCACTGATGGCACGGTTGAAGCCGATTAACTAAGAGGCACGACGATGTGGAGCTTCGGTGCGTTACGCGCATCGCCACTAGCTCTGCACACTGCGTCGGGCTCGAAAAGTTTGTGACCTAGATGCTCCGGTGAATTAATTAAAGTTAATGTTCTCTTAAGACAAGACAGTCGGCGTTTACGAGTTCAGAGAGTACGGGGCCTCTTATTTACTGTGGTTTTTCCCACACAGGTGGACACTCGACTAGATATTCTTCTTTCAGAAAAAAAAAGCAGTTAGGAATAAGCTGGGACATCCTTGGCTTTGCCACTTTACGCTACTTAAACCTCTTCCCGTTACCGTACGCTTCTCGGGCCTCTTGTCCAGAGTGGATTTTTCACTAAAAGACACACACACCCCGTCGCTCACTCGGACGCGTAGCAGCGTGGTCGCGTTTTAGGGCCAATGGACGTCCTCAGCTCTCCCCAGAGCTCGAGCGTGGAGTCCGTCGAGGCTGTCAAAAATCTGCTGGACGCCGGGACCGAGGGGCCGCTGCTCGTGCACTTGGTCGCGGCGGTTCTGAGCTACCACCGCACCATTTTGCTGCGCAGGCTATATGGTGAGGCTCTCTACAAAGTCATTGCGCGCCACTGTGTCGCCAAAAATGACATTGATGCTGCCCAGGGCCTTGCAAAAGGCTTCCTTAGCTACCGCGAGCTGGCGCGTCATGCGCGCGATCTTAAACGCACCTTGCTTAGCGCAGCTGCCAACCCAGCGGCTATTGGCGCCGTATTCTTATTCCCTTTGCTCGAGGCAGAGCTTGCTAGCCTCTGTGCTGCAGCCGCACGCGCTGGTGTCGTCCCGGACTCGTGGTCCTCGCATGGCCTCGCCTACCCGGCCTGGATTGTTTACTGCGCGCGCAATGTCGAGTCAGGAGCTGTGAAAAATTCCAATTTCATTAAGCAGGTTCAAAGAGCCGCGATTGCCAAGTCTCTGGATATGCCAATGTCTGTCGTGTCTGCGGCTGATGCTGTCACTACGGGAGCTCCACAGGACGCCGATATGCACGACAGCGAGCTCAGCGCTGAGAAAGTACTCGAGCAGGCAGCAAATCCGGTGCAGCCGCTGAGCGAGGACAAGTGGCGAAAAATCCTGTGCTCATCCGATTACGCAGTACGGTGTGCTGGCGCCGAACTTGTAGCCGCATATATTGCTAGTGGGGCCCACCAGGACTCTACGCTCAAGGTTCTTATGCAGCTCAAGCGGGAGATGCCTTTGGAAACGCGGGTGAGAGCTTTAGCCGCCGCGTGCGTATCGCTAAGCCATCGCGCCCAGGAACCGCCTTCGCGTAGTGGCGAGGAAGGTTTCTCGCAGGCCGTCTCACAGAAAAACCGCTTACCAGCTACCCAAATCGAGCACGATCCAATCAATAGTTCAAGCCGAGTAGATGGTGTGCTGTCTTACCTTGAGCTGTTCCAGGGCCAAAACGTTCTCTACCTCGCGCTGGTTGATGCTCTCAAGTACGACGACCCGCTTTCTCTTTTTGCAGCTCACCACATTCATCAGATCTCAATTGCTCTCAATAAGTCTCCGTGGCAACTATTCCAGCCGTACTGGCCGTCGCTCGCGCCAAAAGTTGTCCGAAACTATAACTCTTCCTGGGTGGCGTGGTTCTGCTCAGCCGTTCTCAGAGTGTCTAAAGATGACTTTCTGCTCCGTACAGCCAGCATAATTGTACCACATTTGTGCTTTACTGGTGGGTCGCAGCTTCAAGTTTGCGCAGAAATTTCCGGCCTAAGGGGCCGCTCACTACGAAGACTGTATATCGACAATGCGGCAGCTATCATTGCCATGTTGCTTATGTGTGGAGCCACTGACCTAGAATCTGCTTGGGATTATGCGGAGACACGGTTTATGGCCCTGGATCGCGGGTTCAAGAGCCTCAATTTTAATGAGATTGTTGCATCATGGCGCGTAGATACGATGTACGAGGTACTCATGCTTACGACTGATCATAATGCGGACCTTGCCACAGGCATAATCCGCCGCATATTGGACTGTGCTTGTGCTGTTACGCCGGCCGGCGCCCACAAAGAGATGCTGCAGCAGACCGTATTCAAACTAGTGGTCAAATTCAGCGAGACAATGCGAAACCTCATGGGCCGCCAGTCTCTTTCCACTAAATTATCAGCACTAATTGGCCTGCGAACCTTGGTGCAACGCGTTTTCGATGCAGATCTCACAGCCTCGGTATTGCGGCAGTTGACAGCATTCCTTCAGGCAGCGCTGGAGACGCCGGCCCTGGCACAAGTGGCCCTCGAGGCCTGGTTAGCTGTAATCCAGCATCTAGGAGATGCTCAACTTGAGGCAATTGTGGATTTGACATATGCTATTATCAACCAGTGTCTTGACCGCTGGGATGCCGGCACCATTGATCGAGCGCGCGAGATTGCCATACATATCCAAAACCGAAGGCGAGATAGACCAGACATCTTCACTGGAATTCATCCAGAACCACCTTTCGATTTGGAAGAGATCCAACCAACTGCTGGCAAACACACATATTTCGAAATTCTAGAAAGCTTGGTCAAGCGTGATACAAATAACATGTATCTGGCCCATCAAACTGCACGCGACATATGCGCGTGTTGCCTTGAGTATCAAACAGATATCTTGATGTGGGCCCATGGAAGCACTGTTGAGCGTGACTTACTCGGGCGTACGGTCCGTACATTGCTCTATCTATGTTCCAGGGGTGATGATGACTTGACTACGATGAGTTCTGCTGCGTTGGGTTTACTCGGTGCACTCGACCCACAGCGGGTTGACATCGACCCGCATTCCACACCTCTCGTTATAGTTTCGAATTTCACCGACGCTGTTGAATCCGTTGAATTCAGCCGTGTGCTCATTCAAAATCATTTCTTGCCAGCTTTCGAGGCATCAGTGGATCCAGTCGTACAAAAATATTTTGCCTACGGAATACAGGAGCTGCTTAAGTTCATGTCCGCTACGGAATACAAACAACTTGTCGACTTATTTGGTAGCTCGCTAGGAAGTACTTTGTTGCCGCTCCTCAAAACAAAGTATACAACCGAGTTGAAACATTGGAAGCCCCCGCAATATCCAATATACAATCCCCACATCGCATATCAGGACTGGCTCACTCTATTCTGCTCTGACATGATGGGCCGCTCCATGGAGCCGGAAAATGCAAACCGAATATTCAAATGGAGTCGCAAAGTTCTTCATGGTGCTAATGTGGGTCCGGAAATGTGGGCGTTCCTCCTCCCATACGCCGCGCTCACAGCTGTTTTGGACCCTCGTGAGGGAAGTGATAATCGCGAAGTTTTTCTCTCCGAGATTCTACTTGTTTTGGGACGCAGTGGCCGCCATATGCATCCATTCCATGAGAGGGTCTTTGCTGTTGTGGATTATTTCAACCGATGGATGCGATCACGGAGACAGGCTAAACAAAGTCTACTAGGGATGGACAATTTACTGGAACGCATTCCCGCGAGGCTTATGGCCGAAAGAGCACTCGAATCAGGTGCCTTTCCCCGCTCCGTGCGTTACTATGAGCACCATGTCAGAGAAGAACCAGAAAGTATAAATTCCGTTCTCGAAAGTTTGAGGCTTATGTATGCATCGATGCAGGACATCGATTCTCTAGAAGGTGTGAGTGCACGGTTGCCGACAATGAGCGTGGAACAGCAAGTTCTAGAGTATCGCGCAACGTCGCAGTGGGATGCGGCCCTAGCTTGCTATAATGCACTACCCTCATCAAACTACACACTCGAAGCAGCACTAGAATGTCTGCAACGCAGCGGTCGAGACCGTGAAGTCCTTGCTGAAATAAACAACGTGGACAGCGTAAAGCTTGCCCCTCTTGCTACAGAATGCTCGTGGTTCTTGGGTGACTGGGACTCTCTGGCTAAGTGGACTCCACTTGTTGACGGCGATGCTCTGCCGGTATCAAATCAGCTACCGCCTTTAGCAACACAAGCAATGGGGAATGCGCTTATTGCTCTCCGTAATCGTGATTTTGATTCTTTCATTTCTGCGCTTGTTGCTGGTAGGCGGCATGCGGGACAGCGTCTTGGAGATATCATGAATACACTCCACCTAGCATCGTTGCGCAAAATACGCGAGATCTCTGTATACTTGCATGGTTTGGCCGATTTAGAGAATCTCGGTTCACTAGTTCTACCGGGACCTGTATCGAACGATATGCGCGATGCATCCACAGGTGACATGGCACGAGAGCTGCTGAAAGGAAGGCTTCAGGTCTTGAGCCCGCTCAGTGAGGGACCAGAATTCGAGGCAAGGAGATTTTTGCTATCCTTACAGGGTACTGCTCTTAGCTGTATTGAAAATGACATACCTTGGGCTCGAGAACTCATTATTGAATCGCATCTTTCGATAAGCTCTGCGGCCAGGTTACACAACCAACCAAATATCGCTCTCATGGAAATAGCTACGGCGAAGGAAATGCACACAGACAAGGCAAGCCGTGCAGCTAATGTCGAACATGCACGTCTCATGTGGTCGCAGGGTGAAGCCCGTGCAGCTATTCGCATGATAGGTGCGGAAATACCTGATGGTTTCAGTAATAATCCTCGGCACTACTCGGAAGCTAAAGAACTCGCCTTGGAGTGGACGACGTGGCGGGACCACGCGGCTCAGGCTGATTCTAACAAGCTTATTGAGAACTACACAACCGTTACCAAGGCCGCGCCGCAGTGGGCTGAAGCCTACTACCGGCTTGCGAAACACTACGTGAAGCTCTATGATGAAGGATCTGCAGAAGTGAGAGCAGATGGCATCATAGCGCGCAATATAGTTGTGAACTTTTCTCGCGCTTTGCAGTTTGGTACGCCTCATACGAGTGAGTCTTTGCCAAAGCTACTGACAACGTGGCTTGACCTTGGCATAACACCAAGAGAGAGTTTAACTCCTCAACAATCTTCTACGCGCCGTCTTCAACTTGGAATGGCAAATCGGGGAATAGCAAAGTGGGCTAGCCAGGTTCCAGCTCGACTACTTCACACGGCCATACCTCAACTTCTTTCTCGACACAATCATCAGAACAGTGAAGTCCGCAGAACTATTGAAAAATTAGTTGTTGGCGTAGCTGTACAGTATCCCAACCATACACTATGGGCTCTTCTTGAAAAGGATGACCATGCGACAAGCATGGTTCATGAAGTAGCTAAACGCAGCCCCGAGCTTGCGCGACAAGTGCAGGCAGCCATCCAAATGGTAGTCAAACTGCGTAAGGTATGTTTTTATCAAACAAAGGAGACACGCCTAAAAATTCAAGATTTCCGCGCTGACTTCTCATCCTGTCTTCGCGACCAGAAGCTGGCTGTCCCCGTTCAAAGCAACATGGATTCTTTGAGTAATGTCTGGATTCTTGAAATAGATCAAGCAGTTGTAATTCAACAAAGTTTGCAGCGTCCCAAAAGAATAGGTGTATGGGGTACCGATGGCCTAAAGTACCCACTGCTATTAAAGGGAAACGACGATGTCCGTAAGGACGCAAGACTCATCGAGTTTACTGGTGCTGTGAACCAGCTCTTGAGTTGTGACCCAGCAGCCACGGCTCGACACCTGCGCATTTTGACCTATCGCGTAACACCGCTCGGTGCAAATACTGGAATTATTGAGTGGGTTGAGGGTGCGCTTCCCGCACGCGGCATAGTTTATGGCTTGGGCCGTGTTCCCCATCTTGCTATACAAAATCCAGCTGTGAAAAGGATGACGTCCACGAGCCTGCAACTTTCCGAACGTATAGCTGCATTTGAGCATCTGCAACAAGAAGTGCCCCCCGTGCTATGGGAGTGGTTTGTAGGGACTTTTCCGGATCCTGAGGCATGGCTGGAAGCTCGCACACGTTACGCGCGCACTCTGGCAGTTATGTCTATGGTCGGGTACATATTAGGCCTTGGTGATCGTCATTTGGAGAATATTCTTCTGTTGCAAAACTCAGGCGCTGTCTTACATGTCGACTTTGACTGTTTGTTCGATAAGGGACGCAACCTCCAAGTCCCTGAGATAGTTCCGTTCCGTCTTACTCAACAGTTTAGAGATGCTTTAGGCGTTGTGAATCAATATGAGGGACCCTTCCGGAAAGTTAGTGAGCTCACTTTGAAGTTGGTACGTGAGAATGAAGATCTCCTAATGGTCGTTTTGGAGGCTTTTGTATACGATCCCATAGTTTTCGACAAAGTTGTCAGTCTGTCGCCAAATGAAGCTATGAAACGTACGAGAGCGAAGATTCGAGGCATCCGAGAGCCGAATGGCGTACCTCTTGGTGTTGGAGGTCTCGTAGACGAACTTATCAATGCCGCAACATCCGCCGAAAACCTGTGTCAAATGTTCAAAGGGTGGATGCCTTGGGTCTGACTGTATAGATGTAAGTGTTGTTCTATGTACATACGGGCAATGATAATAAACAATTTATTTCGTGCCCTTTTTTATAGATTTTGACGTAGACGAATCACCCATGATGTATTCGAGGACGTCATTCAAGTTACGTTCACCCAATCGCGGGACCGTTGATTTGCTCTTCTTCGACTTTCGGCTCTTCGACGCCTCACTAGCCGCACGTTGCTCCTGTTGCTGGCGTGAAACCTGAGCTGCAGCTGCCGATCGAGATTGAGCACTGTGAACAGTTAACTGGAGCAGCTGCTCAAGGTACTTCTTTGTCTCCTTGGTATTGTCGTCCTCAGGCCCAAGTGTTGACTTGAAAACGTTATGGGAAAGCTCCATGCTCCGAACAGCCCCCTTCAGATCCTGGTTCACAAGCTGGCTTTGCGCGTACTCAAACCAAAGTGTTCCCCTGACCCCCTTAGGCGTCATTTCCGCTGCCTTGATGGCTCGTTCGAACCACTGCAACGAGGCTTTCTGCAGTTTGGGTTTGCCGCTCTGCTGGAGCATGGTCGCTACACTGCTCAGAGTAGTATAGAGATTGGAATATCCAGGCCAGGACAGCTCATTGAGCAGGGCAAGCACGCGTTCCAAGAGCTGCAGAGATGTTGCCAAGTGTCCTGCAGCGCGTTCAAAGTAAGCCAGGTTTCCGTACATAACAAGCACCTCGTGGCTATCCAAGCCTTCAACCCGTTCGGCCACCGTAATAGCCCGTCGCCCGAATTCAACGGCCTTTGTAACATCAGAACCGTACTCAAAGAACATGAGCGCGATATGGTTAAGTACACGGGCGGTCTCAGAATGAGCTGCACCGTAGATCTGTGAGTAGATAGACGCTGCTTCATTAATCAAGGTGAATCCCTCTGAAAACGAATCATCAATTTCCTTAGCTGACAATGTACTCTCAGGGGTGGTTGACTTCTGTGGCGAGTCTTCCTCTTGATTCTTGATTTCGGCAGGGCGTTCCGGTTTCTCCTCACTCTCCTGCTTCGTCGATGCACCTTCGATATCAGCGGATTTGGCTTCTTCATCAGGAGATTCCGCCCGCAACTGAGCTTGCGCTGCCACTTCCAGTGACTGGCGGCCTGCCTCGAGGGCCTCGTCAGCTAGTAAGCTGCGAGGTGCAGCAAATCGAATCACCGGGTTGATAGCTGCTAAACTCCAGTCCCTGTTCCACTGCAGGCCCAATTTGAACGACACAAGGCGAAGCAAACTAAGTCGGGAGAAGTGAGTAGATGCCCAATCGTCCTTGAGATTAGTGAAACCGAAGTGAGATTCGAGTTGGCTCCGCACAGATGCCACTACGTCCGCATCTGCAGCTTGGAATTTACGAACAAAGTCCTCGATGGTACTCTTGGCATCTACGATAGGAATATCGTGGATCAGGACGTTAATCATATGCTTGAGAGAGCGAGCAATAGCTTCTTCCAGGGCGACCTCAGCCAAGCTTTGGAGTCCCACATCCACAGCGAGTCGGGAAACAAGTCCCAGAAGGCGCATGTTGATTCCGGAGCGGTGCATCAACGTAGTAAGATGCTGACCATCGACGGGATCGATACCAGTACCGTCGGCGATATTGTTGACGAGACTCGGAGCGATTTCCTCGCGCACAAAGCGAGCAACATCCTTGGCAGCAGCAACGTCGTTATCGAACTCGGCAGCATAAGATTCTGGAATATCTTGTTTAGACATCCAAACGTCCGGGTTGAGCGACACCTCAGGCTCGCCCTTTTCCCGCTTGGTGATGTAGTAGCGAGCCACTGCTTCAACACGCAGAAGGTTGAGACCCTCAGACGTGGTCAACAAATCAGGGACTTGTAGACGGGCGAGATCGATGGCATAAATACGACCATCAGTAGCGCGTGTGCCATGGACGTCTGCACTTGTCTGCAGCTCAATACCATCACGGTTAACGGGATGAGGTTTAAGGTGTAGACGCTCGGCAAGCCTTGCCATGAGACCATTGACTTTCTCATCATGATACACCTCTTCCTTGTTCTCGGAGCGGCCATACACAATCATAGGATCTTCAGTTTCACGGAAGATACCGGGAACAGGGGCTTGAGCGACCAAGCGACGGCCCATGTAGTCAATGACACTGGTAAGTACAGGGCAGAGATCCGGCTCGTCGAGTAGCATGAGCTGCTCGACACCACGCAAGTCCTTCTTGGCAGCCTGCCTGGCCGCCACATCACCTCCCAAATCGGCATATGCCTGAGCAAAGTCAGCGCCGTAGGTGAAGAAGATACCATCCGATAGGTATACGCGCGCACTCTCTGGCTCCTCATCTGGGTTCAGAGGTTTCACACCGCCCTCGACAATGCGAGTGCCAATCTCCATGGCAGCAGCAGCGAACTCCACAGCTATGTGATGAAGTCGACGGTCGCGCGCAATGCGATCGGTGATGGACTCGGCCTTCATCTCTCGAGCCGTCTGAAAATCTTCGTTGTGCTCAGGAGGGGTGTTGTTACTGGTCTGGGCAAGGGTTGTACCACAATAACCCGAACCCAGGGCAGGCACGCGGTCAACAAGCCACGGTGCGGTGCTCACCACTTGGGGTACAGCCACACAAGCAAGCGGGTCAGCCTTTGTGCGTTCAGCGATCTTTCGTGCGAGCGTGGCAGTTGCAGGGCTGGTCTGCTCAATGAGCTGGAAAAGGCTGGGCGCGTAACTGGCACCCTTTCCAGGCAGGGCGAAAACGTCATCCGTGAGCTGAGACACAGAAGTGAAACCCTTTGTGGTGGCGACAAAGTGCCAGATCTTGCCATCGTTGGACCTGAACTTGATGAAGGCTAGCACGCCCTGCATTCGGAGCCGCGGATCCTGGGCCACAGATTGCCATTTAGAGAGCTGCAGCTCGCGCGCGGCCGGCTTGGGCACGTCGTCATTCGGGTACGCGACCAGCACGTCCATGTCGTGGTCGGCGGCGGCTGCCTCGGCAATGCTCAGCAGATCGTCCTCGGCCATCTTTTTCGTCTTTTTGCTGCCCGGCCGGACGTCGGAGATGCGCTTGGGCCCCGCGTTGAGGTAGGTGGACTCCGGCGGGGTGAGAGCCAAGGCCTCGCGAACGTGCTCGAGCTGTAGTTCGACGTCCTTAAACGTATGGCTGGCCAGGACCATGTCGAGCTGGATCTCCTTGACCGATTCATCCACAACAGCGAAGATGGCTGTCTCGCCCGCAACGCAAGTCCCGTTGTGGGCAAGATCGAAGGCCGTGACGGGCTGGAGCAGAGGGCTCAGCGCCAGCAGATACTGCTTAATGCTCCCGAACACATCTTCTCTATCTATGGTCAGAGAGTACTCCGATGTCTTCAACGGCGACCTGACACGCACTGAGATGTCTGACATCGTGGTCCACTCTCTTCACACGTACACTCACGCTTGCTTGAATAGGTGAAGTTTTGTCAACGCCGGTGCGTGCCCCGTTCCCCGGAGAGTCGAGTCAGGTGAGTCATGCGGGCTGCAGGGTTAAGTGGAACCACGCAGCCTTTAGATGATGGTTTGCCAATAGCGTGAGCATAATAATATAGTACAGTGGTTCAGTGTAGATTAGGAATAATACAGCCTTGAGACAAGTACGTGTAGTGGGGTGAGTGTTGACCGGTTGGAGTGTGCCGGCTAGGGCAGACCGGTGAGAGCGGATCGGCTGGCGCAGAGTCTACTCGCTCTCCGTCGACTTCTTGCGCCGCTTCTTCTCGTCCTTCTTGCCCTCGGACTTGCGGTGCTTCTTCTTCGACGGCGTGGCCTGGGTCGCAGTCTCGCCCTCAGCCGAATCGTGGCTGGGCGGCTCCTGGCTGGCCGGCTCTTGACCCGCAGACTCTTGTGTCTGGCTCAGCGACTCGGCATTGGCGCCCGCAGCCGTATCCTTGTAGGCAGCGGTTTGCGCGTGCCACTTCTCCAGAGCCACCTGGTGCTCTTTCAACAGCTCGTCGCGGACCTTCGGATCAAGCTTCTCCCAGCGGGTCTTCACCTCGTCACGCAGCTCCGCACGACTCAGCTCGGGCAGGCTTTGAGCCTTCCGCTCCTCCTGGATCTTCTTCTGTTCGCTGTTGTGGAAGCGCAGCTGCACATTGAGCGGCCGCTTGGGCAGGTTCGGGTCCCGGGGCGCGCGCTTACGCTTCTTTACGCCCTGATCCTCCTCCTCATGCTCGATAGCGGCTGGGGTAGGCTCCGCAGTGCTCTGGGTGGTCGCGACCTGCTCCTCCGCGGGCGGTACCCCGGGTGATGCGACCTCGAGTTTTGTGCGGCGCTGCGGCGTGCCATCTAGAGCCGCGCGCAGGTCGTCGACGTCAAGGCCAAGGCCTTCGAGATAGTCAATGAGCTCGAGGGTAGCCGAGGACGCGTCGCCCGCGGCCTTCCAGAGCGAGAATAGTGCTGAGACAGCCTGTGAATGCTGGTTAGTATCTTGCGCACAGCAAAATAAAGGTGGGGTCTAATTTTGAGTACTTACTGCGTCCTTTTTCACCTTGAGCTCGGCGAAGTTGATACTCATGGTGAAGTCCTTCGAGGTTCCTAATGAAGACGCGCGTGTCGCGATAGGTAGGGTGATCTGGATGCAAGGAGCCCTGATGCTGATGCTGATGGTAGGCATCATCACTGATAGCTGTATTACATCATCCTGCTGAGCCCGCTTACCTCATGGTACCTGATAGTAGCGGCTGGTTTGCTGCGAACAGGGCGGTCACCGGGAGACTAGTTACAGCAGTGGGAGAAGGTAAGCCAGCTACCGCTGATTCGGCGGGTCCAGGAAATAGGGTACCTGTGTGCTGGTCGTGGGGTGCCGTGCAACATGCACATAGAAATTACGCTAAATAGGTAAATGTTCCGATTGTGAGGCACCAAGCTATTCTGCTGAGTGTAGCGCCGTGCCTTGTTCGCTGTCTCATGAATGAGAGCACTAGTAGCCAGAATAGTGTCAGCGGTATGAATACTGGTCACTGAGCGATACCCAAGGAGGCACAACGCAGGGAGTCACCACACAGGGAGCCACCGCGCAGGGAGCCACCACGCAGGGAGACACAATGCGCCGACATTTGAAAAAGCACACAATAGTTCTTTACCATTAAGTGAGCACGGGTATACCTCGGCCAAAGGTTGGCTTGTTTGAACTGCCCCAAAACGAGGCCAGGACTGCCAGTCAATTGCTGGGAGACCAACCTCGTACACTGCACGAAAAGAACAATTTTTTAGGGAAAAAAATGATTAAATAACTATGTTACGGTCCACTGATTTAGTGGCCCTGGCGCCTGAGCTCAGCAATGACCGTGTTCATGTTCTCGAACTTGCGCATGGCACGGCTGTGGGTGCCCAGCTTCTTCTTTGCCAGCTTCTTGGCGCGCTTCTCCTGCGAATTGCGGATCAGCTCAACAAGGCGGCGCTCGTAGGGAGCCATACCGGTGACCTCGTTGACGAGCGAACGCACGAACTTGGTGCGGTTCGACAGGGCGCCCTTGCGGTACGAGATCTTAGGCTTCACCTCCTTAGGAGTGACCTTGTGGCCCTTGTTCTGGCCAACAGCGATTCCGGACTTCGTAGCCATTGTTGTCTGCTTTGCAAGTGGAGGGTGGTTTGAAAGATAGCGAGATGCCCTTGAGACTGAAAAATTTTAGGGTGAGTGGGAGCGGTGTGCATCACGTGCACACAGTATTTCCAACCCTCGCTGAGTAACTCACAGCGCATCTGACGAGTCATCACTTCCTAGAGGTTGACTAGAGGTTGGCAACGAATGGCTGCGGCTGGAGCAGGCCTAGCTGGGTGTGTGGGTCTGAGACGGCGTGACAGCGGTAATATGTCAAAGTTACACACAACGCGTTAGGCATTTTGTAGCTCGGTGTAATTAGTATATTAGAACTGCTGGGCAATTGGGAACCTTTGCCCCCTCAATTGCAAGCCTCAGATTTTCGCATATAGTGTGTGAACACTATGTGAAGATGAGAGCAAGGTGTTGAGCGTATGGGTGGGCACACTTCAGGGCTGATCCAGTTATTTAGTGCCTACTCCCCGAATGAAATAGAAAACGCATTGGGGGACATGCCGATCATATCATTATTTACATCTATTTACAAGCGCTCACCAACTGCAAGCTTGTACACGTTCGTGTCTACTCCCTTCTGCTCGAGCAGGTGCAGGAGCTCGTCGCCACTCAGCCCGCGGTACTTCACGCGGTACTCCTTCAGCGTGCCCTCTGCACCAGTAGTCTTCGTGTAGAGGTCCTTGATGAGTCGCGCCTTACCGACAGTAAGGCCTTCAAGCGGCTTGGGACTCGTGCGCTCGTGCTCAGCCATGCGCTGCAGCACGTCATAGCGCAGGCGCCAGCCGAACGGACCGAGCTCCTTGATGCGAGCGCTGGAGTCCTTGGTCAAGTAGTTGTCGAGGCCACCCTCCTTCGTGATTGTGCGCAGTACCGAAGTGACAAGGCGGATCCGCAGCGACCGCTTCAGCGCCTCGCTCCACAGGCTCACGCGCTGCACGTTTGGGTGGAACACGCGCCCGCTCTTCTGCTTATACTCCTCGCTGATCTTGTTCCCGAACTGCGGAATCTTGCCGCCGTACAGCCCACGATTGCTCTGTTTGTACAGGTCAGACGGACCGTACGGGTACGGCGGGTACTCGGGCTGCCGCGAGGGCAGCAGTGTGTCCGGATCGCCGACAGCAAACTGCAGCGGCTGCTTCACGCGGCGGCGCACGACATGCGCCAGCTCGCGCTGGGCCGCGCCGGACGCTGAGAACATCCGAAGCCCCGTTGCCGGTGCCAGCGCAGCCGCGCACGACTTCTGAAGCCACCTCATGTGCGCCAAACTACGGAAACCCACTACGAAGACGCGCGACTAAGCAGCAGCGGTTTGAAAAATTACTGAGCCAGAAACTAGGTACACGATACGCCTATAACACCATCTCCGTCCCGCCAGTCTCTCCCGATCACCTCCACATCTGCCTCCGCTTCCGCCTTCATGTCTGGACCCCGTGACCACGGTTTTGCCCCTCTGTAACCACAGCTGTCAGTTGTCAGCGGGGATCACGGGGTGCCGAGATAGGTTCCTAATGAGCTGTCGGTGGTTAGGCCAACTCGAAGCAACCTGCGGTGTACCGCAAACCTTGCCCTTTGCTTGCGGGTAAGTATATATGCGGGTGGGGCGTGCTGTCAAAATGCGGTAGAAATAGTAAATCAGGCAAATCCGCAATGGGACAGTTGGTAGAGGGAGTTTGGCACAATGTGTGGTACGACACAAAGTCGACCGGTGGCCGGTTCAAGCGTACAACAACCGCATTCCGCAACCGTATCGCTCCGGGCACGCGTTTCGCGCCTGAGCGCAACCGGTACCACCTGTACGTCTCTCTGGCTTGCCCCTGGGCACACCGCACGCTTGTCGTTGGCAAGCTGAAGGGGCTGCTCGGCACTGAGAAGCTGAACAGCCTGACGCCGAGCAGCACCGGTGCCGACGCCATTATTCCCGTGCACGTTGTGCACCCGGTAATGCTGGAGAATGGATGGACGCTGGCCACCGACTTCCCTGGCTCCACGGGCGACCCGGTGAATCACAAGAGCTTCATGTACCAGGTTTACCTGGCGGCGGACCCCAAGTTCACGGGTCGTGTCACCGTCCCGGTGCTGTGGGACTCGAAGGAGAACACGATCGTGAACAACGAGTCGCAGGAGATTTGCGAGATCTTCAACCACGCGTTCGACGAGATTGAGGGCGTCACGAAGGTTGACGTGCTCCCGAAGCACGTTGTCGAGAACCCCGAATTGGGCCCGCTCGACGAGCGCATCTATAACACCGTGAACAACGGTGTGTACAAGTGCGGCTTTGCCACCTCGCAGGAGGCTTACGATGAGAACATTGGACCCCTGTTCGACTCGCTGGACTGGCTCGAGGAGCGCCTGTCCAAGAGCCGGTACCTGTGGGGCGATCACCTCACGCTCAGTGATGTGAAGCTGTGGACCACGCTTGTGCGTTTTGACCACGTCTACGCGACGCACTTCAAGACGGACCTCAAGCGGTTGTATTCGGACTACCCTGTGCTCAGCGCGTACCTGCGCGACATCTACCAGACCGGCGAGGTTGCCGAGACGGTGAGCCTGCCGCACATTCGCAACCACTACTTCCGCTCGCACCCGACAATCAACCCGTACGGCGTCATCTCGATCGGACCTAAGATCGACTGGGATGAGCCGCACCACCGCGAGAAGCTGGGCAAGCAGGTCATCGCTGAGAAGAAGTAAATATAGAGTATCCAGCAGTAGATTCTCGTAAAAGACCACATTCTCGTGATTTGAATACCGTACAAAGTTCTGTGTCGGTTTCCCTGTTACCAATATAAACTCCAAATCTGAGATCTATCTAACCTCTGATCTGAGATATATTGTCTACATGTGAACCGAACATGCGGTGCCTGCGGTGCAGCTCAAGATGTTGTATTATTTTCATTCTTCTAAGCATGTAGTTACAGACGTAGTACTTGGCCGATGGGCTGCTTCGCCGTCTTTGCGCGGTCGACTTGCGGCATGCACAACGTGCTCTGGGGCACCCGGTCAGCTGATGCTGCGGCGGCGGCCACATTGCATGAGACAGACGCAGCCCGCCGCCGCCACAGCGGGCGTATCGATCTGTAGCGGCCAGAGTAGATTCTTCCCCATATGGCGTAGTCGTCTGCTCTTGTAGCTCAGTTGGTTAGAGCATAGGTCTCATAATCCTAGTGTCGTGAGTTCGACTCTCACCAAGAGCACGGCTTATTTTTGTCGCCTAGTACTTTTTATAGCAGCACGGTGTCTTATTTATATTCTTTTTTTTTTTTTTAAAAAAAAAGGTTATTTTCTCTTAAAACTGGGCAGTTAGAAGGAGTTTGTTATAATTGTGTTCGTGTTGAACCACAGGGTCGCTTTCTGTCAGTGCATCATTCAGTGCATCATTCAGTGCACTATCAGTGACAACTCACACTAAGTGACATCAAGTAGCGTACAATGCTCGTCCTGTGGCGTTTGGTATAAATGCTAAGATGAGTACCTTATATTGTGTGCCTTGTAGTGGTATGCGTAGTTATTGGGATCCTTCCAGAGCACTGGCCAACGACTCCTGTAAGCTGCCCATCTGCTCCTCGTACCTTTTGTTTGTTTCTTCAAGCTCCCTGTTGCGCTTCAGCAGGCCAGCCGTGGACACGAGATCTTGGCTTCCGCGCAGAAGTGCCAGCTCCTGCTCCATTTCGCTAGATTCGTGCTTCACGTGGGCGAGCTCGCGCGTCAGGGCGTCAAGCTTTGCCGCCAGCTCATCGTATGTTTGCTTTTCCTCGTTACGCGCAGAGAGTTTCGCTTGCAGCTCCTCGTTCTCATGTCTCAGATGGGCAAGCGTGAGGCCAGACTCGACCATCTTATTTGCGATCTGGACGTGCTCCAGGTTCAGGGCCTCGAGAGACGACTCGAGCTGCCGGTTCTGCAGCGAGAGCCGAGCGTTCGACGCGCGCAGCGTCTCCATCTGCTCCATGCGCTCCTTCTCCAGTCGGTTCAGCTCCTGGTGCTCGATCTCGTATTTGGAGAGCAGCTGTGGTGAGAGGTCGACCTCGCTCGTGAGCCGGACCAGTTCGTTTTCGTTGCCTGCGAACGGGTCGAAGATCTGCTCTTTTAAAAACGGCAGCAGCTCGTCGATTCCGGAGCGGGCGAGGATGTCGTCAGCCGCAGCGCCCATCAGCGCCAAAGAAAACCGCAACAGGGCCTCGAGGCCCTCGGCAATGACGATGTCGAAGATGCGTAGCACGAGGTGGAGCGGGAACCGGTACGCGAACATGGTGAGGAACCACTGTGACGCGTACATGCTGGACAGGACGCCCTGGCGGCGCAGGTGGGTGTGCACGGACTCGAGGGTATCCTCGACCAAGCGGTCGAATTGGTAAAGCTTGATGTGGAGGCCCGGCATGTCGGCCATGAACATGGACCGGAAGTCGTAGGTCTTCATGAGCTGCACGAACACGCAGAAGGCCTCGACCTCGCTCAGATTCACGAGGAGCGGCACGGCGATGAACGCCATGCCCTGGGTGTAGCCGACGTCGGGGTCGAACAGCGAGTATGCGCGCAGCACGCGGCCGAGGGCGTCGCGGTCCACCTGGCGGGCCATAGACGTTCGGTCGACGTCCTTGGAGATAGCCGTGAGGCACGGGGCGTCGTCGACAGCGACAAGCGACGCGTAGAGCTGCTCCATGGCCGGCGACTTCGACGCGGAGATGACCTGCCACAGCAGGCCGCGCAGCTCGTTCGGGAAGCCGCCCTGGATGGCCTGGCGGAGCCGGTCCGGCTGGGTGCGGGCGACGGCGTCGTAGTCGCCGACGACGCCGGCCCAGAACTCCCAGTTTGTGGCGTCGAGCGTGGGCTGGCGTGCCACGAACGTCTGCTGCAGCTCGAGCAGGCCGGCCTGCGACTCTGCCTGCGCCTGCGCAGACCGCTTTTCTTTATTTTTCTGCAGCCGCCGCAGCAGCAGGTTTGTGCCGCCCGGGTCGAGCTGGCTCAGCGGCGGGAACCACGCGCGGCGCCCGGCGCCCTTCAGGTCCACAAGCCGCGGCGACGGCGTGCTCGTGGCGCTGCTCGCGCCGCTGGTCACCGTCACGGCCTGCGGCGCGGGCTGCGGCGCGGCAGGCCCGGCGCCGCTGCCGGTGCTTGGGCCGGTGCTCGGGCCTGCGCTCGAGACTGCGCTCGGGCCGGCGCCTTCGCCCGGCGCCGCGCGGTCGTCGGACGCGCTGCTGCTCACGCTGCCGCCGCGCCGCGGGCTGGAGGGGGCGCCGGGCCCGTCGTGGGCGGGTGCCACGCTGAGGGGCACCACGCGCGAGTACCGCTTCGACGCCTGCCGTCGCACGGAGCGCCGCTCGTCTGTGCTAGGATCCGCCATGTCGCGCGCGCAGCCAGGCCAGAAAAGTCGGGTGGGCCCGGTTATGTAACCGCGCTGCATGGCCATTACGATAACGGGCCGCCCGTGCAGGTACGCGAGGCCGGCGCCTGCAGTGCCTGCAGATCGACCCTCCAGGACCCGTGCGGCCGCGTAACAGCACCGGTTTCGGGGGCAGCCCGCTAAGCCTCGCGGATCCGATGTCCTCCTGGTCGGGCACGCTGCGTTGCTGCGGATGGTCAGCCCTTGCTTATAATAACTGCAATCCCTCTCCCCTTCCCTTCCCTCTCCATTCCTCTCCCCCGTCCAACCGCACCCTCTCGCCCGGGTGCTCATCACAACTGGCCGGCAACTATGACAGTGGACGGCACGGGCCTTGCGCTGCGGCAGCAGATCGCGCAGATGTTCTGGCCGCGGCTGACGCTGCAATTGACGCTGGACAAGATCGGCGACGCGCTGCCCGACTCGAAGTTCGGCACCGGCGCCGCGCCGCGCCTGTTCTTGCCGCACGACGACGCGCAGAACCAGACGCTGAACTACTACGCGCAGGACGGCGGGCTGCCGGTCGAGCGGCTGCGCGCGCCGGGCCAGTTCGACGACGACTACCTGTACGCCGTGGCGCGCGAGCCGGGGCTGCTGGCCATGGCGTTTGAGGACGGCGCGCCGCTGGCGTACATCGTGCCGGGCGGCCGCTTCCGCGAGTTCTACGGGTGGGACTCGTACTTCATTGCGCGCGGGCTGATTGAGGACGGCGAGTGGGACAGGGCGGCGGATGTGGCCACCCAGTTTGCCCACGAGATCACGAAGTACGGCCGCATCCTCAACGCAAACCGCCCGTACTACCTCGGCCGCTCGCAGCCCCCGTTCCTCACCGACCTCGCGTGGCGCCTCCAGCCGCGGTTTCCGGCCCGGTTCGCCGGCTGGATGCACGCAGCCATCCGCGAGTACCACAGCGTGTGGACGGCGGCGCCGCGCTTCGACCCGGCCACGGGCCTGTCGCGCTACACGGCGGCCGGCCGCGGCATTCCTCCCGAGGTCGAGCCGGGCCACTTCGACAGCGTGCTCAGGCCGATTGCCGCCCGGCACAACATGTCGCTCAGCGACTTTGTCGACGGCTACAACAACAAGAGCGTGCGCGACGCCGAGCTCGACGACTTCCTGCGCCACGACCGCGCCGTGCGCGAGTCCGGCCACGACGTCACGTCCCGCTTCTACAACGTCTGCGCCGACCTTGCCACCGTCGACCTCACAAGCCTGCTCTACAAGTACGAGACGGACATTGCACGCGCCGTCGAGCAATTCCCCAGCGAGTTCCCCGACGAGAGCGCCGCTACCTGGCGCGCTCGCGCCGAGCAGCGCCGTAAGGCCCTCACTACCTTTCACTGGGATGCCGAGAATGGCCGGTTTGTTGACTACAACCTTGTGCTCCGCCAGCAGCATGCGCCCTGCACGAGCGCCACAACGCTGTGGCCGCTGTGGAGTGGGTGCGCGTCGGCTGAGCAGGCCCGCGCCGTCGTGAATGGGGGGCTGCGTTCCGTCGAGTTCGACGGCGGGGTCGCGTCGACGTCGAAACTCCCGGCCGGCGAGTGGCAGTGGGACTACCCTGCAGGCTGGGCGCCCCACCAGCTTCTGGCGTGGGAGGGGCTCGAGAACTACGGGTACGGCAGCGATGCGCAGCGGCTGGCTCGCAATTGGCTCGGAACCGTGAGCCGCGCCTACAACCAGACTGACGGCGCGGTGTTCGAGAAGTACGACGTGACGGGTGTTGACGCGCCTCAGAACGTGCGCGCGGAGTACGGCAACCAGGGCAACAACGAGACCGGCTTTGGCTGGACAAACGCGGCATTCGCCATAGGCTGGGACCGCTACGCTCTACTGTAGTCGGCGCCTGTAAGACGAGTATTTCTCATGCGTCCTCTCGGGTCGATCACAAGCGGGTCTACTACTGCAAAGTCTTGTGTTCGTGGGGATCTGCTCTTCATCGGATGCCTCAGGTCGGCCTTGCAGGTCCGCCGGTTTGGATGGTAGGGCATTGATGAAGGCACTGGCTTGGCCTTTAAATTGCCGTCGCAAACGAAAAAAATTCACAGAGAAGCTCAAACTGGACCCTGAAATGCCTCTACGCATTCCCGTGCGTGCATATGTGAGAATAGCTTCGAGCGCCCGCAATGGCCTGCGAGTACTCTCTCTTAGAAGAATCCACTTATTATGTTGCTCTTTACCGTTTTATTGTTTTTACTCTTCATGTCTAAATATTTAGTCTTATTTAGTTCCATGGATCAAGTCGCCCGGTCGCGAACTGCCGGCTTACATCAGGGCGGGCTAAAGTAAACAGTAAGCACCACTCGGGGCCAACACTTCGCGGTTTGGAGCTGTAACATGTTCGGCGCACAGGCAGGCGGAGGCGGTCTGTTTGGCCAGAAGCCAGCAACGGGTGGCGGGCTGTTCGGGTCCCAGACGCAGCCCCAGCAGACGCAGCAGCCGCAGGGCGGCAGTCTGTTTGGCGGCGCGCAGCAGAACCTGAGCCAGGGCCAGCAGAACCAACAGCAGCCCACGACGTTTGGTGGCGGCCTATTTGGCAAGCCACCACCGCAGCAGCAGCAACAGCAGCAGCAGCAGCCGTCCACGACATTAGGCGGCGGCCTGTTTGCACCGAAGCCGCAACAGCCGCAGCAGCAGCCGTTTGGAATAGGCGCGCAGCCGCCAGCAGCGCAGCAGCCGCAGCAGCAGCAGCAGGTGCCCGTGATCACGCCGTTCACACGCCCCACAGACCTCCCCGAGAGCTTCCAGAAGGAGCTGGAGAACATGGACTCATACATCCGCCAGCAGGTGCAGCTGGGCGAGGACCTGAGCCACTCCGTGGCCGAGCACCGGCGGCTTGTGGTCAGCGTGCCGCGCGACGTGCAGCTGCTCAACTTCAAGCTGACGGCGGCCCGGGAGACACTGCGATTCGACGACGCGCAGCTGGCGAAGCTGCGGCAGCTCGTCGAGGCCGATGCGAGCGACGCCGAGCTACTGGTCGAAATCACGAGCCAGCCGCGGCGGTATGACCGCTTGCTGCCGTACTTCCAGCGCATTGTTGCCTGCGACGAACGGCTGCAGCAGCTGGCCGTGGCCGTGCGCGACGTGCAGCAGGTCGTCACCGCCGAGGAGTTCGGCAAGCGCGTCACCTACGACAACCAGGGCGTACGGGCACTGCCTCAGGCAATGCGCGAGGAGTATATGTACTTCATGAGTCTGGCAGACCGGGTTGCCGAGCTGCACCGTCACATCGAGGACCGCGGCGAGGGCGACGGCAGCGAGGAGCTAGCCGTCGAGTAATTATGCTGCGCTTTGGTGACCGACCGTCTTAAAGTATTCGGGCTCAATGCCCTTTAATTTATGTATCTGTATATGAACTGGGTTGTATTCTACCTAAGTGCTGCATCCGTACCGAGAGGCCCGAGAGGCCCAATCGAGAGGCCAGTGTGTTTTGACAGCCCGTACGTGTACTGCAAGCTCTGCAAGCTCTGCACATCTTGCGGCATCCAGGTGAGCGGAGATGATATGTAGCACTGCATGCATATCGCGCTCCTCTTTCTGGTAGAAAAAAAGAAATAGAAGGTAAACACGGTGATATATACATATATTACGTGCAAACCACGAGTATGCTCCGGCCAGGTTCGCTGCGCTGCTCGCTGCGCTGCCCCTACGGTAGCTCAGCGCGCGAGCTGCACGCTGCCGGCCCACATGAGACCTCGCCTCCAACCCTCAGCCCCGTTCTGCCGGGCCTGCGGGTCCCGCTGCTCGATTCAGCGGTGTGCCTGTTGGTCGTAACGTGACCGTCATGGAAAGGACACAGGAACAAACTGCCATAACCGCATTTACCGTCGCTAACCAAAGTGGTCCTGTACTAAGAGCCTAGGACCCACAGCTTACAGTATGGGAATTCCCAAGTTCTTCCGGTACATCGCGCAGCGATGGCCGCTCACGTCCCAGCAGGTGAACGACAATGTGATTCCCGAGTTCGACAACCTGTATCTGGACATGAACAGCATTCTCCACACTGCCACCCACAACAATGCCGAGAACATTGGCCACCTCACCGAGGACCAGATGTACCTGCAGATCTGCAACTACATCGAGCATCTGTTCGCGGTAATAGCGCCACGCCGCGTGTTTTTCATGGCCATCGACGGCGTCGCGCCGCGGGCCAAGATGAACCAGCAGCGTGCGCGGCGGTTCCGCTCAGCCATGGACGCCGAGACCTCGCGCCGCAAGGCGGCCGAGCGCGGCGATGTCCTCGACGACGACCCGTTCGACTCGAACTGCATCACGCCAGGAACCGAGTTCATGGCTAAGCTCACGCAGCGCCTCCGCTACTTCATTGCCCGCAAAATCACCGAGGACTCGCGCTGGCAGGGCTGCTCGGTCATCCTGAGTGGCCACGAGGTTCCCGGCGAGGGAGAGCACAAGATCATGCGCTTCATCCGCAACATCCGCTCCCAGCCGGACTACGACCCGAACACGAGGCACTGCTTGTACGGTTTGGACGCCGACCTCATCATGCTGGGCCTCAGCACGCACGAGCCCCATTTCGCGCTGCTGCGAGAGGAGGTCACTTTCGGCCGCCAGGTCAGGTTCCAGAGCGCCGAGCTCAGCGAGAAGCGGTTTATCTTGTTGCATCTTTCACTGGTGCGCGAGTACATCCAAATAGAGCTCAAGGATTCCAAGAACTCCGTGGAGCCTGACTTCGAGCGCGAACTCGACGACTTCGTGCTCATCAACTTCTTCATCGGCAACGATTTCCTGCCGGAGCTCCCCATGCTCATGGTCAACGAGGGCGCCATCCCGGTCATCCTGGACACTTACAAGGCTTATTTGCGCAACTCCGGCAACAAATACCTTAGCCACAACGGAGTCATCGACTTCATGGCCCTAAAGCAGTGGATGGACTTTCTGAAGGTGTATCAGGTGAGGAAGTTCGAAGAGAGCAGTCAGGACCTTGTCTGGTTCAACACCCAACTCGAGAACCTCGCCTCTGAGGCAGCCGACGTGCTTGTACTGACGCAGCCGCAGCGCGAAGTGTTTGATACAATTGCCCCGCAAATGCTGAAGGCCATCAGGCATGACGACTCGGAGTTTGAGATCGAGTTCGACGGCGCGGAACGCAAGTTTGTGGAATTACTGGCCGAGCAGACTGGGTTTGAAATTAGCAATGATAAGTTGCGTTACGTGAGTGGCAAGGTCGACTCGAAAATGAGCCGCAAGGTGATCCGCTTGTATGACCACGCGCACGTTAAGGACCCAAGCAAAACCATCGACTACGACTCCAAATTCACAGAGTGGAAAAACCGCTACTATTTTCGCAAGTTCGGCGATACATACGACTCTGAGATCGTCCAGAAAACTGCCGAAAAGTATCTTGAGGGTCTCCAGTGGGTGCTGTTCTACTATTACCAGGGTTGCCCGTCCTGGTCCTGGTTCTTCGATAACCACTATGCTCCTATGACGACGGAGATAATCACCGCTATTGGAGACGGCTTTGCTCCCAAATTCAATGAGGGCACTCCGTTTTTGCCGTTCGAGCAGCTTATGTCCGTGCTTCCCGATCGCAGCGTGAAGCTTTTGCCGCCGGCGCTGCGCCCGCTAGTCCTGGAGCCAACATCACCCATCATCGACTTTTACCCCCACGAGTTCGCTGTGGACAAAAACGGCAAGCGCGCCGATTGGGAGGCTGTTGTACTCATCCCCTTCATCGACCAGGACCGGCTACTCAAGTATGTTAAGCCCATTGAGGAGCAGGGCCTCACCCCCGCCGAGAAACAGCGAAACTCTCAGGGTGTCGAGTACGAATTCTCGTTCGATCCGAATGCAGCGACACTCTACCGCGCCCCCTCACCAACCCTGGCCGATATCCCAGCCTGCACCTGTGTCGTGAAGCAACTTACGTTCTCACACCGTGATGTCCGCTACGGTCTGCTGGACGGCGCTCTGATGGGTATTACGTTGCGCGCGGGCTTTCCGTCGCTCTACACGTTGCCGTTTAATTGGTCAATTGCCAGAAACGAGGGTGTCAAGGTCTTCGAGATGCCGAGCCGTGACGATTCGGTCATCCTGAGCATTGGCCGTGCAGAGCATGCGGTGAGCGTCGGCGATCGCATCTTCGTTAACTGGCCTTTCTTGACCGAAGCAGAGGTTGTAGAGGTACTATCGCAGAACGGCACTCCCCCTTGGACACGCGTCCTTCCCCGCTTGGCTGAAGACTACACTCGCCATGGCGTCAAAATCGGCGACACTGAGGCACTGATCCGTGTGCGGGAGTTGCAGGGTCTCATGCGCCATGCTGATGGTGCATATACGAAGGAGTTTGGCGGCCAAGACACGATTGTCCCCGTGCAGTTGGTCGTGCCACGCGTAGCTCACCAAGACCCTCGGTTCGTAGAGCGCGCGGCATTGCCTTTGAGTGAGGAGTTCCCTCTCGATTCGACTGTGCTACTGCTACTGGCAAAGTATTACGGCTTCCCTGCTAAGATTCTGAAGCACGGTTCAAACAATGTCGATGTCGAGGTTCTTGTGCCAAGATACCGCGACCCACTTTTTGGGCTCGCCCGTGGTATTGCTGATAACGAGAGGGCACGTATCCGGTGGTCGTCCACCGATCAGGTGGCTCGTTCGCTTGGCGTTTCGGTCAAGTTTTTGCTGCAATTGACGTCACGACTGATGATCGAGGCTAACGGAGAGAACGTCAACATTAGTTTGCCGCTAAGAAAGCATGGAATGGGTCTCATGGCCGAAGGATATTCTCGGCTGGGTTATCGTGGCATGTGGGAATTCAGTGATCGTGGCGTAGCGCTGCTCCTCGCCTACTTAAAGAAGTTCAGAGATGCCTTCACCAAGCTTCGGAGCAACACTTCTCTCGATGTCACCGTCGCTAAAAGCATGCGCGACTGGGTTAAGGCGAACACTGAGCAGATCGCGTTCCTGCCCACATCTACAAATCATTTGACCCATCATAGTGTGGCTCTGATTGAGGAAAAGATCCTACAAATGCCGGCCACGCGCTTAGAAAAAGTAGTGGTCAAGGGCATCGATCGGGGGGCACTACTCTCTTCAGATAAGGCGCACCATCAGCTGCGTAACCAGAACTTCAAGCTTGGTGACCGTGTTGTCTCTGCGCTGAGTTTTGGAAAGGTTCCTATTTATATGCGAGGCGTTGTTGTAGGTGTGAACGGCGGTAGTCCGACATCGACAACGCTCGATATAGTGTGGGACCACGAGTTTGCAGCTGGATCCACCCTTGATGGACGCAGTAAATCAAGCAGAGGACTTACGGTCAACGCCGATTCCGTCCTGAACCTCTCGTTTCCTCAACTTACTTACCACCAGAACAGCCATAGAACGCAGAACTTCATTGGCGCTCGTGCCAATATGCGCTCTACACCAGCAACAAACAATAGGGCAAAGGCTCCTCAAGATCAGTCGAAGAGGTTCGTTCCTGCGGAAGTCCACAATGATTGGGTGGCGGCTAAGCAATCCCAACCGAATCGTTCGGCGCAAGTGAAGACCAATGCATCTGGTCAAGAGCTACTGAATGCCCTCCGGGGAGCTGCAGGTGCTTCCACCCAAGGAAGCGCTCCACAGTCGCGCGCTGCGGAAACTGGGGTGCCGCCTTTTTCCGCTGGTGAGGCTTCTGCCGCTGGTGAGGCTTCTCAAGCATCGTTTGCTACAGAAGCTCAAGCTCCGGTTGTGGGTCCGCAGATTCCAGTTGCTGTTCCCACTACTGCTGCTCCAGCTCAGGCCGCGGTTCAAAATAAGGCTTCAGCTGAGGCTCATAGCAGCGCACAAGGTCCAGCATCGAGCGAAACAAGTCAGCAGCGCTCGGGAACGGATGGGGTTGGCAGAACCTCGAAGCGTTCACCTAGAAACCAGTCAGGAAAGCCTTCTAAGGCCGACAAAGGCGGTGATTCAAAGTCTACACAGCCAAGACAATCTAGTGGGCCTGCTGCAAAGACTTCCTCTGGTAGTGTGAAGTCTTTCCAGAAGAAACCCCAACAGAAGAGGGCTGACGGCCAGAAGAAACATAACGGTTCTAACCTCGAAGAGAAGAAGAAGACTGGGAACATTGAAAAGGATCCTGCTCAAAAAACCGATCAGCAGGAGTCTAGTGAGAAACCAGCCGATTCCTTTAATCGTAAGGTAGAGCAGGTGCAACCCGAGCCGCAATCAAATGCTTCATTTGTGCTTCCCGAGGTGAAAGGCACCAAGCCACGTAGTGCTGAGTCCGCCAGAACTCTGCTTGACACCTTAATGCTCAAAAACTAAGTAGGCGCAAATCGTTAAGCGCTTGAATCTTATTATTGTTATTGTTATTGTTATTGTTATTGTGAACATTGGTAATGAGTATCACTCGTAATTAAAATCGAGAATTGCGAGAAAGAAGCTAATCGCGTGCTGGGGAGGACGTCGACGAAAACGCCCGAGTCACTCGAGCCGCGTGATAATGCCAGTATGGATCTTCATATTTCGTGCAAATCGTACGAATCAAAGTGTCAACTGTCAACCACATGCGCGGAATCCGAGGCCATATCCACCGTACGTGGGCCAATACATATACTTCCTTTCCAGAGTTATACTATCAGCCTGCTTCAGTGTCAGATGTCCAAGATATTTGCAAAGCTGCAACGGATCGGCATGTGAATGTGAATGTAACGGGGGCACGACATTCACCGTCTACATTGACGATGACTGCTGGATGGCTTGTGAATCTGGATAAGATGAATCGAATCCTGGATTCCAAGGAGGGCAAAGGCTATACCGATGTACAGGTGGAGGCTGGAATCAGGTTGCAGGATCTGAACACAATACTGGCACAGCGCGGGCTGGCGCTGCAGAACCTGGGCTCGATTAGCGAGCAAAGTGTGGCGGGTGTCATTTCGACTGGAACTCATGGGTCTTCGCATTGTCATGGCCTTATCTCCGAGCAGATCGTAAGTCTCGATATGGTTACGGCCACCGGTGAGGTCGTCACGGCATCTGAGACCGAGAACAAGGACTTGTTCGCTGCTCTCTTGTTGGGACTTGGCGCATTTGGTATAATTGTGCGAGCTACCGTGCGTTGTGTACCGGCATTCAACCTTCACTCGCGGTCCTACGTGCTCGATTTTGATCAGCTATTGTCGGACAAAGTCTGGAACAGAGTGTTCCTGGAGTCGGAGTTTCACCGCATTTGGTGGTATCCCTATACGAACAAGTGCTATGTCTGGCAAGCCGATCGTACCACTAAGCCTGTTCGGAAGCAGCCGTACTCGTTCTACGGAACATGGCTTGGCCGTTTGAGCTATGAATTTCTATTGTGGTTGACGGTTAGTTTGTGGCCGCGCTTAACACCGTATGTGGAGAAATGGCTATTTAAGCATCAGTTCAGCGAGCAGGAGACTGTGGAGCATGTTGGCAGGAGCGATATGCAGCTCAACATGGATTGCCTATTCAAGCAATTTGTAAACGAGTGGTCGCTACCCCTCACAGAAGGTCCAGAAACGCTTCGCGAGCTTCGTGAGAAGATTCGGGAAGAGAAATGGTATGTTCATGCACCGGTTGAGATCAGGGCGTCTAACACGACGCTGCCAGTGAGCATGAGCAGCAACTCTGAAGTGGTGAGCCAATCCTATCACCCTGGGCCTATCTACGGCAACATTACGAGGCCCCTGCTGGATCCCTCTCCGGAGCTCCCGTATGCTCCTCCGGGAAAGATCACCAACAAGCAACTTACGTTGAACTTGAATGCTACTATGTATCGGCCATTTATGTTCGATCCACCTATTGCCGAGTGGTATGGTGAATTCGAGAAAATATGTGACAATCACGATGGTAAGCCTCATTGGGCTAAGATATTCCTGCGAAACCCATGGACGAAGCCCAGGAATAAGCCGCATGTTGACAAGTGGATTGGTGAGCGCAAGCGCTGGGACCCGCAGCAGGTGTTTGGCAGTATTGAGTGGCTTCACGAAAAGAAGCTCGATTTCTGAGCTTCGGCTACTAAAAATTGGAAG
The DNA here is from genome assembly GCA_030563545.1 of Entelexis stigmatis. NCBI lineage: Eukaryota > Fungi > Ascomycota > Dipodascomycetes > Dipodascales > Trichomonascaceae > Entelexis > Entelexis stigmatis. The sequence goes on from JAJMJC010000003.1 coordinate 412,046, forward strand.
CGAACTTGACATTAATATATGTGATGATGTTTAATTGAGTATATATGCGTATGATGATTTTATCTGATCCCTGATACCCTAGGCATCGACGATGGGTCGAAATATAGGGATGGCGTGGAAGGGTATATAAATATGAATGGTACACGTATGATCACAAAAATTCTACATTGCTTGCGAGTGGCCATTCTCGAAGGGAGCTGGTGTTGAGGTTGATCCATTGCTGTCAGTCTGCGCCGCATAGATTATCACATCCATGTCGTCGCTACCACTTACCAATAAAGCTGTTTTGTCGTTGATGTGGAGGTCGACGCTATTTACGCAAGCTTTGTGATCCTGAAAGCGAGCAACCGTTTCTCCGGTAAAACGGTTAAAGACCCACGTCTCCGGCGAACTCTTTTCCTCGCTGCCGCTCAATATGAATTTGTCCAAGGGTCCGGCAAACACTGGGCGAATGATTGATTCGTTCTGCAGAGGTCCCCTCAGAGCAACCGGCTCTCGTTTGCCCAATACATCCAAAAGAAGCACGGCTCTGTTTGGCCCCATCAGCAACAGGGTTCGCGGATCCCACCTCGAGCTTTGCAGGGATGTGAACTCTCCATCTACGAATGGCAGGTCATAGTAGTCAACCGCAGCGGGAGCGTCGTAGTTATCCAGAATCAGGATGCGCTGTGGAGTCTCGTCGGTTTTGCCTGTGAGGACCGCAAGCTGGTGATTCACGGTCGGAGCTACCGACTGAAGGGGCTCGTTCAGGGTATGGCCCCATTTGACAATGTCGGTGTCGGCATGTCGCAGAGATATTGTACAGTCGCGCTCCACGCGGAAAAAGAGGTCTTCGTCAGTAGGGTGCCATGCGACATCACCATTTCCTGTTGCTGGCACGCCCTCCGCGGCGTCGCGAGTCTCCATGGTGATTTCCAGCCCTCTATCGACATCCCACAGCAGACACCAGCCGAAGATGTCCTCAGCAAGAAGCTTATTGGTGCTGGGATGCCAAGCAAGGCGATGGATGCCTGCAGTGAGGCGCTGTGTACGGTCTCGGACAATGCTGAACGGGCTGTGTTCAACGCGATACAGGATTAACGTTGCATCAGCGCATCCTACGGCCAGCATTGAGCCGTCGTGGTTGAAGGCGACGACCCACGCCTCGCTACCCGGCCTCAAGCGCCGCACGATTTGGGTGGGAAACTGTGCTGGCTGGTCTGCGATAGGCATGAACAACGACTGCTGTGGCACGCGCAAAGTATACCGGTGTAGCGCTGCCTCAACCACCTGCCCGAGTTGTAGCACAGAATCGACCACCGGTAGATCAGGCGTACGGTGCTGTGCGTAGCGCTCCAGATAGTTGTATTTGCTGCGTTTCTGCCGCTGAGTTGACTTACCCGAAGCGAACAGCTCACCAAAGATGTGTCCGATGAGGTCCTCGCGTGACGAGTCACGCTGGCGCATGATGGCGATTGCCTCGGTGCAGTTTTGCGCCAGAGCCTGGCGCACGACAGTGCGCACAAGGTCGTCAACAGCTTCACTGCCGAACGTGTTTATGTTGCTGGAAATTCCGCACAGCGCTTGCAGATCCACAAGCGGGTTGGCGTGCGATTCCAGTAGAAGCGAAACAACCGCCTCAACGACGTACGCCTTCACGGCCATGTCCTTTGATGCCACGTCCTTACCGAGCAGGTCTTTCGGAACCACAGTCGTTGCAACTGCATCATTCGCGGCCTCATCTTTCACAGTGCCATCTCTCACGGCCCCGTCTCTCATGATCTCGTGTCTCACGGCCTCGTCTTTCACGACCTCGTCTTTCACAGCCACGTCTCTCACGACAGGCTCACCACGTACTTTCTTTTGCTCAATTGACATAGACACGGCCGCCACACCGCCATTCTCCTCGAGTTGCCGAAATTTTAGGGCCGAGTACAGCAGCGCAGACAGACGGCCAGTAGGAACGGTGTGTTCGGGCCCCAGCATGTGGCGTAGGCGGTTGCAGAGCTGTTCGCGCAAGCCCTCGGTCTGCTGGGGCGGGTTGAACAAAATAAGTCCGAGCTGCGCAGCGTGCTCGGGCCGCGCGCTGTGCTTGATGACCTGCATGGCCGCAGCACCGCCCTGGGTGACCAGCGTCTCGACGACATGGCAAGACTCGATTTCAAGAACAGCAGCATCAACCAAGTGGCTGGCAATGACGCTGGCTGCGCGGGTGGCTGCAAACTGCCAGTCGCCGCGCTGCACGGCGCCGAGCAGTCGGGCCGCCGCGGGCGAGTCGACGAAAAAGTGGGTTGCGTTCTCAATTGCCAGGGCCTGAGCGGGCTCGTTGAATTCGAACCGCAGAGTGCTGGCAATCAGCTGCACCTGCTCCTTGTTCATGCCCACCCCGCCTGTCACTAGTCCTCCTCCCTTCGCGGCCCGTACTCACCAGAAGGAGACCCGATGCCGGACCCTTACCTGCAACGTATAACCACCGCCCACGCACGGACGGTCAGACGTTTGTAACCAACCGAGCCTTTGTCAGAGCACTGTGCTGGAGGGGGCTTGCGCAGGTGCGATTGCAATGGATGGGAACAAGGGTCCGATTGGCCCGGGGCGCTAAATATTATCCGGTTCGATTCTGAAGCATTTTGTTGTAGACGATCCCGACTGGAAGCGCTGGTTAAAGTACTATTTATCTATATCTTAGCAATTGAGGACGCGGCCAGTATTGATTGTGTCGCATTTAGAATGACATCGTTGATCAATTAGCCGCAGTTGCAAGCTAATTTATGTGTCGCTGTAATGATATGCAAATCGGCCCGATCATAGGACAAAGCGCAAATGATAGACGGCCGTGAGCGAGACGCAAGACGTGTGTGTGCGGATCCTTGGTTGGGTGTGCTTGTTTCATGGCCCTAATTAACTGGCTCTGCTACCTGATTAACTGTATATATGTTCAAATGGTGGTGTCGGCATCTCCAGCTTGGACAGACAACAGGGGGATTGCAGTCTAGACATTCGAGCACCCTTTTCATTTTCTCTTTGTTCGGAAAGACAGAATAGTAAAAATTCAAAATAAATAAAGGCAAAAAATTAATTCGACAGTGGCAGGATTCGAACCTGCGCGCCCAAAGGGCAACGCCTTAGCAGGGCGTCGGTTTAAAACCACTCACCCACACTGCCTAATCGTTGTAATAATTCCCAATTCTCAATATATACGGGTATGACGTAGTAACCTCGTTGAGCATTTATGTGGGAGTGCAGGTCTAACATGAAGACTGGAATCGCCTAGATTTTGATCAGCAATGTTATTATTCAATTGAACTGTTCAGTTATTAATGTTTTTTTTTACTTGCTTGGGCACGATTGGACATTTCATAGCGCGGCCTGCACACTGCGTCAGGCAATTAGTACGCACACATCAACACACCACGACATACCTCACGCAAACACGCGAACAAGCAAACACGCAGACAAGCAAACAGCCATTGTTCCTCCACCTTCGGCAAGTTCCACTAAAACAGCAGCACCTGCATGCCGGCGCGATGCCCCCGCGCATTGAACCAGCATTCTGCCTGACACGCGCTGCCGCACCCTAACCGCAGGACGGCGGCGGCCCACCCGCGCGTTCAGCGAGTTGTAACGGTGGCAGTTCCCCGTGGCAGCAAGAATGGACAGGAAGGCGCGTCACGAGCAGTTTGTGACCGGACTGCTTGGCGGCACCGTGCTTGATGTGTACGCGGTCTCTGGTATCTGCGCGCTTGGTGTAATCGTGTACCATTTCGTGGCCCGCGCCGTGAGCCACGACCGCACAGCGCAGCGGTTTGCCGACTACATACTGACCTGGGGCACAATGCTGATGGCCACAACGCTCTACGCGAACCGGCTGATGCTGCTCGCTGCCGCACTGGCTGCGGCCGGCTTTGCAGCGCTTCTCGTCGCCAACCAGCCAGGCGCGGCCCGGTCAGGAGCCCGGCCAGGAGCCCGGCCAGGAGCTAAGGCAAAGACAAAGAAGCCAACGCCCTCTGAATCAAGTCCGGATGCCGTGTACGAGGTTGTTGCCCACCGCCCGTTCCTCACCGTCTACCGCTCGGCAATGATGGTGCTGACGTGCACGGCCATCCTTGCCGTGGACTTCCCGGCATTTCCACGACGGTTCGCCAAGACAGAGACCTGGGGCACGTCGCTCATGGACCTCGGCGTCGGCTCGTTTGTGTTCAGCATGGGCGTCGTGTCGGCGCGCGGCTCTGTGAAGTATCCGCGTATTGCATTCAGCACCGAGGCCGCTGCCAGCATCAAGCAGACAGCCAAGGTTCTGGTCCTGGGCCTTGTGCGGCTCGTAATGGTCAAGCAGCTCGACTACCAGGAGCACGAATCGGAATACGGTGTTCACTGGAATTTCTTCTTCACGCTGGGACTGCTTCCTCTGGCGTTTGTTGTGCTAAAGCGCTTGCCTCCGCGGTCCGTGGTGCTCAAGGCCGCTGCAGTGGCTCTTGCGTACGAGCTGGCCCTCAAAAACCTGGGGCTACTGGAGTGGGCGCTTGCCGCACCGCGCACATCCATCCTCTCAGAGAACAAGGAGGGCCTCACGTCGTTCGCGGGATATCTGGCCATCTTCTCATTTGGATACGGCTACGGTCTACGGCTCATGCCGGCCAAAACATCGCTCAAATCCATCTGCATCAGCTCTGCGCAGTGGGCCGTTGTTGCCCAGGTGCTGTTCAGCATCCTCCGCATAGCCACCGAGCCGTCGCGTCGCCTCGCGAATCTGCCGTACATCGCCTGGGTCGTCGCGTTTAACGCAGGGTTTATTGGGCTGTTTGCGACGGCAGAGCTGCTGCTTGGCCTGGCCCCCTCCGCCTCCTACACGGCCGTGAACTCGTTCGGCGAAACCGTGTTTGTGCTGGCAAATATCGGCACGGGCGTTGTGAACCTGAGCGTGGACACGCTCGAGCTGCCGCCTCTAGCCACGCAGCTCGTCCTCATTGGGTACCAGCTGGTGCTAATGGCGGCGGCACAGCTGCTCTACCACCGTCAAAAGCGATGAAAAGACCAAAAAAAAGCGATAAATATTACGTCTTTATATATACACGTTCAGAACGGGAACCGCCCGTTGTTCTTTATGCCCGCGTTCGCCTCGACAATGCCCCATATTCTATCCATCTTCATGCCGCCCAGGTTGTCTTCCACATACATCTTGGCGGTGCGGCCCTGCTCGTCGACATAAACCCAATTGATCCAGCCACCGCGCTCCCGCGTCGCCGCCGTGCGTGCAACCTTGATGGGAACGCCGTACGTAGAGCGGCCAAACAGCCCGATTTTTTCCACCAACAGCGACTCATCCGTCGTCATGCTCTCGAGCGTCTGGCGCTTCAGGCCGGCAGGGTAGATGCGGAAGATGCGCGACACATAGTTCCCCACGAAATAATGCGCTACGGGGAGTGGCAAACACACAGCAATCAGGCCGCACGCTGCCATAGCCGAGCTAACCCCCGTCACGCCCGTGGCCAGGTATCCCACGTAGCTGCCGATCAGAGTAAACCCGACAGACCAGCGCTTCACGAAGCTCACCTGCGACGCGTTCGGACCCTCGTACAGCGGCTGCTGGCTCAAAGTGTACTTCCGTGTGTCGAACGGCTCTTTGAACAGCCGTCCTGGCGGCTTGACTTTATACAGATGCGCCTCGTCGGGGTTACTGGGGTCCACTGCTGAGGCGCACTGGGAGCTAGCGGAGAACAAACGCACACAGGGCCGCAGCGACGCTCTTACTGCGACCCGAACCGGCAGCAGGGGCCTATACATTAGCGATTTCTTCAGCGTCTTTCAGCAGAGTCGGATCGTTCTGCTGGGCACACTATACCGACAACCCGGCGGCCATGAGCGGCGAGCATGCACCACACCACCTCCGCGTGAACCGCAGCGCGCCGCCGGCCAATATGGACAGAAAAAGAACCGACATTCTAATGTTTTGACAAAAGTAATGTCAACAATAATAGAAATCAATCAAAGAACTTCATAGCTATAATCGCAAGCAGCAGGTCACCCCAAACCTCTCTAATTATTATTATTATTATTTTATCCCTTGGAGGCAATGTCTGAAAAGATCAAACTCAACGTAAGAGGAGAAACGTAAATAAATGAACCAATTGGACTACTACTATGAGGCCTGGTGATACTGTATATGGTTTATTGAATTACCTTCGAGGTTCGTGTCCGGAAGATAGTGCTCAGCCGGAAGTGAAAAATGCCGTTACGAGGATGACTGAAGTTGCTCGACCAAGAACGATCGTTAAAAAGTCGTAGGATAGTCGTCATCATTATGTACGTCGTAGCTAATTACACTTCTTTGGTAGTAACAATGCCTACTGCTGAGTCGGCTGCAGTGGCTCACTCTCTTGCCCGGGCTGCGCTGGTCCCTCCTCACCCAGGACCTCGCGGCGCGTTTCATCGTCGGCCTCTGTGAAAAGAGTGTCCTCAATGATAGTCTCGGCCGCGCGGTTGGTCTGTGATGTGACGTCGCTAGCGCCGTACCAGCACAGAAAGCCCATGCCGACAAACGCGCATAAAGTCGAGAACACGAGTGCAACGATGCCGCGCGCGGTGAACGTCGACGGCAAAAACTTGGCCTGGCGGTTCTCACCGGTAAGGTCATAGAAGTCGTGCACATTGCCCGCGGCGTTACCCTTCATCGGCAAGTCAACGCTGGCGCACGCGTCAAAGTGCGAGCTCGACAACGGATGCACTTTATAGTTCTGGCGCAACTGCGCAGGCGCCTCCACAAACTGCACCGCCAGGCCCTGCGTCAGGTGCCAGTCGATGTGGCAGTGGAAGAACCACACGCCGGGGTTGTCGGCCCTGAACCGGATGAGGAAGTGCGAGTTCGGCAGCACGACCAAGGTGTCGCGACGCATCGGATACTCCGGGTAAATTCCGTCGTCCTGGCTCGCATCATAGGGTACAAACTCGTCTTCCCCCATATCCTCGGCGCGCAGAACCGCCTGGAACGTATGGCCATGCAGATGGAACGGGTGCTTACCAGTATCGTCGTTGTTCAAAATGATTTGTACAATGTCCATGTGGTTAAGCACAATAGGATACGAGTCCGTACCATAGATTGTCTCGTTGCTGGCCACTTCGTCACTGGGCGCACTCAATGCTGAGAACAGGGACGGAACCTTCGGCGCAGTAAACGTCTTGCGGTTGAAGAATGCGTACGGCTTACCGTCGAACAAGTCGATCATCTCAAGGTGCAGCGTGTGGTTCACAGTGACAGGCTCAAGTAGCGGCTGGTGGTCGTAGGGAACCAGGTCGAAATCGTCGAACCAATGCAGGTTTTCCGACGTGTATGTCTCGACCGACAAATCGTCCACACCAGCCTTCATCGAGTTGTCAGTGCGGTTCCACACCGGCGCCGTGTTGAAGATGTCAGTGTGGTTCAGCTTCACGAACTTATCGTTCGAGGGGCTGCCCTGAAACAGCCACGCCGTCTGGTTCAGATCCAGGTCCGGCGGCACCACGTCGTACAGCGACGAATCAGCAATCTGGACCATCGGATACACATCATCCGGGTTCGCACTCGTATTAAACAACACAGAGTAACGCTGCGCTGCCGACAGATAGATCAGTTCCGCCGTGGCCGGCTCCGTGTACACACCGTCCGCTTCGACGATCGTGAAATTGTGGCCCGGAATGTAGAAGTAAAACCCGGAGAACGCAGCCGTGTTTGCAATGCGGAGTCGGTACGTGCGGTTAGGCTGCACCTCGAACCGCGGGTTCAGCGTGTCGTTGAACAGTAGCGACTTCGGCACAGGCTCGGCGCCGCTCGGGTTGTACAGCGTCATCAACTCCTCGTCCGAAATCACATCCGTCAGCTCATGGTACCAGTCGCTGAGACTGAAGCTTACCTCGTCATGAACGCTGTCGCCGAACCACGCATCGTCGTTGTCCACAAGGAACAGCTGGCGATACCCGTCTGGGTACAGATTCTCGACGTGCGCATGGTACCAGTATGTCCCCGTTTGGTCGACTGTGAAATTGTACACGAATGACGACTGCGGTGAACTTGGACACTGCGTGAGCATCGGCGGGCCGTCCATATCGTTCGTGTTGTTCTGGAACATACCATGCCAGTGGATTGTCGAGTTTCGCGCCGGGTTCTGCAGGTCATTGGTCACATTAACGACCAGCCGATCTCCCTTGTTCACGCGCACAATCGGTAGTGGCCACTGGCCGTTGATGGCCACCACCTGTCGCTCTTTCAACCCGTCTGGGTTCACCGTCTTCCAGCTAAGCGTCCAGTCAAAATAGTGGGTCGTCGCCGCACTGGCAACGGCCAGAACAGCGCTCAGAGCAGTGATTTTCATGTTTGCGAGCGCTCGGATCACACTCCCCTACTTCTTTTTGCCGCTGCTGCTTGCTTTATTATATGCCCAATGGCCCTAAGCTCGTCCACGCGCCAAATTGCAAACCCGTGCCCAATTACATAAACCAGGAGATCGATTTGATATGCATTTTCTTTTCACCCTAATCGCGGCGGTATCCATCACCGCACGCATGCGATCCAAACCTTGAATCGTGACGACACGCCGGCGGACTCGGCTTGGAATTCTGTTTCCAAAAAGCTAAATAGCATACATACATCTATGCAAATAAATACATAAAACGACGCTCGGGTCGGGGAGTTCCATTTACGTAACACTATAGGCAGTTTATCCTGGTAAAAAAACAAAACATTGCAAACTGTACAGCGTCGTACTTCGCACTCAATGATTGCGTTTCCATAGTCCTGGAGCTGCAATGAGGCTGTTAGAGGTTAGACTCATTCGCACTTGCAGCCTTTATGCACGATACGCTGTGTCATCATGACATAACGCGAGACTACCGCCATCAGTGAGTCGCCAAGAGAAGAGTAGCCACAATATTCTTTGGCGCAAAAACATACATAAAGTGATCTAGTTCCTTTACTCTATAGTCTTGATGACGCACAAGGTAGCAGGAGTTATTTGGACCCCTGTAGCTTCGAATAATACACTCTCACTGAGGCCGTACGTGATGATGGCTACGCCAAGACCACATATTAGGGCTAGGGTTCAGGAACACACCTATGCGATCGGCGCCCCTGCAGGTGAAACACCTGGCGGCCAGCGTATCGACAGCAATGTTCGCCTCTGAAAATGACCAAAGTTTAAGGTTCAGAACAAGTCCTAGCCATTTACTGCGTACACCCTAGATGTGCGCCACACGCATCACATAGCCCTCTTATCAGTTCGCTTACCCATGTCGATTAAGTCGTCTCCGCGTGATAAACTGGCTCTTCCACGCAAATGTAGGGCAAGGCCAACCTGAAAAACAGGTAGCATGCAGGTGAAGGGTACAAGATGATCGTGCATCGTTGAGCCCTTTCGATGCAGTCCAGTCCTTAAATATCAAGCACAAACTTGCTCACTGCCTTCAAATCCGGCTCCCTTCCTTCTCTCTAAACTATGGGCCACAATCCGTTCTTCCTCGACATCTTTGTGATTGCGTTTCGCGAATCTCTGGAGGCCGCGATCATTGTATCCGTGCTCCTGGCCTTCGCAAAGCAGTCATTTGGTCAGCCTGATGTGGACAGGAAAGCATACAAACGACTGCTATGGCACGTTTGGATCGGGATAGGTCTCGGATTCTTTTGCTGTCTCGTCATTGGCTCCGGCTTCATCGGTACGTTTTACGCCCTAGGCCATGATATCTGGTCTGAAAAAGAAGACCTCTGGGAGGGTATTCTGGCTGTCATTGCCTCGGCCATGATCACTATTATGGGCCTTGGGATGCTCCGAATCGAGAAGATGAAAGAGAAATGGCGGGTCAAAATCGCTACGGTTATTCTTGAAGGTGGTCTCGATAACCCGAAATACAAGGGTAAGCTTGGCTGGCTCAAACGATTGAATCCGAAGAACTTCAACCCAATGGCCCTGAGACCTTCGAACATTGGTAGGTGGACTCGCAAATACGCGATGCTACTGCTTCCTTTTGTTACCGTTATGCGCGAAGGTGTGGAGGCTGTTGTCTTTATTGCTGGCGTATCAATTGGCCACCCAGCATACTCCTATCCGCTCTCGGTATTCCTTGGTCTACTTTGTGGGTGTGGCACTGGCTACACCCTTTACCTGTTCGGAGAACGCTTGTCCATACGATGGTTCCTCGTGGGCTCGACGTGCTTCCTATACCTCATTTCGGCTGGGCTGTTTTCGCGCTCTATTTGGTACTTCCAAATGTACAAATTTTCGTCCCAGACCGGCGGCGACGTCGCTGAGCAGGGTTCTGGGACCGGCTCGTACAACATCAAAGAAACGGTTTGGCATGTGGACTGCTGCAATCCCGAATTGAATAACAATGGATGGGGAATATTTAACGCCCTCTTTGGCTGGCAAAACTCTGCGACTTACGGGTCTGTCATTTCATACAACTGCTACTGGATCTTTATCGACCTTATGGTCACAGCTTTAATTTACGAGGAGAAGACGGGTAAGCTCCCGCTAATTGGCATGTTTTGGAAACGCAAACGTGTGACAACTACAGCGGTTGACGAGCTATTTGCTCGTGCTCAGAAACGAGCACAGGAGCACATGCAAGGGGTGGCAGATGAAGAGAGCGCAGAAAAAGACGGTGGAGTGGAAAAGACATGCTCGACCGAGTCTGATCCATGCGAGCAGTTAAGTAGAGAACTGGATGCAGGGCGGAAAAAAGCAACAATTATATCTGAAACGGTCACATCTGTCCCATCCAATTAGTGCCGGCAAGTTCTAGCTACGTTATGCCTTCCCCTTTTTATAATGAATAATAATGCAAAATAGATAATATCTATAATACCGAAGGATACGTATCTAGCGCACCTTCTTAGCGACCCAGAACTCGCAGTCGAAGATCATACGTGCCATTCGATTTGGATGTGTGGAACAGTACGTGGCCGGGACGGCCGACTCGTACTCAATAAATGACCAACCTGCTTCCTCGACAAGTTTAGTGACACTCTCGAGAGAGAACTCGAGTCCGTCAACCGCCATATCTTCACTATGCCAATGCAGAGGACCGAAGTTCACCCAAAGGCCGCCTAGTTGTACGATGTTGGTGATAGCGGCCAGCGTGTTGACGAAGTTGAATGGCGCGTCGATAAAGAAACATGTTGCGACGGCATGCATTGTGCCTGCGGCATCTTGTGAGTTAGCGAATTCTTCGAAGCCCCCTACTGCCATTGTCATTTTACCAGGCTGTTCAGCTTCGGATGGCCAGATATCTGGTATTTGCACCTCGCGACACTGATCTGCATTTGAACGCCAGTGACTTGGGCTATGAATGTACGGATAGATAGGCCACACTTTGCGCCCCGGCGTGACATTAAGCATGACATGCGAGGCAAGTATCATGTGGGTGGAGAATTCGTTGCCAATGGCGTCGAAGCCGAAGCACGACAACTCAAACGGTAAACGGCCCAATCCCGATCCAGGCACAATGACGCGAGTGCTCTCCCGTACCTCAGCGGGAAAATAACGACACAGAGCATCAACGATGCGCCCGACACTCTGCTCGCGCTCAGCCATGCCGTCACTAGACCACTCGCGGGCGAGCTGCCGCAGGGTGGACGCGACTTTAGACTCATCTAGCTGGCTAGGTTCTACTTCATTATCATCTGTGTTATTGCCAACAAACAAATGCGCACTCTCACCAAAAAGGTCCAGCACCTTCGCGTTCTCCGCAGCCAGCTCGCTCAGAAGCAGCAGGTGCTCAGCGTGGTCGGCCAAGAAAGCTTGCCGGGCCGCGCTCAGTCGTGGCTCAATGAACCCATCATGAAACGCTCTGGAATATCCCCTGAATGCGGCTACTGCCCGCAGGAACACGAGTCGCTCCTCTTGCTCCATTGACCCCGGGTGGCAGACAACCCGCGCCTGAAACCGCGTAGAACCAACCGCCTGGATCGACCTGAAACCACCGACATAACGGCGCGCCGCTGTTAAACATATCTAGTAACTGACTGTGGAGAAGGCGAAGGGTTGGGTGGTGGTGTGCGGTGGACGCTGGTGGGACGGTGTGGGACTCGTCGGGCCTGCCTTCGCGCGCACGTCAGGTGACCATGACAGTCAGCCCAATCAAAGCTCAAGCGATTTGTCGATCATCCAGCTTGAATTATTCGGCCATGTCGCTTCAGGAGCAGCACAAACGGCTTGTGCAGTCGCTGTACCGCAACTCGCTGCGGATGACGAAGTCGTGGATCAACCGACGGGATCTGTGGCGCGCCAAGGCCCTGGAGATTCGTCATCAGTTCGACGAGAACAAGGACCTTACGGACAAGTACGAGATCGGCCGCCTCGTGAAACAGACAAGCGCGCTGCTCAAAAAATACAAGCATCCCGACCCGATCATTCCGCCCCAGCGCCCGGATGGCACAAGCTTCGAGCGCAATATTCCGACCGAGCCCCTGCTGTACAGGTATCGCGAGGGCGACCACACCCTTTGAAGAAGCTGTTTGGTTTGTTGCTGCGTGGATCGCGGTCAACACTGTGCGGCATCTCACAAGGTTCGTTATTTCCCCTCTATTTCGTGCACATGCCCCGTGTATTTTATTAGAACCAAACTGGTGCCCGCCGTCACCCACTGCCCCCTCCCTTCATCTATCTGCCGTTTACGGGAGGGCCTAAATCTGGTGCTGGCCCGCTGCACCAGTTCAATTATTTTATAGCCCTTTTGGAGCGTTGGGCGGGAAGCAATAAAAAGAAAATCATCATAGTATTAAAGACATCATAAAAATTAGCAACTAGCCCTGCTGGATTCCGGCCGCGGCCTGGGCTTCGACGAGCCCCTCCTGGACCATTGTGCGCAGCACGTCCTCGTGGCCGAGCTCGATCGCGCAGCCCGTCACCAGCGGTACGATTCCTGCTCGTGTGCGCTCTTTGAACACGCGCATGATCGTCGGCGAGTTTTCTGCCCCATTATGGGCGGTCAGGAAATGGACTGACCGCTGGTTACGGTAGTTCCGGTAACTGAGCTCCAAGCACGGCGCATCTGGGTCGAAGCCTAGCTGGATGCGAACCTGGCTGGCCATCTGCGGCAGCACTGCGAGCTGAAGGCCAGGGTGCTGCTTGTCGAGCTGGGCCAGAATCTCCCATACTGGGTAGCTCTGCTTCAGAAATGAGACAACACGGTCCAGCGAAGAGTTACAGTGGTTCTGTACTGCCGGAAGAAATGGCGTCATTAGTTTCTGGGGGTTCGTGTCGGCGAACGCGATCTTCGAACCATTGTGGACCGAGAGCACGCCATTTTGGTTGGCATAGCGGATCTCCAAACTGCTCAGAGTCGCCGAACGCACCTCGAGGCCTAGCGATGTAGCTGATGACAACGATTGCGCCGCGTGGTGCAGCGCTTTCAGAGCATCAATTAGATGGGCCAGCTGCTCGGCATGCTGTTTTGTGGTAACAGCGAAGCTGCCAACCTGCCCGTGGATGACAATCTCGGCCTGGCCGACGGTGTCAGTGATATCCCCCAGCGGAGTGAGCTGGCCCGGGAATGCCTGGCCCTCGGCGCGAATACCGTTGTCGTCGACCGTGCATACAAGGCCTGAATGCGCCCACAACGACGACTCCGGAATGATGGTGCTCAAGTTTGCGACCACCTTGAGGCTCTGTGTGGCCTCTGTCGTGATGGAGTGTGTAATATGAGCAGCCGTCAGCTCGCGGCCCAGCTCGTACAAGACAAACTGGCGTGTATAGAGGTCGGCCAGCTCGACAAACGTGCTGTAGTCCGGGTCATCTAGGTTCAACGTAGTGTGCACATCATGAATAGGCCCCAAGGACCAGCGCCGCTGGCTACACCGCAACCTCGTAGCGAACCACCGCGGCTTGGGCCCGCCCAGGGCTATGGTCAGGCACCACCCCTGAGACCGCGGCAGCCGTAACGCAAGGAGCGTGGTTGCTGGTGCAATTTTATCTAGCTCTCCCGGAGCCAGCCTGATATTTGGCTGTGCGCGCCAGCCCACAGCCTCTGCACGGCTGGCAATGAGCTCCTGGTTCACCTGCACCCTCAGCTCGCTCAGTACCTGTAGAGGCGACTGATTAGCACTATTCAGTCGGTTTTGGGCCTCGCTGATGAGCTTACCACCACCGCTCAGCGCGAACTGGGCGCTTGTCGGGTCCACGCTCAGTTCCAGTCGCCGCGAGGCGGTGAGCTCCACGGCAAGCGTGAACTCGGAGATATGGCCGATCCAGCTTGCCTCTATGAGGGATATTATTTTTGCCGCGTGCTGCTTTGTAGCCTCCGACAGCAGCCGCGTCGCAAACCCGACGATGGGCCCGTTCGTAGTGACGCCGTCGATGGGCGGTGTGACAACCAGCTCGTGCGGGGCCTTTTCATGCATGAACAGCGTGAGCTCGCTGGGCTCGCGGCTGCCCAAACAGTAGTTTATTACGATCTCGGACTTGGCCGGGTTGTAGCGGTGGTTAATTATGCCTGCCCAAAGACCAGCTTCGCGCTCGGCTGCCGCCAGTTGCCGGTCAATGAGCTGCAGCCGGTGGACGGAGCAAAACAGGGAGATCCAGTCCAGCACGCGCACAAGCGGCAGTGTGGTGAGCTGCTCGTTCACTGCCGCCTCAATGCGCTGCTTGAAGCTCGGGGACAGGGCATCTGCGGGAGACTCCTCCGCATCACTGCGGCTCGACCTAGCTGAGGGAGAGGATGTGACCGCAGTGTTAGCTGCAGTGGTGGTGATGGTGGTGGTGGACGCAGTGGTGGAGGCCGTGGTGGCTGTTGGCTCGGTTGCGTGTCCGAGCCCGCAGTCCACGAAAAAGAACCGGCTTTGCGCAGCCACCTCCTCTTCCGCAACACCTATCTCTATCCAGAACACGCCCTCTCCCACTATGAACCGTGCGCGACCGTTCTTTACAACGTAGTTCTGGTACAGCGGCGGCAGATGCTCATGCAGGGCCAGGCGCACGGCAATGAGCACGTCGAGGCGGCGCAAGATTCGCAATACCTCGCTGTCGTCCAGCTTCTTCGCCGACATGAAGATCTTGGCCTCCGGCGTTGGTTGCGGCTTGCCATACTTGTACACATGGAGACCCGTGTCGAGGTCTGCCCAGGGCGCCTTTGCTGCACCCAAGTCTGCCTGGAGCCGGAAAAGGACCCCAATGACGTTGTTGAAGCAGCTGATCTGGCCGAAGAGCCAGTTTGCGACGTCGATGGCACGACTGATGTCTGGGGAGACAACCGCCCACTTGCACAGCACGTAGAGCTTCACGTACTCCTGGCGGCAGGCGACGACAAAGTCCAGGAACTGCCGTTTGCGTGCGGCGTCGTTTGGCAGGCTCTCGGTCGTGCGCAGCACGTTCGCGAGCTCCTTGCCGCACCGGGCCGTGGCGTTGAGCAGGATGGCGCGCAGCGGCACAAAGTTCTGCGTGATGTGCTCGATGCGCGGAGGCTCCTCGGCAGGCGCCGCCGGTGCTGCCTTTCCGTCCATGTCTGCGTCGTTCAGTCCGCCCGGGCCGGCTCGAAAACTCGCTGGCGGTTAGAGAGAGCCGTCGTCGAAACACAGTCCGGGATTAAGAGTTTTGAGGAAGGAGAGGGGGCGGGTGGGACAAGATGGTGGTCGATCTGCCTGCGCTAGGTTACGCGCAGCCACCCAGGCTAAAACGAACGGGACAAGGAGTCAATACTGCGCAATTGAAGCGTGAGGAGGCAGATATATAATTTGCCCAGACAAGAGAGGCTGATTCGCGTTGAGCAGCTGCCTCGAGCGCACCTACCACGCACCATGCGCACGTAGTAAGTGCCACCAATACCCGAGGAAACAGACGCCCCTGACTCGCATATTGAGGATATGAACAGGGCGTTCACGGGCCTCGACGGCCCTCCTCTTCATCGCCTGCTAACCACCCCGTTCTGTTTATAGCGACTTGGGTGGTTTGGAGGGCTAGGGTTAATGCAAAACATGAGTAACACTGCGGCAGCCAATGTTTACTTTATCTGCTGCCCATTCTATGCCGGAGCCGAGCCCAGATCCGGCTCCAGGCAGCGGCTCTCGCGATGATCTCGACACATTAGCGACGCATACACCTGGTGGAGCGCGACAGAGCGAGAATGAGGCACCTGCTAGAGGCCAGCCGCTCAAGCTCGTCACGTCGTTTCCTGATACGCCGTCGTCTCGCTACCCGTCGGTGAGCCTGCTGCCCACGCCGATGGTGCCGCCGTCGCAGGGCGCAGGGGGCCCTGCGGCCCCCCACCAGGCCCTGCTCCAGTCTCCTCCCCTGAGCGGCCAGCGTGTGTTCAGTTCGTCGCTCGTGCCCGACGGCCTGCCAGCGCTGTCCACGCCGGTTTCTGCCGCGAGCCCCCAGCTAGCAGCTGCGCCTGCCGCGGGCCTGCACGAACCGCCCGAGAAGACGGCGCGGCCGATTGTGGCTGTTCCCCAGGGCGGCGCCGGGCTGGGCCGCAACGGCTCGCTCGTGATCCCGAAGCGCGGCGACCGTGTTGCGCAGCTCGCGCGCTCGGGCTCTGTGGGCTCGCCGCAGCGCCAGCCCACGACAGTGCTGCACCGCGAGCGCAAGGTCTCGAGCATTCCCGGGCCCGAGTCCGTACCCGAGCAGGTGTACGTGGCCAGCAGCAGCACGGTGAGCAGCAAAATGACGGCGTGGAAGCGCGTGAAGTACCTGGGCAAAGGCAGCTTCAGCCAGATTGTGCTGGCGTGGCCCGCCGGTGACTACGTGCGGCCCGACATTAGAGACGCCGTGGAGGCGGAGGCCGAGACAGAGCTCGCGCGCATAGAAAAACGGGCCGGCCCCGAGATTCTCGGGTCGCCGAAGCTGCTGGTTGCCGTCAAGATCACGCCGATTGCCGACAAGGACGACCCGCAGCTCCACGCGTACAAGCGCGACGTCGAGCTCGTGTCGATGCTGCCCAGCCACCCGTCGCTGCTGCGCATGATCGGCTCCAGCCTCGACATGGAAGTGCACCACCGGTCGCTGTTTGTGCTGCCGTACTGCCCCGGCGGCGACCTTTTTGATCTCGTGGCCGACCACCGCTCGGCGCTGTCGGCGCTGCTTGTGCGCCGCCTGTTTGCCGATGTGTGCTCGGCAGTTGCGTTTCTGCACGCCCACCTCGTGGTGCACCGCGACATCAAGCTGGAAAATGTGCTGCTGGAGTGGCCCGTGGACAAGATTCTCACGCTGGACCGGCCCGACCAGCTGCGGGCGCCGCTGGCCAAACTCACTGACCTGGGACTGGCTCGCCGCATCAGCGCCGAGCAGCCGCTGCTGACCACGCGCTGTGGCAGCGACGACTACGTGCCGCCGGAGCTGCTGCTGGGCCAGCCCTACGACGGCCGCGAGACCGACAGCTGGGCGCTGGGCGTGCTGCTCTACGCAATCCTCGAGGGCCGGCTCCCTTTCGACACGCCGCCCAACGCCATGTCCGAGGGCGTGCGCGCGCGCTTGCGTACGGCGCACCGCATTGCCCGCGTCGACTGGAACTGGTACAAGCGGCGCGAATGCCCGCCGGAGTGGCAGGGTGGCAAGGACGTTGTGGATAATACGCTTGTGCGGCGCAAGCAGAGGCGCACGGCAGCGGAGCTGCTGGCCATGCCCTGGGTCGCCGGCGCCCTGCCCGACACCGTCGAGAGCCCCTACGACTTCAACGACACCGTCGAGTTATTTATGCAATGACATACTAACTTAATTTATTTATTTTTTGCGTAGCAGCCCAAGCAGTCCCCGTCTCCGATTCCTGCCTCCAGCCGTCGACTCGTCGTCCTCATCCGATGAGTCGCTTGTGCTACTGTTGTGGCCATCAGAATCGTTCGAGTCGTCCGAGTCATTATTGTCCTCTTCCTCCTCGCTGCTCTCCTCAGCGCTCGGCTTCTTGGCCGACGCCGCGTCTGCCGCGGGCCGGCTGCCTGTCTCATGCACTGTCGGCAACCGCATGTTCGCCAGATCCGCAAGACTGCCAAGTCCGGGAACTCGTGAAGGCGCTGCCCTAGACGGCCTCTGCTGCAGGTCATTCGAACTTCCTGGTGCATTGTCTGCCGAATCGTTCGCGACTGCTACTGCTGCAGTGCGCCCAGACGTGACTCCAGCGGGGGCCTGTGTAGGTCGCGGCGTCTCTTTCTGCTCACGAGGCTCCTTATGCGCCTTTTCTGGGGTGGGGTTCACCGAAGTGGGTGGTGCGTCGCTGGTGTGAGCCTGTGCCGCTCCATTGGCCACGGCAACCACGCGCCGACGTGACAGGCGTCGCTGCCGCTCGCCGGAATCGGACTCAGAGCCGCTGCTGTCGCTGTCCTCGTCGTCAGAGGCCGCGCTCGAGTCCGACTCCGAGGTGTCATCGTTATCCTTCTCCTTTTCAGTTTCCTTCAGGGCTGGTAGCGGAGCTGCTGCTTCGCTCTTGGCGGCCGAAGCTACCGAACTCGGTGCGCTCAGACCATTTTTGGTAGCGCCATGCTCCTGGCTCTTCATTTCAGGTTCAACGGCGCCTGCTGCATGTGGATCCTTGGAAGCCTGGTCTTGTTCGCGGGAAGGTTTACTCGGTCTAGCCTTTCCGTTGCGGCTCGGCTTGGCCGCTGCTGCCGTATCATGAGAGGACTCACCTTGTACATCAGTGTTTGCCGTCCGGCCAGGTTTTGATTTTGGTGTTTCTTGAGCGGGTTCCGCCGTCTTTTTGTTGCTCGTTCCAGCTGTGTCTGCATTGGCGCGGACCGGAGTGAGTGCTGGTGTTGGTGCAGGGGCAGGTGCTCGCTTGACGGCCGAGGCCGCTCTGGTTGGCGTGGCTTGAACAGGCTGAGCAGTGTCCCGTGTATTGTCAGGTTTTTCCAGCGTAAGATCCGGTGCAGACGAGCTCGGCCTTCGCTCGTTTTCCGCCCGGGTGCGGCCGAATAAAGGCTTGGTCGTGTGCTGCTGCTGTGGTGCGGGCTCGATAGACTGTCTTGTAGACTGCAAGGGCTGCGCAGGCAATGCTTTAGAAGAGTCACTGGAGGGCGTGCTCGGCGGCGAGCTCTGCTGGTGGCTCTGCTGGTGGCTCTGCTGAGACGCGTTGCCGGCAGCACTGGCGTTGTCTGCATTTTCCGGCTCGACCGAGGCTAGTTTCACCGCTTGCTTCTCCCGTCTCCGCTGCCGTTTTGCAGACGGCTCGCCGCGGGGCGACGCCGGAGGGCTCTGCTGGGCACCAATCGAGTCCGCAACCGAGCGCTTCAGGCCTGGACCGAGCGGCTTGATGTTGTCGACAACAAGGTACGCCTCGGAGCGCGCGTCCAGAGCGTCCGCAACCGAGTACGACTTGGGTACTTCGCAGAAGTGGGCCTCCAGCAGCCGCACTGCATCGGCCGACACGTTCGTGTTGTATTGAAACTGGGTGAGCACGCGCCGCTGGAAGTTGCCTACAGTCTCTGTGTTAGGCGCAAGTATGAGCAGGCGGTGCTCGCGCTTGCTTGGAGCCAGTAGCGGTGCAGGTTGGCGCTCTGAGACCTCGTTCTGAAAAGCAAGGATCTGCTCCTCCGTCACAATGTTTACAAAGTATCGTTTACGAGCCGGGCCCTGATTGGGTCCCGTTCCGCTGGGAGACGGTTTCGCCGCCTTCATGCTTTTCAATGCTGCAAGGCTTTAACCCCCTTCTCCCACGAGCCCAGGGCCTTTTTACGACGCCGAAACCACTGATGTGAAATAAATTATACCACACCACCCGAGACCAAACCCCAGTGCTATTCACGGCGCTGGGATACGGACCGTGGTAGGGTTTGGGCTCGATAGCGGTGGTGCGATTGCATGAGACTTGCATAGAGGTCGCCGGCGCTCATGCACACACGCTTATCACTAGGGCCGCGTGCCTTGGCGCGTTCGTGAGCGCTAAGGGCAAGAAACTTGATTTTCTTTCCTTTTTCTTTTCTATTCTCAAAAACCCTCTATAGGATGGGATTAAATAGGTGGGATTAAATAGGTAGACTTAGGCGCAAACCTTTGAGCTGGTCAACTGCTGGCAGCGCTTTTCTCAACCAGCACCTGCTGTGAGCGCTTGGGGCCAAAACGCAGCAGTAGATACCATACACTGCCAGCACTTAACGCACAGATGCCGGCCAGGAACGAGAATGTGCCGCCTACAGTCATGCTGTCCATCATGCTTTGCAGCGCGGCGAGCCCACCTGCACAGGTGCAGCAGCGCGCCAGATTATTACATGACTGACTGGCGGCCGAGTCGCCGGGAAACAGATCAACAAGCAGCGCCGATGTCGTATTCAAGAACATGGTGGCCCCAATCGACACAAAAAACGTCATGACCACAGGCACATAGAACGACACTTGGAAGTGCAGGGTCCACCCGAACACGAGCGTTGAGGCCACAAGCATAGCAGTGGCATAAAATGAGTACCCCAGGCGCGCCTTGTAGATGTTAACTGGCGAGTACTTAGCCTGCTGATTGTAGCTGTGCTGCATCAGCTTACCGCTGACCAACGAGCAGCCTAGCGTGCCGATACCGCTCGACAGGTATGTGTAGCCAATCTTGCGGGTGTCAAAGTGATAGTCGCGGGCCAAAAGAGTAGACTGAGCCGTGAGCACCATATACCACGTTGTGTAGTGGAGAGCGGTCGGAAGCAGCATCATGAGCACTCTCGGCTGAAAAAAAAGCTCTACCCAGCGCAACCACTGCACCTTTCGCGGCGGCAGAAACCACTGATCATTGTATCCAGGGTCATTTGGATATAGCGGGATGCCTGTGATACGGTGGCGGACCGATGCGTAGATGGAGCGGCTCAGAATGAACTTTGGGCTGCGTAGCGGTGCGCGCGAGCCATTGCCGACGATGTGACGATTTGTCTCCGGCAAAAAAAAGAACACGAGCACAATGACAATGCCGGCGTAGATCGTGAGGGCCCAGAAAATAGCGCGCCACGAGTTGAAGTGGCCCTCAATGCCACCGCCAACGATGGGCCCAAAACAATTGCCGAGCTGCGACACGCCCATGGCGACGCCGACAAGCGCTCCGCGCGTGCGGCGGTTCGAGAAGTCGCCAATGGTGCCCCCGATGAGCGAGACGGTGGAGGCGGCTCCGAACGCCTGGAGAATGCGCATGCCAAGCAGGGTGCCGTAATTGTTTGAGCAGGCAAGGCCGACGTTCGCGCCCAAGTAAATGACGACGCACCAGAAGTAGACGGGTCTGCGGCCCCACACGTCGCTGAGAGCGGCCCAAAAGATCGGCGACACACCCTGAAAAATCGAGTAGACGGTGGCCGTAAGGTTGATCTTGGATACAGACACGTCAAAGGACCGGGCCAGCTGGCTGATTATGGGGAAGTAGATGGGGATGCTGACGGTGGACGTCCATGCCGCCAGCGACACGACACACACGAGAAGCCACCGTTCTTTTGTGGCGGCGAAAATGGACTCGGGGAACTCAGCGGGCGGCGGCTTGGTTGACTCGACCGCAGCGACCGACGGACACGACCGAATGGACGCGGCCGAGTCCTTGGCCGCCTCGGGCGTGGCGGCTGCATCCTGTATATCCGGAGCGTTTGGGTGCTTGTTGGGCGGCTCGACCGGCTCGACCGACTCTATTTCCGGTGCTGTTTTCCCCATTGCCTCAGCGCGCGTGAGCCATGAAGCAGTCTTCTCGTTACAAAGGATGGTCCCTTTCGTTATTTCGTCATTTTTAGTCATGATTATATGGACTATGCATGTGAGAGGCTGATCTGGCTTTCGCGAGATGCGGTAGCCGGTGTCCAGGAGCCCCTGCTCCGCGCACTTGCGCGCAGGTGCCGTGTTGTGGGCCGGCTTCGCGGCGTAGTGCGCTCGACCGCGTCCCGAAGCTGGTCCTCGCCGTGACGCAGGTCCGGCCACCAGTTACCCTAGCCCTCGACATGCATGCGATCGATCTGCTAATTACAACTCACGACCGAGCAGAGACGCACAGGGCCTGCGGCATCCAAGCTATACGAATCAGTTCACGAACTCTGCAAAAAGCGTATATTACTACTATTATTGCAGCGCATAGCCATTGATATCGAGGCGCGTCTGTGATATGCAAACAAGGAAGCGGAATTACAATGCAGGAACAAACAGCTCCGCTCCGCCTCCCCCCGCGCATCAGCAGCGGCGCATCAGCAGCGGCGCACACATACTGGCATTCAATTGGAATGGCTAGAATCTACAACTAGTATGTACGGCCCCCCCTCCTCCCCCTCCTCAGGGGCAGAGGGGAGGAGAGGCCATGCTAAGGCTGGCTTTTTTAGTACCCTGCGGCGCCCGGCGCATTTGCATCGCCACGCAGCGACTTGACAAGCTCGGCAAAGCGCTTCTTATCGCCCGGCTTGACGCCCTCGGCGGGCTGGCCCAGACCGTCCATGAGGTCGGCGACGCGGTCCCAGGTCGTGCCTTTGCCGCTGCCGATCTCGGCATCGCGCTTCTTCGCGTACTCCTCGGCCTCCTCGCGGACCTTCGCGATCTCCTTCTCCTTTTTCGTGTTGTAGTTCTCGTAGAAGTCGTCGATGGACTTGTGGGCCTTCTCCTGCAGCTCGGCGCGGCGGTCGGCGCTCACCTTGTCGCGCCGCTCGAGCTCGAGCTCACTCTTGACCTTCCAGTCCTTCAGAAACTCGCTCTGCGAAAGGTCCACCTTCTCGGGCACGTACGCGCTGGGGCCCGCAGCGGGAGCCGCGGGGGGGTCCAGCGGCTCGGCGCTCTCCACGGGCGTTGCCGTGCGGCTGGCCGCGGCGTCGCTGCTTGCCGCGTCTAATTCAACCCCCGAGTCGCCGTCGCCCGCCGCGTCGGCGCCAGACGCGCCTGTGGGCAGGCCGACCAGCTCCGCGGCGCCGGCCTCGCCCAGCAGCTCGCGCTCGCGCGTCTCGAGGCTCTTCTCGGAGATCGTGTTCGAGAGGCCTGCGGGCGGCGCCTCGTAGCCTTGCAGTTCGGGATACTCGCTCATCTCCACAAAGTCTGGCCGCGCGGGTGGGGGGGATCGTCGTGGTTGCGTGCGCCGGGAGCGACGTTAGGGGGGGCCTTCTTTGTCAGGCAGACCGCACGGGCTGAGGCGGCGGGCCCAGCATGCGGCGGCGCCTGCGTGGAGATCCTCCGTGATACGCGTGCGCTCCGCGGCCACGACATACGGCTGCGGCCGGTGGTTCTGCGGGCAGCGGCGCGCGACAGAGGCAGGCGGGAGCACGCCGGCGCGAGGCACCAGAAAGCCAGGAATTGGGCCATGTCGTTCAACCCGCAGACGCTGCGGACGAAGCTGGCGTCTTCGACCGAGGCGGCCGACTCGATCACGTCGACGGCGCAGTGGATCCTGTTCTACAAGCGGCACGCCGACACCGTCGCGCGCGAGTGGGCCGCCGCAGTGACGAGCGACGAGAACAAGCTTGCCGAGATCTACATTGCCAACGAGGTGATCCAGCAGAGCAAGAACAAGAAGAAGGCCGAGTTTGTTGCTGCGTTCGCGCCGGTGCTGCCCGCGGCCCTCACGAGCGCGTACAGCCAGGCTGACCTGCCGACGCGCGACCGCATTGCGCGCGTCGTCAAGGTGTGGCGCGAGCGCCTCGTGTTCGGGCCCGACGAGCAGGCGGCCATCGAGGCCGCCCTCAGCTCGCATGCTGGTGCGCCAGCCGTGCACGCGGACCTGCAGCTGCTTGCAAAGAAGTACGCGGCGCTGCAGACGGCCGCCAAGACCGACACCAGACAGGCCCGCGGCCTGCTGGACGACGTGCGTGCCGCGCTGGCCGACGTGGAGGCGCGCGTCGACGCGCTGGCCGGCTCTCTAGCGCAGGAGATCAAGTCGCCTGAGATCGAGCCGCTGTCGGACGCCGACACCGGTGTGGACGCTGCAGATACTGCTGCCGAAGACACTGCAGCAGACCGCGGCGGGGACGCGGGCGCAGACCCCAGTGCGGCGGCGGGTGACGAGCCCGAGACGTACACCGCACGGGACGCCCAGGCCAGCGCGGCGGCGCAGCCGCCTGACGGGACAGACGAGGTCGCCTATGCCGACAGCAGCGACGACGACGCGGCCGCGCCGGCTGCACAGGCGGAGCAGGCGCAGCAGGGCCCGCCCGAGAAGAAGCCGAAGATCGACCTCGACCCGAAGCTCAGCTCGTTCCTGGCCAACATCTCGAAAGGCGGCATCTGAAAAGTCAGGATGAAGAACGGTTATCAGTAACGATATTTAATGTCATGTATTTCTACGCCCATTTTGAGCTCAACTGGTCTAAACGGGCTGCGCGGAGTCTGGCGTTCGGGTATGCTTGCAGTGCGCGTGCTGGACGGCGCCGAAGGCCGGCTGTCTGTTGGCGGCTCAGAGCTTCGCGCCCACAGCGAGGAGGGCCGCGATGCCTGCGGCAGCCGCCCACGGCAGCAGCCCGCGCGAGGGCTGCGTCTCGGTCGGGGCCCGCTGCAGCGCCACGCGGCTGGGCGCCGGTGCATGCTCCGCCGCGTGCTCTGGCACCTGCCGTGCCCGCTTGGAGCTGTAGTGGCCGAGATCAATATCCAGCTCCAGTGTCGGGTCGTCGACGACCACGTCCTGGACGTTTCCAAAGAAGTCTGTGATCCGCACCTGGTCCAGCGGGTGCTCGAACAGATCGGCCCGGATGCCCGGGTGCGACGCAATCTCCTCCACGTCGTAGCTGTTGAACAGGTCGGCCAGCGTGAGCTCCGAGTTCTTGTCGACCTGCTCGAGGTACTTCAGGTTCAGGCTTGTGAACCGGTCTATGAGGGCGACGCCGATCTGGTCGTCCGTGGAGTTTGCATACGACGACTCGGCCAGCTGCGACGAGCCCACCGAGATCATGTTTGGCGAGAAGCACTTCGAGTACATCGTGTTGGCCTCGCAGGTGTCGATCATGAACAGCAGCTCGTTGTAGCGGCGCTTCTCCCACATCTGGCCAAACGCGTCGGCAATGTCCCACGCGCCAATCTCCTCCGCGTCCTGGAACTTGAGGAAGTCGTTGCCGCCGTGGCCGGTCAGGTACACAAGCACATTGGACCGGTCGTCGGACATCAGCCGCTTCGACCGCGGCACGTCCTCGTCCCACCGGTCCGTGAGCAGCCGCACAAAGTTCTCCACCGTCACCTCGTAGCCACGGTAGTCGATCTCGATGTTCGTGCCGTAGAGGTCGAGCCCGTGCTCGTGGTCCTTGAACACCGAGCCGACAAACGGGTTACGCGGGTTGCACGACACGTCGTCCGACAGCATCACAATAATCTGGTCGTCGGGGATCCCCAGCCGCTTCACCGTGCGGTAGAAGCTCAGCACGTTCGCCATGTGCCGGTAGTTGAACCAGAACCGCGACGTCGACACAAGCACGGCCCAGTTGTTGGTGTGCCGCTGCTTGCGCGACTCCTGCGCCTGCGCGTCGCCGTCGCCGCCCGTCGCCGCCGCCAGCGCCAGCAGGCTGCAGACCACCGCGTGCACAAGTCTCATGGCTGCAGCGCGTTGGAGGAAACACGCGGTTAGGGCCCCTCCTCTGTGGCGCACCGACGCAGAAGTACGCAGCATCGGCGCAGGCGACGCAACTACGGAGCGTATATAAAACGGGTTTGAACGATTTAAATATTTGAAATTCTAGAAGAGTGTGGTTGCAGATATCGCTGAGTGCGGCCAGTTCTGGTCAAGTCTGGTCAAGTCTCTGTCCGCACACGGCAACTATTATTTACCATAGGGCGCCCATACGTAGGGGCCTGGGCGGCCTGCTTCTCGACGTCCTTCTTCTCGACGTCCTTCTTCTCGACGTCCTTCTTCTCGACGTCCTTCTTCTCGACGTCCTTCTTCTCGACGTCCTTCTTCTCGACGTCCTTCTTCTCGACGTCCTTCTTCTCGACAGCCTTCTTCTCGACAGCCTGCTTCTCGACAGCCTGCTTCTGGGCGAACTGATGAGGCAAGCAACCAGATAAATTACTATTAGTTCCTACTGCCAACAAAACGCTTTTGCTTGCTGGCCCTTGCTTCACCCTCGTCAAAAATCCTTCCCCTTACTATAGCTGCAACGCTAAATCTTTAACGCTATAGCCCGGATGTTCCTTAAGACTCTGACTTGCGGATCTTGTCCAGAAGAACACCCACCTGGGACCCCAGCTTAGGTTGGCCACGCGTGTTGCGTTTCATCATTGTGTGCTTGTGCACGTCCCGGCGCTTCTTCGCCTTCTCGATGTTCTCCTCTAACTCCTTCTTGCGGTGGTATTCTTCCGCGCGCTTGCGGCGAGCCAATTGTCGGCCTGTCAATTTAGGCTCCTGCGCGTCTGGTTCTGCCTCTCCAGAGCCCTTCCGTCTAGACTGCTCAGATTTCCTCGAGCGTTTCGATGGCTCGGCCGTCGCTGGCCTGGCCTCGGCCTCCTCGCCGCTGTCACTGGCGTCGGATAGGTTGATCTCCTCTCCGTTCTCAATGGCCTCTTTCTCAGCATCCTGCTGCTTCTTCTTGGGGTCTTCACCAATCATCTTGAAGTAGGCGCGGCGCATCCGCGCCCGCCGGTGCAGACTGCGCTTGATCTCGCGGGCTGGTTCGTGGTTAGTCGCTGCTCGTAAATCCCATCAATCATGCTGTATACTTACTTTTCCGCTCGTAGGTTCCCATTGTCTCAAACAATTGAGTCCTGCTCTGGGCTCCAAAATTGAAAGCCGTGCTTGTGCTAGGGTCTCTTCCCTTTTTTTTTTTTTTTTTCTTTGTGTGCGGTTCTGTGCGTACCTCCAGGTCGACTTGCAACCGTCGTAGCGACAAAATGAAAAATTTGTGACGCGATACGCCCAACGCTGGGCTAGGTACGCTGGGTGTGCGCCTTTGATCTCGCACGGCTTGAAAAATCGCCATCACGCTCATTCGAGGACCCGGGTCGGCATTGGACTGCATGAACGACATTAGATGCTGTATAGGTTGCTATGGAGGCCAGGGGTAAGATTAGCACGAATACCTCTCCGCCCACGCTCTTCGGTCGCACTTCTGTTGAGGTCCCAAATCCAGCGTCACGACGCCGGCCAGCTCTTGCCGGTGTGGGAGGCCGCCCTGCGCAGCGACCAAAGCACCGCATTGACTCTTCGATATGACATCTATCAGAAGCTCCGCAGCGCGGGCTTTCCCGCAGGCTCGGACTGGTCGCTCGCGATTCTCAGCTCGATCCCGGCGCGCAGCATCCGCTTCGCCGACTACCAGTACGCGGCCGAGCTCCTGCTGCGCCTCCAGCGCTGGTCAGATCTCCATAAGGTTGTCACCGACCTGGCACCCGTTCAGCCCACTTTGTGGCAACAATTGTTTCTGTGGGTCCTGAACAACGCTGACCACCGCCTGCCCGTGCAGTTCGCCCTCGAAACGTTGGGCGTGTCCTGCGTGCGCATGGGTCTCAAGCTAGAAAACCTCGCCGTGGACGCAGATCAGCCCATCTTCCGTATGCTTGAGCTTGTGGAGTCGCGGTACACTTCGTCGGACATTATCGAGGCCATGTCGCTCGTGTCTCGCGGAAACATGGTCATGGCTGCCCCTCTCGCGTCGTCTCTACTGGCCACGCGCTGCGATATGCAGATGAAAAAAAGCACTCCGCCCGAGCCCGTGGGCCCTACGCACGAGCCGCCTCTGAAGTCCGATCTGGCCCAAATGCTCTGGCAATGGAAGTCGAAGCGGTCGGTTGCAACAGCATCAGACCTGCACCTCTACATGCTTTACCTTGTGTATCTACGGCGGCCCCGCGAGGCATTGCTCGTGTACGACCGCTGGCCCGCTTTGCATGAACCCGCGACCATCGACGCCGTGCTGTTGGCCGCGGCAATGGACTCAGACTACCGCCGTCTGCAGCAGACATTCGAGAGCATTGAGAGCAACCCTGGTGTTGTGACCAAAATAGGCAGCCGTCACTACTCGACGGTGCTGCAGGCGCTAGGCTACCTTGGCAATGCCAACGTACTGGACGAGATCTACGAAAAGATCAGAAAGAAGGACCCAGGGCTACTGTCGCGCGGTGTGTTCCACGCGCTCATCCATAGCCACGGCGTGCGCGGCGATCTCAGGCGCGCGCGTGAGTTCTACGACATCATGATGGACCACAACATCGCGCCGTCAGCGAACACGTTCAAGCTGGTACTCAAGGCGTATAAAGACGCGCAAGACCTGCGTGGTGCGCTGCAGTTCGTAGGCGACGAGATGATTTCGCGCCACCAGTTTGGCCTGGGCAATGCCGAACTCACGCTGCTGCTCGCGCTGTGCGCGGCACGACACGACATAAACAGCGCCGAGTATATTTGGAAGTGGGGCAGCAGTCTCTGCGAGCCCGATCAGATCAGTTGGCAGGCCCGTGTGCACTGCTATGCGCAAGCGAACAGAATCCAGGACGCGTGGCGCGTGTTTGAGGACCTGAGGGCCGTGCACGAGCCAACAATTGACACGATCACCGTGCTGCTACAGTGCGCGGCCCGGTATGACCACATAAAATATGTGGCCAAGGCGCTGGATACGCGAAAAGTGCTGCAGCTGGACGGCGACGAGGCGTGGTACGTCGCGGTGCTGCAACACTACAACAGAATAACCGATTTAGAGATGTTCGAAGCCACGATGGCGGAGATGTCAAAGGTCGGCGTGGCGCTGAACGCGTCACACTACGCGCTCTACACGGAGGTGCTAGCCAAGACGCGGAACTTCAGCACGGCGAAGGAACTGCCGACGCGCATGGCGGCCAGCCGCGTGCCCATCACGCACGCATTCATCGGAAAGCACCTGCGCATGCTTACGGCTCGTGGGTCGTCGCCACAGTCGACAGCGAGCGCCGAGCGCACAGTGCTGCGGCACATCACTGATGGGTATTTCGACCCGCGCGCAGCCATGGTCCCGCGCGGCGTGATCCCCGTCAGCAACGTGAAGCCGGTCGTGCGCCGACTCATCCGGCAAAAGAACCTTGTGTCGGCGAAGCAGCTGCTGGACAGCCTTCGTACCGCACGGGGTGCTGAAAAGCCCCGGGACAGCTACCAGCTGTGGGCGTTGTATATTGAAGTGGCCCACGCGGCCAATAACTATGCGGTGGTGAACAAGTTGTGGGACCAGTTCATGCGCGATTTGTCCAAGGTATTTGTGCTCGATAAGGGTGCCGTTGAGCCGGGCGAGGTGCCTGTGTACAAGCTGTCGGCGCGTCACCGCCGCAGCTTTGCAAAGGAGATTGATGCGCGACTGACGAGTCTTGCGCATACGCAATGCGACCCTGCTGAGTATGCCAAGCTCCCGATACTGCTTGAAGCGGCTGGGTTCGAGCTCACCAAGCATAACTGGAACACGTATATCCAGGGCCTACTCATTTTGAATGAGCCTGTGCGCGCGTTCGAGAGGGCGGCGAGTCTGTACAAGGAGTCAGGGGTGTCGCGACTGTCGCTGGCAAAACTGAGTATGGCCGTGAAGGACGTGGATCCCGGAAAGTATGGACGGCTCGGGGAGATTGCTCGGAGCCTGGCTGAACGGTACCTTGAGAGGTAACTGCAACCCATTTGTACATAAGTATGACTGCCTCTGCGTTAATTTATTCGGCTCACAAAAGAGAAAGACTCAACTTGGCCGAGGCTAGCCGACTCCAGAATAAAAAGTTCGGAGAACAGAAGCTCTGTACATAAAGTCATGAGATGACGCTTTTTTTCAGGTTGCATTAAGTTATTAAAGCTACGAAAACACATTTTTATGCGGCTTTAGGTCCAAGACAAGTTGCGGCGGTAGTAGCACCTAGTAACGCTTTCTCTCTCTGTGTAAGCCTTAGCGGCCCCACTGTATTAGAAGAGCATTAGTGAGGCAGGACGGCAGCCACGACGCCGAAATGGAGGAGTTACTGGAGCTTGCGGCCACGCCGTTCAGATATGAGGACCCAGAAAAACTCGACACGGCGCTGGCCACCCTTCCGCTGGGGGAGCTGTTCGAGGAGGCGGAGGCGTTAGCAGCGTCGCAGCCTGAGTACAGCGAGGAGGATCGCCTGGTCATTGCCCTGCTGAAGTGGTTCAAGAAGGACTTCCAGTGGGTGAACGCGGCGCCGTGCGCGGAATGCGGCAACAAGCAGACGGTTGGCGCGGGCGTTGCAGCTGAGCCTACCGCCGAGGAGCGCCGCCACGGGGCCGGCGTTGTCGAGCTGTACCGGTGCCCCGAGTGCCAGAGCATGACGCGGTTTCCTCGGTACAACGACGTGCTGAGGCTGCTGGAGACTCGGCGCGGGCGGTGCGGCGAGTGGTGCAACGTGATGACGCTGTTTCTGCGGGCGCTGGGCCGCGACGTGCGGTATGTGTGGAACTCCGAGGACCATGTGTGGAACGAGGTGTGGTCCGCGACGCAGCAGCGGTGGATGCATGTCGACAGCTGCGAGGCGGCGTTCGACAAGCCGTTGACATACGCCGACGGCTGGGGCAAGAAGATGGCGTACGTCGTGGGGTTCAGCGTGGGCGGCGCACGCGACATCACGCCGCGGTACGTGCGGCGGCCCGACGCGGCGCTGCCACGGACGCGGGTGCCCGAGGCGGCGTTGCAGAACGCGCTGGCGGCGATCACGGCGCCGCTGAGGACCGGCATGGACCCCGTGGACCAGGTTGAGTGGTTTGAGCGCGATGAGGCCGAGGACCGCGAGCTGCAGAGCATTGGGCACGAGCATGGGGACGGTATGCAGCCGCGGCAGAGCGGCTCGGCAGAGTGGACGCAGGCGCGCGGTGAGGCCGGCCGAAGCACGAAAGACTAACGAGACACGAGCTTAATGAAGACGCTAACATTGTATATATTTAGACCAATACTTTTTGGGCTCCTCGGGCCGAGGGCCAACTGCATAGCGACTTGAGCGCGCGAGTGCGCGCTCAATGGGGCCCGCACAGCAGCGCACCGCTCAGAGCACCACCTGAGGGCAAGGGCGTAGTCCCCCCTCCGTTTCCCAGAAGACGGCGGCTCGATTCACACCCAGCCCACCAGCGCGAGCGATGGCTGACCGATTGAGCCAGCTCCAGACATGTTTGGATCAGCTCGTGACGCAGTTCTTCTCGTGCCTGAACTACATCAACAAGCACCACGACTTCTCCATCCCCCAGGGGACGCCCGCGTACGGGCAGAAGGCCGAGGACCCGCAGCTGGAGATTGTGCCGGCGGAGCAGTTTGATGCCGCGCTGACGGAGCTGTCGAGGGACATTGTTGCGAAGGCGAAGCAGATTGAGGTGCTGATCGGCAGCCTGCCGGAGCTGGACAACACGGCCGGCGGCGATTTCGAGCGGCTGGAGGAGGAGCTGCAGGCGGCGCGTGCCGAGGAGGCGGCCGCGGCGGCAGAGCGCGACGTGCTGCTGGGGCAGTGCGACGAGCTGGTGATGCGCGTGACCGCGTACAAGCGCGAGCTCGACAAGCAGACGCGCTGAGGCTAGACGATGGCGTCTATACGGCGCTGGGCGGCGCGGCAGCGCACCTCGAGCTCGAGGGCTCGCACAAACGCGCGCTGGCTGCGGCGCAGCGTCTCCGGAGGCCAGACGCCTGCCAGTGCCGTGCTGGCCCCTGTGACGAGCTGGCCGTCCTGCACGAGCGTCGACGCGCGCTCCTCCGGGTCGTGATCCTGCGCCGAGACGGGCCGCGACAGGCGGGCCCTGGCCAGGTCGAGGTACGCCTGCTGCCACGTCTGCCCTGCCTCGCGCTTCAGCACCTCGTACTCTGCCACGGCGTGCAAGTACGCCTCGAGCTGCTCATCGCTGCGCATCCGGTAAGCACTAAAGGACACACCGCGGGCTTTAATCTGTGGGGGTGGGGCGAGCCCAGCGTATTAATGAGTGAAACGACATCCAATTAGTATGTTGCCATACAGAGCGCAACTAATATAAATAAAGTGCGATTGAAGCAAGTACTGTAAAAGTGCAGTTGAAGCATTGAAGTTCACCAAGGAAGTGCACTAAAAGAAGCTGCAATCAAGGACAAGCGCCATAGGTGCAGTTTAAGCATTGCAGTTAATGACAGCGCCGTAAAAGCGCAGTTAAGGCATTGCAGCTAAGGAAAGTGCTGTAGTCAAAGCATCGCAGTTTAGACATAGCAGCTAAAACCATTAAAAAGTGCACGGAAATAAGGCTGAAGCACTGCAGTGAAGCATTGTAGTTGAAGGGGCTAATAGTATGCTGATTCCGACCAAGAATGGCTCCTGGCAGCAGACCAAAGGCGGTACACCTGTAGTTCTGCTCGGCATGATAAGGAACAACTAGGTGATATAAATACGGAAAAATTATGCAAGAGGAAGGTGGGCGGCAGGGATGCGCGCAGCTAGGCCGTCTCGAGCTTGTTGATGGCCTCGACAAAGTCGCCCTCGAGGCGCGCGCGGCGGTTCTTGCGGATGTTGCGCTGGTCACGAACGTGCGCAAGGTACGCCTCGACGTCGCGCTCGCGGACCGCCGCCTGCTGGGCCAGCTCGAGGTCCAGCTTCTTCAGCCGCTCCTGCAGCCGGTCGCCGCGCTGGCGCAGCTTCTCTACGTCGAGGCGCTTGCTTGCCTGCAGCTCTGCCCACACGCGCACGCTCACGTCGAGGTCCTGCTGCCGCGACTGGCGCTCGAGCATGACGCGCTGCGCCTCGTTCGCCAGCTCGCCGACCCCGCGCAGGTCGTCAGCATCGGCACCGCCTTCCATCGCCGCGATCTCGGCCCCCAGCTGCTCAATGCGCTCCTGCAGCGCGCCAATGCGCTTCTTCGCCCGCTCGTCCGCCTTGCGCTTCGTGGCCAGCTTGTGCTCCATTGCCTCGGTGTCGTGCCGCACGGCGGCCAGCCGCTTCAGGCTCTCGCGCTTGAACTTGCGGACCTGCGCTCGTTCGTTGGCAAGGGTCTCCTTCGCCGACTCCAGCCCGATCTCGTGGATGGGCGTGGCCAGCTTGCGCGGCTTCTGGTCCGACGCTGACACCGGCGCCGTGCAGAAGCTGAAGTCGACGGCTGCGCCGGGCGCCGCCGGCACGGCCTGCGCCTCGTGGATCGTGCCCGGACACAGCCCGTACAGCACCGCCAGCCGCGTCTCGTCGTTGCGGTATACCTGGGTCCATTCCAGCCCATTGATCAGAAACCGCGTCGTGGACGGCTCCAGGAGCAGCAGCCCGACCTGCGTCTCGCCCACAAACCGGACCTGCGGCACGTTGCCGGGCTCCCATTCGCGCTGGCGCCGCGGCCGGCCCTTGCCGTACAGCGGCACCTCGCCAAGCAGGCCCAGCCACAGGCGCGTGATGGCCGCCCACAGTATTGGCGGCCGCGCCCGTGCGCTGCGCTTTGGAGCCGCGGCCGCGTCCGGCTGCGCCGTGATGCGCGACACCAGCGTGATTATAGGCAGCGCAATGAGGACGTGTGCCCACGGGCCCAGCTCGAACGGCAGCATGCGCAGCACACGGTGCAGCGCCGCATTGAGCACCATGAGCAGGGCCAGCGTGTCGCACACGGGGCGCGCACTCACAAGCTCCATGCGAGAGCCGGCTTCAAAATTTACGGATGTGAGAGAGGCCCGAAACCCCTGACCCTGGGGATGCCTCGGGGCCGCCGGGTCGAGGGCCCCCCCCGGATTAAGGGGCCTGCCGAGTCAAGAAGCCTGCCAGGTTCGGTCACCGGAGCTGGGAGCCAGGGCCGCACGCATTGACCTGAGTGCTACCGACGTGCCCTGGGGGTGGCCGCGGTGACACTTGCAGCTGCTCGAGCCTGCTGTTATTGGGCCCGATTACAATTGATATTTTACCTACTGCTGCTACATACGACAGGCTCACAACTGCCGGCTGCTGAAACCAGCGTTCTGCATGGCCAATGCATGGGCTCCGCATGCGAGTGAGCCAGCACTGCGGCCGCGCTCCGCGCGTCTCCATTATTGACGTGGTCTAGGGTAGACGCGACGTCTCGCCGCCACCAGCAGCGCGCCGGCGTCTCCGCTCGATCCATGTCTCGCACACCGAAGGGCGAGCACACGAGCGTGCGGACGGCTGTGCCCGCCCCGAACCTGATTGCGACGAACCACTCCATCACGCGCGTTCCTGAAACAGAGTTCGAGGCCCAACTGCGCGCCGCCGCGCGCGCGCAGCCGGCAGGGCACCCACGCGGCCCGCACCAAAGAAGGCTCGAAGAATAATGTGATTTTTATATGGGAATAGTTTTGCGTAATCATGAAAAAATATTGTCGCGATGTAACTTTTCTTATAGAGCGCCGAGTCACTCGGCGTTGGCGTTGGCCTCCTCGGGCGCATCGGTCAGATGCGCCTCGGCGTCGGCAGCCGGGGCCTCCTCGGCAGCGTCACTGCCCGTCTCCAGCGCCTCGGTCGTAGGAATGGGCTCGGCAATCCCGTAGAAGGCCGAGTACTTCGACTGCTTGATCTCGATGTCCTGCTGCTTGTAGTCGTCAAGCGACTCGAAGAACAGGCCGCAGTCGAAGTCCATGTCGAAAAACTTCGACTTCTCGCACAGCTCGCGCGTCCACGGCGTGCCGTAGATGAGCGGCGAGAACCAGTAGAACCAGCCAACAACGGCGGCCAGGAAGACGGCCGGCACGGCGCGCCACAGCTTGGCAGGCCGACCGACGCTGAGCAGCAGCTCCAGCAGCTGGCCGATCATCAGCACACCGAAGTACAGGCTCCCCAGGTAGTGGTGCAAGAACAGCTGGCGCACCATGAGGAACGACGGGAACAGGTGGAACCACCAGCCAAGCAGGTAGTTGCCGAAGTTGTGGTCAAACACGGCCCACGGCGTGGCCGCCTGCGGGAAGAACGACACCGTGCCCACGCGCTGCCACCACAGCAGGCGCAGCCCCTTGTACAGCACAAGAGTAACAACGCCAGCGAGAATGGCCCAGTACACGGGCAGATTGCCCACCAGATACACCTGGCGATTCTTCTCGCCCCACATGTTGATGCCGCGGCGCAGCACGACCCACGAGCTGGGCCGCGACTCCCAGTGGTGCGGCTCCGTCAGCCCCTTGTTCACATTCCACATCACCTTGTGCAGCTCGACAAAGTTCTGCCAGAAGCTCGGCGCAATGTAGTCGCCACGCACGGGGTTGTCGCCGAGCAGCTCGTTCTCGTTCGACTCGATGTACCACAGCGTGTTGTGCTCCTTGCCGCCGCGAATGCACGAGACCTCCTGCTGGTCGAAGCCCCACTCGGGCAGCTTCGTGTCCTTCGAGTACAGCAGGCACCCACTCATTGTGTGCTCGAGCTGGAAGTACGTGCGCAGCGACTGCACCCGCTGCTTGGCCTCACTGCCAATCGACTTCGAGCCGACAATCTTGATGCGCCAGTTGTCGTTCAGGTCGCCCTCGAAGCCCTCGAAGCCGTACCCGCTCACCTCGTTGATGTAGTCGTGCGACGTGACCGGCGCGCGGTGGTCGTGCGAGTGGAGACGGCGCTCGGTCGTCGGGTGCAGAAGCCGGATGATGTCGCCATCGCGCAGCATGACCGGGCCCGTACTGTTGGCCGGGTTCGAGAACTCGGTGCCGTTCTCAATTATCCACACGTTGTTGTCGTCGATATGCGGGTACAGCGTGACCTGCTGCTGCTGAGAGCCCGTCGGGTATGTCTGGACGTGCGAGTGCAGGTAGCCGCCGTTCGTGTCGACATGGCGCAGCGTGATACGGGAGCCGAACGCGACGTCGAGCGGGACCTGCGTCGGCAGGTTGTTGTGCTTCAGGGACGCCTGGAAGTGGCGCGGCAAGAAGTCGGCGCCGTCGCCCAGGTTGTCGACGCAGAAGAAGTGCAGCCAGAACATGCTGACGTAGATGGCGCAGGGCACAACAATAAGGAAGAAGGCGCGCGACGCGAAGTGCACGCTGAACTGCCGCGGCGTCACGTTGAGGTCGCCCCACACCCACCATAGCTGGTACACGGTGAGGGCGCCGACCCACCCAATCGTGAAGAGGCCGACCCACTTCGAGGACACCGTGACGCCGAGGCCGAGGCCGGTCAGAAACAGGTACCGGAACCAGTTGCGCTCGAAGGGCACGCAGTTCTCGAAGCGCTTGAACCCGTACGCGCTGAGGGCCACGAAAAACACCAGCGGCGAGTCGAGCAGAATGTAGCGCGACTCCGTGGCAAACGTGTTCTCGAACGTGAGGATCAGCGCCGTGACGGCAGCCGCGTACGTGCGCACGCCCGACGCGCGCAGCGTCGAGAAGCACAGGGCAATGGTGCCCAGCCCGGTCAGCGTCGGCAGCATGCGCATCGTCAGGTACGGCACATGCGCGCCAACGTAGTCGTCGCCGATGTTGGCAAACTCGAAATCGGAGTCGCCGTCAAAGCCGCCCAGAAACGCGAACACGGCAAACAGCATCTTTGCCAGCGGCGGGTGCACGTCGAAGAAGAACCGGCCAATGATGTACTTTTTGGCGAACCCGCCGAAGTGCACCTCGTCGAACACGACCGACGATGGCCACGACAGGCCCCACACGCGTACAAGAACCGCCACGGCCATCACGAGCGCCAGCACCTTCCAGTCGCGCTTCGTGAGCTCGCGGCCCTGCAGAACGCTGGCATCCGGCGCGGTGGCGCGGAACGGTCGCTTGGCCCGCGGCGCCGCTGCCGCCGCCGCAGCTTGCTTGGACTTCACGTCTGTCATCGCGCGTCAAGTCCTAACACTACTAACGAGATGAGGCCACTTAGGCAGGAACGTCCTTAACTATGGGGGCTAGGGCCCCCGTGCGACACATATTAAAAGTCAATGCAGGCGGGAGAACGCATCCCAACCCTTCTCTCGTGTCCCGCACGCGTCACACGCGGGCAGGCACGGACGCCTAGCACGGGAAAGCTTGTGCACACAGAACCAAAAGAGCACGAACACGCGCAATGGCGAGCACGCACGAACGCCAGCACAGCTGATGCGGCCCAGGCCTCGTGCTGAGGCTCACCTGCGATCCACATGCAATGCACCGGCCTTAAGCTCAAGTCCTCCCATTTATTTCAATTATGCATGGTGCCTGGCCGAAAACACTTGGCCGCTCCCCCGCCCAACAGGCGCCGGGCCGCGTACCCTTGGGAGAAAGCTGGACCCCTCCCCTCCTCTCCCCTCCGTAGCAGCTCTAATGGACCCGGACCGGGTCTAGCCATAAGGCGTAACCTCACAAAGATTCACTTCCCGCCCTCGCGCTCCGCCCAAGCAGGCCATGAAATTTCAGAGATATGTCAGCACACTCGTAGAGTCAGATTGATAACAATCACAGAACCACTGGCCTTGGAGACCGATGCCGGGAGATCTCGCACCATACATTCGCACCCTGGTCAAGGACCCGGAATCACTTACGACAGATGACGTCGACAAGGCCATGTCCCTCATCCTGCGTCCCACAGATGTCCCCGATGTCCAGGTCGCAGGCTTTCTTGTGGGCGCCCGCGTCAGCGGCCGCGACCACAAGGCCGACTTCATCGCTGCCACTGTGCACAACTTGTCCCAGGTTGCCCGAAAATTCGACACTAATTCCGACGAGATGTACGCCGACATTGTGGGCACCGGAGGCGACGGTCAAAATACGTTCAACGTCTCCACCACGTCGGCCATTGTTGCTGCGGGTACGGGGCTCATTAAGGTCGCTAAACACGGCGGGCCCGCATCAACCTCGACATCGGGCGCTTCCGATCTCTTAAGTAACCTTGGAATCGACCTCAGTGAGGTGAACGCCGAAACCGTCCCGAACCTGCTCACCACAAATGAATTCATTTTCATGAGCGGCCCCGTTTTCCACCCCATGCTTGCGCGCGTTAAGCCCATTCGCAAAAACCTGGGCGTCCCCACGATCTTTAACCTAGTTGGTCCCTTGCTTAACCCTGCGCCAATCAGGTCAAGGGTCCTCGGCGTCTATACTCCTACTTTGGGTAAAACCTACGCCGAGTCCGCAGCTCGCCTGTTCCCCGGGAAACGCGCTCTCGTCGTATGCGGCGCTGAAGGCTTGGATGAGATCTCTCCTGCAGGGCCTACATTCACTTGGTTCTTGGACGAGGACGGTTCTATCACCGAGAAGACCATTTCACCGGCTGATTTCGGCCTTGATACGCACCCGCTCGAGACTGTGGCTAGTGGCACGCCGCATGAGAATGCGGACACTGTCCATGCCCTCTTCGACAATAAGTTGACTAAGGGCCACCCCATCCGTGACTATGTGCTCCTTAATACCTCGGCGCTTCTCGTTGTCTCGGGAGTGGCCAAGGACTACAAGCATGGCGTCGAGCTAGCCGACAAGAGCATAGAGAGTGGAGGTGCAAAACGCGCCCTTGACAAGTTCGTCGCATCAACGGCGCAACTTGGCAGCAAAGAGAACTAGATAAACACCAAAGATAAACCCGAAAGCACGGTTTCAGTATGTTAGAATGCAATTCGTAATTTCTGTTACCACTCTACAATAGAATGTAATCAGTATAATTCAGTTCTGTACAACAGTCTTTAAATATTGCCTAGGCTTGCCAATGCTGTGGATAATAATGTTGCAAACCTCAGATCTGACTACTGCGATGGAAGTCTGTGTAGATTCTATATTAGCCAGATGATGGATTGAACATAGGCAGACAGATTCATGACCGACGGACTCATTACTAAGTTACCTCCACAAAAATAAGTAAGTATATATACCCAGGAATTTCGAATAAACTATGTGCAATGCCAGTGACGTAGCATGCGGAAACCATCTGTTTTTCCTACAGACCGCATTCGTTTGGATACAACAATATAGTCAGCTAATCATTATAATGACAGTTGTCAGACAGCATTTGATCAAATTGCACTTTTTACTTGAATAACTTCCCTATATCTGCAAAAGCACTGTCACCGAGAATTGCACACCCGTATCATCACGAACTTGTCATAACTAATCATAGGGATGTTGTTTATCCGCGAATCGTGATAAAATCATGCAGATGACTCATGTTAAACGTTGATAAATCTTCCTAAATCTTCCTAAATAAGATATATATTCGATCTAGCTAACCTTATAAGTTTGATATCGTTTCTTGATAGACAGTCTAAGAAGAGTCAGCCTCGTTGTCAAACATCGGCACGCCATACTTAGCACCAAGATCATTGTACCGCTTAAGGTCTTTACCAAGTGCATCAATGCGGCGCATATGGCTGTTGCTGAGTTCAATAAGCTCGAGGTTCTCCCGCATACGCGATGGCGTCGAGGACTTAGGCAGAATGTTCGTGCCACGCTTCGCTCCCCATGACAGCACTACCTGCGCGGGACTAACGCCAATGTCCTCAGCAATTTCAACAACCACAGGGTTCTCGTGCTGGCCCTGGGCAAGTGGACTATACGCTTGCACCAGTATACCCTTCGACTTGCAGTAGTCTAGCAGCTTCTTCTGCGGAAGATTAGGGTGCATCTCAACCTGGTTTACGCTGGGGGTCACCTTCGCAGTCTTCAGCAGCTCGTCAAGTGCACGCACTGTGAGGTTTGACACACCAATGTTCCGCACCTTAGACTTTGGCAGCTTCTCCATGCGCGCCCACACATCAGAGTATTTCACGTCGGGATCCACTGGAAGCCCACGTAGTTGCTTGGGATCCTCGGGGTTACGCTTAAATGCCACTGGAAGGTGAAGAAGTAAAAGGTCCAAATAATCCACGCCCAACTCCTCCAGAATCTCGTCGAGCGCCTCTTCGGGATTGTCAAAGTGTGTACCCCAAACCTTGGACGTGATCCATAATTGATCGCGCGGAACGCCCGCCTCACGAATGGCTTGGCCCACCTCCTTGTGGTTCTGGTATGCGACAGCACAGTCAAGATGGCGGTACCCAATCTCAAGTGCAGAGCGCACGGAATCGCGAGCCTCTTTGCCCTGCTGTTTCCACAGGCCATAACCAATGGAAGGGATTTGTGCACCGGAATTGAGCGCGATGGTAGAGGGCGCGCTGAGTCGGGTTAGTGTGTAAGTAGAAGACATGTTCAAATAGAAGCGATCGCTGTGGTCAAGTGTTTATTGATGGTGATGATTGTTGTTGTTGTTGCAATTTGATTTGGACGAGAAACAACCCTTTATATAGTAGTCTGAAGTCTAGTGAACTCGGAACCCTATCGACAATGCGCAATTGCGTATACGAGCAATTATCAACCAATACATGCATACAGCAGCGGATCGTGGGCTAGGAACTCTCCACCCAGATTCCCGA
This sequence comes from Entelexis stigmatis, assembly GCA_030563545.1. Lineage (NCBI taxonomy): Eukaryota > Fungi > Ascomycota > Dipodascomycetes > Dipodascales > Trichomonascaceae > Entelexis > Entelexis stigmatis. The sequence continues at coordinate 452,036 of JAJMJC010000003.1, forward strand.
TCCTTGCGGCGTGCATGGTTAGCTATTTATGAAACGCCTACCTGCAGTATTAGCGCCCTATCGGGATTTCAATGGTATGATGGCGGTTTCGTATCCGTGAGAAGGATAGAGGCTCCACCAACCATCTTGATTCTGAATTTGCTCTGGATGATCTAAATAGGCTTGTGGAATTCCAATTGAGGGGTCAGTTTCTTATTGAGGGCATGCCCATGCCCACAATTGTTGTAATAGGTCTTGCATTACAATTCAGAATCTTTATACGTAGCGTAATGTGATGTCATCGCCGATAACCGTTTGCTCCTCATCTGCGCGCAACACGTGATATACCCTAAGACGTATAAACCAAAGCGCAGGTCCCCACACTAAGACGAAGTTTCTCCGCAGATACTCCGAACCCTCCCATGTGAGTGAGAAAAATGATCACCTCAATCAAAGAGCTAGGGCAACCGGCAAACATGCTCATTATGCTGCGCAGGCTCTATTGCCAATCAGAGAATCAGGAAAACCGTGGGCGTAGTCGCTGTATCGGAAACGAAAACGACCGGAATATCTGTCGATTGGACCAGAGCGAGGCGAAGCATGATGACGCAGTGGAGGGGGCACGAGCTAGCATAGGGAAACATTCTCAATCTTGCATGTGCGAGAGAAAGCGTGCTGAAAGTCATCATGCTTCATCGCGTACAGTGATCTCCACCCCACCCATGCACAGCCCCACATAACCCTTTGCCCATGACGTATGGTGCGCCTGATTACGTCGTCTGCAGTCGTTTAGCCCAAATATCTAAGCTGGGTACAGTGGGGACTGTGTAGTAGGCCATTAAAGCTAAGCACGATTACAGATTAACAGAAGATATACATGCTTCGGCGTCGCGCGCCTTCAGAGACTGAAGCAGTGCTTCGGTGGAGCAGATCTGCTCCTGCAGTATCTCACATGCGCCGCTGCCGTTGAGTGACATTATCGTGTAGGAATTATTATTTCCCGATTCCGGTACGGCACAATTGATATCAACGGTAATTTTCCGGCCCATGCTTGTGCCATGTGCGGCTGCGCCGCTACCGAGACCACGCCTTTGGCGCCACTCGTGATCTTGTTTTCTAATTTCCGAAGTGCCGTTCAGATAAGCCTGTAGAGCATGTAGACGACCGTCAATGGCGTCAGCCGCGGCAAGAATGTTCGGGAATTCAATTGATTCTCCGAGCTCCGTACGCTTCAACAACGTAGTCTCTTTAGCCTCATTCAACAGTCTCGACACCTTTGCCAACTTTGTTTGCAGCTGGCTACGATAATGAGCGCTGCGTGCAGGAAGCGGACGCAAAACGTATGCAGAACCCTCTGAGTTGTCGTTAGCATCGGAAACCTTAGCCTGAACCGCCGTTAGAGTCGAGATTGCCTCAATGGTTTCGTTGGACACCTTGACGATATTCTTTAATGCACCTTCTGTAATTTCTTTCGTTTCATGGGCCCCATTTCTCAGCCGCTCTTCAACGCGAGTCCGTAGTTCCGGTGCGTCGGCTACACGCCATTTATCGAAAGCGGTGAATTCTGCGGGTTGCGAATGGGGCTTGTAAATATCAGCCCGTTCCAGCACGGAGATATTATGATCGAGCACCTGGAACAATGCATTTGTCTGGGCGTATATGAGGTCCATTTCGCTCAGACTGTCTGAGGGCAATCCTTCCAAAATGTCCGAAGAAGTTAGTAGATGCGGCTCAACGCCATCCAACCAGTTTGTAGATTCGATTTTGGTGGCCAAATCATCAGCCCTGCGTTTCGCTTCGGCTGTGGCTTTAGCTTCCTGAGCCTCCTGATCAGCCCGAGCTTCGGCAACCGCGCGCGCTTGCCGATCGTTCTCGGCCTTAACATCGGTCTTGGCCTGCTCGTCAGCTTTTTCCGTATTCTCCGCTCTAGCGCCTCCAACAATTTCGGCTTTGACCTCAACTTCAGCTGGCTCGCTAGAAGGTTCAATTCCCGAGCCAGATTTGTCCGGGATCAGCTCGTCAGTGCCCTCTGCTGCCCTTTGCTGCCTCCCAGAGTTAGCTTCAGTGCCGAGGGAAGGCTTATTACCAGTAGTAGCTAGCACATTTTGCTTGAATAGACCACTACCCGATTCACTTGTGGGAGCAATCTTCGAGGTCGCAGAGCTGCTGTTGCTCAAAGACTTAAAAGGGGACTCAGTATTTCTATAAGCAGCGAAAGGGTCAGTGTGGCCGAATAAGCTTGGCTGTGAAGACGACGGTTTAGAGAAATTCAAGCCCGAGTCTGCGGAATTTGCAGCAGGGTTTGGCGATTTTGATGAAGAGCCGAAAGCGCTGGACACAGCGGCGTTGGTGTTCTTCAGACCGTTTCCGAAGATACCACCACTGGTCGCATTCGTACCTGAGGTTGCGAACTGACTCAGTGGACTCTGATGAGAGTTGCCTTCAGAGCTTGCCCATGAGCTGAAACCTGGCTTCGAGGCCCAAGTAGAGCCAAAGCTGGCTTTTGGGATCGCGGCAGTTGGGGACTTCTTGGAATTGCTTTCATCAGATTCAGCGCTGGTCGTTCTGTGCGAGCCATTGTCACTACCGGCCTCATCTGATGCACCAGCCTTTTGGCTATCCTTCTGGTCACTAGAGGAAGTCTCGTTGAAAAGCGAGTCATTAGCCGTCGAGTCGTTGGGATCCGAGTCCTTAGGTTCTGCGCCATCGTCTTTGGCATCGTTGGCCCCTGCGTCGTTGGTCTTTGCGTCGTTAGCTTTCTTGCCACTAACATCTGCATTGATAGCTTCTGTGTTGCTGGCCTTCGCCTCCTTAGCGTCCGTGTCATTGGCCTCCGCGTCGTTGGGCTCCGCGTCGTCGGCCTCATCGGATCCCGAGTCACCAGCTGCTGAGCGGTCAGATTGACTTCCACCGGCTTCGGCATTAGGCTCTCTGTCACCCTCGTCACTTGACGCGGTTATGTTGGTAGGGCTGTCCTCTGCCTTGTCGGTGCGGCTGTGCTCACGCGTATCGCTCTCACTAATTTCCTCCAACTCCTCGTCCGCGATGTCCTTCTTATTTGACCCACCCACGGCAATCTGTTTCAGCTCAGGCACGGCGGCAGGACTCGCGACCTCACATTTAACGCCATCACCAACGCTAGCTTCACGAGAAGCAATATGCCAGCCGAGAATGCGGCCCTCCTGGGTGAGAACCAGCCACAGAGGGAATGCGAATTTGCCCTCAATACCTTTCAGTGACTCTACAAGCGTTGAATCAGTCACGTCGAGGGCGCCACCGACGGCGACAACGTCTTCATCTGTTGTGGTGAACGGGAGGTTATCGGACTCGTTCATGGGCTTCAGGACACTATTGGGACCGAGAAGCAGCAGGCTTGTGGACTGCGACGAGACCGCAACGGCGGTAAATGCGGTGGATGCAGTGGGCCAGTGCGGCGTTGCACCCTGGTGCCACATGAACGGGACGTCCGTGTTCGTGGCGATAAAATCGTTCTCGACCTGAACCCACTCCGCGGCCTCGGCGCTTCGCACGTACGTGACAACCTCTTCAGAGTCCTCGAGGCTCCGGGCTACGAGAAGCAGCCTTCCCTCAGCTGGGACATGCAGGGCGAGTATGTCGCCAACCGCACCGTCCAGCGCGGCCACATCAAGCTCTGGTTGCGACGGCACAATGATATCGTCCTTTGCGTCCAGGGCAAATACCGTGTCAGGCGCGAATGCCGCAACACTGCCCTTCTCGTCCACAACCACTATTCCTTTGGCAGTAGCAAGGACAAGGCCCTGCTTGCGCGCGAACGGCTGCATATCCAGCACTGGAGCGTCGAGCGGCTCAGAGCGAAAGTCGCGGCTCCATGTGGGCGCGCGGTAGGCGCTGATGCGTCTGTCGGCGCTACACACGAACAGCTGCTGCTCGCTAGCCGAGAACGCCACGAGCCGGGGAGAGTCAAGCTCGATCCTAGCGACGTTTTCGGGCTGGCGGTCGGCCCGAAGAGCAGCGCGCAGCTCGGCTAGGGGCCCCACCACGACGGCCGAGGCGCCCGCTGCTGCAAACAGGCCGCTCGCTGGCGCCAACGCCAGCAGGCGCACAGGCTCGTCGAGCAGCCCGTCATACGGCTCGACGACGGCGATTCCGAGCTCCGGGCCCAGGGCGTTGAAGCCCCAGTCCTCCGTGTACTCCGTAGGCAGAGCCATGGTCAACAAGCAGGAGCGGTTGTTTGTCGGGGTAGGGTTTTTACGCGGCGAGTGGCGGAGGGCTTTTTTGGCACGGCGCGCGAGCCGGGCAAGCGCGGGCTTGCTCATGCCGCGAGATGAAATCTAAGACCAATTCGTGATGTAGATAAGGGCAGAGTGGCTCCTGCCTGTACGCATGACGCTTGCAGCACTGTTGCCTAATTAGGTTAATGCTGGTCGCCTGCTGACGCGGCAAGCTGCGGCCAGTGCAGCGGCGACAAAGTTTGGCTGGCATGCAAGTGACGTGAGGAAAGTGGTGAATGATGCGCTGCTGTTGTTACGCTGCGTTCAGGTTGGGATGGCACGCATAGTCAACGTTGCCGTGGTAGAGGCACCGAGTAGCCTAGTCGCTGGAGTATAGGCTGGCGCTGCCGCAGAAGGCGTGCTTAGAATTGCTAAATTTAAGGCATTGAGCCGTTTTTGTGCTTACGCTTGCGGTAGCAGGCGGGCGCACTACGCACAGGGTCCTCAAGTGTCCGCCATGAGGAGCGGGGCTCGCGCGTGAGCAGATATCAGAGCATAACTTGGAGCAGGACTGGAGCAGGACTCAAGCAGGACTAGATTATGTCTATAAGTAGATTTTAGAGCAGGACTAGAAACAGAACTCGGAGCAGGGCGTAGATCAGAACTTAGAGCAGGACTTGGAGCAGGGCGTGGTGCATGGCCCGAACGGTATCCGTGGACGCGAGGCAGATTGAGGTTTTTATGCACACAAACTAGAACGGAAGATGCAATACAGTATGTCAAAAGAATTTGTAGTGAACTACACGGCACACCAATCAAGAACGTCCCAATGGCGCTGCTCCCCACTGCGCCCGCTCACACCAACATGACGGTGGGGGCCAAGCCGCAAAGGAAAAGTCCCGGTTGATCAATACTGGCAAGTATTGTAAAGTGAACCACGACGATAGAGCACATTTCGAATCAGATTAAATACAATGACTACCAATCTAGTATTGCGAGGCGATTTAGCTCGGCTTCGAACGCACGCCTCTTATCACGTAGCGCATGGGCTAGACAGTAGCTGGCGCAGTCGACCTGTAGAACCGTAGGAACGATGCGGATCGGCAACTTTAAGTAGGAGGTACGTGTGCTTGCTGTGTCCAGGGCTTGCCACACAGTTGCCTAATTGGGATATATGCTGACCGCCAGCTGGGCGGGCAAAGCAGCCGAAGCTGGGGCGGAATACACTACCCCAGGCTCTTCACCTGCTGCTTGAGGTCCTCGCTGATGAGCCAAACTTGCTCCAGCTGATCTAGCTGCCCGAGAAACCGGCGGTAGCCGGCTATGGCCTGCGTCAGGTGATCGCGCGCGCTCTCGGCCTGCGCGATGACGCCGTCCGGTCGCTCGGCCTGGGCGAGGCTGGCCGCGCTGCGGTCGCGCTCGGCGTCGGCTGCGGCCTGAATGCTCGCGCGCACGCCGTCAGCCAGGCCGTCGAATTCGCGGCTCAGCTTCTGGATCGAGTCCTCCAGACGCTCCATGTAACGTGTGGGGGGACGCTGCGAACTGGGCTTCCTAAGCGGCCCCGAGACAGGTGCTGAGGGAGGGCCCTCTCTTAAGCTGCGGGGGCAAGCGTTTTAACACATGGTCGGGCGGCTACAGCATGTGCGGTGGGCGTCGACGGCCGTGAAGTGGCGGCCGTGGAGCGCGGAAACACTGGCGCTGGCACGGCAGGCGAACAAGCCCGTGTTTCTGTGCAGCGGGCACCACGCGTCGCACCTGTGCCGGGTGATGGACGCCGAGAGCTTTGGCAACGCGGACATTGCGCGGCTGCTGAACGCGGAGTACGTGGCCGTGCGCATCGACAAGGAGCGGCATGCCGGGGTGGACGCGGCCATGATGCTGAACCTGCAGGCGCAGACAGACGGGCAGGGCGGCTGGCCTCTGAACGTGTTTCTGGCGCCGACGTCGCTGCGCCCGTTTGTGGCCGGGAACTACTGGTCGCGGGCGGACCTTGCGCTTATTCTCGGCCGCGCGGCCGAGGAGTGGCGCTCGAAGCAGGCGCTGTGCGAGGAGTTTGCCGACGCGCGCGCGCGCGCGCTGGAGCAGGCGATGCACCTGGGCCCGCACGCCGGGCCCGTGGACCCCGAGGTGGTGCTGCAGGGCGCGCGAGAGGAGTATGTGGATGTGGGCCGCGCCGGCGGGCCGCGGTTCCCCATGGGGTACTCGCTGGCGCTGCTGGGCGGCGAGGTGCTGGCGGCCACGCTGCACGTCGTGGCGCGCAGCGGCACCGTGGACCAGCTCGAGGGCGGCGTGCACCGCTACGCCGTGAGCGCGGACTGGCACCTGCCGTGCTTTGAAAAGACGCTGCGCGACCAGGCGACACTGTTGGTGGCCTGCGTGAAGTACCTCGAGACGCACGCGCAGGACGCGGAGATCCGTGCCCTCGCGCTGGGCCTCGTGAACACGATGCAGTACCTGCAGGGCCGCAGCGCCGTCGACGGCGACGACCCCGTCACGGGCGCCGAGGGCGGCTGCTACCTGTGGACGGCCGACCAGTTCCACCGCGCGCTGCAGCTGGGCCAGATGGGCCTGATTGAGCGCGACATGGCCGAGATGTACTACGGCGTGAACACGAACGGCAACGTCAACAAGGAGCTCGACACGCGGGGCGAGCTCTACGGCAAGAACGTGCTGAGCCAGTACAACTCGGTGGCGAAGGTGGCCGAGGCGTTTGGGCAGCCTGCGGGCAACGTCGAGAAGGTTGTTGCCGAGGCGACGCGGCTGCTGCGCGAGTTCCGGGCCAAGACGATGCCGCCGCACACGCTGGACACAAACGACGTCGTGGCATGGAACGGGCTGGCCATGGCGGCGCTGGCGCGCACGGCGGCGGTGGTCCCGGAGTGGCGGGACCGCACGCTGGACATGGCGCGCGAGACGGCGTTCCGGCTGCTGCACGCGTTTGGCTACGGCGCGCTGAGCCGCACGCTGGACCGCGACACGCCGGCGTGCTGCGACGACTACGCGTACCTGGTGCACGGGCTGCTCGAGCTGTACGCCGTGGAGAAGAACCCGGAGTGGCTGCGGTGGGCGGCGGCGCTGCAGACGCACCAGATCGAGCTGTTCACGGACCGCAAGGAGGGCGGCTTCTTCTACACGCAGGAGGACGCGACGCTGTACATCCGGCCCAAGTTCGGGCACGACGGCGCCGAGCCGAGCTACAACGGCGTGTCGGCGCAGAACCTGATCCGCCTGGCGAACCTGACCGGCGTGGGCGAGCTGCGCGACGTGAGCCAGCGCACGATCGACTGCTACAAGGCGGGCCTGGCCGCGCAGCCGCTGGCGTTTCTGTCCACGCTAGACGCCATCAAAACGTTACGCATATAAGCATCCCGCCGAGGAAACCCATGAGACTTGAGCGCCGAGGAAACCCATGAGACTTGAGCGCCGAGGAAATCCATGAGACTTGAGCGGCGGAGGGCGGCGGCGCCCTCGGATGTAAAGGCGTGTCAATCCATCAGGCCGATTCGGAACCATTAAAATACAATTTAGGAACATAAATACATCTAGAGCGTAGCCGTCTACCACCTCAGCATCAATCTTTAAGTGCCGACTTGCTCCAAGCGGCATCATACTACAACTGCAGCCGACTGCAATTGACTGGAACCGACCACTGCGGCCGCTGCACACCACCCCACGGGAGCCCCTTCGGGAGCCCCGCGGGACCTCTAGTCATCCTCATCCGAGTCGAGGTCGAGACTGATCTTGGGCTTCGACTTGGGCTGCGGCTGCGCGCGCGGAGCAGCACTGCCCGGCTGCGTGCCTGCGGGCGGCGCTGGCGGCTGGTCGCGCGCGTCGGGCTGGTCCGGCGGCGCGTGCCGGGCAGGCGCCGGGGAAGCCGCGACCTGCGCGTGCTCCGGCTCCTGCGACGACATTGCCTCCTCCTGCAGCATGAGCGTTGCCAGCATGCCGCGCCGCAGCTGGTCCTCGGCGGGCCACGGCAGAATGCCTACCTCGGCGGACCCCGGCAGCTGCTTTGTGAACCGCGTGATCTTGGAAGCATACTCGAGCAGGTCCTGGCTGTTCACCGGGGCATACGCCGAGGTGACGGGCGCCGACGGCGCGCGCTCGAGCTCCTTGCGGAACTGCGTGAGCTCGAGGAGAATGGTGTTGACCTGGCGGTCGAGGGTGGCGCCCTCCTGGCGCAGCGCCTCGATGCGCCGACACGCCGCGTACTGGCGGCGCAGCGCGGCGACCTGGGCCACGAGCTCGCGGTCCAGCGTGCGGAAGCGCAGCGGGAAGTCTGCAATGGGCTCGAAGTGGGAGATGCGGGCCACAAACTCGCTGAACAGCGCATCCAGCCGGTCGAGATATTCGTCCATCTCCCGCCCGCTCTTCCCGGTGCCTCGCGCGTCGCTACTGCCGAACCAAGGGTTGCACACAGCTGTGAAGCGCGATCGCGCTGGTGCTACGGCCTGCTGCTGCACAGGCCGCCGGGCGCCGACATGCGCCTAGCCGCCTGCCTCTGCCGGGAGCCCTGCCCAGCCTTTGGCGACCCTCCCTCGACCCCGCGCGTTTTTGGTTGGTGACCTGTGTTGCGTGAGGAGGACAAGAAGTAGGGAGCGGGACTCCTTCGAACCCAAAGCAGGCAAAAATCGCGCACCTAGCCAAGAGAACCCTTCTGACATTGTGGCGCAAGCTACAGCATGGCGAATTAGGTTCCGACATCGTGTCCTTCGTCAGTCGCCTGCCCCGTCGAATGCCCGAAGACATCCCGTTGATGACCCTTTCCAATGACGCGTCCGCTTCCCGCCCCCTAGTCGCGCCGGGCCACCGGCAGACCCACGAATCGCGCGTCGTTACGCCGGACACGCCCACGGCGCGCGGCTACGCGTACTCGTCGAACGCCGTGTCCAACGCGAAGTACAACTTCGCCACCTTCGTGCCCGTCATTTTGTACGAGCAGTTCAAGTTTTTCTTCAACCTCTACTTCCTGCTCGTCGCCCTGTCCCAGGCGTGGCCGCCCCTCCGCATCGGCTACCTGTCCAGCTACATCGTGCCGCTTGCGTTTGTGCTCGCCGTCACCATGGGCAAGGAGGCCTGGGACGACGTCCTGCGCCGGCGCCGCGACGCAGAGGCCAACGCCGAGGAGTACGAGCTGGCGCTGAGCGGCCAGCTGCGCCAGGCCCGCGACCTGCGCGTCGGCGACATCGTCGCCCTCCACACAAACCAGCGCGTGCCGGCAGACCTCATCATTCTGCGCAGCACCGAGCCCAACGGTGAGACGTTCATTCGCACAGACCAGCTCGATGGTGAGACGGACTGGAAGCTGCGCACGGCGTGCCAGCTCACGCAGACAATGCCTCGCACCGCCCCGCACGACGAGATCGTCGTCACCTGCAGCCTGCCCGAAAAGTCCATCACCCACTTCCAGGGCACCATCTCTGTCGACAGCAACGAGACCCCGTTGACCATAGACAACACTATGTGGGCAAACACCGTTGTGGCCGCGGGCAGCATCGAGGGCATCATCGTCTACACCGGCCGCGACACGCGCATGGCCCTTAACACAAACTCCTCGCGCTCCAAGGTCTCGCTGCTCGAGATGGAGGTCAACAACATCTCCAAGATCCTCTGCGCGTGCGTCTTGCTGCTTAGCATCGTCCTCGTCGCCCTTCAGGGCTTCGACAACCAGTGGTATCTGCAAATAATGCGCTTCCTCATCCTGTTCTCAACTATCATCCCCGTGTCGCTGCGCGTCAACCTCGACATGGCCAAGTCAGTGTATGCCTACCAGATAGAGCACGACGCAACCATCCCGGAAACTGTCGTGCGCACTTCCACCATCCCTGAGGACCTCGGACGCATCGACTACCTGCTCACGGACAAAACTGGCACGATCACGCAAAACGACATGGACCTGCGCAAGATTCACATCGGCACCGTTTCGTTCAACCACGAGTCCATGGACGAAGTCGCAAACTACATTGCCGCCCACGGCTCTAACGACAAACAGGCACGCCGCGAAATTGCCTCTCGCGTGTGGAATCTCGCCCATTGTCTATCGCTATGCCACTCCGTCACCCCCACCGAGGACGAGGACGCCTTGGGCAACGTCTCCACCGCTTACCAGGCTGTCAGCCCGGACGAGATCGCTATTGTAACTTGGACGGCCCAGGTCGGCTTGGAGCTCGTGAAGCGCGACCGCAAAACAATGATCGTCAGACACACCGCCTCCAAGGAACTGCTCACTTACAAGGTTCTCTACGTCTTCCCCTTCAACTCGGACTCGAAACGCATGGGTATCGTTGTCCAGAACGCCGAAGACGATAACGAAATCTGGTTTTTCGTGAAGGGCGCAGACACTGTCGTTAGCCCGCTCGTCCAGAAAAATGACTGGCTCGACGAGGAGGTTGGCAACATGTCGCGCGAGGGCCTGCGCACGCTCGTTGTCGGCCGCCGCGCCCTCTCATCGCAGGCGCTTGAAGCCTTTGCCGCCGACTACGCTAATGCGTCGCTCATTATGTCTAAGGAGCGTGACGCCCAGATGGCCGCCGTCGTCTCCAGCCACCTTGAGCACAACCTGGAACTGCTTGGTGTTACTGGTGTCGAGGATAAACTGCAGCCCGAAATCAAACCCAGTCTCGAGCTGCTACGCAACGGTGGCATCCGCATCTGGATGCTCACGGGTGACAAAGTAGAAACTGCGAAGTGCGTGGCTGTGTCGAGCCGTCTAGTAAGCCGTGGCCAGTACATCCACACCATCACACAGCTAGATGCCCAACATGTTGCCAGCCAGCACCTCGATCACTTGTCTACCATGGGCAACGACGCGTGCTTGCTCATTGACGGCCAAAGCCTCCAGTTCTTCCAACAGAACTTGTTTCTCGAGTTTGCAGAGGTCGCAATCCGGTTACCTGTCGTTGTCGCTTGCCGCTGCACACCACAGCAGAAGGCAGATCTCACCGTTATGGTCAAGTCACTAACGGGTCGCCGTGTGGCTGCAATCGGCGACGGTGGAAACGACGTTTCCATGATCCAAGCCGCCGACATAGGTGTTGGAATTGTCGGCAAGGAGGGCCGCCAGGCGTCTCTAGCCGCAGATTTCTCAGTCACCATGTTCTTTCATTTAACCAAGTTGCTGCTCTGGCACGGTCGCAACTCGTACAAACGCAGCGCTAAGCTCGCTCAGGTCGTGATCCACCGTGGTCTTGTTATTTCTGTATGCCAGGCTGTGTACTCGGTATGCTCAAGGTTTGCACCAATCGCGCTGTATCAGGGTTGGCTTATGGTTGGGTACGCCACGGTCTACACCATGGCCCCAGTGTTCTCATTGGTTACGGATCACGATATCGATGAGCACCTCACGCGCATGTATCCGGAGCTCTATGCCGAACTGAAGGACGGCCGCTCGCTGTCGTACCGCTCGTTCTTTGCGTGGGTCTCTGTGTCACTGTACCAGGGAATTCTCATCCAAGGCGTGTCGCAACTGCTCCTAGGTAAAAATTCGTTAAAGCCCGAGATGTTCAAACGGCTTGTGATGGTCAGCTTCAGTTCGCTTGTGTTGACCGAGCTGGCAATGGTCGCCATCGAGATCACCACATGGAACAGGTATATGGCAATTGCGGAAATAGTGACACTTGCTGGATATATCGCAAGTGTTCCGTTTCTCGGCGAGTACTTCGAGCTACAGTCACTCACGAACCCATTTTCATATGGCATTGTGGCAATCATTGTGGCCTCGTCAGTGCTCCTTCCGTGGATCGCCAAGCTAATAAATAGGAGGCTCAAGCCGCCTAGTTACGCCAAAGTGCAGGTATGAGGTACTTGCATGAAACACATATGTACGCGTATGGAGAGCGCGCAATGACTCTTCACTATAGATTCTATGGAACTAGACTCCCCGGTCAGTAAGATACATAAAATCTCAAAGCTTTATACATTCGTCTATGGGTATCAATAGGGGTGAACACTAGGAGTAATTATATCTTGATTTAAGACTTTATCATTTTCATTCACCTTCGTGATCAAACAGCTTAGGTTTGCGCCGCTGGAAATCGTTAGTGTGCGCGAAGTGGATGCGCGGGGACATACCAACGGACAGAGGGGTGACAGGGTTTGATGTGGTGCCCATGAACGGCGCATGAACCGGAAACGTAGTCGCCCGACGCGGTGGGGTAGGTGCAGGAACAGCACCACTAGGTGACAATGCTGTGCCCTGCTGTTCTGCGTCGCGCCGCGTATGATTCTCTATATTTTGGGCCTCTTCCAAATCATCGTAGGGCATATTGAGGTCTTTAAATGCGCGACAGCGGGCAATATTCGCAGCATGCTCGTTCTCGACACGAAAGAGGACCCACATGACCCGTCTTACTGCCTCGATGAGCGCCACAATGAAGCTATACTTTGCGCCCTGGTTTTTCTGGTTCCAGAAAACCACGTACAAAATCCAATTCTGGCGCATTAGTGGGTCTAAGAACACCACAATCCAATATGTCCATTTCGGAAACACGAGAATACTGCGCATTCCTGCGGTGGGTGCCAGCGAGAAGTCCATAATAACGTCCCATATCGCCGTGTACACGCCATTAATAAGGGCACACACAATAAACATTGCCTTAAGACCACTGCTGTGTGGTGATATCCGGGCCAAGCTTAGAGACATGTAGTACAAGATAGTGAACGTGTACTTTCCAGCATTTAAAAGGTGCGGAAACCAGTCGAGTGTATCGCCAAAACGACGCCAGCACTGCAAAAAGCGCCATATTCCTGGTAAACAATTCAAGAACCCCAGTGCACGCGAGTGAGAACTTGTGCATCGCTGGGCGTGCGCCGACCCTGGCCCCGACCACCAGTGGGGGGTCCCATATACACAGAAGAACACCTCCATGTTGGACAACGGGTTGGCTAAGCTGCACATGATGTCGCCCATTAAGAGGTCTCGGAACTCGACAGGATACAAACCGGAAAAGACGAGTCTCCATAGAGAGTGCATAAGCCACTTCCGAGAGGACCAAACATACTTATAGGGGAAGGCAAACACGACCACGGAGACACCGAGAAAAAGACATGGGTAGTAGATGTGGAAGTGCTGGACCGTGTTAAAAGTGAGCCAGCCACATAGGCCAAGCCAGAATACTAGTAAGCTGGGCAACACGGTGTACTGGCGGTAGTCCAACATATTAGCGCGATTGAATTCCAGAATAAAGGGGTAGTTGATGCGGTAATATTTCCAAATGGCCAGGTTCACGCCGAATCCAACAAGAAAGCCGGACACAAGAATGAAGCCGCCCCATATCTGCAAGAGAAAGTGGTACTCCCACCTGTGTTGGGGCAGGTGTTTGATTGCGGTGTATAGTGCCAAAATGACCAGCGGCAGTGATAGTCCCAAAAAAATGCCGGTGGCCAGAACTTCTGGGTTATGTGGGTCCTCGCTACCCATGGAGATCACGGATAGCTCTTCCATGGCGACTTTATGGTTACCCTTTGTAAACGTCTTGGCAAACAGGTCTTCGGTGTTGTGGATCAACTCGTCAAGGACGTTACTGGAGAACAGTCGTAGCGACTTAATTTCATCGAGGTACTTGTCGAGAGTGTGGAGCCGCAACTGCTTGTCGAATTTCTTGACAATTTTGCGCACAGCAGACTCGTTCAGCGACCGAAACCCTTTAAGCTGCTGTAGAAACTGATAAAACTCGGACATGGCTACGCGCAGCATGGTCTTGGCCTGATAGTAGCCTATGTGGTCGTCGTTGTTTGCAAAGTCGCGGACATGGGCCGTAGAAATCGACCGTGGCTTGTGGCCGGCAACGTTCCCCTTGAACACGGCCGGCAGACTGGGCAGGTCCAGCCGGTCGAAAAAGGAGTTGGCCTGCGGCCCGAGCGCAGACTGCATTTTCCGATGCTCTGCCTTGTGCTGCAGAAAGTGCCGGATCTGCGTTTCGATGAGCCGCATTTTAATGGCACCCTCGTCCTCTTTCTCTGCGAAAAACGAGTTGGCCTTCTGAACCTCGCGGTTCAGCCATGTATAGAACGCAACTCGCTGCGCATGCTGGTGGCCACCAAAGCTGGCAATTGCCTGCAGCGGGATGCTACCAGGAAGCGTGTCACCCGGCGTGTCACCCTGCGGCGTCTGGTATAAATTCTCAGTAGAATCGAGTAGTGGTGAGTTCTCATTGACGGCAAGGGTGCTGAAAGTCGCCGCACGCTGCGGGGGCCGCGGCAGGTCCGGGGTGGAACTCGAATCGCCAGAGGGTTCCATTGCCGGTGGTGGCAAGTTCCAGTTGGGACTGCGCACAGCCTGGCTGGCCTTGTCGATCTTCTTGATCAAGCTTTTGCCCTTGCTGTATTCGACATAGCGGCTCCGCCATTCAGGCACAGCGCCAGTCTCGAGCGTTCGGGCAAAATGCATGCGTTTTCAGCAGCTGCGCCGAGCGGCTTTCAAAAGACTCCGCTTCCTTCCTCGGTCTCTATTGAAATAGAGGGAGAGGCCCGAGCTCGGCTTCACCAGCTACAGCGCTTAAACTGCTTCGACTGCTTCGAATCGACATCCGCTGCCCACGTGCGCCTTACCTTACCTGCGTCACATGGTGGATCCCTATGCCGACATAGGTCAGAAAGCGCGGGGTAGGTGACTGGCTAGGGAGATCACATTTGGCTTTGAGGTTAGAATTTGCATAAAAGAATTAAGGTTCAGAAATGAATGGAAACATGCGATTCATGGGAACAGAGGGGTGGCAGACCCAAGTCTTCCATTCGTCTTCTCATTTTTCGTCAGAGGCGGATGGTGTGACTGGCAAAAGACTGGGAATTACTACCTTGAGTCCAAGAAGACCTAGACCCCTGTAAAGGTTATACAAATATTAGTATTCACGGACCAGCATGAAGACGAATTAATTGACGGAATATCGTAAAGCGACGAGGCGCTCTGAAGCCCGCAGCAGGTTACAACCGCGAATAAATAAAGGCATCCATGGGTCCAAAACTCCTCCATTTTTGGTTCACGCGCATTTTGGAGGCGAGTCACTGCTGCCACTGTGTACGGTGTTTGTTTATTTATTTAGCTAAAATCCATTTCGACAGGGCATTAAAAGGCACATAGCGCCACGATGACGCGTCTGGAACCCTACCTAACTTCCGCGGCCAATTCCAGTTAGACCGACTGAGGCGACTGTTCAGAGAACACGCGGCACTGCCACCACACCTGATCCCATCTAATAGGCGGCCCGCGAAGCCGAGTCCGCGCGCAGACGCGTGCGCGTGTGCAGGGACCACGCGAGGGTTAGGTGCCGCTGACTAACAGGAGAACGTCATCGTTGGTAGCGCCATGGCGGCGGTAAAAATATTTGTCATTAGTACCGGTGTCTCTCGACGAGAAGATACCGCATATGAGCGCTCTTGAGAAGCTGTCGACGCTGC
The DNA here is from genome assembly GCA_030563545.1 of Entelexis stigmatis. Lineage (NCBI taxonomy): Eukaryota > Fungi > Ascomycota > Dipodascomycetes > Dipodascales > Trichomonascaceae > Entelexis > Entelexis stigmatis. The sequence goes on from JAJMJC010000003.1 coordinate 467,602, forward strand.
TCGTGCAGGTCCAGAGCGGCGATAGTGCCGTGCGGATGCCTGCCGAGGCGGCGCTCTACACGGAGTGGCTCGATGCTGGCGGCGACCGGCCGGCGCAGCTGCTCATCGGCCTGGCCCAGCTCGCGACGGTCGGCGAGCCGACGCAGCGGTCGTCCGCAGCCGTAATTCTGCGGCGGTGCTCGACGCGCGTTGCCAGCGACTCGCCACAGCTGCTGCGCGTCATAGACCAGGTGTCGCCCGAGGCTCGCAGCCAAATACGCGAGCTCGTGTTGCAGGGCATGCTCGCGCCGGAACAGCAGTCGTTCACACGCCACAAGCTTGCTGACGCTGTTGCGGAGCTGGCCCGCCCCTCGTCGCACGACCCGCAGGCCACAGCCTGGCCCGGTCTGCTGGAGCTGATTGCCCAGGCCGCCAGCAGCGAGAACGCGAGCATCCGCGAAGCCGCGTTCCGCGTTCTCGGTTCGGCGCCCGAGCTGCTCGAAGACCGTGAGGACCTGATTGGCGGCGTCATCCGGCTCGTCATGCAGGGCTTCGAGGACCCTAGCGAGACGGTTCGCACGGCGGCCACGAGCGCGTTTGCATCCTTCTTCAGCTTCCTGCCCAAGCGCACATGGGGCCTGTTCAAGCCCTTGCTTCCGTCACTGCTTAATGTCATGGAGCCGCTGCGCCAGAACCAGAACGAGGTCGAGCTCACGAGTGTGCTCGAGAGCTTGATCACGCTGGCCGAGATCGCACCCCGCATGTTCAAACCTGTATTCGCCACCCTAATTGACTTCAGCCTGAATGTTGCTGCCGACCGCGAGCTCGAAGAGCCTGTGCGCATGAGTGCCATGGAGCTCATGGCTGCCTTTGCCGAGGAGGCCCCGAACATGTGCCGCCAGGAGCCGAAGTACGCGGCTCAGATGGTTCCCTCCCTACTCAAAATGCTCACCGAGGTCGGTGTTGACGACGAAGATGGCGCCGACTGGAACAACACCGACGACAGCGAGCAGATTGAGGAAGACGAGGCCATTCACAGCGAGGCTAAGCTCGTCACCGATCGCATCAGCCTCAGCCTGGGCGGAGAGGTCGTTGTGCCCCCGCTATTCGAGTACCTTCCTCAGCTGTTGACGAGCTCCGAGTGGCGTGAGCGCTTCGCTGCCCTCATGGCGCTGTCCAATGCCGCCGAGGGCTGCCGCTCCGTCATGATTGACTCCCTGGAGCGCATTCTGGAGGCCGTGGTGCCCCTGCTGGCCGATCCACACTCGCGCGTCCAGTGGGGCGCCTGTAACGCTTTGGGCCAGCTGAGCACAGACTTCGCACCGGAGATCCAGGAGCAGTTCGGCAGCCAGATCTTGCCGGCTCTGATCGGCAAGCTCGGCAACGATTCCACGTTCAAGGTGCAGGCCCATGCTGCTGCTGCGCTCGTGAACTTTAGCGACGCTGCCGACAAGGAGACAATGGACCCCTATCTGGATGACCTGCTCACGCGGCTTGTCGGCCTGGTCCAGAGCCCCAAGCGCTACGTACAGGAGCAGGCTCTGACCACAATCGCCATGGTGGCTGATAGCGCCGAGAAGCTGTTCACCAAATATTACGACACTCTTATGCCATTGGTGCTGAATATCATGACGACAGACGTGCCCGCCGAGTACCGTTTGCTCAAGGCAAAGGCTATTGAGTGCTCGACGCTGATTGCGCTGGCCGTTGGCCGTGAAAAGTTCTTGCCTCAGATGCAGCAGCTTGGCGCAATTTTGATCCAGATCCAGCAGCAGAACCCGGATGGAGTTATCCAAACCGAGCAGGGAGAGGAGGAGGACCCCTGCCATGCGTTCCTGATGCAGTCGTGGGGCCGCCTGTGTCGCGTCATCGGCCGCGATTTTGTACCATACCTCCCTGTTGTCATGCCGCAGCTACTTGAGGCGGCCAAAAGCCAGGTCGAGTGCCACATTCTCGATGTCGATCAGGCTGAGAGTTTACGCGACGCCGACGGGTGGGAGGTCGTCAAATACTCAGGCCAGTGGCTCGGCATTCACACCGCTGCTTTCGAGGAGAAGGCCAGTGCTATCGAGCTGCTCCACGTCTACCCTCGCGAGCTGGGCGCAGACTTCTGGCCTTATGTGCCAGAGATTTTGCAGGACGTCGTGCAACCAGGCATCAAATTCTACTACAACCTGCGCGTGCGCACATATTCGTGCCAGCTCGTGCCCCATCTTGTTGCCTGCTGCCAAGCACATTTCAACGGCGCCAAGGACTCACCCGACGTGCTGGCTCTGTGGCAGCCGCTGCTGAACAATCTGGTATCTGGTGTGTTGCGCAATGATCGCGAGTCTGCCGGCATGACTGCCGAGGTCCTACTCACCATCTACCGATGTGTGGAGCTCATTGGGCCCGCGTCACTAACGCCACAGGATCTGGCAACGCTGTCGTCGTGTCTTGTGGAAATTTTGACCCAGCTCAAGGAGCGACTCGATGCCCGTGCCGCCGAGGGCCGCACTGCGAGCCGTCGCAACGAGGACGAGTGGGACGAGTTCGAAGAGGAAGATGTCGAAGAAGACGAAGAGGAACGCGAGGACGAGGAGCTTGTGGATGCCGCACTGCGGTTCGTGCATACCTTGTTCCGCACCTACGGCGCCGAATCGCTGTCAGTTCTGTTCACGCAGCTGGCCCAGGCAATGGCGCAATTTGCTGCGTCCCCGGCTCAAGACGCCCAGATCTTCGCGCTAGGAATCCTGGCCGAGGTAGTTGAGTTTGGCAAAGAGGCGGGGACTGCTGCAGTGCAGAGCCTCAGCCCGTTTGTTTTGAGTGCGTTGAGCGAGCCGGCTGTTATTCGCGCGTCGGCCGCACGTACGGTTGGCCGTATTGCCCAGCATGGGACGTCTGCTGTCACGCCGTTTGTTCTGCAAACCCTGGAGCCCATGTTCGCTGCGGCGTCGCTGCCTAACGCGCGAGACTCCGTGAATGTTGGTGCTACCGAGCGCGAGTGCGCGGCCATCGCGCGCGTGCTGCGCTCCCATGCTGTGTCTGGCCTGGCGCCCGAGCAGATGAATCTGGCGTTAGCGGCGTGGATCAAGACCCTGCCCATCACACATGAGACAGAGGACATCGTGTTCCCGTATATGTTCTTGTCGGAGCTCATGGAAAAGAAGCACCCTATTGTTGTGGAGAACATAGGCCTGGCCTTCCACGCGGTTGTTGCAGCGTTGTCGGCTGGCACGCTGAGCGGCAGCCCCGGTGAGCGGGTAGTGAGCCACATCAAGCCGCTGCTGACGACACTGTCCAGCGATAAGCAAATGGAGTTGTTCAATACGCTTACAGAGAGCCAGAAGCAAGTGGCCCAGTCCGTGTTTGCATGATTATATTCCCCCTTCTCTTTCCCGTATTTAGCATTCTCACATTAAGCTACAAAGGTTTCCCATCTTTCTTCCCATACGAATAATAATTAGCTGGCTGTCCTCAAGACCACCTCTTTCACGAGGTCCTAAAAGAGAATGTCTATAAATGATCATAGACCCACATTGAAAACAAGTAGCAACTCCCAGAAAAACAACCTGGAAAAGAAAAAGAAAAGTAGGATTAATAAATAATGTCCAGCGTCCGCAGCGAAACTAGCCTGAAAACTTGCACGCACCAAAAAGGACGCTAGAAGTGGGGAGCAGAACTCTATTAAGCTCCTCATGTTGTTTTAAGTTCAGATGAAGGGAAACAAGTAAGATTCAAAGTCACCAGGACAACCCTTCTGCAGCCGCTATGGGGCACTCGGGTTCTGACTCGACTTCGTAGTCCTCTTTGCGTGCCCGCGCACCAAGCGACTCATCTGCATCACTTTCAGTATCAGACATCGCTCTGCGGTGCATTAAGTTACCATTAGACGGATCACTGGCATGCATGGTTCTATTCGCAGACAGCGCTGTGTCTGCGGGGTGGGGATGTGAGAGATTGCATGTGTCGCTCAGTTTGCAAGTAGTAGCACAATCCGAAACTTCAGGTTCCGCATCTGAGCAACTTTTGGGACGCCCAGGCTGCGAAGCCATGGCCCGTAATGGACCTCCAGAGAGTTTGGGCGCTGATGATTGCAAGGCAGGGCGCGCTGGCTGCCAGCGGTGCGTGCCCAGAATGGCATCCAGCTCCTCGGTGCAAGGGAGGTAAACCCAGATGCGACCGTCTTCCTCTTTTGCTGCGAATGTTGCGATCGAATGTGGAGTCGACATTTTTGATTTAGTGTGACCCTTGCGCTCGCCGTTGAGAAAAAACTTTCGGCGGTGCAGCGGACACACCACGTACGTCTCGTTGGTCGCCTTGTCGATCTCCACCGTGCCTTCGCTTAGCACGAACGCCACGCGGTGACCACAAAGGTTCTGTGACGCAAATATGTTGTTTTCGGAGGAGCGGAACACAGCAATCTGCGTGTCGCCAACAACGCACAGCGCCGAGCTGCCAAACTCTTCGTCTAAGGGTAGTTCATCGGCGGCGAGTAACGGGCGCCACGAAAAGGCACTGCTCCACTTATATTCGGCAAAGTTCAGCAGTTTCATTTCGCTGAACTGGCAGAAAGAGAAATGAGGCGGTCGAGGAGAGAAGAACAAGTCCTGGGCTAATATATAAAGGAATTAGAAGAACTTTTCAACTCTCCACTGCCCGGATCTTCCGAGAGCACGATTTCAATGGACTCGTTTACCACGGGTTGCAGTCGCAGTGCGGAGGTTAAGTTCCTACCGATCCGTGGATATACGGAGTTGAAGAAGAACTATGTGCGCTCGTTGCCTAACCCAACCCTAAGGGGGTGCCCGCCCTGCAAAGGCCCCCCCAACCCGGCCTAAGTACATTTCTAGTAATTACTTATCCAGCAACGGCACAGTGGACCGAACGTCCGGAGATCAGTGACATACAGACGAAACACTAGCCCCGCAATCGATCACCTAGGACATCGACACTACGATGCAAATCACTGTCCCTCCTATTCGTGCGCGGGGTCTCTGTCGCTAAGTGACTAAGGTGACAAGTCCAGTTGGCTCCTGACCCTGGCTACTGCTGGCAAGGACAGACTAGAACCGAAATCAAGCAGAGAAAAAAAGTGGCTTTTGGAGTGGCCTCGCCGACCAAGCAGTTCGTCCTTGCATGTATCATGTTATAATAAAAGTTCCTCTCGAATCTCCTGTTTGCCAACTAGTCTTATAACGGGATATGAATACCTATGCTATGCCGGTGATAAAATGATCGGCGATGCCCTTCTCCTCCCCCTCTAATATTCTAGACAGTAACTGAAACAAACAAACAAGAAATGAAAGAAACGTTGTTATTACAAATGATTCTCCACCTATGATTCTACTAAGTTGTGGATCTCGGATCTGCGGCTATGCAAGGCTGATAGGGCGGGGAATGATGCAGCCGGGGGGAGGCAAGTATATTGAAAAGAGAGCATGATACAAGAAAAGGTTTCAAAGACAAGCGACCGGATATCTTCCATCAAGCCATATATATGGCTTCTAGCTCGATCTCAATTGCGGAGCAGGAGTGGCACCCGGAATAGATCCGTCAGTGATATCGACAATGTCACTGCTGGAAGTAGGGCTCCAATTTGCCTGGGCCAGACCCGCAATGTTGGACTCCAAATGGTAGACTACGTACGCTGAGCGCAAAAAGCTGTCACCAAGCAGTGTCACACCCTGAGAGAGCTCAGTGGGCAGGATAAGAAGTTGCGACTCGCCAGACTCTGAATCACTCACGAACAACTCCGATATAGGGACCTTGATTTCGGCACCGCTAAAGTTGAAGACGAGCGGATCTTGCGTGGCTGGCTGCTGTCCAGCGGCCAAAAAGTAGCCCTGGTTTGATCCGTCCCATTGAGCTCCATAGGTCTGAGCAATGTTGTCCGTGATGCTGCGATCCAGGTATACAAGCGACGTACCGGAGTCGAGAACACCGTTGGAACGTGCTCCTAAAACAGTGAAGTCCACGGAAAACTGTACTGTCGACGTGAACGGCACTGTGTACAGTGGCCCAGTGTAGAGTGATCGGTCCAGGCCACCAAAGGTCAAAGAGCTACCATTCTTTGCCTCAATGCTGTCCAAATAAAGCGAGTAGGCCACGACCTTGATAACGTTCTGAGCCTTAAGACTGGCCGGGAAGTTTTGGTACTCAACTCCCTGCTCAGCCGTAGTCTCCTGAGACACCTGGCCTATGCCAAATATGCCAACGTCTTCGCCCTGCTGCTCCACGTTGTCAACAGTGGCAAACTGTTGGTTCTTAGCAACATCCGCCCCGAACCCGACCGTATCAGTGTTCCAATCGCCCTGGGCTGCACCCTTAACATACTGAATCGAGAAGTCGTGGTTTAGCAGCTTGTACGTGGATGACTTGGAAGGGTCAAACGAGTCCGATACTCCAGCCTTGTTCGAATACACCCACAAATCAGACGATCCAGTATCAATTGCAGCTTCGGTCTGTTGGGCCGGAGTGCCAATATTGACAGTGGCAATGTACTGAAATACTTGGTTTTGTAGACGGGCAGGGACCACGGCCCTAAGCCTTAGCTTGCGCGAGGCATGCTCACGGTCTTTGCGGAGCTTACCAGAGAGGTGAATACGGAAATGGGTTGGCATTTTGTGTGCGTTCTAGTTGTTATGAGAAGGATATAACACGAGGCTAAAGCGCGGCTTTAAATACTTTTTTTATGGGATGACACCTGATATGAGGCAGTGACGCGATTTGCAGCTGTTTTCTGCAGGGTTCACATGCCGGGCTAATTTATCTATATGGCGCGATATTTTAAGGATCTATGATTATAGATGCAGTCGCTTCGACCGGGGCTCTCGCAACGAATGCTGTCGCGAGAAAAGCCAAAAACCTGCATTAGACCTCTGATACTCAAGTATCAGCGACTGGGTACAAATTGAGTGCTGTGCGGTGCATGCCGCCATGATGTCACACTAGATAATGTGTGTACGAATGGTGGGGGAAGGAGCCGTTGGCGCGATATTATACTGCGGTGGTTAGGTTAATGCAGTACATCTTCAAGCAACAGCCGAACGAAAGAAGCACTATAGCATGGGACTGGTGAGTCTCAGTAGCTCCGGTAGCGGATACTAGTATTTGCCGAAACCAATCATGGTTTTGGGTCGGTTAATGGGATTACTACTTCGTTACATTAATGTAGCACCCTGGATTTCAATTTACCGGTGAGATTCCAGGGATGAGCCGTAAACGATTACGCTAATGAGACATTCCGCGATTCTTTCGCTTACCAGCCAGCCAGCCAGCCAGCCAGCCAGATACATACACATGCTTAGCCAGCCCAGGCGCCCCGTCGAGCCTCGAGCGGCGTCTTGCGCCGCGCCGCGGGTAGGGGTACTTGGCCGGCAGCCACATGAGTTCGCGGATCCGTCCTCCCAACCCGCTCCTCTCCACCCCACCCGAGTTCCACGCTCCACTCCTCCGGGAGCCTTCATACGCGTATCTTGGCGCCAAATTGACGAACGATTAGGCGTCTTCCACACGCTACCTCTCATTTAGAAGCGTGAGCGCTTTTGCTATTCACCACCACCTTGGCTGAAGCGCATGTTTAAATTTCGAGCAGTACAGTCACCGGCGCGCCAGTTGGCGGCGGTGCGTCCGGCACCTGGGCCGCTGGCACGGCGCGGGTTTGCCAACGACGCAATGACGTACTTCCAGAAACGCACGCTGCCGGCGAATCTCGTGGTGCGGTTTGTGCCGCAGCAGGAGGCGTGGGTTGTGGAGCGTATGGGCAAGTTCAGCCGCGTGTTGTCGCCCGGTGCGGCACTTCTGCTGCCGTTTCTTGACAAAGTGCGGTACGTGCAGTCGCTGAAGGAGCAGGCGGTGCAGATTGACCAGCAGTCGGCGATCACCGTGGATAACGTGACGCTTCACCTCGACGGCGTGCTCTACGTGAAGGTAACGGATCCGTATCTTGCGAGCTACGGCGTCGAGGATGCGCACTACGCGATCTCTCAGCTGGCACAAACCGCCATGCGCTCGGAGATCGGCCGTCTGTCGCTACAAAGCGTGCTGCGCGAACGCCAGGAGCTGAACGAGCGTATAACTGTGACCATTAACGAAGCTGCCAAGGCATGGGGCGTCGTGTGTCTGCGGTACGAGATCAAGGACATCCGCCCGCCAAAGGACGTGCTGGATGCCATGCACCGCCAGGTTAGTGCTGAGCGCGCCAAGCGAGCCGAGATTCTCGAGAGCGAGGGCCACTTGCAGGCGGCGATCAATCGCGCTGAGGGCGAGAAGCAGACAACAGTCCTGCACGCGCAGGGCGTGGCCCAAAGCATTGCGCACATGGCGAAGGCCATTGCCGAAAATGACAAGGGCAAAGACGCAGTGACGCTGCAGGTAGCCAACAACTACATACGCGCATTCGAGAAGCTGGCGAAGGAGGGCACGAGCGTTGTTGTACCGGCGAAGCTCGACGATCTCGGCGGCATGGTGGCCGGAGGTCTGTCCATTTTTGAGCGGATCAAGAATGCTCAGGGACAGCAAAAGTGAACAAAGGAATGAACTTTCTCAGGTTAATAACTTCCTTGTGTATATATGAATATAGACCCATTTTCTTCTCATCACTGCGAGTTGCTGCCAATTTAAAGGCTGCCAATGTGAAGGCTACCAATGCACCGACGTAGAGGCTGTACTGCTTATTTCTGAACTGGAAGGACAAGTACCACAGCGGTTTGCTCACCAAAAATAATAACAACCAACGGGCAAAATACCACATGCAATCACGGCAGAGTATTACCCTAACCTGAGATGCCTTTTGCGGGACAAGCAGCCGTCGGCCGGCGCTTCTCCACTTCTATAAAGCTGCCCACCGAGCCGCATTACCAGTGCCCGCAAACCTTCCTCAACCTAGCTACGTACCAATGGTGAACCCCCGCTTCAAGGCCCAGACGCTGGGCAAAGGCCCCACAGTAATTGAGTTCTGGCTCGACTATATCTGCCCGTTCTCGAAGAAAACGTTCGATCTTGTGTACAAGAAACTGGCTCCCGCGACCGAGTCGAAGTTTCCGGGACAGTTCACGTTTGTGTTCCAGCACCAGCCGCAGCCGTGGCATGGCCAAGGCTCGTACCTGCACGAGGCAGGTATTGCCGTGAGCCAGATCGATCCAAGCAAGTTCTGGGAGTTTTCGGACAAGCTGTTTGCCGTCAGCGAGCAGTTCTACGACGTCTATGCTGTCGACAAGACGCGCCAGCAGATCGTGGACGAACTGGCCGATATTGCCGCCAGCGTCGGCGTCGACAAGAAGGAGTTTCTGCGCTTGACCAGCATTGACCGAAACAGCGAGTTCAAGAACCCGGGGTCGCCCATCTCAGCCGACCTTAAGTACTTCGTCAAGGTCGGCCGCCAGAACGGCATCCACGTCAGCCCTACTGTGTTGGTCAATGGCCTGGAGGACCCGTCGATCAGCTCGAGCTGGACTCTTGACCAGTGGATAGAGAAGCTGCAGGATATCTCGAGCGCTATAAATGCTAAGATCTAGGCGATTTTTAAAAGCAGGTCCCCGTGCTGTTCGATACACAGCGCGGCCGCTTAGGTGGCGCTCGGCACTATATGTGTATGCAGGCGGCCGGCTCCCGCACTGCCACAGACAGACAAATATATAGTAGCAAATACATATGATACCAGCAAAATAGTTTTTGTATAAACCAAAAAATACCAGTGTTCAGTGCGCGGTTATTTGGGTCGCCACCGCTTCGATTAATTTGCTTCATCATCTGTGCCGCAGCCAGCCACGTAAGTCTAAGCTATACTTAGACGGGCGGCTGCGGTCAGCGTCGCATTAAGCTGGTTAACCCGCGTAGTGGGCTAGGGTGTCTATCTATCTGAACATGTGAGAGCGCGCATGGTGCATGGCGCAGGCTGATGGCGCTTAGTCACATATGGTAGATATTCTGAGACCGCCGGCTAGGATCGGGATCGCAGGGCGAAAGTTGGCTTGTTCGACTATTTTCGGATGTTGGGGGGTAAAGCGGGTGACATCTTTATCGAGCTAGATACGATTCAGCGCCCTTTCTATAATGCCGGTGATTCTGTTAGCGGACGGGTTAAGGTGAACGTGTATGCGCAGAGTCTCAGCGTTAAAGATATCCAGGTCAAACTACGATGCGACGAGTTCTCGGCCGTTGCCTATGATGATGACGACAAGCAGGCTATGCTAGAGAAGCGCGAGGCGAAGCATGAGCAAAAGTTGGCCCGCAGAGAGCGTAAGGGCCACGTTCGCCGCGAGGGAAAGGACACTTTCTCGGCAACGACACCCAGCGCGGCCCGCGACCACCAGCGCCACATCGAACTGACCTCGAATGTTCTTGTTGCCGAAGAAAATACCGGTGGAAAGGTCTCGCTCGATAAGGGCGAGCATCGCTTTGACTTCGACATTGTGCTTCCCGATAGCATCCTCATGCTTCCGCCCCACTCCCCAGTTCCCACGCGTAACGGTCTCACAGTTGGCGTGCAGTGGTCGATCAAAGCGGTTGTTCACCGACCGGGGCATCTTAAAACCAGCCTACGCGCACTGGCCGAGATTCCCGTTTACCCGACCCCGAAAAATGTGAAGCCAGCTGATTTGACTCGCCGGGCGGAACTCAGTGGCCAAAAACGGATCGACAACGGACGCAAATGGAGCTTCGCAGGTTCCCTGCTTGGAATTGTATCGGTAGATGTGAATGGCGGCCGAAACGCACCTCAAGCCCAGGATCTAATTATCAGATTCGGTTACCCAGAGTTCGGGATTCCGCAAGGGCCACTAAGACCTAACTTCACCCTTACGTTGCAGTCGCGGACAGGTCCAATGACGGTGGTTGGAACTAGTGTCTATCTTGTGCAGCGCTGCATGGCCACTGTTCAAAAGAAACTCACCATGAAGGACGTTTACCAAAATATGTACTGTTTGGGCCGCTCCAGAATCATGCGCGTAGTTACTGAGCTAGAAGAAGACTTTAGCGAGCTGGTATCCGCGTTCTATGTGAAGGACCTCTTCTCTTCACCCTTTGCCTCCAATTTTGTGACTGTGTCATACGAACTCAGGGTCGAGGTAGAATGCGCCTCCCAAAAGGAAAAGAAGCCTCAAGTCCTCGTGCTCGAGGTACCAGTGAACGTACTTGGGCCTGGAATCTGTTGGCCTCAGACAACAAATGGCAAGTTCGAAGCCAAGGCCCACCAGCCAGTTCCAGTTGTCCCTGATGAGAGCCCCGACTCAGATTCATCCACTGCGTATACCAATGATGGCTCGCTGCCGACCTATGAGGAGTCGACACCATTAGAGACGCGTGTGATAGATGAGAGAGAGTTCATTGATATGAAACAATAATGCCACAACTTCCCCTTTAGTTGCCTAAACTCAGTAGCCGCATCGTTGCTCTATGTGTGCTTAGTTCCTGATGTGTTAGCTCTCGGAACTGTTTCATTGATCGTGATTGGGTGGATTAGAACGGTACTCCTCGAGAGAAGCGAGGTACATCTTTATTGTACACAAAGTGTGTAAGATTGATTCCAATCAAGTAACGTTTTGATATATTTTCGTAATAATAAATTGCATCGACTAAATTACAAAATGGCCGTCGTCGGTGATAATGAACTTCATGAAAACGTGCCCCATAGTAGCACCTTATGCTACGTGGCGACCGGCGAGCCGCCGCTGTAGTTCTTGGATCTGCTGTGTAGCCCGCCAGTGTTTGCTGAAAGCCCAAATCGAAGACGCAAATTAAAAAGATGAGGAGTAAGATGAGAGACCTGGGCATGAACGGCGAGAGCAAGTAATACAACTGTATTAAGATCAATACAATAACGCCTGCTAGACCAACCTTTCTTGCTATAGCAAACAAATGAGCGTTTTCGTCCACAATCCAAAACTCCGCCAGCCGTGACAGCCGCTGCTCAGCAACCTTTACGGCATCAATGTCATTTACCTCCCAGATCCCATCATCAGGGTTGAACAAGCCGCATTGATTTACAAGACGATCCTGATTGCTAGGAGACAAAGCAGCCCAAAAGGACTGACGTTGGTCCATACTACACATCTTACCATCACTCGCCAGCATATCAAGTCCACGCCAAAGCTGACGGGGCCAGGCCAGGCGTTTTTTGAAGACATTGATGTAATCCGATGCCGCAGTATCAGGCGTAGTGATAAAACTTGGCCATTCGGTGTACAACACCTTTCGCATGCTGAGCATCTCATCAACGTCAGCTAACCACTCTTCCCAGCCACTAGATGTCTCTTACCGTGGGTGCAAATGCACGAAGCACCCAAGGTACTCCACGACATCCGGAGACATAAACCGCTTGAATGTCTCAATGCGATGAATCACTAGATCGCGGCCGTGCTGGGGCCGTGTTTCCTGGTGGTAACATAGTGCCTCGGGAAAGAATTCCTTCCAATTGTCGAATTCACAGACTCACGGTTCTGTCATTGATATACTCTACGAGCGACTAGGTGGACACCGGTTGGCCCAAGATTATCTTAATAAATGAACGGCACTATGCAGTGACGTCACTATATCAGCTGACTCGGCACGAAGTGTTATAGCATCCCAATTTGGTGCACTGGGTATAACGACACCATTTCTCGGATTTTGATTCACGCTTCCATCAAAGAAGGCTCCAAAGGTAAAAGCTGATGGTTTCGTTCCACAAGGCCTTCTGCCTCATTCTCTTAATGTGTGTTTCAGCACCTAATCCACTTTAACTCGGTATTCGACGTCTGTTAAAAAAAAAAGATTCCCAACGGCACCTCACTATTTAGTTCGCATATATTACTTACATTCTCTCAAAATTTACACTAACCATCTGCGAGGTCAATTAATGTCACGGGAAGAAGTGAACAACTTTCACGCTGCTTTGCTGAGCAGAACACTGCGTCTTGCCTTCAGCTGCTTCATACGCTGATTCGTTCTGTAGGCCGACGCTAGCAAGAATGATAGGACTACCATATACAGGGCAAATAAGCACACTCCATAAGTTGACAAGGTGCTCCCGTTTGTGATAAAGTACAGACAACCCGGGGTTTGGGCAATTGCGCTGATAACGTCAAGCCATATCGAAAACGAGAAATTGGTCAGTGCCCCGTCCACAATCGAGTACTCCATGAGTTGAGAAAGCTTTTGTTCACCCAGCCTGGCAGAGTCGGACTCCACCTTCTCCCAAAGCTCGTCCTGCGGATCGAACAAGCAGCACAGCTCGACAAGACGCGTTCGTTCAGATTCCGGAAGCGCGTTCCAAAAAAGCTGGCGCTGCTCGACGGACGTCAAAGTACCGTCGGAAACCAGTTTATCGAGACCAGTCCATAGGCCGCGCAGCGCCAGCATACGTTTCTGATATCTGATAGTCAAGTTTTCCACTGTGGGCAGTGTAGGCATTCCTGGCTTTTTGAAAAATGTCTCTAGTTTAACTGCCCAATTGGGTGGCCTATCGCAATTTCTACGACCGTTGTAGATGGTCTTGTGAAGACTGAACATCTCTGCGACATCTGCCACCCATTGGTCCCAACCTTCTAGCGTGCAGAACCGAGGGTGTGTGCGCACAAACCCACCGAGATAATATGTGACGTCCTCAGGCATAAACTGCTTAAGGGTCTCAATACGGTCACACAAACGGTCGTGCTCCGGGCGGGTGGCCAGGTGGTACTGCAGAGCAACTGGGTAGAATTCATCCCAGTTGTCGAAGGCGCAAGCCGGTGGCTCTACCGGTTTCTCCTGCAGACCGCTCATGTTGACGGTAAAGGACGATAACAGAATAGGAGCCGTACCAAGGCTACACTGCTGGTATAAGTAGAATCTTAAATAAGCGAGTCCGAAAACGGCTCTGTTTCTGCGCTGACGTCATTAGGCGCATAAGCGACGCCAGTCTCAGACAGAGCTTCGCAGTGCGGCTGCGAACCAATGGTCAGCAAAAGCAAGCTCTGACTGCTATATCAGGGCCTCCACGCTTCTAGGAACCCTTTTTTTCATACTAATTGATGCAAGTGACCGATGAAGCAGGAAGATCACGCGTTGACCGTCTCGTTGTCAACGGTGCATTCAGGCTCAGAATGTGCTGCCGGCCGTGTTCACTGACATGAGCATATCTTACATTAGAATACATGCATTGTTTGCCAGGTTGTTTCGTTATGGAAGATAACTAAAATAGCAGCAAGGTATGTTTTGTCACAAACATGCTTTAGCGAGCCTCAATGCTGGTGTTCTCGACTGCGAACCACCGTAGATAGCAGTATCCAGTATCTAGTTGCTAGGGCTCTATCTCCCAATCACCACCGCGTCTATTCATCGTCATCACCAGGACGGGGAGAGGGTAGTGGGGGGGGGGGTCAAGAGCAAACGAGAATTCCAGCTCTTGTATGTAAAGACACCATCAGCACAGGGTTGGTAGTAGTACACTATATTCGAGTAGAGGACGTTTCGTTTTGGTTATATAATATATCTCCTGACGCTTTCATATTTGTATAGTATACATTGATTCGGCAGTCCTCGCCTCAAGCATCCCGGTCGTAAATACTCCACACTCACTCCGGTGCCGCAGCGGACATGCCCACGCAGCTTATCTAGGGTAGCGGCCAATAGCAGCACGGCCATACACAGGAGAAATGGAAAACCCCGCAGTGCTAAGAGAGCTGCATACGCTCCACGCCCCGCCAGGTGCTCTTATATATACGACGATTGGCTCGTTCCAGACACGACACGGCACGGCCACGAACTACCGAGTATGCAAGATAACTAAAGTGCCACAGTACGGCTTTGCGCATAGCATGTTGCCGAGATACTGCAAAATTGCCGCGTTTGCGAAGACATATTCAAGGATTCTCGGCGGCGAACTGGCAAAGCTCCACACGAAGCCGGCTGGTTGTTTGTCTCACGCACACGTGAAGACGGGCTAGGGTATCGCACCCGCGACGCACATAACCCAGAGCCGGGCGCTTCAGTAGCCCGTTGTCAACTTATAATCGCGTTGCCTTTTCTCCCACGAGCATCCTTCTTGACAGAGAGCAACAAAGGAGCATACTAAGAAAATGTTTGATTTCATCTACGACTTGTTCGGGCTGAGTCCCGCTGCAGACGAGCTGCGCCGAAAGCGCCGGCCCGGTGACCACTATGAGCGGTTCGACCCTGCGAAGTTCGCCGATGTCACGGTTGAGGAGAAGACCGAGACGACGGTCGAACTGCCGCTTGCGCTGCGCATGATTCTGGTCGGTCCGCCAGGGGCCGGCAAGGGCACGCAGGCGCCTAACCTGGTGGAGAAGTGCAAGGCCTGCCACCTTGCTACGGGCGACATGCTGCGCTCGCAGATCAAGGCGGGCACCGAGCTGGGCCAGAAGGCGAAGAAGATCATGGACGAGGGCGGCCTTGTCAGCGACGACATCATGGTTGGCATGATCAACTCGGAGCTGGAGAAGAACCCGGACTGCAAGAACGGGTTCATTCTTGACGGGTTCCCGCGTACGATCCCCCAGGCCGAGGCACTGGACAGCATGCTTTCTGAGCGTAACACGCCTCTCAAAAACGTCGTGGAGCTGCAGGTTCCCGACGAGCGCCTTGTTGCCCGCATTGAGGGCCGCCTCATCCACCCGGCCAGCGGCCGCTCCTACCACAAGGAGTTCAACCCGCCAAAGCAGGACATGGTTGACGACGTTACCGGCGAGCCGCTGGTGCAGCGCAGCGATGACAACGTCGATGCTCTGAAGAAGCGTCTTACGGCTTACCACGAGCAGACCGAGCCGGTTGTAAGCTACTATAAGAACCAGGGCATCTGGAATGGCATCGACGCAACGCAGACGCCCTCCGACGTGTGGTCCGCCATCTGGACGAGCGTGTCGGCGTCGAACAAGGGCTCTGACGCAGCCTCCACGTCCCAGGCCAAGAACTAAGAGCTTGCAAAGAGACTGTTGCCGGGGCAAGTACAGCTGTCTGAGGGCATGTTGCAGATGACGGTAGCGGGCACATGTGTAAAAGAGAGAACGAGGCTGATTTGTTCGATCGTTATATATGTATAGGTATATACGTATGTATGTATGTATGTATGTAGGAAAGGGCCGGGTCCCTTTCCAACTTTTATTATTCCTGCTTGGTCTCCAGTATTGACGCGACAATCTGCTGGTTCTGTGGGTCCGCGTAGCACGTTGCGTGGAAGTAGCGGCCCTGAACGTCGACCGTGTTCATCCACACCCAGTTCTCAGCCTCCTCGCTCCACGACGTCTCGTGCGGCTCCTGACACACAGGGCACACGGCCGTGTTGTCCGACGGCACAGGAATGTACTTGGCCTTCTCGGCCTCGAGGTCAACGCCGGGCACGTCGCCCGCACCGTCGCCGTTCACGCCGTTCGCGGCCAGCTCCGAGCCGATGCCCAGCACCTCGTCCTCATCACGATACGCAACCCACGCAGTGACCGTCAAGAACCAGCAACGGTTGCGCGAGTGGCCCTCCATCATGTCCTTGTTGGCGCGGAAGTGCCAGTCCATCTCGGCCTGCTTCGCCTCGCGACCCTCGGGAGTGTCGTGAAACCGGTACCCGCACGTCGAGCACTGTAGCGGCAGGTTCGCAGAGTAGAGCTGCTCAATCCATTCGGGCTTCACGTCGGTTGCGGCTGCCGTCGCCAGGTCCCAGTCGTCAGCGTATGCAAGCTCAGGCGTGCTTGTGCGCTGTCGCTTCACACTGTCTAGGCTCTGCGCGAGCTTCCCAAGATCAATTCCCTCTAGTGCCGACCGTTTTCGCGACCCCAGGGGCACATTATTCGTGCCGGTTATTTTGTCCCCACCGCCGTTGGCCGATGACCGTCCGCTGCCACCGCTACTGCCACGGCCGTCGCGGCCGTCTTTGCGCTGCCGCTGCTGACCCCCAGAGCCCCTGCCGGAGCCATTGCGGCTTCCGCGGCCTTGGCTCGGCCTCGCCTGGTGCCGCGCGCGGCTGTCCCTGATCTCCTCAATCTCCTGGTGCAGCTCAGGTAGCATTTTAGGGTCGACCACACCCGAGACACGGGCCTCGATACGGCGCATGCGCGAGAGCTGGCGCTCGGTGAACCCGTCCGGCGGGTCTTGTTCGAGCTGCTGCACTAGCTGGTTGATCTCGACCAGCAGCGCCGACTGGTTCAGCCGCGGTCGAGGCGGCACCGCCACCGGCGGCATCCCGGGAGGCGGCATCGGCGGCCCCATGGGCTGCTGGCTCACCATGAAGTCGTTCATTTGCCGCAGAACTTCGTGGGGAAACAGGGGCTGGCCCGATACCGGCTGCGGCGGCGTCCACGTCTTGAACAGCTCGCTCATTTTTACGCGCACGGGCTCTATGGAAACACTAAATGCACTGGTGAATATGGCACCGATGCGCGGGGCAAACAGCCCGCGGTAGGGCTCACCAATGTTCTTGCAGATCGAGTCGATCAGGTACAGGGCCGGCAGCTTGTGCGGGGGAGGACAGTTCAGCGTGTGGGTCTCTATAGCATCCACGACGGCGGGCGCCTCGGCCACATTGTCCTGTGCTATCTCTGTTAACGTTTTTATTATGGGACGTGAGTTAACAGTGAGTTCCTCCAAAGACTCGAGGTAGTCTTCACGAACTTCTTGAGACATCTACACGCTCTATATACACGAATCTCCCTTTCACCTCTCTGCTTCCTCTTCTGCTCCTTCCCAACTGCACGACTTCCCGCCAACGTTGTTCCTGATTTGGCACCTGGCGATATAGTGAGAACACGAGGTGCTGGAACCACTGCCGTACACAACAGGGCTTTTTCTCTTACTCACCCTAATGAATGGATTGGGAGAGAGGGGAGGGCGAAGGGGGCGTAAGCGAGCACCAGCTGCTGCTCCGGATCGAGCGGCCCTCCCAAATTGTTACCACATACGCCTAAACCTCACTGTAGCCTTACCCCGAGACAACATCCAGCCAGAACTTTTCTAGAATGCGGTGGATCACGTGGCGGGAAATTTCACTACTGGCCCGCTGATCTAAAAGCCTTTGTTTAAAAGGCGTCTCGTTGGTGCGTCCGCTTAGGGATTCGAATATGTTCAGGCTTGCCAAATCAAGCGGAATACACAAGCGTGTACACAGCATATGTAGGCCAGTTCTTAGACCTTCCGTGCGGCTCTTCCATGCGTCGGCAATGGCGCGCATGGAGGACCCCTACGAGGTGCTGGGCGTGGCGCGCGACGCTAGCGCTAAGGACATCAAAAAACAGTACTACCAAATGGCCAAAAAGTTCCATCCGGATGTAAATAAGGACGATGGTGCTGACAAGAAGTTCCAGTCCATCCAGAGCAGCTATGAGATCTTGAGCGACGAGTCGAAGCGAAGACAGTACGACCAATTCGGTGCGGCCGCGTTCGAGGGCGGTGCCGGCGGATTTGGTGGCCAGGGACAGCCCGGAGGCAATCCTTTCGCCGGGGGTTTTGGCGGCGGTGCCGGATTTAACCCGTTTGGCGGTGGCTTCGGTGGCGGCGGCGGGTTCGGTGGTTTCGAGGACATTTTCTCGGCGTTCACGGGCCAGAGCACGGGCCGTGCTGGCGGCAGGGCCGGCCAGCAGATTTTCAAGGGCGATGATATCGAGATTCTGACCCAGCTTACGCTGGAGCAGGCCGCGAACGGCGTCAAGCAGCAGGTCAAGTACTCGGCTGTGGACGAGTGCCACACCTGCCACGGCAACGGCCTGAAGTCTGGCCACACGACGAAAACTTGCAGCACCTGTCACGGTACGGGAACGACCGTGCATATGATCCAGGGCGGCTTCCAGATGGCGTCTACTTGCCCGAGCTGCGGCGGATCCGGCGTTGTGATTCCACGCAGCTCGCAGTGCGGCACCTGCCACGGTGAAGGCACTGAAACGGTCACTAAGACGTATGAGGTTGATATACCGGGCGGAATCAAGGACGGCATGCGCATTCGTGAGCGCGGTGAGGGTGATGCCCCGCCTGTGCGCAAAGGACTGGGTGTTTCAACAACGAAGGGTGATCTCTACGTTAGAATCAGCATAAAGCCGCACAAATTCTTCACGCGGGTGAACGATGACCTCCTGTACACGGCGCAGCTGCCAATGACGACGGCAGCATTGGGAGGTAAGATTGAGATCCCGACGCTTGAGGGAAACAAGGTGCTGATCAATGTCCCACCTGCTTCGCAATTCGGCGATGAGATCGTCATTAACGGCCAGGGCATGCCGACGAGCCCGCTCATGCAGCGCACGGCAGCTGGCCACCGGGGCGATCTCAAGGTGAAGCTTAATATCAGGGTCCCCCGCCCGCAGAATGAAGAGCAAACTGTTTTGCTTGAGGCGTTTGCCGACGCCACAAGCGATAAGAATGCCAAGCGGAAGTATGCCCCCTTGCATGACATCCGGGAAGAAGAAGATGGCGAGAACAGCAACAGCGAGCACAAGGACGGTCTGTTCAAACGCCTCATCAATAAGGTTCTCAAACGCGGAGAGTAGACCGGTTGCTCTATGACTGCGCGTTAGGTGCACATTCGATTTTGTACATAAAAAAAACATCTATAGACATTTACTGATGCTTAATGTGCGCACCAGCGCAACTAAGGGCTGTACTTACGCGCATCCACGCGTGCACACACATACAGGCGAATTCAGTAAAGGGCTCAGAACGTACACAGACCCATTTTTGCCACACAAGGCCGCCGTCGGCCTAGCTGTATAAAGCCATCTCGAGACGGTTCAGCCACGAGGGATGAGCACCTGGCCGGATCCATACCGACCGTGCTCCCATCAGGTTCGCAAGCAGAACATCCGTTACTAGCCGGTCACCAACAATCAGCACTTCGTCTGGTCTACAGGGAAGCTGTTTTTTAAGCTCGGCAAAGCATACAGGCTTCGGTTCTGTGTGGCGCACTACCCTCACCCCAAGTTTACTCTCCATCTCGCGCGCCAGCTCGCTATTGGGGTCATTAGCCAGGGATCCCGCTGTATTGCTTAGGACCACAACCTCATACTGTTTCCCGTTCAACGCCATGAGTGCGTCCCAGCGAGCCTGGAATGCAGGCCATACCGACAGGGTGTGCGGCTTTGCAAAACAGTTGTCCTTGTCCAGAACGACAAGCTTTGTGGACTCGGGGACCTGCAGCTCGGCAAATGACGCGATGCTCGCTGTCGGTTGCAGTGTCTCGCGGTGCAGAACCGACCACGCCGTATACTTCAGCTGGCTCACAAGTCCCCCAAGTTTCGAAGCCATGCAAGGTAACCCTAGGCCTACCACCGCTGTCGAACGCAGTCATCTTCGCCGGTCTTCGAGAGTGTGCGCGTTAGCTCGGTTTCTAAGCAGAGCCAGTAGGAGGCAAAAGAGTTTTTCTGGGAGGCATTCTCCTTTTCTTGGCCAACCCTTCAGAACAAACAGAAGCCGTTTAGCCGCTTTCTACCTCACTTGTCTGCCTGGCTGCCAATTTTGAACGCGCAGAGCCAGTTCCACAATCAATCGATTTTAAGACTAAAGTAAAAGCGAGCCCTCCCCCGTCTGGGCAAGGATCTACTTTTCAGTCTACTCTATTCATAGGCTTTCAAGGCAAATAGACCGCACGCCATTTGCGCACTGTCCAACATAGCTCAGAAGCAGCACACGTAGCTGAGCACAGTCGCTTTTTTTCGCTTCTTCGATAGAAAACTAATGACGGACTACTGCGTTTGCGCTGAGCCCATCGAGGAGCGCGGCATCTATCCCTGCGGCCATGCTTTGTGTCTGACCTGCACACTCAAAAAGCGGGTGCTCATGCGGGATGACTCCTGTCCGTACTGTCGTGCTCCAGGACCTAACGTGGCTGTTGTTACCAGTGCGAACTCCCCGCCAGAGAGAGCAACGATCGACTTCAAACGGTGTGGGATCAAAGCCGAAACGCAGCAACTCATTGGCGATCTGTCGCACATTTTGTCATTCCCCTGTCCGCTGTGCGACGATGAACTCAAAAACTACAAAAAGCTGCGAACACACGTCCACAAAGACCACAAAAAGTTGCTGTGTGATGTATGCACGAAACACGAATTTGTGTTCAGCAACGAATATCAGACGTTTGATTCAGCCAAGGCACATCAAAAACATTTAGAAAGAGACCACATCCGCTGCAAGTATTGCAACCAATATTTCTATTCGACAACAGAGTTCAGCAAGCACTGCCGTCAAACGCATTTCGGGTGTGAGGTGTGCGAGCGTCGTGATCCTCAACACCCGAAGTATTTCAGGACATACGATGAGCTTTTCCAGCATTACACAGATGCGCACTATGCCTGCATGGTTCCTGTATGTCTTGAAGACAAACATATTGTATTCAGCACTCAAATGGAGCTGCAGAGCCATATGCTTGAGGCCCATCCCGGGCTCATTGGTAACCGCCGAGACTTTCAGCGCGTTGATCTAGCGCAGCTGAGTTTATCTGAGGCCGACAGTATTGAGGAACCGACGGTCAGAGACGACCAGGAGAACTTCATCGGCCGTTACATGGCGCGACTGGATATCGTTGCTAACCACGATTCTGAGAAAGTGGAGCAGATTCGGTCGGTAAACAAGACGTACCTGGGAAAGAAGGTTCCGGTGGAGATTTTTATTGCCACGTATGAAAGTGTTCTCAAAAATGCAGACAAACCGCAGGTGACTGCTCTCCTTACAGCCTTCAGTAAAGCGTATGGCTCGCAACTAGCTGGCGATGCGCGCAGACAGCTAACGTTTGCTCTTCAAAAACGCACGCAAACTGAAGACGAAGCCTCTGACAATGAGCGAAGAGCCCAGCGCCAGTCACTGGCTAAGTCGGGCCAGTTGGGCCCCGCACCAACGAAAGTGCAGAAATTTGGATGGGGAAATACCTCTGTCAATGAGCCGCGACTTCTCGGAAAGGGCCTGAACGGATTCGCAAGCCTACCTCAGCTGGGACAGGGCGATTCGGCCACATCTGGGCCGGTCGGTCGTGGTGCATCTTCGTCTTCATATGCCAGAGCGGCTAGCAATTATAAGCCGTCCACAAGGCAAATCCAAGGGCTCAATCGATTGCCCTCATTGCCTCCTCCAAAACCGCAAAATCAAGTGCCGATGCGACAAACGCGGATCCCATTGCGAACACCGGCGAGATCCAGCACTCATCTCAATAGCTACACACCCTCTGCCTACACAGGCTGGAGAGGAGATTCGCCATCAAGCCGGTCTTCTCCAGAACCGGCAACGACACCACAGGGCAGTGAACCATCCCTCTCATCGTCGTCATCATCGTCAGCATCGTCAGCATCCTCGTCAACATCGGCCTCATCGCAGCGAAAACCGAGGCTAAACAATCTGCCCTCCTTACCCGGAGGAGCGTCGAGTTCAGTCAACAACTCAAAAAAGAAAAAGCACAATGTGATTCGCTTAGTGTAGAAAAGCTTTAGGAAGTTGTATTTGGATTATCGTGATAGGTCGCTTCCCCTTTTGCTAGTAATTTCGGGGAGGCTTTATTTACATTAACATACAGACAAATACATATGTCAGGTCTTGTTACACTCGGAGGCACAAAAGGTGCTGTTCATGGCATTCCTGTCGGCACAGCGGGCACTCGGCCTGATCGCGGCACCATTGAGCAATACACGACCAGCAATATAAGTGCCCGCAAAGCGTTGCTGTTGGTGCTGTCATATCCTCGAGACAGAGGTTGCAGCGCCGCGAGTCGGAGTGGATGAAGGGTAGCACGTTCTCGTCCTCGAGCGATGCACCAATAGTGGTGACATCCTCATACTTTTCGGACGAAGTCTGAGCGTTGGGAATGCGGGCGCGCAGCTTCGACAACAGGTTTCCCGCGGCGCGCAGAACCATGAGTAGTCCCACCAAAGCATAGTTGCCCTTAGGCTGGGATAGCGGGTCTTCGCGGTAGCCGAATGCGTATCGTAGCCCAAACAAGCGTTTTGACACCTGGTAGTACGCGCCCGAGAAGTAGAAAAGCGCGAGATTCACCGAGACCACAGACGCGGGCGAGATGTACTCGGCGTACCACTTCTCGTCGTCGTCATCGTCTCCAAACTCCTCCTTGCGCAGTAGTGCGCGGACCTTGGCGGCAAACTTGGCGAGAACGATGGGCCCCAGGCTGCTTGTTAGCACGTAGAGGACCAGCCGCAGCTTCGACGGCAGCTTGCGGTCGGACGTGAGGTAGAATATGTCTGTGTACTCTTCACCTAGCGTGCGCGACCCCACCAGAGTTGTGAGGCCAAGATACAGCAGCGACGTACCAGCGTCAAGCTGCGGGCTCCACGAGTTCAGGAAGCGCACACCCTTCAAGTACTGGACAAAGTCGCGGATCTGTTGCCGCAGGTCCAGCTCAACAAACGCATCCTTCTGGTTCGCACGGATTATCCCGGGCGCGTCTGCGAACGGAAAGTCCATCGCGGCTCCGCTTCCGTTACGAGCCTCGGGACTGGGGGGAGTATATCTGTGGGGGCCGGTGGCACCGAGGTGAGGGTAGTCGGGTGGGCTGCAGCCGGATGAATAACGAAGCCAAGCGATGGAGCTAAGCGACGGAACCAAGCAGCGGAACCAAGCAACGGAACCAACTGACGTGGGCTGTGGGAGTGCACTGTAGAAAGCAAAGCAAATAATCGTACTGTTACGCCGATATAGCGCGTTTTGGTAGAGTGGGAACATAGGGCGCCAGCGTAGAACGCCGCTGTACGGTATATCCTTCGTCCGCCTTCGTCTACGCCCATGCTCTTCATCAGAAAATAGCTCCGCGCACAACTGTACGGCGCATTGCATAGAAATTAGGTTATACTATGAAGCAGGTTACCGTTCTTGTCTCCATATTATAGAGTCGACAACCCGTATTTAGTACTCTGCGCTCGCATACCGCTACCCTGATCCAATCCTCGTCTGCACGCAGCCTTGGGTCGACCCCACAAAGGGTACTAAACTACAAACTGCACATAGAGCAAGCACTTTTGCCGACTGAGGCGAGCAAAAGTGCGCACCTTGGCACTGGCAGCGCACTTCCCGGGGATTGGGATCGGCCGTTACCGTCCTCCAGATCGTCCTTCCTCACCTGATTTCGGGAGGAGGCATCGCGCGACACTCCTCCCCCCGCGAGCCCTCGCCCTGGCATCCTAAGTATCTCGCGCAAGGTGCTGTGAACGCATAATAAACAATACGCTGCTTCCTGCTGCCCGTGGCACTGACCTAGCTATATGCGCTCCAGAGGTCCAGGTGAAGTCTCGTCGTGGATCCCCGCGTGGCAGCAGGTCTCCGAGCCGGTCTCGGACCCCCAGCTCTACGCGTACCTGACGCGTCTGGCCGTGATTGCCAACAAGCTTGCGGCACAGGACGCAGCCCGCCGGCGCGAGGAGACGGCAGCCCAGGCCTCCGATGTCTCGGAAACCATCTCCGTCTCGCACAAGCTGCCAAAGGGCGTGCTCAAGGCGCTCATGTCCTACTTCAAGCAGCTGGCATTGGCCAAGCAGCAGGAGCAGGTAGACGCGGGCCTCAAGCGCAGCTATCTGGCGTTCTACGCGCAGCTGCTCGAGCTGAAGAGTGACCGTCCCATCGAGTTCAACGAGTTGGGCGTGAACGCGGGTCCGCTCATCGTGAAATTTGTGAGCTGCGTGACAAAGGTTGCTGGCCCGGGCCAGGTCGACGCGCAGAGCCAGCAGTTCGTCGAGCTGCTCCGCGGCGTGGCCAAGAAGCAGGGCGGTACCACAGTGCTCGATGGGCAATTGGCGGCTCAAGC
This sequence comes from Entelexis stigmatis, assembly GCA_030563545.1. NCBI lineage: Eukaryota > Fungi > Ascomycota > Dipodascomycetes > Dipodascales > Trichomonascaceae > Entelexis > Entelexis stigmatis. The sequence continues at coordinate 492,245 of JAJMJC010000003.1, forward strand.
AGCCACGTTCAGCCGAGGAAAGGTCCCTAAGAAAGAAGTGGCGCGCAAAACAGACTCCGATGACATTGCCGCTCAAATTGGACGCGTCATGTTGGTCTCTCCGTCGCTGCTCGAGCAGGATCTCGCAGCAGAGAGCAGAATAACACTGGAAGGCACGGCCACCCAAATTGACCAGCTGAGACACGTCCTTGACCAGGGCCAGCACCCAGTCTACTGCACAAATGACTTTAGGGGCACTGACGAGTGGAATGACTTTGTCGTGGCCGAGCGTAGACAGTTACTTCTCTTTAAGCAACAGTTCCCTCCCGCGGGTTCTGACCGTGTGCCGCCCGATCTCGTGCCGCCAAATGTCCGCGCCTACTTCTGCTTGCTTCTGCAGCGCTGCATCGACTCCGACAGAAAGGCGTCAACCTTGTTTACGACAAAGACGCGCACATTGCTCCAATTCGTGGCTACGTACTGGCGCATTTCCGTCCGCACCTACGTAACCTGTCTCTTGCATGCTACCACGGTCTTGTTTGACAAAGGCGAAATGAGTGTAGAGGCGGTAATAAGCGCATACTCGTATGCCGAGCACATGCTGCTGGATAATCCTGAATCGCAGAGCGAATGGCCCCGCTCCGACAAACTCCTGAGCCTGGAAGCCTTACAGTCATTGCGACAGGCAGCAGTGTACCGTGTCATCGGGTGCTTGCATGAGCTCTTTGCGAAGAAGCCGCCCAAAATGGGCCCATTTCTCCACATAATCGAAGTCGCGATCCCCCCCATCGCCAACGCTTTAGGACAGAATGTTGTCGTAAGCCCTGCACAGATCAAGCAAATCAAACAAGCAATTGTTTCTAGCGCTAAAAGTGAGTACGAAAGACTCGTTTCGCTCATCCCGCGTGACAAATCTTTAGAACTGGAGCATGTGGTGCAGTTAACCCAGGCAGTGGTCAAGGTTGCCGAACGATTGCAAAATAAATTCCGGCAGCCCATGTTTGGCCAGCTACCTATCGCCAAACTTGTCTGCGCAGAGCAGCTAAAACTTCTCGGTAAGGACTTCGTGTTCATGTATGAGTATGCCCTGCGGCAGTACGAGGCTAAAGATGATCAACCTCCATTTGATGATATGCTGGCCTTACACAGTGAGCTGATTCAGATCCAAGATCTTTATACTCAGGTTTCAATGGATGAAAATCTCCCTTTCAATGCGGAAGACCTGATATTCCCCTACTTCGCGAAATGGGCTGAGAAGTCGGCTTCTATGGCGCGTAACTGGGTGAAACCTGTGATTGAACAGGATGACAACACTCCGGTCTCTATTGAGACTGGGAAGATGCATTCTAGTGCCGTCCAGGACCTGTTCACTTCATTTTACGCCTCTATCTCTCTCATCGAGAATCTGAGCTGGCAGAATCAGTACCATGTGGCCCGTTTGCTCACCAAACTTGTCGAAGGGTTCTCGGCAACTCTGTGTGATTGGGCTGGCCAGGAGCATGAATTGTTCCTTAGAGAGTTCAAGCCAGCCGTGAAATCGCGGCCACAGTCCATGAAACAAGAAGAGCAGTGGCTTTCCTTTGCCAAAGAGGCCACTGCACAGGCAACTGCAGCAGTAATGGCGTCGAAAGCAGCGGCACAGCCCGAACCTTTCGAGTTCAAGCGCGAAGCTGGTATGAAACTCAACAATGTGGCTGCGGCGTACGCAATGCTACATCAAATGGAAGCCCAGCTAAGGTCTGATGCTATTTCGAAGCGTATTGAGATTGAAGATCGCAAGAAGCGCCAGCCGAAAGCATCTCCAAGTTACCTGTTCACAGTAACCGTAATTGGTGCCTCAGAGGTCAAATTTAGTGAAGGGGGCTTGTATGTTACTTTGGTTGATCAGGATACGCGCAAGCAACTTGGCAAGACACACACTACTCTGGGTGGCACGAGCCGTCCGCAGTGGAACGAGCCCTTCGAACTAGAAACAAGCCGCCCGCGGTTACTTAAGGCCACGCTTTGGAGTGAGAATGCGGCTGAGCAGCATACAATGTGTGGTAGGGCAATGGTGAAGCTTGACCCAAAAAATTTCGCTCAGCGTGAATATGGCATGCAAATCAAATGGATCGACCTCGACTCAGGAACTGGCCGATTACGGTTTATGATCTCGGTCGATGTTCAACGGGACGATATCCGCTTTCATTTTGGGAAGGCGCTGCGTTTCTTGACACGGAGCCAGGATAGCATAATTGGCACTATTGTGACGCAATTCTCTGGTGTTATAGAGGCTGTGATATCAAAGCAGACATTGAGGTACGTTACTGGTCAAGGCAGCATAGCAACTAGTGTCCAAACGGGTGTTACGCAGCTACACAAAAGCTTGAACTCTTGGTTTGGCAACACCCAAAGTGGTGTGCAGCCGCCGGCGATGACTCGACAAAGCATCGATGATAGCCTGGAGCCGCTGTACGACTATCTTAACAAGAATTTTGCAACATTGGCTGCAATTCTAACACCTGAATTGCGTATTGAGGTTCTCTCACGGACGTGGGATGTGGTGCTTGAAGCACTGGAGTTGCTAATACTGCCGCCGTTGGAGGCCGAGCGCACGACGCAACAGCAACTAACAAGCACTGAAATGGAGGCAGTCTACACATGGTTATCTTCTCTGCGCGACTTCTTTTATAGTGATGGAGCAGGTCCCAGCCTAGAGCGGTTGCAGAGCCAGAGTTACCAGCAAATTGTTGCTATACCCGTCTACTACGACCTCCCTACAGCACAGTTGAAGCTTGAGAGCGAGAAAATTGTCAAGACGAATCTGCGCACCATCGCAAGTAACAATGAACTCTTGGCGCGTCAGCGCACAGTGATGGCACATCGCAACAAGTCTATTATCGAACACCAGGCCGTCGAGCTCCGTAACGCTCAGCGTTCATTGCCGCGGCTCGACGATCTAATATTGCGCATTTTGAGACTGCGCGGGGAAACTGCCTTCATCGAGCAGCATTTGCGGTTCCGCGAGCGTCTGCTTCAACGGGAGATGACTGAGCGGGCTTTGCAAGGTTCACTTTTTTGAAAAGTTGGGTACTCAGTTTGGCATACATTGTCACTGTACAATTAATTTCCATGCAGTTGAAACTCTACGGTTCATGAGATATAGACGTCGTAAGCATATACACTGTTATACCAATAGAATAAATAAGTTATTATCGCAATAAATAGATTTTCCATAGAGGAGGGCAGTCATGAAAAGTCATTATTTGCGGCTTTTGAGTGCTTCGCGCATGCGGTATAGCAATGCGCCGACGTTCATTCTGCTGTTGAACTCGTTGACGATCTCCTCACAGCCACTGACGCCGAGCACTTCTGATTCATGCTGGTGGCCGCTTTTCGCTCGCAACACAAAGCTTCGCCGCAAGTCGACGTAAGTAATTTTAAGACCGCTGTTCTCATAGGGCTCGACGCGCAGAGCCAAAACATCTTCATAGGCCTTTACTTGCTTGCTCATTTCATTGATTCGCCTAGCTCTTTCTGTCTCCAAAGCATCGATTTTCGCATTGAGTCGCTCCGCACGGCTGCGCTCTTCCTTTAACTCGAGCCTCGCTTTCTCCAGTAGATTCAGCTCGTGCTTACGCTTTTCCCTTAAAGTATCGAGTCTCGATAACAAATTGCTTTCTTCCTCAGAGGGATTCATTGCCAGATCATCATTCTGCTTGCGCGCTCGAAGAAGGTTCTCTTCCTGTAACGCGTACCGCACTTTAAGGTCTTTCACGGGTGCAAGTTTCGCTTCGAAAGCGGTGGAGAGTCTAAACTTGTACTCAACGAGCTGTCGGTTCTCTTCATCGATTGAAGCCGCTACCGCGTCGGCATACCCTCTAGCCGCTCCTTGTTTCATCTGAGGCAGTAGTTTCACGCAAACGCGGCGGATATCATGCTCTTCGGCTGATGATGGGTGATGTTGTTGACAAACCAAAGTGGGTGCATATTTTTCCTTACCCTACATCACGGCGCGTTAGCACTCAGTTGTGTGGAGAAAAAGTACTAACTAGCATAGAACGTAGACTTCGTTCGAGAACTACTAAAAAAATTAATAAATAAATAAATGTGTTTTTACATCGGTTTCTTTTTGAAAAAGTCCAATATATTCTTCTGGTCATGGCTTGATCTTGTCTTCTTCTTTCTGCCGCTGCTCTTCGTTACTCCTATCAGTCGACCTTTCTCTGGGGAAGGTGGCTGTCGTTTAGGAGACGCTTCAGATAGGGTTCCCTCCTGGATGTCTTTGGCGATGTGCCAATCCTCATGTTCCTGTTGCTCGTTACTGGGGAATTGTTTCTTACACTTCGCACAAAGCCAAAGATCGTCTACGAAGAGATCATCATCATCATCATCATTATTATCATCATCAGGATGAGCTTCTGTCTCACGATCACCTGAGACCATTCCCTTTCTCACGTCCGCAATAACGTTAAGCGGTTGCGTGGGATTTTCTTCTGACTGTATTTGTGGCGCTGGAGACTGCTCCTCCTTTACACTTCCTGGCGACTTCACCTCTCCTTCTTCCTTGCGAGATACATCAGACTTCGGAACCGGTCTAAATAAGAGCCGCTCCTTTGGCAGCTGCTCAAAATGAGAGATTTCCACTACCAGGTACGTGCAGGGGAGTTGCACAAAAACACTCGCCATTGCTTTCGACTGCTCAAAAATTTGTCCCCTGAGCTGCGGTATAGATAAGCCCCTTTGAACAAACGGCTGCTGCTTACTTTGAGTGCCATCATTGGTTTTATCCTGACGCACAGCTATTGTTTTCGGAACAATAATACTTCCTAGGTCCTCATGCAAATCGGCAAGACGCCCAGCTAGGTCAGCAGAGAACACTCTCAGCCACTGATCTACTTCCTCGCGGGTATTCAAATGGTTAAGACGGCGGAAATCTTTGACGGCTACCATAGATTTGATCAGTGTGCGCGGGTGCACTTCACTCTGATGCTCACCCCGAACCATCTCATAGAGACTTCTCGCCAATTTCAGATTTCCTTTCAACTTCATTTGTAAACTAGCCAGCGTGAAATTGGAACGCACAAAGCCACATTGATCATCCGTGTCGTCTGAGACGCCAAGGTCGGCTAAAACAAGCTTTCCCTGCTTACCACCCCATCCCCACGCATCAGTGATTTTGAAATGCTTGAGAAAATCGTTGATTTCACCTGTATGTACGACCGTTTGATTGAAAGGCTTTTTGAAGCCAGAGCCCAGTTTTGCAAGCAGTTTGTTGCGAGCAATGCCGGCTGAACATGTATAGTGAAGGTCCTGGAAGATCTGCTGCCGGACTGCATTGACTAATTCTGCTCCGATGTCTATGAGAAAGTCTTCGTCAATGTCAAGTTCGTCATCTACGGACTTGTTGGTCAAGAGATCCGGCATTCGTCTCAATGCCTCAGCGTAGATCTCCTTCCCCAGATCAACAAATCCTTCATCTATTCCTGCTTTTTCTACCAGTGAGAAATGCTGTCTGAAAACGGTGAAGATCCGGCGTGACTCGCGACGGAAGTGGTCCAGACTCACCTTATAATTATTTGCATCTGGTGAGGGATGGAAATCCCAATCCAGCTCACCCTTTTTGAATGTCGCAACGTGAGGGAGATGTATGGTGGGGCAGAGCTTCCTTGATTCATCCACATGCATACCGCGCTTGATTCCAAACTCACGCGCAGGGTAGTTCACTGCAATGAGGCTGTTCCACTGTCGGCATCCAAGTGGTTCCGCCGGATCGTACTTATTATGTACACAGAGGCATTGAGCGTAAAATGCGTCGAGATCTATATGCGCAATCACTGCGACCGGCGAGCTCCAGCTCTGTGCGGTTGCCAGCTGGTCAAAGTGCCGTCGTCGCACAGCCATGAACCATGGTTAAAAACGCTCTTCGAAAACAGGTCACCCCTAACCTTACCTGTTTTAGGCTTCACCTAGTGAGGAGCCATGTGAGGATCGTTAAGCGACATCTGTGACAGTGAACAGGTTCGGAGCTGAGCAAAAACGGTCTCAGCCTAATTCAGTTTGGTCGGGGTTGGTCCCACATTAGTTCCGGCTGATTATATTCGTGTATTGGCGTGACGTACTTGGCCGAGTGCGTAATAGAACAAATTGTCCATTCTTGATCAACGTGCCTCGAATTGTTTTATATATCGCTTGCATTTAGGGCTAGAACCCAGGTGCCAGTGGCAAAACAGATGTGGTCGTCGTGTTTTATTCAGGGCTAGGGTGAGTGGTACGTAAATAAATAACAATGCACCCCCCCTGCCCCCATATTTCTTGCGTTAAACTTCAATAATCCATGCAATTCACCGGCGTGATTAGCTTCATCATCTCTGCGCCTGTTATGGCTCAGTTTATTGCAACTCCAGTGGCGTTCGACACGGCGGACCTCTTCGTACCTCCTACTGGCGCTCAAGTTTTCACTTTCGGTAGTACCGCTGGAGCTGCTCCCACGGATAACTTGCAGCTTCAACCCTCTACCGTACAGCTTAATTCCGAGCAGTTTACGAGCTCTGTCTCTGTCTCGACCTCAGCCTTTGCTTCGCCTGCCACTGTCTCCGACCTCTCATCGGTAGCCACCTTTGAGACTTCTGCCTCTAATCCATCCATAATCGTCACATTGGGTTCTGTGACGCTCCCGAGCTCGGCGCGTAGTGACACCTTAACTTCGATTGAGTCCTCGGAGTGGGGACGCAGCTCAGCCGCCGATGTGAAAGCCACATGGAACGCGGGTGAGGATGTAGTTACCGTTTTGAACACATTCTACACAACGGTTTCTTGCAGCACAACTACCACGGAGCCCTCAATTGAAGAACCTCTCAAAGATGTTACGCTACCAGCTGCTACCTCGATCAGCTCGACCTCGATAACATTTACAGTGAAACCATCCGCATCTTCATCTCAGCCTACACTCACCAACACGCATGATCATGCTTCTGTTGTCTCACCAGTGCCGCGAACAAGCAGTTCAGCTTACGCCACACCAGTAGAGAGCATCGTATCTGCTACTACTACCGCTTTTGAGACAAGTCCCGTTTGCAGCTCGGAGGCTGCATCCACACGGTATGCGACAACGGTGCTACACACAACTGTCACTCAGTGGACGACTTCTCTGTTCACTGAGACGGCATTCATCACTGTTTCTGTTTAGAGTATTGTCGTAAGCGTAAATAAATTTAGAGGTTTGTAGGTTATTATCGCATTTGTCGTACATTGATGTTGATGCGATGGGTTTGCATCCAGTTGCGAAATTCTGATCCTAGCTCCAATGAGTCGTAGGCTTCCACGGGTGTGGTGTTCGCAAAGACGCGACCGACACCATGGAATGCGAAACGCGAGTCTGCGCCCATGATTACAATGTCGCCGGAACGCAGCAGGATTGGAAGCGGCTCGACGTCATAGCGGTCCAGAGCAATATAGAATATGCAAGCACAGCCAAGACTGATACTGACGAGTTCGGCATTGCTGAGTTCGGCCACGTCGCGGTGGGGCGATAAAATGTCACCCTCGCTGTAGTAATTAACAATTGCCGCCTCCGCTCTGATGCCGAACCGCTGCTTCACGAACTCGCCGAGGGATGCCGGGAAATAGGGGCACCCTGGCGTTCCTGGCTCGTAAGACGGGTACTCCTTGGTGGTCCAATTGTACTGGCCGCCCAATGTGACCCACCGGATCTTGCTGGCCACGGGGCTCTGTCTTGCATCAGGCAGAACGGATCGTTCTTTTTCAGCGGTGCTGAACAGTCGTAGGGGCCGCTCCATCGCAGGGTAGTGGGCGTCGAGGTTTGTAAGGTGCTCAGGGCTCTCGAGATAATCCTGCACAGACTCCCTGATGAACTTGCTCTGAGTATCTGAGTTCAGAGCCCCGGGCAAGATGGCGAGTCCCGGCAACTGGGAGCAGGACCACGCGTCACCCGATTTGGCCAGGCTGTACTGCCCCACCTGGGCAGCGCGGTTCTGCTGGACGAGTGGGTCGAAGACGCCGTGCAGCGAGGCCCTGTCTATGCGGCGGTGCTGTTTATACAGAGGTTTAAACAAGTCGCTCATTCATGGCTGCACAAATATAGATGCTTTAAAAGAGAAAAAAGAGTTTACTATCATCACATCGTACGTGGTTACCTTTTCCTTATTTCGTTAGGGTTAAGGCACGGGTTTATACCACACGGGTCCGTGTGGGTGGGGAAGAGGATGAGATAGGACTTTAGCCAGCGACTTTGTAAATGGCCTCGCTAAGGTGCTTCACATTGCTGCTGTTGATGCCGCAGATCGAGATGCGGCCATCGCGCGTGCCGTACACCGAGAACTCCTTGGCGAGGCGGTCCACCTGCTCGGGCTTGAGGCCGGTGTAGCAGAACATGCCTATCTGCGACGTGACGTGCTCCCAGTTGTGGCTGGACCCCAGCTGCTCAAGGTTGCTGCGGAGCAGCTGGCGCATGGCAATCATGCGGCCGGCCATGGACTTCACCTCGGCGAGCCACTCCGTCTTGAGGGCCGGGTTCGTGAGGATCTCCTTCGCGATGCGCGCGCCGTGGATGGGCGGGTTCGAGTACAGCGGGCGGATGACAAGCTTCAGCTGGCTCAGAATGCGCTCCTTCTCCTCAGGGTCGGCGGCCACGAGCGAGAACGCGCCCACACGCTCGCCGTAGAGCCCCATGTTCTTGGCGAACGACTGGCACAGGGCGATCTGCGCGCCCTGGTCGACGAAGTAGCGCACAGCGAACGCGTCGTTGTCGGCGTTGCCGGACGCAAAGCCCTGGTACGCCATGTCGAAGAAGGGGAACAGCCCGCGCTCGGTCACGACCTGGTAGATCTCCTTCCACTGTTCCTTGGTCGGGTCCACACCGGTCGGGTTGTGGGCACACGCATGCAGTAGCACGGCCGTGCCGGGCTCGGCCGCCTTCAGATCGGCGATCAGGCCCTCAAAGTCGAGCGAGATTGTTGATGCGTCGTAGTAGCGGTACGAGCCCGTGGCGACGCCGGCCGCCGAGAACACGGCCTTGTGGTTCGCCCAGGTGGGGGTTGGCAGCAGAATCTTCTTCTTGTCCAGGAACTTGGCCAGAAACTCGGCGCCCACGCGCAGGGCACCCGTGCCGCTGATCGTCTGCGTCGCAGCAACGCGGCTCTCCTGCACAGGCTTGGACGCATCGCCGTAGGCCAGCTTCACGGCCGCGTCCACGAAGGCAGGAATCCCGGTGATCCCGGCATACTCCTTGTCCAGATTCGCGGCCACAACCTTCGCCTCGGCCTGGCGCACCGTCGAAAGCACGTACGGCTTGCCCTGGTCGTCGCGGTACGCGCCGACGCCGAGGTTGATCTTTGTGGGGGCCTGGTCCTTCTTGAACGCCTCCGTAATGCCGAGAATTGCGTCCGGCGGGCCCTGCGGGACCTTGGCCCAAACAGAAATGCTGCGCGCGGGAACTGCCAACCGAATTCGGGAAAACATGATGAATCTGGCGACTTCTGTCGCGCAGACTGGTTTTATGCGGGGGTTGGGGTGTCAGGGTACGGAAATGCGAAGCGGGGCAGTTCCAAGCCGAACCCTGGCTCTTCGAGCTCATTCGTCGCACATGCACAAGGAGATTCCGAGTTGCAGCTACCAGCCGGGGCGTCGCATCAGTGACGAGCTTTCCCCATTATATGCGGCACATTTGAAAGTACGCTGCGTGGGCGGCGCCTCGTTATGATTATGAACATCGAATGTATGGCCTGTGGATTTTATTTAGTGTAATTTGTGTGTACCGCACAATTAACTTTTTCATGGGGTAAATACAGTATGAGTCGAGGATGATGACATACCATGTGTTTATCAAGTTTGACATGCATTATTTTTCATGAGTCACTCATAAATAGAGATAGCGCATCCGACGCGTGATTTCTCTTGTTAAAATGTTCAAGAGTGCTCTAGTTTAGCATGTTGCGTCTTGGATTTGCTGCGCTTTTCTTCATTCAAAGCCGCTAAGGGCAGCGTTTACTCGGCATCTTTTTCCGTCAGCGGCTCAACCGTTTTACTATCTGAATTCGTCAGTTTCACGACGGTTGTGGCGAGCTCCTCAATGGCTTCGTTTGCTTCTCGACCGCCTTTACGTAGCTCTCTTAACTTTTTCAGAGCGACTATGCGCCGCCCTTCGTCCGTGTGCTCTCCGGACACCTTCGGGTCGTGCAAAATATCAGCAACAACCCGCAAATATTTGCTCACACCCTCGCACCTCAGCAATTCCTGAATGCGGGGATTCGCATGGATTCTGCTAAATTCTGAGTCGTCTGACGAGGGCACCATTGTGCCAGAGCCATTGTTGCTTTCTGCTTGCTCGGTTTGGGGTAATGTCGAGCACCCTAATTTGTGCTGCTTGTAGCAAATTACGCTGCAGTACGGCGACTTGCATTGTGGACATCGGTACGGGCTGGTCTTCTTTTCATCTCTGCATACGATACACTGCATATTTGCATGGGATGATGGTGGCCTGCTGAATCATACTTTTTTTGCCGGTGAGCGCTCCCACTGCGGCCGCTGCTGCTGTCGCCGAGGATTCGAATACGGCTGGTCAAAAAAATTGAGCGTCTATATATATCTTAATGCTCAGTATATTTGTCTGTAGAAGTGGAAACGCAGAAAGTAGCGCTCGTCAAGTATCGATGTGTGCGGAGGTATTCACAATACGCTAATTGATCATGTCGCGTATGCGCTCAGGGGCGTTGAGTTTGCAACGATGAAGGACCATCAAGGTTTGATGCGTGTCATGCCACATTCGTTCCGAGACTTTCTTGATTCTGGCTGCCGCACGGCGGTCCGCCTCCAGCTCTACGCATAGAGACCGGAGCTCGTCCTTGAGTGATCGTCGCGAGGACATTGACGACGCCGTCAATTCGTCTTCACCATCAGTGGTGACATCATTTATAGCATCAAGAACATCCAAATTCTGCAGATAGCTAGAGAATAACAGTAGAGGAGGTAAAGAGGGAGAGGAAGAGCTTGATATCTTGCACATGTGGTTAGACCCGCAGGGTGAGCTCGTGGTCTCATTGCTTTCAGCTTCGCAAAATCCACTGGCCTGCATTGTCTCGTCTCTCTTTTGTTTGTTTGTTTTTTTTTTTGATCTTCACATATCAAGAGTGCAACCAGGAAGAGGCAAAAAGTCCTTAGTGTTTTTGATCTCTCGTTTACAGGGGAGGGAGCCCACGCGACCAGATATTTGAGATATTGAGGCCTCTCAGAAGCGCCGGATTTCTTTATCAGTAATTTATCTTGGTGGGCGCAAATGTGTGCAGATTTGGACCACATGCTTCTGTTTCATGCGCACGGTTCTTAAGTCTTCTTCTCGACCGCTTTTGCCCATTGCTCAATCGCGGAGACTATATGAGTACAAGAGATCTACCTGAGAAATATATATGCTCTCCGGTACCGTTAGCGTCCTATGGTGCGGCAAAAGTTGACCCAGAACCAGCTTCTCTCCGTCAAAAGCGGTGTCAGTGTACCCCTACCTCTCTTATGCATGTCTGCGAATCTGCCAGGTACAAACGTAACTGGCTACTCGCCCTGAAATTGACAACTCATTACTTACAACACCACATACCTTATCAGAACACATGGGCTATCGTAACATCGGAGCAGCGGGTGTCTGAGAGCTTAAAAGAAGGGACAGCAACACTGTCCTCAGCCAAAAAATTAGAAGCAGATATAGCCGCTGAAATGGCTGATTGATCTTCTTTTTTAAGCAATAATGACGGTTAACGATGCGTAACGCCACCTATGTACAGTTAGTTTCCGGTCTCCTTATTTTCGTCGGCATCCTTTTTCTCCTCAGGTTTCTTCTTCGGTTTGCCAACGTTATCTAGCACGCCTTCGCCCTGGAGGTACCGGAACTCGATGCTGTTGTCTTCGTAGGGTCGCTCTCCGATCAGAGAAACGAAGTCAGCGCGCTCCAGCGTTTCGCGTTCAAGCAGCGCCTCGGCAATGATGCGTACCTGTTCGCTCTTCTCGCTGAGAAGCTCCTTGCAGCGATTGTATGCTGTGTCTACGATGCCACGAACCTCGGCATCAATGGTCTCGGCGGTCACCTCCGAATACGGCTTTGTGTAATAGCCCTCGGGCTCGTCGTAGTTCACCCAGCCCACGGGGCGCGACATGCCCCATTGCATGACCATATTTGTCGCGATCTGCGTGACCTTCTGGAAATCCGACGACGCACCCGAGCTGGTTGTATCAAAGTTCAGCTCCTCGGCCACACGGCCACCCAGGGCCATGACCATACGATCCATAAGCTCGAGGTTGTTCGGGAGAGGCAGGTCTGCAGGCAAATAGCGCGCGTATCCCAGGGACTCACCACGAGGGATGATGGTGACCTTTACCAGCGGGTCTGAGTCCTTCAGGTACCACCCGCAGATGGCATGGCCAGCCTCATGGTACGCAATTACCTTGCGTTCCTCGGGGGTCATGATTTTGGACTTCTTTTCAAGGCCGAACGAAACGCGCTCGACCGCCTTTTCGAAGTGCTTCCACTCAACCGACGGCGAGTCATCGCGGGCAGCAATGAGGGCAGCCTCGTTCACGACGTTCGAGATGTCGGCACCGGAGAACCCTGGGGTCAGGGCGGCCAGCTTGTTGGCCAGCACGTCGCGCTCCACGTCGGCACCGAGCTTGATGCGCTGCAGATACACGGTGTAGATGTCCTTGCGGCCGTTCACATCGGGCTTGTCCACGGTGATGTGCCGGCTGAAGCGGCCAGGGCGCATCAAGGCCTTGTCCAGAACGTCCTGACGGTTTGTACCGGCGAGCACGACGACATGGTCGTCAGTGGAGAACCCATCCATCTCGACAAGGACCTGGTTCAGTGTCGCCTCGCGCTCGTCGTGGCCTCCGCCAAACTGGCCCGACTGGGAGCGAGCGCGTCCGATGGCATCGATCTCGTCGATGAACACGATTGCCGGCGCCTCCTTGCGCGCCGTGGCGAACAGATCGCGCACGCGCGACGCACCCACACCAACAAACATCTCCACGAACTCCGAGCCACTCACGGAGTAGAAAGGCACGCCGGCCTCGCCGGCCGTGGCCTTGGCCAGCATGGTTTTGCCGGTACCGGGCGGCCCGCTCAGAATAGCGCCGCGCGGGATCTTGGCGCCCAGGGCCTCGTACTTGGAGGGCTCCTTCAGGAACGACACGAACTCCATGATCTCGGCCTTTGCCTCGTCGCAGCCGGCCACGTCAGCGAACTTGATCTTGACGTCTTTATCCTCGTTGAATCGCTTTGCGGTGGAGCGTCCCATATTGAAGATACCGGACTGCCCTGCGCTCTGGATGCCGCGGCGCGTGAGGTACCACAGACCGCCGATGATTAGGAGCGTTGGTAGCAGCGACATCATGATGGATCCCAGGCTTGTTTCGTTGTGGTAGGACACTGGGACCTCGTCGCCCGAGTAGCTGGCCATTGCCTCGTCGAACGCGCGGTCAAAGCTCTCGACGCTGCCCACGTTGAACACAACAAACCTTGGAGACTCGCTTGTCTTCAGAATGGCGCGGCCTTGCGTCTTGTTCACAATGATGATGCGCTCGACAAGGCCCTTGTCGAGGTAGGAGCGGCGGAACTCCTGCCACGACAGCGGCTCCAGGCCGACATTGCCCGAGCCGAGAAGGATACCGGCAAGCACAGCCGTGCTGAAGCCCCAGAACGCGAGCTGGCGCCAGTCTGGCGGTATGGGCGGTTGCTGTGGTGGCGAGCCGCCCTTATTCTGGCCTTGGTTCTGCTTCGCGTTGCCGGGGTCGCCACTGCCACCGGCGGCTGGGCTTGGCCCCCGCAGTGGCGCACCGAGCCGCAGGGGCAGCACCGCCAGCCGGGGCACGGAGAAACACCGCACCGGCTGGGCCGCAGCCCGTCTAATGGTGCGGCACCAGGCCCCAGAAGCGAGTCCTCGAGCCAGCATGCGTAGGTGTAAGGGTGGTTTCTGATCCTAACCAGTGGTGTGTGTGTGCCCGTTCTGGACAGAGGGTGGAAATAACCTGTCGTGCGGCACGTGACGGGGCCGGGCCCGTCGAGATGGCCAGCCTGCAGTGACGGGCAGCGGCGGCGGTGGCAGCGGCGGTGGTGACAGCAGCGTTCGTTGACAGAGAGCGAAGCAGCTCGCCCATGGAGCAAGGCAGTTACTGATCCGCAGCTATTACTCACTGAGAGGTGACTGTTTAAAGGAACAGAAAAATAGAAAAAATATGATCTGCTACTAGCCATGCTAGTACCCCGACCGATCTCGGCCGGTAATGTAAATTTTAATAGCAGAGTATATCATGATATATGTGGTGACTATGGGCCCAAGACCAGCCCGCGGCCGTCCTGGCTACAATATGCTGCAAGGGCCAGCACGCGTCACGGTTGCATAAAATAAATAACGCATGAAGACGGCCAAGTGCCGTAATAGTATATGGACCGGCGCAGCAGCTACATCTCACGGCGGCCGAGGATCTGTTTCACCATCAACCTTCTATTACTACTGCTAACGCATGAGGTGTGTGATGCGACGGCTTGAGCGGTGTCGCGTCGGCAGCCTCCTTGGCACGACCTAACCCTGGAAGATCAAGGAGGGCCACGCACCTCGACGAAACGCGTCACCACCCAAAAAGCCACCCACCGCAGCGCTCCGGGGTTGTCAAGAGGATGCAGCGGACAAGTGTAGGGATAGCGAATCTACCGAACCAGCGGTACCGGCAGCTGTCGAAGCGCGGTGCGCAGTTCACGGTCATGCTTGTTGGCGAGTCCGGGCTAGGCAAAACGACGTTCATCAACACGCTGCTGGCCACGAACCTGAAGGCGAAGATCGACGACCACGGGCGCCACAACCAGCCCGTGCGCAAGACGGTCGAGATCGGGATAACGCGGGCCGAAATTGAGGAGAAGGGGTTCATGCTGCGCGTGAACGTGATAGACACGCCTGGCTTTGGCGACAACGTCGACAACCGCGAGGCGTGGCAGCCCATCGTCGGCTTCCTCGACGACCAGCACGAGCAGTACATGCTGCAGGACCAGCAGCCGGACCGCTCGCGCGCAAGCGACCTGCGGGTCCACGCGTGCCTCTACTTCATCCGCCCGACCGGCCACCAGCTGAAGCCGCTCGACATCGAGGCGCTGCGCGAGCTCAGCAAGCGCGTGAACGTGATCCCCGTCATTGCCAAGGCCGACACGCTGGACCCCGAGGAGATGGCGCTGTTCAAGGACCGCACGCGCCAGATTCTTGCCGACCTGAACATCAAGGTGTACGAGCCCGTGGACCTGGCCACGGGCGCGCCGCTCGCCGACCAGCTGCCGTACTCGGTGATTGGGGCTGCCGACCGCGAGGTGCCCAACGCCAAGGGCGAGCTTGTGCGCGGCCGCCAGTACCTGTGGGGAGTCGTGGAGGTTGAGAACGACCAGCACTGCGACTTCCGCAAGCTGCGCAACCTGCTTATCCGCACGCACATGCTCGACCTCGTTCACACCACGCACGAGCTGCACTACGCACGGTACAAGCGCCAAGTGCGTGAGACGCGCAAGCCCGGCGAGAAGCGCCAGCAGCGTGCCGTGAACCCGCTCCACAAGGAGGAGGAGCAGGAGCTGCGCCGCAAGTTCACGGAGCAGGTCAACATCGAGGTCGCACGCTTTAACAAGTGGGAGGCCAACCTGATCGCCGAGCGCGACCGTCTGAACAAGGACCTCGAGGTCCAGCACCAGTCCGTGAAGCAACTCGAGCAGATGGTCGAGCAGCTCGAGCTGAGGGCCCGCTGAGCTGGGAAGCCGCTGAGCTGAAGGCCTGCTGAGTCTGCGCGCGAAGCTGGCGCGAAGCTGGCGCGCCGAGCGTCACGGTGGGCAGGGGGCCCATGACTTTTCACAGCGGAGCACCAGGTAAGTGGACATGTATTTAATCTAATAAATTTTAGCCAACCGCCTCCGATGGCCCTTCCGTTCTTCATCGGTTCGGCTCTCGTCTTTCCCTCCGTCTTCATATAGGCGCTGCAAGTCGCGGCGCCTCTGCGTCGTAGCGCCCCTGGTGCTGGAGCAGCGAGGGCCATGTCGCGCGGTACTGGCCGTCCAGCAGCTGCTCAATTTTGCCGTCGTACACAAGCACGTCGCACAGCGAGCGGATGTCGCTCTCCTGCAGCTCGACCGTAGAGACCTTCGACTCGGCCACAAACTTGTGCACGTCCTCGAGACCAGGGTAGTGCTCGCTGCCCGGCAGCTGCGACGCCTGCGGCTGCGGCATATGCATGCTGTCCGGGAACGTCCGGCTGGCCACATACTGCCACACCAGGCCGAGCAGTGCCGTCACAAACTCGGAGTCCAGCTCCGTGTCCGAGAACCACGGGCCGCCGGTCACCTCGATGGATGGCTGCAGGTGGTACAGCATCACGATCTTGCGCGTCGGGAACTTGACGCTTTTGATACTTTTTGTGATGCGCTTTGTTTCCAGCGTTTTGAGACACCTGTTCACAACGTGCTGGTGCAGCCCACTGCGCATCCGGATCGTCTTGGTCCAGATCCCCTCGCGGCCGGCCGCCTGCACGTACGAGTAGACCATCGCCTCATCAGAGCTCATGCCGCGCACAAGGCCCGCCTCTTTCTCGGACACCGCCTGGTAGTACAGTTTGCCATCGGCCTCCTGCAGCAGCTTGACTTGCTGCTGCTGCATGAGCTCCTGAAGCAGACCCACAAGCTGAGGCCGCTGCCCGGGCTCCAGCAGCCGCTCCAGCTCCGTCTGCGAGTATGTATGCGATTCGTCCTCGACCATTGCCTCATAGAGGCCCTGGGCCTCCTCGCTCAGCACCATGGCTCCGGGGGAAAAAGCGCGCGTGGTCCTCTAGCCTTAGCTTGTGAAATAAATATATTAAACCGGATATTCTAAGCCCTAACCCACAGGAGATCCCCGAGCACTGTCCAACTTAGTCGCACAGCAGGCAGTTAGTAGTCTCGAAAGAAGTAGCAACTCTTTATTTAAATATTTCTTATAAAATTATGGCGCCAGCACCGAAAATTACACATTGAGCTTCGTGAGTAAATTTGGATCGCCTCACACGAAGCATCAGAATAGGCTTTGCCCGCCACCAATGGCAACGCCTGAACTTTGATCCCTTTAATTGGTTGTGCACGGGCCTGCGCATCAAGAAGTTCATATTGGTGTGTCGCGCGTTCTCGGTAGAACATTGATTGCAGCTGAAGGTTGAACGCTACGAGAGTTCTTCATCGATTGGACTTTTCGAAACCACTGTAGTCGACTTTTCACGTCATGCTTTATTTTGTCCTCTTTTCGCAACCTTGGCTCTACAAACTAGAGGACCGTTTCGGCAAGATAGCGTACTCCTATCCTAGCAAACCTACAAACCGAGTTGCTTATCACGGTACTTCTAGATGATACGGTAGAATCATGTAGGTCGTCATCGCTGCACTCGACAAGTGCGGCTTCAGAGGTGAACGCAATAGTGATCGGAAATGAACTGAGGAGGTATGGTATGGTAACTTAAGACTGTATTTATGAAGAGGATCGTTACATGAGGAGCATTATATGAGGGGTGCGAGTCGGGAGTGCAACTGGCACGGCCGTGGAGAGGTCAAAACACAGGTTGATGAACGTATCGGTCATTAAGAGGATCTAACTAATAACTAAGGTTAGGTGGTTTTCGTCACAACATTGCCGGGTTGAGGTTGCGCGCGCCAGTCTACTCGAGCTCACCAAGGTAGCGCTCGGCGTCAAGGCCGGCCATGCAGCCCGAGCCGGCCGACGTAATGGCCTGGCGGTACTTCTTGTCCTGCACGTCACCGGCGGCAAACAAGCCCTCGACCGACGTCTGCGACGAGCCGGGCACGGTCTTGATGTATCCCTGCTCGTCGAGGTCGACGCCCTGGTCCTTGACGATGGACGTGGCCGGGACGTGGCCAATGGCGTAGAAGAGGCCGTTGACGGCGAGGTCGCGCTTCTCGCCGGTCTTCACGTTCTCGATCTCGAGGCTCTGCAGGGTCTTGCCGTCGCCCTTCGCCGCAAGCGGCACGGTGTTCCACAGCACCTCGATCTTCGGGTTCGAGAGGAGGCGCTTCTGCATGACGGCGGACGCGCGCATCTGGTCGCGGCGCACAAGAACGCTGACCTTGCTGCCGTACTTCGTGAGGAACAGGGCCTCCTCGGCCGCGGAGTCGCCGCCGCCCACAACAGCAAGATGCCGCTCGCGGAACATGGGGATGGCGCCGTCGCACACGGCGCAGGCGGAGATGCCGCTCTGCCAGTACGTGTCCTCGCCAGGCAGGTGCATGCGCTTCGCGCTGGCGCCCGTGGCCAGGATGATCGCGTCGGCGGTGATCGGGGTGTCCTCGTCGAACTCAGACCACAGCTTGAACGGCTTGCTCGAGAGGTCGATCTTCGAGATGGTTTCGGTGATGATCTCAGTGCCGAAGCGCACGCTCTGCTCGCGCATGTTGTCCATGAGCTCAGAGCCGAGGATGCCCTTGGGGAACCCGGGGAAGTTCTCGACGTCGGTAGTCGTCGTGAGCTGGCCGCCCGCAGCGATGCCGTTCGCCATCATGCCCTCGTACAGCGTGGGCTTGACCTCGGCACGCGAGAGGTAGATGGCTGCCGTGTGTGCGGCCGGGCCGCTGCCGATGATAACAACCTGCTTGTGCACCATATTTTCTGTCTGCTGCTGGCTATGTGTGTCGCTGCTGAAGCTTAGCGCTGAGGATATCAGGGAAAGACGCTGAATCGTGCCGAACCGAAGATATGGCCGATTAAATAGGCGCTGCATGTATTTATGTAATGGGGACGACCTGGACCTTATGGGCACGATCAGCACAAGGCCTGCCCTGCAACCCTACTAAGTCTGCTGGGAGCGGAGGTGGCGCTCGGGGTCTAGAGCCCAGGAGCGAGGGCTGCCTGTGTGCCACGCGCTAGGGTTCGGCCAGTGATGACCAAGTGCGCAGGACGCTCCCTCCGCCGCCACCCAGAGCGCTGGCCCGAGCATTCTGCACAGACATCCTCCCCCATCTCCACCGGCCCTGGTTGCACTGCGTAATACGGGTCGTTTTAAGGTTCGGAGAAATTCGCCCTGTAATCTTTGTCTCTAAGCTCTGCATGGCTGTTGCTGCACTGGGCCCGTGGAGAACGGGTTAGGTTCGGCACTGGCTGGTTCGTCATCGTCCCAGCCCTCCATGCTGGGCCGCCGTGCTGGGCCACCGTGCTGGCCCCTCCTCACACTCTAGGCCTTTCCATGTAGCGTCATCGCCGTTGGAAATGGCTGGCCCTGGGAGGGTCGCGTCGCTGGGCGCTGATTTGAGATTGAAATTGAACGCCCCGAAGGCCAAGCAGAGAACGAAGATGCAAGGAGATCATAAGTATTAGGATATAAATATATGCGGACCGAGCAGAACAGGCGGCGAGCTGCACCAGTGTAGTACGAGCGCCATTGAGCGGCCATTGGCATAACGACCATTGGCATAACGACCATTGCCATGACGACTGTCGTGAAAAATTAGTGGGCGGGCGAGGCGCAGTGCGCGGCTGTATCAGAGCAAGACCACAGTGGAATCAGGCGGCGCGCGGCGCGCCAGGGCGCACAAACTGCGAGACGGCAGCCGTGCGCGCCAGGCGCGGATTCAGCAACACACACTTAGCAAAGTACTCTAGGCCGTCGCGCCGCGCGTTCAGAAACCCCACGTCGTCCAGGTGCTTGGCCCCGGACTTGGGCGGCAGCGACGGCACAGCCAGCCGGTGCTCGGGCGCCTCGTCAACGAGGCGCGCCCGCAGCGCGTCGAACTCGGCGTACCGGCGCCACAGCTTGATGGCACCGCCCCGCACCGTCGTGATGCGCACCTCCCATACCACGTACGAGCCCTCCACCACGTCGTACGCCGAAATCTCCACCGATTTCGCCCACAGCGCCTCGTGCGCGACCTGGGACCGATCCTCGAGAACTATCATGCGGCCATGATCCCTCCTCTAGATCTGTGTATCGCGACCGGCGGGGCCAGGGGTAACTCGCGGCTCGAACTTCACGACTGCCGCTATCAAGACGCGCGCTACAGCCATCGTCCCGGGATCAACCCTTAAAAGGACAGGAAGCCTGCTACGCGTATGTCGCTGCCAAACGGACTGGCACTTCAATTAGTGAGTGGCCAGGAGCCTGTAGACGGACGAGCGGTTTTTGTTAGCTCCGATGGACCCGAGCGTGCTGGGAATCCCGTGGAAGCGCCAGCTGTGGCACAAGTGGAAGTCGCTACGCAATGTGCCCTTCCGCAAGCAGTGGTTCGTGGGCTACGACCTCGAGGGCAACTCGTACTGGGAGATGATCGACCGGAACAACCCGTCAAGGCTGCGCCGCAAGGTCTCGTTCGAGCGCCCGTACTACTTCTTCGGCGACTTCAAGCCCCACCCGATGTGGATGCAATGGCTCCAGTACACGCGGCGTGAGTCGCCCACCCTGGAGGACCTGGTCAACGACATGAAGCGCCAGCACCGCCTGCGCGTGCTCGCACAGCAGGCCAACGAGAAGTGGAAGTCTGTGCCCCTCAAGTCGGCGGGCGCCGAGACAAGTGACCCGCGCATCAATTCCGCCTGGACGGGCCAGCCGGGGGCCGCCCCGGCCGAGGAGGAGGATCCGACGCCGCGCTTTGAGGCGCCTTTCGAAACGCCTGCAAACGAGAAGGACCGGAACGTCCTCGAGGCGATGCGGCATGCCGAGGAGCAGATTCGCCGCGCGCCAAAGGTGCGACGGGACGCAAATGGGACCACCGTGCCGCCGCGCCCGCGCGCCTCGCAATCGAACTCCTCGCAACCGAACGTCTCGCAACCGAACGTCTCGCAGCCGCATTCCAGAGGACCAGACTCTAATCCCGCGACGGACAGCAGCGACCCGTTCCGCGCACATGCGAGTAATAGCGACGAGCCACAGTCAGCCTCGTTCAAGCCGAAGTCGCGCGCCTAATATGTACATACTATCACACGCATAATAAAACTGCATTTTTTTGGTCATCGTTATCAAATAAACAAATAAATAGATAAACAACCGACATGCCACGGCGGCGGCCCCGAGCACAGTCACGGCGGCGGCTGACGCAATCGGTCTATCTACTTGTGCCGATTTAAGAACGTTGAGCGCGAATGCCGCTCCACGCGCGGTCTAGAGCGTTGCCCAGCCAGTAGCAGCCCAGCCAGTACCAGCCCCGCCAGTAGCAGCCCCGCCAGCAGCCGTCCAGCCAGCAGCCGTCCAGCCAGCAGAAGCCCGTGCCCAAACCCGCTGGCAGGGAGACCCGAGTCAACTTTCCAGGCGGCTTGTGCGCGCGCATATTACATAATGACTGCAACCCCAGTGGCCCTGGCAATCGTGGTGCATCAGACTCGGGATTTTGTCACCAATCGTAGCGAGTAGGATTAGAGTGGTTTTAAATATTAGCGTGAAGCTCCTCGGTGGCAATTGCACTAGAATTATCTCTGCGCCATGCCGATTGCTGTGGGTGTCCTTGCGCTCCAGGGAGCCTTCATAGAACACATAGAGCACCTGCAGCGCGCTGCCGCAGAGCTGCCGGGCCACGAATTCACGGTTTTTGATGTACGCACAACAGACGCGCTAGCTAAGTGCGATGCCCTCGTCATCCCTGGCGGAGAGTCCACAGCCATGTCGCTTGTGGCGGACCGTACAGGCATGCTGGAACCGCTCAGGCAATTCGCACAAGACCCGACTAAGGCCGTGTGGGGCACCTGCGCGGGCCTTATTTTCCTCGGCTCACGGCTGCAGAATGGCAGACCCGGGCAGCAGCAGCTCAATGGCCTCGACATCGAGGTCTCGCGTAATGTGTTTGGCAGCCAGCTCCACTCCTTTACCGTGGATCTCGACTTCTCGTCGTTCATCCCGGGCGCCACAAGCTTCCCGACAACGTTCATTCGCGCGCCTGTGGTCACGGACGTCGGTCCTGACGTCCAGGTGCTGTGCAGGCTCGCGGACTCGGGCCTCATCGTGGCGGTACGCCAGAACCGCAAGCTGGGAACGTCATTCCATCCGGAGCTGGCTAGCTCCTGTGCCTTCCATAAGTGGTTCTTGGAAGAGTTTGTGGTTGCCAAGTAGACAGCAGTCTGCGCACCACTCCCAGAAAGAAATGCAAATAGTCTTTATTCTTGTCGCGATATACACTTATGTACCATAGGGGATGAGGAGAGACCGAAGTTATTGTAAATTATTGCGGGTTCACAACGACACCGGGCATGAGCTTGCCTAGTCCCGTGGAGTACTCAAGAACCTTCTTAGGGTCCTCGAAGTGGGTCGTGGCGTTAACAATGGCCGTCGCGAGCTGCAGCGGGTTCTCCGCATTGAAGATGCCCGAGCCCACGAACACGCCGTCGCAGCCCAGCTGCATGAGCAGCGCCGCGTCGGCCGGCGTCGCGACACCACCAGCACCAAAGTTCACAACCGGCAAGCGGCCCAGCTCCAGCGTCTCTTTCAGCAGCTCGGGGTCGACCCGGAGTTCAGACGCAATGGCCGTCAACGCCTCCTCCTGGTTCTTCGACTCCTTATAAAGCTGCGCGTACTGGACAATGGCACTGTGAATGTCGGATATGTGGCGCACCGCCTCAGATACGTCGCCTGTGCCAGCCTCGCCCTTGGTGCGGATCATGGCCGCGCCCTCGTTGATGCGGCGCAGGGCCTCGCCCAGGTTCTTGGCGCCACATACAAACGGAACGCGGAAGTTCAGCTTCTTGATATGTGCCAATGGGTTCGCAACCGTCAGAACCTCGCTCTCGTCAATATAGTCCACCTCCAGCGCCTCGAGGATCTGTGCCTCGACGCTGTGGCCCACACGCACCTTCGCCATGACGGGAATGCTGACGGCCTCCTGGATTGAGCGAATCATTTGCGGGTCCGACATGCGGCACACACGACCGCTCGCTCGCATCTGCGATGGAATCTGCTCAAGAGCCATAACCGCGCACGCGCCGGCTGCCTCTGCCACACGCGCCTGCTCAGGGTTGGAGACATCCATGATGACTCCACCCTTCAGCATCTTAGCCAGTCCGGTCTTCACCTTAAAATCGTTCGAAACAGAAGCAGGCATTGTTAGTATTGTTAACGGGTCTTGTTGGCTAGAATCGCTCATCGGCTTTTATGTATGCCGCGGATTGGTGCGGCGGTCCCGGGTACTACTCCGCGAGTTGCTCGGGGCGGGGCCGCGAAGCGCATGCGCCGAGCGTATGCGCAGGGCGGATGCGCATGCATGATTCCCGGGTAACGTTTACCATACTCGGGTCCGCAAATGAGTCTTTACAGAAAGGTTGTCCTGCCCATTGTGGGTAGCGTCAGGCGCCGACAGGAAATGCTATTGAAATGGACCTGAGTTAATACAGACGTTGTAGTGAATCACATTTATCCCGCTCAGCTGTTCAAGTCGGCGGATATTAAAGTAGATAACTTCGACAAAGTCCAGAAAAGCGTTGCTGATTCGGTCATAGATGCAAGCGACTCGCATAATACCCGCTTACTAGTTCTTCTCTCACTGCGCTATTGTTCTTTTCCCCCCGCTAAAAACTGCTTTCTTCTCCGCCTGGGACATGCGCCCGTTCTGATCCTGTTTAGTCACACGTAGCCACACAGTAGAACAGCTCGCTGAAACTGAGACTGCATCGCGCGCTTAACCGCACGGCCACAACTCCCTAGAATAGTAGCCACTATGGTGTCATTACAAGTCATTCTGTAGGTTAGTTCAGTTCTTGATCATAGTGCGATCCGTAAGAAATAAGAATTGCTAGTGGCGCGACGTAACGCTATGTGAGACGATAATATGCCGCGCGCGGGGCCAATCGTCGCTTTCACCACTCATGAAGATAGTTTCACTGAGTGAAATGGATGAGCTTGTTAATTATTGATCGCCCCGGTTCTACTTTCTCTATCTTTTACAGTTGCTACCTTCTTCTCCATCATAATAGCTGTAACTAAAATGTGGCTAGAGCGGGGTTCAGCGGCAACCAAAGCACGTGAGCTAGCCGAGTTCCTACTTCTCCGTCAAACGCTAACAGTCAAAACCGGCAATTGCGTCCAGAAAAATGCGCTGCACTCAAAGATTCAGATGTTAGGCCAACGTCGAAATTCTGAATTTGACATAACATCTTGTTAGGCTCAGAGGTCTGAAAACTGTCCGGCACCCAAAAAGCTGGCAGCGAATTGGCAGAGACGCGAGATTTTGACAGCCTCTGATACCATTGACCGGTACTATCTTATATTTAAACACTCTTCTTTAATGCCAACGAGTGCTGCTCGAGCTGGTGGAGCAGACGGAATGCGACGCTCGAGAGAGCCTGTCGCTTATCTCGATATGCGTTCCCCTAACCTGTTACCTGTACCTGCAATCATCACATCTCGCTCGCCCTCTAAAGAGATAACCGGGCACACTGAACCTCCATGACAGCTGAAATCTTGGTGGAACCTTTAGATGCAATGTTGATTATTTAACTAGAGGCTTCACAGAAGCTGACGTTTTTTCCTGTTTTTTCTCGTTAGTAGTAGTCCCATCAAATCGATGACCCCAAATGCGCAGGTACGTTCTTGATCGCTTGTGTCCAAGTCCACTTGTCTAGTTGTGCGTATGGAGTCACGCACAGCAATGCCGCACTGAATTGATATACTGGGCGTCGATTTTAGGGCCCACATGCCGCTCTCTTATGGTATTCCATCATAGATACAGTCATAAATACTTTAACACGCAGCATTCCTTGAGGCAGGGCTAATTGGTTTCATCGGAAGACTTTCACAGCGATCTCTAGTTTGGACAGCGGAGATCTCGCTTCTTGCGAGCGAAGTTGAAAAGGACGCTGCAACGAGCAGTATCCTTTGAAGAGGGATCTTATACGCATACTTGGGCCACCGTGTCTGGACCACCGAGCTCATTACTCTTGTCTAAGTTCTTGGAGTGCTGTAGTGCGAGCAGGTCATCGACGTCATGCTATGGCAGTGAGATCGAGATGGCAACACAGAAGCTAACATTTATTGGGGTCCCAGGACCAAAATGACATCTGTGGATTGATTAGGTCTCTCTACCGTGTTGTGTGCACCGTGTTTCGTATGCAGACGTCCGGGAGATGGTGATGCTGTAGATGATATGTATGGTAGCAGACGGCACAGTTGACTCCTGCAGTCTACTTGGTCTTTCCTGCTGTCTTCCACTGGATCGCTGCTCGCTTGCGCAGCTTGAGAATGGCGTCAATGGTGATATCGGCAGCAGATACCCATGCTGCCGCAGAGACAGAGCCCGTAGGAGCCGACGGAAAAGACAGAATCCACTCCACCTGGCTCGGCAGCACGCCCGCCGGCAGCCACACGACGGGCAGTTTACGGTAGCGGTACTGGACGTACAGGCGCACGCCCCCGGTCAGCAGCCATTTGGTGACACGCACCACGGACGTGAGTCTCTGGCGCGCAACAGCGACTTTGGCGTTCTTCACCTCAACCTCCTTCTTCAGCTTCTGGTGCTCGCGGTCCAGGCGGGCCCACTTTGCGAATTCGTCCTGCGACGAGGTGGTCGAGCGCTGTTGGCGCACCTGGATGAGCTTTTCCCGCGTGGCGCGCAAGTCACGCACCTCCACGCTGGGCGCCAGGGTATTCCATGCCTGCCACACCATCTCGGACCATTGGGCTGACGAGATAGAGCTCAGCAGCCTTGTAAACAGCACAAGGGCCGCCAACGCCAGCGCAAGAAACATGCCGTATAGTGAAAGGACTGGGCGTATCGTGTGGTGAGCGTCTGCTCCCGAAGTGGCTATAACGTGACTATAACTCGAGCGATTATGTGGCTCCGGCAGCTAGCCGCTGGTTACGCGGGCCCAGTCCAATATATTTGAAGAGTCCAGGGCCAGTTTTAAGTAGAAATTATTGGTTAAAGAGCGCATATAGAGTATGCTAGGTGTTATTCACGATGTCAGAGGACACGTGTAATCGACGTTCTCTCCAATCGCTGTCAGAAAGCCGTCAGTGCAGCACTTGCGTGGGCACCCCCATCGCTGGTGAGAGAATATCGGTACCGTAGACCTAAAACAGTAATTCTCAGAGTTCTATTATTAGCACTCTGCGTGGATTCCTGCCCGGGAAACGTATAGGCTCCGCGTGGTGCCTGGTGATAAAGGGCTTTGCAGTGTTAGCCATCCGCGTTCATTTACTGTAAGATAGCGTTTACAGGCGAAGGAGATTTGCTTCATACTAGCTAAGCTTCATATTAGCCATGTTGAGAGGTGCCTTGTTAAGCTGTGGCCACTGGGGTCACCAAAGAAAAAGCATCCGCACGGCACGCAAGTCTTGCAGTTGAAAACCGCCCTAAGAAAACGTGAAGACAGGCCCAGTGGCATTGGCTCAACCGGCGCCATGCTGCGCAGGTCTTTTCTTAGTGCGTCATGACTTCCTCACACAGCGGCGGCTGGCGCTCACACACACCTTGACTAATGCCATCAAAGGCGGCCCTGCGTGTCGCTGAGCAGACGGGCTGTCTCCCTGCGGAGGCAGAAGCGGCACTCGAGGTCGAGCTGGATGAGGCGCGAGCCACGGAAGCACTGCAGGCGGTGCTGCGTGCGCGCCGCGCACTCTACAAGCCGAAGCTCACCGAATTGTGGGCCCGGTACACGGGGTCGCCCACGGCCGAGGAGATGGGGCTAGACGAGACGATCCAGTTCGTGCAAGACCTGGGGCTGGAGCTCGAGAACCCGCTGGTACTGGCGGTAGTGTACGAGCTGCAGGCGCCGCGTGTGGGCGTTCTGGCCCTTAAGGGGTTTGTGGACGGCTGGGCGCGGCTCGAGGCGTCCACCCTCGAGGACATGAAGAGTCGCGCCCTTCCTGACGTGAAAGGGAGGTTTGAGTCGGACGAAGCCTACTTCCGCCAAGTCTATCGGTTCACATTTGGATTCAATCTGGATGAAGGTGTTCGTACGATGCCTGTGAGTACGGCTACTGCGTACTGGGAACTGCTTCTTGTACCCCGGCATGCAATTGCAGCCAATTGGGTGCGCTACATCTCGTCTCAGCCCAACACGAAGCGGGACGTGAGCGCCGACACATGGAACATGGTACTGGAGCTGTGCGAGTTCGCCGAGAAGACGGACCCTGGGTTGACTCAGTATGATGATGCTGGGGCATGGCCCATGGTGATCGACGATTTTGTCGACTGGTTCAAGAAGCAAGGCACTGCATAGTGTTTAAGGGGGCCGCGGTATCAGCTCTCTCTATTTGTCAGAGAGTACGGCTAGGCGTTTACGCTTATGGTATCAGAAGCTACGTATAGCCGAGAACAGGACTGCTTGTCCTCCACTGTTAGCTGGCCACTGGGGCGAACGCAAGTTTGGAAGGGAACTGGGGCCATTGGTACATAATTCTCCGAGCCAACATAATTCCCCCGGGCCAATAAAAGCAATTGCAACTCAAAAATACGAAAAGCAGTGTAAAAAGAGATTATATAGTGCATAGGCATTGAATCCACCGCCGGGGAAGAACTTGCCACACTCTCCTCCCCCCTGAATCTGCTAGTCATGTGTCCGGGCAGGCGGACCGCCTTGGTGGCCATGAGACCAGCTGGTAAGCCAGACCCAGCGGGTTACATCATCATGGTGCAGAACCTGAACATGGACGCCATGGAAGCAGAGTCCAGCCTGGAGTACGATGGCAGCCCCATGAGCGTGTCGAGTTCAATGGGGGATGCGTGGGTGACGCAGTTCTGCGAGAAGCCGCGAAACCAGTACTTCTGCGAGGTTGCTGAGGAGTTCATGGAGGACGAGTTCAACCTGACCGGGCTGAGCCAGCTCGTGCCGCGCTACAAGGAGGCGCTGGAGCTTATTCTGGATCTGGAGCACGAGAGCCCCGTGGCGCTTCCGGACATCCCCGCCATCAACAGCAGCGGCGAGCTGCTGTACGGCCTCATACATGCGCGCTACATCATCACGCGACCCGGGCTGCAGGCGATGGCGCAGAAATACGAATGCCACGAGTTTGGGACGTGTCCGCGAGTGCTGTGTGAGGACACGGCGCTGCTGCCCATGGGCCGGCATGACCTGCCCGGGTACGAGACGGTGCGGCTGTTTTGCCCCTGCTGCCGCGACCTGTACCTGCCGCCGAGCCAGAAGTTTGTGAGCATAGACGGGGCGTTCTTCGGCTCGTCGTTTCCCGGCATGTTTCTCGAGGCGAACCGGGACATCGAGCTCCGCGTGGCGCACGTCCGCAAGCAGCAGTTCCAGCTGCGCATCTACGGGTTCAAGGTGTCGGTGCTGTCGAGGGCAGGCCCGCGCATGAAGTGGCTGCGCGAGACGCCCGAGAGTGAGGACTTCCAGCAGGCCGCAGGCGAGCCTGAGGAAGACCCGGATGTGCTGGAGTGAGCACGTACACTTATTTATATAGGCATAGGTTACACGTCATTCGAGCCAGAGGGGCCCTCCTCCCCCTCCAGATTCGATTCGTGCGGACCCTCTTCATGGTCCACCGTTGGGGCTACCGGCGCAATATAAACGTATAATACAGAGGACGGTTTGATATCTTGCCTACGATGGCCCACATATGCCTGCGATGGCCCACATATGCCTGCGATGGCCCATGAGTGCCTGTGATGGCCCATGAGTGCCTGTCACGGCTTGCCATTTTCTGCGATGGCCCATGATTGCCTGCAGCGGCGCCACAAAGTTAATTGTGTGCGATGGCCCTTTGATCCTATGCGGTTCCTCGGAAACACTCCCGCTTGCGTTCACCCCCGACACCACCCTGTATACCAATGGGCTTACCCATGTATGGAAGGACGAGATGAGGTAGTCAAGGGCTCTGGCGATGCACCGTCACAATGGCAGAGCTGGTGTCATGTTGACTGATAGGGCAAGCGACGCGGCAAGCCGCTTGTCGCCCTTATCACCGCCCTGATACTGATGACGGCCGCCAAGACTGCTGTGCATGACCTAACGATGGAGCATGGAGGGCGGCGCCAAGCCCAGGACTGCGCACTGTCAGTCTCGATGCGCTTTTCCCCGAGCTAAGGCGGCCCTAGCATGAGACAAGCTAAGCCAGGGTATAGGATGTACTACTTTATCCCTGTCAAGTTAATATACAGCCAGTTATCCACCAGTTTAACACGCAGGCCGCCAAATGCTGCCCAGCGCCATAAAGCTGCCCAGCGCAGTAATAGCGCACCTTCCTCCAGGCCGTTCGGGTAAGCGTGCTTGCATCGGGAAGAGCCACGCCCGTCGTATCAAAAAAGGCGCAATTACATCGGAGCTGGCCGTTTAGCCGACGCCCGCGCCTTGCCCGGCCGGTGGGCACCTCGCGCGCTGCCCTCGATCAAAGCGTTGATTAAGAGCCCGCGGCCAGTGAACCGGAGTTCGCGCTTCCGTCCGTGTAGATGCTGGCCGTGCAGGAGATTACGCACGACCCTCAGCGGTGCGTGGAACAGCTGCGGTACAACTACGAGGAGTGGGGCCCGCCGCTGTCGCTGGACGCCTACATTGAGCGCGAGCGGCAGCTCGACCTGTGCATCACGCGCACCGGGCTGGACCACCGTACGTTTGCGCTTGTGAGCGAGACGGGCATGCTTGCGGCGTGCGAGGTGCTGTCGCGCCCGCTCTACTACGGAGGCGGCGTGGTGGCCCAGGACCACTGCATTGCCAGCGTGTTTGTGCGCCGCGAGCACCGCCAGCAGGGCCACGCCGCGCGGCTCGTCGCCGAGGTGACCGAGCAGGTTTTGGACGGCGAGGACCAGGTCAGCCTGTGGAGCGATGTCGGCGACTACTACACGCGCTGCGGCTTCCGGTTCCCGCTGCCCGAGACGGCGAACGCGGACGCCCCGCAGCCGTGGCAGAGCTCGGTGGTGTGCCGGCCCGACAGCAACGTCCAGACCGACTGCGAGTGGCTGCTGCCGGCGCAGATGGACCAGGTCATTAGCGACCACCGGCGGCTGCTGTGCCGCGCGGCCGACGTGCTCTACCACGAGACCGACGGCGAGGTCGAGTACGCCGTCGTGCTGCCCCACCGCGGGCTGTACGAGCACCTGCACCACCGCGGCGTGTACGCGGCCAAGGCGCTGGGCAGCACCGCTCCCATCCGGCTCGGTGCCGTCACGCCAAACGGCCACGGGTGGATCTCGTGGGCTTACATGTTCGGCAGCCGCACGCTGTCCATCATCGGCATCTCGGGCACAGCGAACGAGATAGCCCAGCTGTTCAGGGCGGCCGCCGTGGCCGCGGCGCAGCACGACGGGTTCCGCATCGAGATGTACCAGAGCACGCTGATCGGGTCTGAGTCCACGTTCGACGAGGTGTACGCCGCCCTCGAGAGCAGCGGGCTGCACGTCGAGCTCCAGCAGCGGGACAAGTCGCTGCCCATGAGCAGGGGCCACTCTGTGTGGACGCTGCCGGGGGGCTATGCCTGGTACTGAGCCGTCTCCTGAAAAAGTAATGTATATACAGCCTATGTACGTTGAAGGGAAGGAGAGGCGGCGGCAGGAGGCCGTACGCCCGCGGGCACTCGCGCTAGTATAATGGCTCTCCCGTCAATCAGATAATCGTAGGTGCTCCACTCTGTGTTTTTGGGCGGTCTGGCTCGGGGCAGTCAGGTCGCCAGCTCGTCGCGCTTGTCGCTGATCGCGCTCCTCAGCTTCTCCCAGTAACTCATCTCGACCACGAGCTTCTCGGCGGCATCGAAGTCGCCGCGCTCGAGCGCGCGCCCGCAGTCTTCCGCCGTCTGCGCCAGCCGCTTCTGGTTCTCCTCCTCGATTGGCTCGAGGTCCTCCGCCCGCTCAGCGTTGCTCACCTCCTCGCGGCCCATCATGATGTCCATGAGCAGGTCCTCGTCCTCGAGCGACGCGCCCTCGCCGAGCGGGTCCCGCCCATGCAGGGCCAGGATGTGCTCGGCCCGCAGCAGCGGGCTGCTCAGCGTGCGGAACGCCGTACCCAGCTCCGCGCTGCTCACCTGGCTGTCTGCGCCGGCCACGTCCGGGTGCGCGCGCTGCTGCGCACGCAGATACTCGCGCCGCAGCGCGCGCACGTCAATGGCAAACGGGCCCTGCGGTGGCGGGCCCTGCCCCAGCGTCTCGGGGAAGAACGCGTAGTAGCTCGACACGTGGCGCAGCGCGGGCCGCACGCCGCGCCACGCGCGCGCTCGGCACAATGGCCGCATCAGCGTTGGTAGCATTGTCTCCTGGCTCAAATGCAGCGCCCGGGCTCGCGCGGTTGCCTGCTGGGGATGGGTGTGCGGGTGCGCTGTTGTTATGATATGGTTGTGGTCTAGGGTCTGAGCCGCGGGCAAGACCACAATTCGCTGGCCGGCGGAAGCCGGTCCTGCGGCGCACTGTGCAGCTCTCGCGCGGTGCGCTTGACTGGTCGGGCACTGATTGCTAGTCTATAATGCGTTATATAAATAATCGAACAAAGTTCTTTTTGGGGGGAGGCGCGGCGTGGACCTTCCCGGATGTTCAAAAGTCATCGCCGTACTGGTCCAGCGACACGACCTGGCCCGGCTTGAACGGCGGCAGGCCGATGTACGGACAGCCGTCGCATCGGAATGCGTCACCAAGCGCACACGACCCGCAGCCGCCGACCGCCTTCCCTGGCACGGTGAAGTCGATCTCGGCTATGTCGTCGCGATCCAGCACCACTGCGGCGCGCGACGTCTCCAGGTCCTGCTCCTCCTGCTCTTCCTGCTCCTTCAGCCCGCACGTACAGTCGCGGCATGCGCGCCGCCGCTTCTTGCCCGGGCCCGGGTCGCACCGTGCCGGGAACTCGATCGCCGGCTTGATGTTGAAGCTCTCGACCAGCTCGTCCTCGTCGACAATATCGTCGCCATTTTCTTCGCCAGGGGGAGTCGGCGGCGCCGCCTCGCTGCTCAACGACTCGCTGCTTGACTCGCCGGCCTTCGCAAACCGCCGCAGCGGCCGGGGTGCCGCTGCTCCCGACCGCTTCTTCAGCTGCACAGGAGCACTGCCAATGTCCTTCTTGACCCATGTGTTCGCGTCCTGCTGTACAAACCCAGAAATGATTAGAATCGGCCGCGACGCCTCCAGGTCCCCGGTGATCTCGCCATTGCTGCGCATGCTAGCAAATATGCTGTCGCAAACGGGCCCACTGAGCTTGCCGCTCGCTATATGCACGCGGCTGTACTTGCCGCGCGGCAGCTCCACTGCCCGCTCCTCAAGCCGCTCCAGCAGCTGCCGGTGGACGTCGTAGCCCGCAAACTCGTCCTGTAGCCGAGCGATAGCGTCCGGCTGCGCCACGAGCTCGGCCGTCACCATCACTAGTGCGCTCTGACCAAGCGATGATGCCATTGTGCCGTGAGAAATCGCGTTTGCAAAAATTAACTCTGCTCTGCTCTCTCCACTACTTTATTATCTAAAACTCGTTAACCCTTTCTCGACTTGACTAAGGATGACGACGGTCACGTGTGTATGACTTATCGGAGAGCCGATTATAGGCCCTTTTGCCTCCTTCTCCGCGTTGCCGGGGCGCTACGTTCTGGATCTTCGTGTGGCTTAGTAACGCCGCTGACCGGCCGTCGTGACTGAGGCGCGCAATCCAGCACCCCCAATCCGCTAACGTCACCCGCGCGCACCTCACCCGTGTTACACACACCCTCAACCACACTCATCCCAACCCCCCTACCTCACCAGGCGTTCCAATGCCGGTGTCGACGTCATGATATGTTCGCCGCGATACGGCCGCTAACAGTAGGATACAGAACTTCATTGGATGCCAGATTTTAGCAACGAATTGCTGGAGGCTCGTACTTCATATGCCGATCCATTGAGCAGATTGCTCGTTGCTTGCCCCATTGATTATCCCCAATTCACACTGCCATATACTGGCATGCGGATTCAAATATCACAGCAGCAGAGGGAAATCCTCCTCCCTCTCTATGTTGCTCTCCTTCGCGATCACCGCTATTGACTCATAAACCCTCGTAGGTTCGCAATCGTTCGAGAACGACCAGTGGCTGTTATCGATGAGTAACCTGCATATACTTGCATGATACCCCCGCCCACAGTCTCCGAGCCCCCGCGCTGCGCTGGCAATTCGGTCCGAGACAGTAGGATAAGCATGGCAGCCATCATGTGAAATCCACAGCGAAACTCAATGTAACTAGCTATTTAGCAACGTATTCGAACTACCTCTGAGCGGATTACATTCGCCGAGCAAATGCCTCGACCTCCACGCGCCGCCGCATCATGTGATCTCCACTTTCGTCCGGCCCCTCCTTCCATGCCAATCAGTTTCTAGCCGGAAAAATTTTGAAGAGCAGTCCTCACAATTGTACTGATTTTTCGCTGTTTCAAGGGGCGGGAAATTGTAACTGCTGTCACTAATACAACGATTCCATCCCAGACTCATTGGGCAGCCCCCAATGCATCTTATCTCAAGCACCGCCAAGCTCTATGGGCTAGGGCACAACCCATGTTCATGTGACGTGGGCCAACGGCAATCGTTAAGCGACGTGGCATAACGCCTCTGACCCTTTCCCCCACACTTCGCAGTCCGCTGCGTATATAAACAGCATATTCTGCTGAAGATCGCTTCTCTATAGATCAATCCTCCTCCTCATCCCCATCGACTCTCAATCAATCGCTGTGCATAAACAATGGCTCGCACTCACCGCTTCTCGTCGTCCTCCGCCTCCGATACTGAGGACATCCCGCGTTACTTTGCTAAGAACGGCTTCCCCGACCAGGACCCGAACAAAATCAAGAAAAATGGCGCTGGACGCTACAATTGGGGAAATCCGCTCGATGACGTCGACGAGATTGATGCCACGGCAGAGTTCAACTTCGCCCACACACGCCGCCGGTCGAACTCCTCCTCGCTGCACGCGGGCGTCCCGAGGGGGCTCAGTGTCGACGACGTCTTCGATGAAGACGAGGAATTGGTGTAGAAGCCCTGGCCCACCGTCGCTGGATACGACAGCCAACTTTTTGTTCAGAACGTAAAGTCCTATGCAACCATGAATATACACAGTCTACGTAGTTAACCTTGTTGTTATTTTGTGCGCGTCGCCTCCCGCATGATGTCATTGGGTTAGGGTGTAAATATCGCCAACAAAGTCCAATTTGTGGGGTAAGTCTGAGCGTATAGTTGCTGCCGCTTCCGTGGCCACAGATGACGTCACAGCCTAATTTCAGTAGAACAAACTTTAAGTATGGAGGCTATCCAGATGATTGGTTCTTTTCATCGCTCGAGTTGCCGTATGTTGCGTGTCTCGGAGATATAAAGCTCGTGTCTTTTTTGCATAAACTTCGGCGCTCACTGGGACTCGCCATATAGGAAACTAGCGGCCTGCCAATGGAGCGCAAGTAGGGTTGTGACCTCGCTCGCTAAATCATCCAAGGACTGCGCGGCTTTTGTACTGCAGCTACTATTGTACCGGGACACTTCGGCCCCCAGCGGTCCACTATTACCTTTGAGACCAATGGACAGTAGTCTTGAGCATTTTAGCACAAGACTACGAAGTATTCGTTTCTCAATCAGTCGGAAGATCGCGCTTTCCTCGAGCCTATTGCCCAAAACTAGGTGCGGTAACACCTTTCGGTATTCGTTAGGACATCCTGCAACAGCTGCGGCTTCCGCGCGCTTACAGACAAGAAAACTTAGTCCGCGCCGGATTCTTTTGATCCTTACTTTATCCAGCGCAAATAAATTTGGTACTTCCTGCTCTTGCTGTTCGTGTCGCAACAGGGTCCAAACGAAGCCAGCAGTGAGTCGACTCACCTTCGTATCAGTTGGTTCAAGCTGATAATGAAATTGTGATTCATTCAGGATATTTGTGGGTCCGCAGAGGTCCGATATTGATGGCTGTTGCGCGAGCCACTGCAGTGCGCCATACGGTGATACAGAGTGACTGGCAACCATTGACTCGTAATAATGTCGTTCCACTGGTGTGGACGTCTCATTTAGGAGTTCAGCTCGCTGACGCACCTGCGCATTTATAAAATCAACCTTGGTTTGATTGAGAAGCCATATAGCTGTTCGGAAGCCGGACACAAGGGAGTTATGGCTTACAGTTCCATATTGAAAGTACTCGGTCATTTTTCTAACGAGCGCCCTTCGCATTGGAAGGGTACATGCCTCAATTACTGTTCTGGTCAGTTTGATAACCTCATCGATTTCAGTATTAAACGCCATTTCCCCGTCGAACAGTCTCTCGGAATTAAAAAAAGTAGGTGATTTTGGGGCTCAGGCTGCATGGCATAACACTAAGCATGAGCTTTCGCACTTCGTTGAGGAAGATCGGCAGTAAGCTAATCGGTGGGCGTGCAGACGAGTTACTTAGAACTTCTTTTGTCTCGTACTCAATTTGTTGCCAGAACCTTCGGTTATTTATGGCCTCCATCAACTGGGTAGGTAACTCGACCTTCAAGTTGGAATTGAATATAAGCTCATGCCGAAATATGGGATTCTTGATGACGCGGTCAATACTTAGGTGCCGAATGGAGAACAAGGCATCTGGAATTGGGACAACAGCGCTGGTTATGATAGAGTAAAAAGGGGTCGACAGCACAAGGCCAAATATTGGGCTCACCAAAGTCATGTATGGCATACCTGCAGGCACAAGGAACTCACCTAGCGTTCCTGCATTTGCTAAGATGAATTTAGCATTCTCCGGCATGGGCCCTTTCACATAAGAGCCGGCACTTGATGTGAGCATCTGCTCGAGCGTCTGTTGAACGCTTAGGTCGCATGTGTGCAATAGCCAAGCTGGCTCTATACACCATGATCGTCGATAGATCTCGACAACTGGGTTGCGACAGATGGAAATTGAGTACTGCGTGTAAGCCGATCTCAGATTATCGCTGCTTTTGTGTGGATTCGACACCAAGTGATTGGTTGTGTGGATGTTAGGAGAGCTATGGCTCGTGCTTTTGGGAGCGCTAGAGGTCTCTGATTTAATGTTGACGGGGTGCTCCACATCAACTCCAATGAAGTGAAGCCCGCTAGATTGACTACGCATTTCCGAGATGCTGAGCGAATGGGCTCTTCCAGGTTTCTCGACCTCTGTCTCATCTATGGTGCTCTGGGGATTAGCTGCAAGTGGCACATCGGCCAGAAACCTTTTATTATGCGAGGGCATGGTCTTCAAGGTATGAAGACTTCTTGCCTCAACGGCATATATATGTATATATGCTGCCAATGGGGGTTGGGAAACACTAGAGCCGGTGACTGATTCACTTAGCGCCACTCTGCAACCTAGAAATGCTGGTTTTAGAGCATATATGGACAATTTTCATTGTGGCTGGCTTTTAGCTCAACGGATTCGATGTTAAAGTTTCTTAGGTTTAGGAGATCTTTGGTGTCAATCTATGATCATAATTCGGGAGTTTTTAATAATGTGGGATGTATCAAGCACCAAGGTATCAAACGTACTCCATTTCCTTTTACTATTTCTCGAGAAGGGCAATCATGTAAAGCTTTCACAGGCAACGCCATTAGTTTTATAATCATCGGCCAAAAGAGGCAGAATGGCGATCTGACATCAAGAACGGTATCTCTGAGTCAAACAAAAATAAACTCGCAGTATGCGTTAAGTATTTCCTGCATAACACAACGGTTTGCTTGATAACCGGTGATTCTCTCGATTATAACTCTAGCTCATTAATAGTTGCTTTGCGATAACTTGCCCAACTAAGAACAGACTTTACACTGGAACTCCACCTAGGGTACTTAATCAGGCGATACATGAGATTGACTTCCAGATGACCACATGGACAAAAATGGAGGCGCATAGGACAAATGTGTAACAAAACAGTACCTGAAAATGGCGACAATTCACATGCAGCAAGCCTCATTTTCACAATTCCTTTGCATTCTGCAGTGCGAATGTTGCAGAATGCGCACCCGCCTCTGCTTGACGCGGCGGCACGCCGACCGAATCAAACGATAGCATGTAACCGCCACGAGTTAACCCTAACATACTAGAGCATGCTTAAGAATAACAAACACAACCGCGTGGGCGACGATCAGGAGGTGAACCCTAAGTGTGACCTGTGTGACATATGTCATCCGGCCGCTACCTACTGTTTAGGGGAGGTCACCTGCCATGAAGGGCGGGTCGGATGATTATTTTGATCTTGTTGGTGCTGAACGAAACATTTTATTGATCGGTCACGTACGCGGGCCGGCAGGGGGAGCCAATCATTTCGACAACAGCCCACAAGAGTTACGTCAGTGGTGGTACCGGTGCCAATAGGATGGCTGTGCTCTGGGAGCGCGTGAAAGCCGCCTTTCTCGCCGATGCACCAAGTGACCTGTCGCTTCAGCACCTGCAGACGAGCCTGTCGTTCGTGGAGGGGCTGCGGCGACTGCGACGGCACCAGTGGCGCAAACGCGATCTCCAGTATTGTCTGATGATCCCCATTCTCGTGTACGCGTTCGTCATTTGCAAGCGGCCGACGCTGCTGCCGCGCACACTGATGGCGCTCGTATTGCTCTACCTGTGCACGGCGCCGGCATTTAGCCAGGTATTTCTCAACTTTATGCCCACAGGGACATGGCTCATTCTCTTTTATGTCTGTCGCTACATAAACGCGAAGTACCGGCCGCCTATCTTTGTGAGGGTGCTACCCGGCTTGGAGACAATTTTCTATGGCGGAGATCTCAGCGAGACGCTGGCCGCATCGCCAAACACTGTTTGCGACGTCCTTGCATGGATTCCCTATGGACTCGTCCACTTTGGGGCGCCCTTTGTCGTAAGCTTTCTAATTTTCATGTTTGCGCCGCCCACAACACTACCTGTATTTCATTTTGCGTTTGGTTACATGAACCTTATCGGTGTTCTCACGCAGCTGTGCTTCCCCAATGCACCGCCTTGGTACCGCAAGATGCACGGCCTCCAAAAGGCAGATTATAGCATGAAGGGCTCGCCAGGAGGCCTCGAGCGCATTGACAAGCTGCTGCATGTCGACATGTACTCGACGCCATTCAAAGGATCGCCCCTAGTGTTCGGCGCATTCCCGTCCCTGCATAGTGGATCGGCAGTCATGGAGGCACTGTTCATGTCCTACCTGTTCCCCGTGTGTGCGCCCGTGGTCGCTCTTTACGTCATGTGGATCTGGTGGGCCACAATGTATCTCACTCATCACTATTTTGTCGATCTAATTGGCGGTGCAGTTGTCAGCCTAGTAGTTTTCAACATGTGCCGTATCACCATTCTTCCGCAGAAGGAGCCGGGCAAGTTTGGCCGCTGGTCATACTCGCAGCTCAAGTTCGGGCTCCCTTATTCATCGAGAGTAACACCAAGAGCTGAGGATTACCGCCGCGTTTATGATGAGGAAACAGCGTTGGAGCCCCTTGGTGAAGACTTCGAAATGGACGACATGCGAACGTAAAGCCCGGCATCTATGTGCGTGCCGTGGCCGGCAGCAAGTCGGCTTTTTTGTGTGTAAACGAGCTAGTTTAGACACACGAACGGGGCCATACCTCGGTTCGTTGTATTATATATCATTAGAACACATTGCCATTGTTCTGAAGCTCGGGTCGTGTGGCCGGCAGTTTGCTTCTTTTTTCTTTTCTTTTCTTTTCTTTTCTTTTTTTTTTCATTCTTGCATCTTTCTCAATTGCTTATAGTACGAGGCTCTGCATTTTTATACGAGCGACCAAAATAAAGCGCATCTGTCTCGAATTCCGATTCTTCTTGCGTGTCTAGGGCAAAGATTTTAAATGCATGTTTTTAGCAAATGCACACATAAAGCACACTGACGGTGGGTTCAGGGCAGCGGCAGCGGTAACGGCAGCCTGACCCCTGCCGCTAGGCGGTAACCGTAAACGGCACTCGATCCATTAATAAGCTGACATTTGCCGGTCGGGCGTGATACCCTTTGGGAAGTCGATTGGCCTACAGCCAGCGCCAATTGGTGCAAAAACATAGACGCAGGAGCAAACAGCGCCCTGGGAACGTCTGAATTTGTCACCGATGGGTGCCGAACCGAGCCTAACTAGTGATAAGGCGAGCCTGTGTTCATCCCAGAACCAATTGAGATACTACGCTTCTATTTAACAAATGAAAATCAATTAAGCCCACCCAAAATATCTCTTTCTTTCGGCCAGTGCCTTTTCCCCACCTCTGCATCTGTGCATAGACCCGCTTGTGGAAGGTGTAGCCGAACGCCTTCGAGTGTTTTAGCCCTACTAACTCCGGTCGGCGGTCGGGAGAAGAGAAAAAAGCTTAGCTAAGCAGACATGCCGCACACACGAGGGACACACATGACAGATGGGCGACCAGCTTTTATGGAGGTGAAATTTTCCTTAGCTTCTCCCATCACTCTTGACATCGCAGCTCATCAAGGACCGCCCAGCTTTGCGCGTCACACTAGTCTCTAGTGCCCCTCAGCACGTGGCGAGAGTCATAAGGCTGCATTTTTGCAGTTAAGCCCGGAAGCATTGAACCACAGCTGCTCTTTTTCGAGCCATGGGGATCAGGAACCTCTTCAGCAAGAAGGCCGCTGTTCCAGCTCAGCAGCAGGCGCCCACGTCGCGCTCGTCCTCCGCAAGCCCTGATGCGGCCTCGCTCGCCTCGGGCTGCGATGCCCCTGCAACAATGCCTGTCGCGACCCGGTCTGATCCGGCGCTTCCTGACGCGAGCCGGGCCGCGTCCTCGGCCAGTACCGTGTCTGGCGGCCCGCCGGCCTCACGCGTCGCGTCGGGGACGTCGTCGCGCCAGGTCACTCCGCCGCCAATGAGCCGCCAGAACTCGACGGCCTCGTCGCGGTTCTCGGCCAACGCATCCACGATTGACCTCGCAGCAGGTGGCGGGAGCGGCGGCGGTGGCAACAGCGCCGGCACTCAGGGCCCGCGCCGCGTAACTGTGTTGCCCGATGGCAGCCACGAGCACCACCTGCGGAACACGCGTCGCCAGGAGAAGCTGGGCCGCATGCTGCGCGAGATCATGGGCACGGGCCAGAAGGTGGGCAACGACGCCGTGTCGGCCGTTCCCGAGTTCCTCAAGCAGGCAGACGCGTCGGACGACAAGGCACAGCTCACGCTCATGCACGGGCTTGTTAACAAGCTTGCCAAGGGCGAGATCGAGGTGGGCCGCGTCAACGGCTCGTCGCACCAAACGAAGCGGGGCCAGGCCGGGCAGGGACCAGGCCGATGCGCGACGCCGGAGATCCACGAGGCCACGGCGAAGTCGCTGGCCCAGAAGTACGGCCGGTGTCAGGAGGTCATTGGCCGTGGGTCTTACGGTGTCGTGCGTGTATCGCACCGCCACGACGGTAAGGGGCGCGAGCAGCTGTTTGCCGTCAAGGAGTTTCGCAAGAGATCCACTGAGTCTACGGCTGCATACCAGGATCGACTCATGTCGGAGTTCTGCATCAGCTCGGCCCTTACTCACACAAATATCATCCACACTTTCGATCTTATGAAGGATACCAACGGAGGCTGCTGCCAGATCATGGAATACTGCTCCGGCGGAGACCTCTACTCGCTCATTCTGAGCAGCGGCACGGGTCTGGCAGCCGTAGAGGCCGACTGCTTCTTCAAGCAGATCCTACGCGGCGTTGTGTACATGCACTCTATGGGTGTGGCCCACTGCGATCTAAAGCCTGAGAAT
The DNA here is from genome assembly GCA_030563545.1 of Entelexis stigmatis. Lineage (NCBI taxonomy): Eukaryota > Fungi > Ascomycota > Dipodascomycetes > Dipodascales > Trichomonascaceae > Entelexis > Entelexis stigmatis. The sequence goes on from JAJMJC010000003.1 coordinate 532,760, forward strand.
ATTCTGCTCACCCAGAATGGCGTGTGCAAGATCAGCGACTTTGGTAACGGCGAGTGCTTCCGTATGGCCTGGGAGACAGAGGTCCACTACTCGAAGGGCGTGTTTGGCTCGGGGCCCTACATTGCACCCGAGGAGTTCAAGGGCAAGTCGTTTGATCCGCGCGCTGCCGACATCTGGGCCCTCGGCGTCATTTACATGGTCGCCCGCACAGGCAGCTATTTGTGGCGTAAGGCTCATGCAGACGAGGATGACCACTACGCAAAATACCTTCGCGGCCGCAAGACGGCGAAGGGCTACGGTCCGGTCGAGAGATTATCGCCCTCCAAATGCGTGTACGTTATTTATAGCATCCTTGATCCGGTGCCGACGCGCCGCATTACTGGAAAACAGATTTTGAATTCGGAGTGGGGGCGCAGCATTCGTGTCTGTGAGCATGCTGAGCCTAAGGAGGTTCGGGCGAGCAGCATCCCGGAACAGGAGCAACAACACTCTGTTGCTGCACGGCCCCGTCTGGCTCAAGAAGTTTAATTTTTATCCCAGGTGCACTCCGAATGAATATTGTACCGTGCAGGCACGGCCTTGTAATTTAGTGTGTAGCTGATAGTTTCCTTTTTCTCTCCGCTTGTGGAGGTGTTGTGAACTGTGGAGTTCCGCTCCGTCCTTCTTTTGGGTAGATACGCTTTGGCACTTCTGTTTTTATATTAGGTGAGGGGTCGCTCGAACACCATCAAGTCGAGCCCGCAAGGGTTAGTTACTGAGGCAGTGAGTATGCGCGCGTGAGTCGCTTGTGAACGACTCATTCAGGCCATTGTGTTTGCTGCGATTGCAGAGCGGCGAAAAGCACATGGCCACTTAAATGGTTGGAGCTACAGAGGCCCTATTATCAATGCTCTCAATTCTTTTTGACCTAAATATCTGTTACGAGCACATAGTAGTCTCCCAACTTTACTTTTTTTTTCTAGTTAGAAGTCCACAAAATAAGGCGCATAGGGGTCGGGACCTGTTGCTCCGTATTCGTTCGCCTCTTCTTGATATATTTCGTACTGGGACGAGTCGCCCACGCCAATCTGAATTGGCGGCTCATACGGGGTCTCTATCGACCGGCTAAGCAGTTTCTCCCACACGACCTCGGCAAACCAGGGATGCGCCTTCACGTCGGCCGCGCCGCCGTTCAAGTTACCCAAACGCATTGACAGGTCCTTGGTGATAAGTCTTTTTAGCAAGTCGACTGCTGTGGGCTGCAGATAGGTTGGATACTGCACGTCGCACTTCAAGATCTTCTCGTAAGTGTTCATATGTGTTTGGGAGTAAAAAGGCGTGTAGCCCGTGAGCATTTCGAAGATGAGGACACCAAGAGACCACCAGTCGACACTTTTATTGTATGGCTTTGACGCAACAACTTCAGGTGCAATGTAGTCTGGCGTACCGCAGAGAGTCCAGGTCACGTCCGGTACCTCTTTGGAGAACCCGAAGTCGGTGATCTTGATGTGCCCGTTTTTGTCCAGTAAGATGTTCTCGGGCTTGAGGTCCCGATACAAAATATTCTGATTATGAAGGTACTCGAGGGCCAGTACGACTTCGCTGGCGTAGAATTTTGCGACAGGACTGGGGAAGCGCCGTGACTTGCGGAGCAAACTGAACAGCTCTCCACCCTCGATATACTCCATGACCATGAACAGGTTATTTTTGTCCTGGAATGTGCCCCACAGCCGAATAAAGAACGGGAAGTTAACCTTCTTCAGGATGCGGCGCTCATCATTTGTGTGGGCCACCTGCTTCATGCGCACGACCTGCGCCTTGCGCAGCACCTTCATGGCATAATACCGGTGGTTGTGTACGCTCCGTACTAGATGCACCCTGCCAAACGAGCCGGTTCCCAGCGTGCGTTCGATCTCAAAATCGGCAAGGGTGTACTTGCCGCGAGTAACATACTCGGTGTCGGGCTTCGCGTGGTGCACAGAGCCAGCGCTTGTCTGGGGCTGGATCTGATGCTGATTATTCTGTTGCTGTTGCTGTTGCTGTTGCTGCTGATTCTGCTGCTGATAATGATGCTGGTCCTGAATCTGCTGCGCCTGCGGTGCCGAAACCTGCGGCGACGCCGAGTTCATAAGCACCGGCTGCTGCACCTGGCCGTACGGGGAGTTGTAAGGACCATAGGCCTGGGCCTGGGCGGGCTGAGCCTGATACTGAGGAACGGTCTGCTGGGCCTGATCCGTCTGGACCAGCTGCTGCTGCGGAGGCTGCTGGTACACGGTGCCTGCTGCTGGCACCGTGTCGTAACCGAAGGCTGTATCCGGAGAGGCAGTGAATGCAGACGACTGGGTGTCGTCATGGTTTGTTTGAATCATCTGCTGGCGGCCTCCGGTCTTTTCGTCTACTGCGTAAGTAACTGCGGAATTGAGATTTGTACCGGGGATGTGCTGGCCACCTACCGCGCACATGGGACAGCTGAGACCTCACTCGTAGTCTCTAATAAATATAGGACACTTTGCCAGCGTGATCAAAATCTCCTGTTCGCTCTCCGCTTGCTTGCGCTCCGACCTCGGACTTAAAAGGAAGTGGTAGTCTGGTAGGTGCGATTGATCCATGCTTATTGAACCAGGGTCGGGGGGACTGCGCAGGTGCGGCCCTCTCTCTCCCATCCCTTGGCTTCAGATGGAGCCCCAACCCTAGACAAAAATGCACGCAGCGACCATCGGGTAATGGCCGAGGTCCCATTTGGCAAGCAGTCACGTTCTTGCGTTTACGCTAATTCGCGAGACAGCCCTGGCCGCTAACGGTTGAGCGACACGGGGCGGCCCGAAATTGTGGGCACGCATGACGGTTGCTATTTCTGGTCACAGCCATGAGTGAGAGGTGTTCTCAAGTGTTGCTGCCGCTGACAGCCGTCCCGAAACAGGGCTCCTTACCCACGCTGTGCAGCAGATTCAGATTTCTTCTCTGCGCATGGTGCATCGTTTGATGGCTGCAAGGCACTATCGTTGTTCGCAAACCCAATTCTTTCGGCATGGCCCGGGCCCTCTTCGAGCGCATGCCGGGATTCACCACTAAGCAGTTGGCCCTTTGCAGGCCCCTGTCCCAGTCGGCCAAATGTACCACATGATTCATGTGGTCGTGCGCGCGGCCTGAGAAGTGACGCAGACGAAGTGTCAGGTTATGGCGAGGGCCGCGGATCTATCGATATTGGCACGGGGAGGACTGCATGTCTGCGCCGAGTCGCACTGACCCCATAACAAAAGCATTGCGCCCGCTTTTTTGGTCTTGTTGCACTTGTCACCCTGCTGCTGCAACATGCGGGCTGATCTAATTAATAAAAAAAAGTATGCTACGAGCGTGACGCAGTACAAAACGCATGCTCAACATCGTTGCATGAGCGCAATGCAAACAGAGGCACATATTAGCAGGTAGATAAGATACAATACTAGAGATCTACCAAAAAAAAATGTTACGACCGAGGAACACCGGGCAATGCGCTGCGGGGGCGTGAGCCTTTTTCGCAGGCCGTAACCCCTAAGTCTCACTGTGGCAAAAGAGTCATAGAGCAAGATCTGCTCTCGATCCGCAATTACATTTGAGGGCAGCTCGGCGTATTTTTGCTGGCCCGCAGGTCTGCCTTTCTTGGAGGCTTCACAAGATTCCCTCGTCCTCCGCCGGCTCTCTCTCCACACACCACCCTCACACCCCATGCGTGATGGTGGCCCGCCGTTAATGTAAGCAGGGCCTGTCCGTGCGCGGGACCCCCCACCACTCGGTCTGGTGCACGACTTGCCGACAGCACAATGAAGCGCCGCGACGCAAAGAGCGGTCTCAATGCGTTTGACGCGTTTCTGCTGCACAACGCGGCCCGAGTCAGGGGGCTCGACTCGGCCATCACGTACCTGTCGCCATTTCTGCCGGGCCAGTCGCCGTCAGCGGCCCTGGGCAGCGAAGGCGCGGCGTCTATCACGGTGCTGCTGAATATCTACATGGACCAGCTTGTGGCGCGGCTCAGCCCCGAGCGCGAGAAGGGTCTGGACTCGAAGTTTCTCGACGCCATGTACCGCCGCAGCCGCCGGTACGAGGTGATGGCATACGCGCTCAGCATCGTCAAGTCGTCCGAGCTGTTTCTAGAGATGACGGCGCAGCACCTGCGCGGCCGCAGGGGCCAGTGGGCGGCCGTGCTGAGTGTAGAGAGCGTGAAGGCCGCGCTGCGCCTCGCCATGCTCGGCCTGTCGCAGCGGCCGCTGCCATCGAACCTGCCCGTGCACGAGCCGGGCCTTGATCCCGCCGAGGTCGATGCCCTCGTACACGACATTGAGCACCCTGCTGCTCCCGCGAGCCGGTCAGGGAAGGTCCTGGCCCAGCCTCTGGATAAAGACGCACGGCTGAAGCTGCGAAGACCCAATATAGACGCGCTGAAGCCGCCCGCCGAGCTTGTCCATCGGCTCAGCCCGCAACGCACCGTGGCCGAGGTCCTGCACATACTGCGCCCGCTCTTCTACGCCCTGCTTCTGTACAAGTACCGGGGCAAGCGGCGCACCTGGACCCCGTGGATCCTGGGCGCCGCCACGGAGTTCATTGCCCGGCAGATCGCGCAGGCCGCCTTGCGCAAGGACCCCCTGCACAAACCCTCGACTCTTGAACAAGAAATCATGTCGGCGCGTGCTAAGGACCTCTTGTGGTGGCTGATGCGCGGGTCCATGTATGAGACGGTGTCGCGCCCTGTTCTGGACCGCGTGGCCGAGGGGCTGCTGAGGATACCCGTCATCAAGGTAGCTGGAATTCTGTTGCAGGACTGGATGTATCTCTTCGACGAGTACTACTTCGGAGCAGCAACGCTGTAATGCCTCCACTTTGCGCGCCAGTCTCCCGCGGTAAGCTGCCGGTCCACCCGTACGCAACTGGCACGCCGGGACATTAATGCTGCTGTAAATATATTATAGACGAATTGTGCTAGAAAGGCTGTGCACACGTTTGAAAAGCGATCCTGTAAACAAATAAGAAAAGGAATCTTAATCACTGCCTTATTTATGACCGCCGCGCGTCTTATTTATGAAGACGTCATTAGTCACGCGTCCCTCACTCACCGAACCGTAGCTGCTTTAGTGTGTGGGTGAAAGGTTAAACATGCCCGGCGCTGCCAAACCGCGCGGGCTTTCACGCCAAAATGACCTTGATCTCACAAAGCTAGCGGAAACTTTGGATGACGTCCCCGAGGAGGCCACGCTCGGCAAGCTACAAAGCGCCCTGGAGGTGCTCCTGTCCGAGCGGTCGCACCCGATGATTGTCGAGCTCAGCAAGCAATTGGAGCATCTTAAGAACGCAGGGGCGCTCATTGAGCGCGAATGTGAGGTGCGCGGCAAGCGTAAGCGGCAACGCACCGAGAAAGGTGCGGATCAGACTGCTGCAGATGGCGACCCCGAATCGCGGCAAAGCGATCTGCATAGTCCAGACGTTGGCCAGCCTAGCACCTCAGGAAACGGACCATCTACCGAAGAAAACCACGAGGGCGACAATCAGTCACCGGGCTCGGCAACCTCGCAGGACGGGCTGAATGGGGGCAGTGCCGTTGATAGCACTGCTGCTATGGATTCGCATTCCCCATCGAAAGAAACCAGCGTGGCCTCAAGCAATTTGAAACGCAAGCGGTCGAACAGTAGCGACGACGAGGAGGGGAGTGATGCCAAGGAGAAGGACGCGTTACACAACGAGGCATCTAAGGGCGGGGACTCAAGTCACCACCACCCCGAACATGCGCCGCTAGACGGCGCCGGGAACGGGGAGACCGACCCACAAATACCGGGCGAAGAAACCAAGAAGCATGATGCGGAGCATCTGGCCGGAAACCGCAAGTTTGTGGCGAACCCGAAGTCTGAGTTCGTGCCGACACAAGTGCTGCCAACAAGCACATTAGGCCTCTTCGATGAGAATGACGACGACGAGAGCGAGGAAGCATACAAACGCAAACTGGGCGTTGTCTCATATCCGAAGGAGGACCTGTCGACGCTTGTGGCCGGGCCGGTGCCCATGGAGGACTACACTCGCGCCAAGCCAGCGAACCAAGTTCAGTGGTCCACGTATGCCGCGTTCTTGGAGCCGTACTTCCGCCCCTTTGCCGAAGAAGACGTCCAGTTTCTTCAGCAGCCCACCGTGGGCGGCGGCGTGGAAGCCGCTAATCTGAGGGGCGGCCGCAAGCTGTCTCCGTACACAATCCCACCACTCGGGCCTTGGTACCATCAGCAGTGGGCACAGCAAGACGCTGAGATCGCCGGCACGGATGTTGCTGCCGCCACAAAGAAGGCTCTGGCTGCCGAGCCCCACATGCAGCCCTCGGAGCTGGCGAAGGCGTACCAACCTGTGGGCAGTCTGCAAGACATCAGCGAGCAGACGCTGGAGCTGCCGAATAAGGTGAGTCTTGGGCCATTCACGGAGCGGCTGTTGTCCGCACTGATGCCCGAGATGAAGCCACCAAGCGATCTCGAAGAGAATGCGGGTGTGGACGCCGAACCCGATAACGCGGTAGGCGCGATCCCCATGCCTACGTCACTGACGCCGCACATTGACGACTTCGCGCATTTGGAGGAGCGCGTGAAGGGCGAGTTCCGCTACGTGGGCGTGCTCGATATGGGCCTGCTGCGTAAGTTCGAGCAGAACAAGAGCCAGTACAAGCTGGCGACCTCACACCACGACGAGTTCAGTGACCCATTGGCGGCGGATGTAGACTGGGTTAATGGGAGTGAAGATGATGAGATTTGCCGCGAGCTGCGGGTGCTGCAGCAGAAGCTACGAGACGTTTCGCACCGCAATGTCCAGTACAAGCAGAGGCTGTTGCCGATCGTACAAGAACAGATGGCATGGCAGGAGTACAGTTCTATTCTGCAGGATCTTGACAAGCAGGTTGACCAAGCATATGCCAAGCGGCTCAAGTCGCCGAAGGCCCCGCCCACGAAGCCGAAGAAGAAGAAGAGCGGCAGCACCATGGATAGCCCCATCTCGATCTCAGCGGCCGACAGTCCCAGCCGGCCATCCGATCTTGCGAAGCTGCCGGACCAGAAGCCGGCGGTGAAGGCGCTACTGAATAAACGGGAGCGGTGGATAAATAAGATCGGGCCACTGTTCAAGGAGCAGTATTTGATGATGCGCTCGCACGAGACGCCAAAATTCGAAAAGCTTGCTGATGCAGAAGAAGAGGACGAGGACCTCGAGGATCGCGAGGAGTGACTCGTTGCTCGGCATCGGTAGTTGTACTATATATATTCAGCAAACTAATGACATTTTATGCTTTTAACGAAGTTGATAAGACCTGAAACCGGAAACCGGGCGCCAATAAACTGGGTGCCGATAAAACGCGCGTCAATTAACCGAGGCGGGATACACATAATGCAAGAAGCCAATCGAAGAGGCGGGGGACGAAACTAGCGATTGCTCTTAAACGCTATAAGAATAAGTATTTTACCTACTACAATGCTACAAGTAAGCAGGCAAGTACTGCGCAGTAGCACTTTATTGTTTTATTAACTTCCTTTCTTCTTCTTTTAACCACACGAACCATCCTAAAGCCGGCCAGGCCTTGGACATCGTTGCTGCTTACCACCTCATCATGCTCATGTCGTTGCGGATGCGCAAATAGTCCTTGAGGTTGTGGATGCGGCCCAGGGCGGCAATGGCGATGTCGCGGTCCCACAGATGCTTGTCGGCGAAGCGGCGCACGTCGCTGGTGGTGACGGAGTCAACGGCCTGCTCGACCTCCTCGGGGCTCTGGCGGCGGCCCGTCGTGACAAGCTGGCGGCCAATGTCCTCGGCAGAGGCGGTGGTGCCGTCGAGCGACAGCAGGAGCGAGGCCTTGAGCTGCGACTTGGCGCGCTCAACCTCGGCGTCGCTGACGTCGACGCTGAGACGGTTCCACTGCTTGAGCGTGAAGTGCACAAGGTCGTCCAGCGTCTCCTCGTTGTCATTCACGAGGTAGATGCCCCACAGACCGGTGTCGTTGTAGGACGTCGAGAAGGACATGAACGAGGACGCAAGGTGGTTCTTCGACACGATCTGGGCCAGCTTCGAGCCCTGCGTGTTGGCCGTGCCGCTGACGCGGTCCCACGAGCCGATGACGGCCTGGGCAACCAGCGCCGGGTAGTAGTCGGGGCTGTTCCAGGAGACGCCCTCAACAGCGATGGCGACATGGGCAGTGGGCAGGGTGTCGTCGCGAATGCGCACCTCAGAGCCGATGAACGTCGAGACGTCGCCGTAGGCAACGCTGCCGCGGCCGGGCTCGACGGGCTCAGGGCTGGACGGCAGCGAGCCGAAGTGCTTCTTGGCGAGGTCGACCAGCTGCTCGTGGTTGACTGCACCGGAGCCGACAAGAACCATGCGGTCGGCGCGGTAGTTCTTCTTGATATAGTTCTTGAGCTCGTGGTTCGTGATCGTCTCGATGTTCACCTTGGGGCCGAGGATCGTGCGGCCGAGCGCCTGGCCCTGGAAGGCCACGGCGTGGAGGTGGTCAAACAGGACCTCCTCGTAGATCTTGTCGACCTCCTCGGCCTCGCGCAGAATGACGCTGCGCTCGTTCTCCACCGCCTTCGGGTCGAGCTTCGAGTTCTGGAGAATATCGCTGAGAATGTCGACGGTCTTAGGGACGTCCTCCTTCAGGCTCTTTGCGTAGAACACGGTGTTCTCGCGCGACGTGTAGGCGTTGAGGTGGCCGCCGATCTGCTCGATCTCGAGCTCGAGCTCCTTCTGCGAGCGCTTGTTCGTGCCCTTGAAGCTGAGGTGCTCGAGGAAGTGCGCAGTACCGTTGTTGGCCTCGTTCTCGGCCCGCGACCCGGCATCGATCCAAACGCCGACGGTGGCAGTCTGCGCCGCCGGCAGCGTCTCGCTGGCAACGGTCAGGCCGTTAGGGAGCGTCGACGTGCGAGTCTTCGGTATCGAGTACGAGAACGTCTGCACGCTTCGCGTGTACGGGCGCACCTTCGCAGCGCCGGCCTTCGAAAGGAAGCGAAGCATCGTTGTTCGACGGGATGGTTAAATGGAAGAAAATGAGTGGTCAGCCATGGTACGTTAGGATAAGGGGAGGAGGTCGGGTGGGCCTGGCAGGCCTGGAACCGCGCACGTGATACATATCCCTGAAAGAGAGAACGTCAACACGTGCCCTCTGGAATACTACTGATCTCTTTATATAACCTGACCAACCAATAAATAAACTCGCTATCATTCTATAAGTAAGTGTGCAAGCGCAAAGCATATCGGCGTCTAACGGGTTCTGAAATGAATTCTGAAATATGGATTGGTGATTTCAATGACTACAGGTATATTTTAAGGATCGCAAGAGAAGAATACGAATCAATTGTTGTTTACGAATATGACTCAAGTCAAACAGCCAAGTACTTGTTCTATGTTAATTTTCATGATGAGCGGCCTCATTGGCGTGAATTGCTCAGATCAGCAGTAATCTCAGCCTATACTGTCCTACTATCAGGAGGCGAGTTCACACAGATCGATTTTCCCGGATGCAGCATCAAACGAGATAAAGAGGCTTTGGCAAAACTTCATTGACAGCGAGCAAGGGGTGATGCAGATGATTTTGAAGATACTGACACACACTTGAGAGCACCTGTTACAGAAGAGGTAAAATAACTGTCTCAACCGGAATCATAGGTACATGTGCTAGGATCACAGTGGTGCATTCAAGAAGTACTCCTCAACGCATAACTGCTACCAGAAGGTGGTAACCTGTTGCACGCCGCAAGGTTCAACAGGCGAAGATTACGGCCGCGTCTATTACAAGAAATTTGAGGCTGTAAAGCGTGACTCAGAATCAGCTTGGTACTGTGGTAAATAATATACCAGCTAGCTGCGGGCAAGTGAATCAAGGGCTGTTATAATTTATATATGAAATAGATGCTCAACACGACATATGGGAACTGGTTGACAGAGTCTGACCTCATTGCCTTCACCGATAATTGTCATCCAGCTCTCAGGTGTAAAACATATCAATCGATGACTGTCTCTACATCTATATGTTAGGTATATGCGTTTAATTGATAACTGCTCCAATTGACACGTCTGCAAAGAATGGATACGTCTGTTGCCAGAGTAGAATATATAGCCTTCCAAGGGGAAGGGAGGAGCCGGGTGGGAATGGCAGGCCTGGACGCGCGTCACGTGTGAACGTTCTGGTGGCCACCGGCGTGCAACTGTATTGATTCGGGGTCGACGGCTCCTTCATGCTTGGGTGTCTAGCAGTGGCCACCACCGGACTACAGCTGATACCTACCATCCCCTATTGTTTAATTTACCTATTATTACCGAGACCGACCAATCAAAGCTCACTGGCTTTTTCATGTGTTCTGTGAAAAGGCTAACCCTAAGGCACACCCTCCCTATCCCTCTGCGGCGGCCATCCCTGCTGCCCCGCCAATCACACGGACTCTAATCGTGCTACCACATACCGTTGGCGCCCACTGGCTGACCATATATGTCTCTCTGGCTGGCGGCCGAGTCGGCCTCCGCGAAAAACCCCTGACCCACTTACTCTCGGTCAAACACACCCCGCCTAGAGAACCAATGTTGAAGCTGGCGACGACACCCTGCGTGCGCACGGCCTCGCTGCGCGCGCTGCCAAGACCGGTGAGCATTGCTGCGCCGCGCCGCTTCCTCTTTGACAATGCTGGCCTGCCGCAGCCGCCCGGGTACATCAAGGGCACCGTGAACGATGCGCAGGAGCTGCCGAAGCCGGACCGCCTGCACGGCTCGTACCACTGGACGTACGAGCGGATCGTGACTGTGGGCCTTGTGCCGCTCACGGTGTGGCCATTCATCACCGGGTCGCTACCGCCGCTGGCCGACGCCGCGCTCGGTGGCCTGCTCGTCGCCCACCTCACGACCGGCATGGGCTCCTGCATCACCGACTACATTCCCACGCGCCGCTTCCCGAAGCTGAACCCTGCGTGCTTCTACCTGCTCTATGCAGGCGGCGCCGTCGCTTTGTACGGCGTGTACAAGCTCGAGACCGAGGAGGAGGGCCTTGTTGGCGCGGCAAAGGCGCTCTGGGAGGCCTAGACATATTTAACCAATTTAGATGTAAGACTAAACCGTGCTAATCAGCACCAGGCGCGGTCGCTGTGGGCGGCTCGTCCAGCGCGTTGTGGCTGCGCTTGCGCGTGTCGAGCTCGGACGTGAGCTCGGCCTCGATCTGGTCGAGCCCGGCCAGCGCCTGGCGCACGCGGTCACGCGTGACGGCGGGCGGTGCAGCCCCGTCAATGACGAGCTGCTCGCGCTCGGCGTCGAGGCGCCCGCTTACCGCGCCGGTGTCCAGCGCCTGAAGCACAGACACCTCGACGTCCTCGGCACGCACTCCGAGGCCGCGCGCAATTGAGTCGTAGCTGAGGACCCGCGCGTTCGACTCGTACACGAGCTCCGCCAGCGTCGTCTCCATGAAACGCTGCAGCTTCTGCTACTGCTGCTGCTGCTGCTGCTACCACCACTGCCCAGACCCGTTGGGCAGTCTGGGGTAAGCGAGGTTAAGGGTAAAAAGCTGCCCGCTGTGTAGCGCGCGACACAGCGAAGTTTCGCATGTGATAAACCCGGCCGGAGGCTTTACACGGTCGTCCAGCAAAGAAAGTGCGCAGTTGAAGGCAATATGCATTCCACCCAGTACTAATATGTATAGTTCACTATGTAGCACTGTTTAATCTCACAAGTCCAGGTTTGCCGGATAAGCCGCGCCTCAACGTTTAGCGGCGCACTCGATCCGTCAATGCGGGGCTCCGGCTGTGAGACTCGTGATCGTGCGTTTCTTCCTCTCACGGCCACCACTCGCACTCGAGCGCTCGCTCGAATCGGACACCACTACGGGGGAGCTCTATGGGGGAGCCTCGACGGCGCGCATGAACCCCAGCCCACAGGACCTACACATAGCACACGGCACTGCATCTGCCACACTCAAAGATGTCGCGTATTGCAGGGCTGCTGGCGTCGCGGGGCATGGCACTGGGTGCTAGCACCGTGCTCGGCGCAGTGGCGTTTGGCGCGTACGGCAGCAAGGTGCGCAACGAGCCGCGCGTGGCGCCCCACCTCCCTAGCCCCGAGGAACTGAAGAGCAGGTTCAGCGAGGGCCACGGCCACGACAACGCAACCGCGTTCGACCTTTCGGAGCTGGCGGCCCTCGGCGAGGATGGCAATGTGCAGGGCCGCGTTGGCGAGTGGCGCTGCTGGGGCATCTTCGACGGACACAGCGGCTGGTGCACAAGCAACCACGTCGCGACCCACATCCTGAACTACGTGAACGCCGCGTACAACAAGAAGCTCAGCAGCGGGCTTCTCGGGTGGGTCTCGCCCAAGGCGGAGTCCGCGCTCTCGGACATGGACGTGGACGACGCAATTGCCTCGGGCTTTACAAACCTGGACGCTGACATCGTGCAGCAGCCGCTCCAGGCACTGAAGCGCGGCGACATAGAGCTCGCGGCCCAGTCGCTCCCCATTGCGCTGAACGGGTCGTGTGCAATGCTGGCCCTCTACAGCCCCATACGCCACGTGCTGAAGGTCGCGCTCGTCGGCGACTCGCGCGCCGTCCTCGGCGTCCAGGACTCGTCGGGGCTGTGGCATGCCCGCAACCTGACCGTCGACCAGACGGGCGACAATCCAAATGAGGCAGCGCGCATCCGCAGCGAGCACCCGCTGGATCCGCCCGAGATCGTCAGCAACGGCCGTGTGCTCGGCTGGGAGCCCTCGCGCGTCTTCGGCGACTCAGTCCTTAAATGGACACGCAGCGAGCAGGCGGCCCTGCGGACCGCATTCTACCTGCGCCCCACGCCATCACTTGTCCGAACCCCGCCGTACATGACGGCAAAACCGGTGATCTCCACCACTAATATCAACCCGCAGCGACCAAGCTTTCTTGTTCTCGGCTGCGACGGGCTCTACGAATGGCTATCTAACGAGCAGGTCGTGAGCCTCGTTGCAGACTGGCTCGACAAGAACCCTGTCATTCCCCACCAGCCCAGCACGGGCGTTGCCGACCACAGCGACGCATCGCAGTCGCCTAAAACAGCGTTCAGGCCACGGCGTCTCGGCTGGGGCCCGCTGAAGCCGACCATTGAGGACTCAAATGCAGCCACGCACCTCATCAGAAACGCTCTCGGCGGCGCTGAAGCTACCAAGGTTTCGCTGCTGGTCAGTATCCCTGCACCTATGGCTCGCCGCCACCGCGATGACATTACGTGCACCGTGGTGTTCTTCGGCCCGAGCCAAGAGCCTAGGCCAAAGCTGTAGAACTTCTCTCTCATTAAAGTTTAAGTAGCGCTAACCGTTAAGCAAAAACAAAACACCGATCGAGAGGCAATCTTGAAGATAAGACCGACGCAGAAGTGTACAAGTAGGTAGTTGGTATAAGAAGCCACTACCGTGCTCAGCGAAAAAGATGTCTGGAAGCACGGCTTGACGTGTTTCTGTAACCAGTCTTATCATACTGTTCTTTTGAATCTTCTCTCGTACCCCATGTCATTCTATATTAGTGAGAGAGCTTTAAGTTAAGCTCTAGCGTGGGGCTTCAATCCTTGACTCTCTATTACACGGCTTGCATCTTCAGCGTGTGTCTGCCCTTAAAATGACCAGAAGCGGAAGGTGCAGGTAACATTGCCACTCACTATACCTGGCATGTAGAATGAAGTACAGCCTCTATTGCGTCTGTCTCTTCTGGTGTATTCTCACTGTATATGCGGCTACTGAGCTAAGTCGTCCAGCCGATGTCACTGTGGATGAGACCGGAGACCTCAAACGCCGCTACGCACCTGCGTATCAGTACTATGCACAACCATTCTATGCACGACCATACTATGCGCAGCCATACTACGCACAGCAGCCTGCCTACGCAAACAACCCTGTTCAACCTTACCAGCGCCGGCCCCCACATGGCGGATACAGATACTACTACCCACAACCAAACAATGGGGGGTCTTTGTCGCATGGATGCATAGCAGGAAATGCCGCTCTGAAGCTGGAATCAGTGGCAGGATCAGTTCAATCGACCCAAAGGGGGTTTCAACAGACCTTTGCGCGTCTGCGAAGTCGGCACATGTCCCCGTTTCAACTTCCTGGAATGCTGTTCGAGATGGCGAAGAGTGTGACCTCAATGATTCAAGAGCTCGTAGAGACAGTAGTATCGGTACACAATTGTGCTTCACAGTCCAACAATGCATGCAGTCAGACTGGAAACAGTGGGGACGACTCTGTCGAAACGAATATGAAGGAAAGGTTCGTCTCTAGCCTTGAGAACCTGAAGCAGAGCGCAAAGTCACTCGAGTCAGCACTTGGGGAACTTTTGAAGAGCCCATTCAAGGCATTTAACAACATTGACAAAATCTTTTCTGACTTGGAAGACGGCCTAAAGTCTGCTATAGAAGCGCTTACTGGCAAAGACCACGATGATGATTGTGGCAACACAGATGACACTGGCAACGGCAGTAGCAGTGATACAGGAGGAGGAGGCTTCGCCGACTTCACCTCATACGCTGCTCCAGATACGGAAAGTGCTACAGCTACTGCCACCGACACAAATGGATTTGGTGTGTTTGATTCCGATAGTTCGGGTGCCTCCTCTACTGGTAATGGCGGATTTGGTGCCTTTGCACCTAGTAATACTGCGCTAGTGGCATCCAGCACAACAATTTCTTCCGACAGTGGCCCTTATGCAGAGTGGACGCGTGTGTTCACGTTTACTGCTGAAGATTATTTCACATTTACAAACGAAGAAGTAATGACCATGAACCAGATGACGGTGACACGAGAGTTTGAATTCACTACAGTAGATTTATATCGCTTTACGGACACAAGCATCATAGAAGTTGCGGCTACAGACCTCCCCGAAACCGATGAGCCGACTGCATCTATAACATCACCAATGCAGCTGATGGAGAAGGGATCACCAGCAGCTGGCAAGACACGGCGTTACACAAGACCTAGTCTGATAGCGAAGGCCACTGGTCATTTGACCGCGAACATGAATAGCAATAGATGAATGACGGCTCGCTGAACAATTCAGTGCTATTTCAAGCGAAGAGGAAATATAGTACTGCTAACAGCATAGCACCACCCCAAGCAGAAGAACGACATTGACAAATAGCTAAGCGCACAAACGGCGTACATATAATTGAAACAGTTAAGGTGTCCATATAGGATGCAAAATTACTTTTATGGCTGTCAGTATCCCCTCCTCCACTT
The DNA here is from genome assembly GCA_030563545.1 of Entelexis stigmatis. NCBI lineage: Eukaryota > Fungi > Ascomycota > Dipodascomycetes > Dipodascales > Trichomonascaceae > Entelexis > Entelexis stigmatis. The sequence goes on from JAJMJC010000003.1 coordinate 547,949, forward strand.
ATAGGTCTAGGCTATGACATCCTTGTGTTACAAGCCACCGGCGTAAGACCACCAGTGGACCACGAACTGACCAAAGACCCATGCCCCGAATACAGAGATCAAGCTCTGAACAAGCTCGCGACTCGCGCGGGCAGAAGGCCAGGAATCACCGGGCTTTTCCAAGCCGGCTGGTCGCGGGAGCTGCTTATAACCATTGCGCTGGCCGATGCGGCCCACCAGGAAGCCGAGGCCTATGAAGAGCAGCAGCACTGAATAGGCAATGCCTTGGAATATGAAAGGCCAGAACGGTTCGCCCACCAGGCACAGGTCGGTTTCCTGGCGCTTGTGGGTATCGAGCGAGAGAAGCTGGAACCCGGGCCGTGAGATGCCCGTGGCCAGGCTGAACGACTTTACGGTGTGCTCCTGCGAGGTGTCCTCCTCATTGTACTTGTGCGTATATTTACATGCATCATGGTCGTCACCTGAGAACACGAAGGACGGTCGCAGCTTGGCTAGAACATCTGCCGAGACCTGAGGGCTCACCTCGGTGATATACTGCGCGCCCTTGATCCACTTGAGCGGGCGGCCCTCGCGCTCGAAGCCACAGTAGGAGCCCTGGGGGCGGTAGAGGGGGACGTGGGTGAGGAGAATGATAGGACTCAGCTTGTCACGGCTTTCAGCCACCGAGTTCAGGAAGTCTTCCGTGCTCCTCTTCATAGCCTCGTTGCTGTTCATGAGCACGTTTGTATCTAGGGTCACAACGTTGTGTCCGGCAACGGGAATCACCTGGTTGGGCTCGCCAAAATACTTCACGAAGCGGGCCTGCGCCGAGGGGATGATGTCGTTGTCGCTGCCGACGTCGTGGTTGCCGGCAACATTTTGGTAGTGCGGCACGGTTTTGGACAGAGGGAACACATGCTGCCAGCGCCTGTGCTCGGCAAACCATTCCGCATCGTCCCACTCCCTGCCACCGTCGAACAAGTCGCCCAGGAAAAACACGTACTGGGGCTTGAGCCGCTGGTGCAGGAGCCGGAAGTTCCGGGCCATGAACCGGTCGGCCACAAACTCTGTAATGGCCAGCATCAGCCACGACCGTGTGGGATACATGTGGCGGTCCACAAGCTGCGGGTCAGCAATCAAGGCTACGTGGGTGGCCGAGGGCGTCAGCGGCCACCTACATTCAGAAATGACTTTAGCCGGGTAGTACCATTCGGCGTACAAAACAATGGCCAGACTGATTGCCGCAAAAAACAGGTTGCGGCGCGATATGCGGAGCTTCATCTCGGGAGACACAGTGAGGGATTACAGCCGCTGCAAATACCGCACTGCGCTACGGAAAAAAAGTTGCCAGCGATAACTTTGTCAAACCAAGTGCTAACGCGATGATTCAGGACCAGGCGCGCCGACCAACCCTAACCGCTGTATTCGCACACGCGGCAGGCCCTCCTTGGCTCAAGCCCCGATCGTCTCCTTACACTTTTAGAGGGGTGCTTCAATAATGAATAAAGCATATAATGTGCCTAGTTGCTGGAGCGCAGAGGTCCAGAGTTTCTTTTACGTTTTTATGCACAAACAGTTGCGGTGTGGATGCGCAACAATTTTCAGTAGTGCCTCAGTGGGCGCTTAGCCATATCTAGCACGTCGAAATTAGTTGCAGCTTAATCCCCTTGTCAGCTGCCCTCGAGCAGAGAGCCATCGAGACGGGAATTCTTGTAAAGTTGCTGCAGCTTTTATCTTTCTTGTTATTGGTGCAACGATACCCGCAGCTTCGATTGGTGCATATCGCACCATCCAATCCTAAGGGCGTGCGCACCCCACTGCCCCTGGTGATGCTACTGCATGCACGCCGTTGACACGTAAATACGTGATATCATCTCGCCAGGGCACACACATGCAGCCCCCGTCTGCACCTGCGAGACCACGAGCGTACTACATTGAATAGAAAAACCTTAGAACAAAACATGGAACATTTAGACCAGAATGGGGCGCGGCCAATACCCCTCGCAGCAAAAATCAAACGAAATATAAGCCTTAACAAGTATTGCCTCACCACGACCCTCCTCTATGCCTTCCGTCGACCGGTGATTACGAACGCATACCAAGACATGCATGAGAGAGAAGCGGGCCCGTAGCCAGGACAAGAGCGAGCCGCTTTTCGACTACCAACTCACAGATGCGGACTTCGACGAGCCGTTTATTATCGACGTGAGCGGCGTGCCCGCCGGCGTCCTGCAGGCCCTGTGCGCAGAGTCGCGCCAGCTCGACGAGCTTGATGCGAGCCAGGCCGTGCGGGTGCCGAGGCCGCCGCAGGACGGGGCCGCGCCGGAGCTCGCCCCGCTGCCTGTGGCCGACGACGACCCCCTGCACCCGGACCTGTTTGTGGGCCACCACCGGCGCATGGAGCGCGAGGAGCGCCGCATGCAGGTGCTGGAGCGGCAGCAGCTCATCGCCACGGCAGCGAAGGTGCGCCAGCAGCGCGAGCAGCTGCTAAAGCCGGAGTGGCGCTACCACATCGAGCGCATCGTCAAAATCTACGACAGCAGCAATACGAATGAGGTGAAGCGCAAGCGCGAGCTGGCGCTGGCCGAGATCCAGCAGTTCCTGGCCAAGTTCGACGAGTACAACGCGCGCTACAACCGCCGCGAGTCGAAGCCCGAGGATCAGGAGCGCAAGCGGCTGCTCGCGCAGCAGAAGCGGGCAAAAGCCGCCAAGCAGAAGAGCTCCAAGCTGCGCAAGGCCCAGCAGCAGGTCCTCGAGCAGAGCAGCACCGGCGAGCTCGACGACAATGAGCTGACGCTCTCGTTCCGCCCCGTGGCGTTCGGGTTCATGCTTCCGACGCGGCAGTTTCCTCCGCGCGAGTACGCGCTCCCTGCGGTGCTGCAAGAAGAGGTTGCGGCTTACGACGTGGCCGAAAAGGCGTGCGCCAGTGCACCCTGGCTGGACCACGCGAGCTAGCAGGCTGCAATTGCTCATGCGAACAACTCACGTCAACTATTTATTCGTCTTCTTTTCTCTGTTGTTACTCCTGTTTAATTATCACATTTAATTACCGCGTTTAATTGCCTGTTTAATTGCCATTTACTGTACACCCCCTCTCTTTGGCACCGTTCGAAGCCGCTGCTGCTGGTGCCTGCAAAATACGCCCTGGCGAGCTCGCGCCCTTGCCCCGGACAACGCGCGCTCACACGCACACTATCGGGGGTGTGTGCCATGCTGTCGGCTCGATGGGTTCCGCAGGCCTACGTGACCACGGCGCTCACCGCGTACTTTCTAGCATTCGCAGCGAGCCCGGGACTCGTTGTATGGCCGTCCGCCCTCGGCGCCGTGTACCCTGCGCGCCCGCTGTTCCAGATCGGCATGGCGTGCGCGGTGCTGCCGCACTTCACCCTCGTCCTGCTGTGGTACGTGCGCACGGGCTCGGCCAAGATCCTTCTCTCGGGCCTGGCCCGCTTCGCCCTTTGGGTCGCCCAGACTTACATTGCCCGCAGCGACGACTTGCGATTGCACGGGCTGCTGTGCATGGTCCACGACGTTATGACGGCTTTGTGGATGGCCCTCGTGGGCTTGCAACGGCGGAACACTCCCGCAGCTAAGTACAGCACTTGGGTGTTTACTGCATATATCGCCAACATGCTGCTGGCCCTGCACGTCCTGTCCCACTACATTGTTTCCGGCAACTACAACGGAAACGGCTTTTATACCGTGCTGCGAGCATTTGCATTTATGCTTGAGCTGGCGTACGACTACATTAGCACCGAGGACTTCAGGGCGATGTATATCAACGTAAACTGGGTCAAAAGCTACACGGCGTAGCTCCCCATTTTGCGGTCAGTGCATGTGCATGCGCGTGTGTGTACGTGTGGCGCACCGACGAGTCGTCCCACCCAGCATCCCGTGCCCAGGACTTTGTATTAGCTAACACATATATCGATTTTTCGCCGTCTCCACAGCTCGACTTCATATTTTCTGCCGGTCGCAGCTCCCAGAAATGATATACAGGGAAGCCGCCAAATTCCTCGACGACGGGGCAGGAACCCTGCGCAATCGCATCTACAGCGGCAAGGGCGACCAGAAATATCTGAAGCAGCTCTACGCCTTGGCTCGTGAGACCGCCAAACATAGAACTGCCCTAACCCGCATAATAACGTCGAGCCAGATGCTGAAGGCCGAGCGCCGCCTCGACATCAATGTCGCATTGGTTATGACCTATGACCTTCTGATGGGGCGCGGGCGTCTCTCTTGTGGCAAGTGTTTGGAGAAAGACGCGTTGCTGCGCCACAAGACGCGCCTGAACGCCGAACTCGTGAAGTACAAATTAAAGAACCCGTCACTCGTGGACAGTGCCGAGGATGATGAGCCTCCCGTACGCTGGATCCGGGTTAATAGAGGGACAATGCCCGACGATTCGCCGCTTCCGCTGTTTGAACGCCTTGGATTGACGGAGGTCAAAAACTGGAAAGATGTCGGTGCCAAAAACTGGTACAAAGACTCCTACATTCCCTTTCTCTACGCCATACATCCGTCATTATCCATGGCGAAGATCCCTGAATATGCGGCTGGTAAAATAATTGTTCAAGACCGCGCTTCTTGCATTCCTGTTACCATATTAAACCCGCTCGCCGAGGGTGAGTATATTGACTCATGCGCGGCACCTGGAAACAAAACAAGCCAGCTGGCCGCGCTCTCGAAGCATGTTGTCGCATTTGAGCGCGACCCAAAGCGAGCAGCAACCCTCAAAAAGATGCTCACAACGGCAAAGCTTTCTGATAAAGTGGATGTGGAAGTCATGGACTTCACACAGCGCGATCCCGACAGCATACAAGCTGACGGGATCATTGTTGACCCATCCTGTTCGGGGTCCGGTATTTTCAGGGCGACCACGACCACTCCAGAGCGGCTGGAAAAGCTCAGCGAGTTCCAATTCCAGATTGTACATCACGCACTGCGGTTTGGGGCTGATCGCGTCGTATACTCTACCTGCTCTGTACACGCCGAAGAAAATGAACGCGTAGTGAAGCGTCTTCTGGAGGTCCCCGAGATCGCTGAACAGTACGCTTTGGCGCCCCAATCCACCACTCTGCCAAACTGGCCCCGCCGAGGTCTGGAAAGCGAGCTGGGTGAGCTGGCAAAATGCTGTATTCGGGTTGAACCCCGCACGGATGGCGGCATTGGGTTTTTCGCGGCGTGTTTTCAGAAGAAAGCATAAGGCATGGTTGATCATTAACTCATAAACTAACTTGTTATGGTTTCCGTGATTTGTATTTATAGGCTCATTATTTTTTCCTCCTCTTTTTAGAAGCGCTTGATAATGTCCTCCGTGACCTGTGTTGTTGTCTGCTTGCCTCCCAAGTCGGGCGTGGCAACGCCAGCGAGAAGGCTCTCATCAACAGCCTTGTAAATACGGGCAGCAGCCTTAGGGTGGCCGAGGAACTCAAGCATCAGCGCCGTGGAGCGGATTGTCGCAACCGGGTTCGAGATGTTCTGACCCGCGATGTCGGGCGCGGAGCCGTGCGTGGGCTCGCCGACAACAAAGCTGTCGCCAACGTTCGCGGAGTGCACCACACCGAGCGATCCAACTAGCGCCGCAGCACCGTCGCTCAGAATGTCACCGTACAGGTTCGGGGCCACAACGACATCAAACTCCGACGGGTCGCGGAACATCTTGTAGACCATCGAGTCAACAATTTGCTCGCGGAGCTCGACCTTCTGGTGGAACTCCTCCGGCTCCGCGTCGTACGTCTTGCGCACAACCTCGCGGAACAGGCCGTCGCTCTGAGACAGAACGTTCGACTTGTGCGTGACGGTGACGATGCCGCGGCCCTTGTGGTGCGTGGAGCTAGGATCAAGCTCGCGCAGGGCGGCGCGCTGGGCAGCAATGCGGAAGGCCATTGATCCGATCTTGGCGCTCGCCTTGTCAGTGATCCGCTTGATGGCCTCGGCAACCACGGTGCCGTCCTCACGAGTGTACGTCTTCTCCTCTTTCACGTACAGGTCCTCGGTGTTCTCACGAACAATGACCAGATCAGTCAGGCGGTCCGTGCTGAGCACAGACTTCACGGGACGCACGTTGGCGTACAGACCGAGCTGTTTGCGCAGAGCAACAATGGGACTCGAGTAGCCGGCCACCTTCGTTGTGGGCGACGACACAGCACCGAAAAGCGCGCCCTGGCACTCCGACTTCAGGAGGTCGATTGTTTCCTGAGGCAGCGCCACGCCGGTTTTCTTGAAATGATCGAACCCGGCATCGGCGTGAACAAACTCGAACGCAAGGCCGTCCTCGGCAGGGAGTGCTTCCAAAACCGCCCGGCCGGCGGGGATGACCTCGTGTCCGATACCGTCTCCGGGGATCAGACCAATCTTCAATTTCTGAGCAGCGGTGCTGTACTGTCTTGCGAACTTAAGCATGTTGTATTTTTATGATCCAGAAGGAGGGTCCTGTGTATGTGTGAGTCAGTGAAATATCAGAGTGGACCGATCCCGCCCGGCCCTTACCCGCTAGCATCATCACACAGGCGACGCGTGCACCGGTGTGAAGCGGAGCCTGTTCGTCATGACCAGGCGGAATACTAAACTAGCATATAAATAAGTCGCGAACCTAAGCGTGTGCAATTGGATCGCAATAAATCCATTTTGACAGTGGCGAAAGCAGCGACAGTGCGAGACATGAATGTGGTGGCATCACTGGCACTGGCGGTGACTGCATCAGTCAAGCTTCGGCTTAGCAGGATCCCAGGGTCCCGAGATTTGGTCCTTGTGTTTTTGCAGCTTCAAAAATATCGTGGGGACTCCCAGCAAAACAAAAGTTTGCACAACAAGCCAGACCAGCAGGATGGGGACGCTGAGAAGCCATACAACCAGAACGTCTGAGCCCAGGCACACGGCTGCGCAGAGTCCCCACGCCCAATACCGCGTGCTATCCCGAGCGCGGAGCCACATGAGGGCCGTGGGCAGGGCCACGTAGGTCTCAATGCTGAACAGCACGAACCCAAACACCGAGGGCGATGTGGGCAGGCGGCTCGTCAGCACAATGGTGGCAGCAAGCGCCGTGTTGCTCGACAATGGTACTGATGCGCGCGACGAGAGGGCCACGTTGGCCACAAGCAGCCAGCCGCATATTGCCCAGATCGAGTCGGACGATGTCGATTCGGTCAGACTGTGGAACACCGGGGTCAGAAAGACGACGGCGAAGACAATGAGAGTCACCGACTTCAGCGCAGCCACGCACTGCGACGACGGCTGGCTGGCCGCCCACTTCGCAGCCAGCACTGCATCGACCCCCGACGCGATCCCAACAAACCACCATGGGTCTACCGCATGAACGTATATGGCAACAAAAGCGAGGACGAATATGACAGCTAGAGCCAGGTTTGTGAGCAGCACCGATGCGTCACCAATAATGGTGGACAGGCGGTAGTGCACCACGCTCTGGTTCCGTTTGAGCTGCGACAGGAACGAGGGGTCGACATGGTTGTCTGGTACCGGTCGTCGCACCCACAAGATTTTCATCGCATCTCTCTCCGTGTACGCGCCCGGCTACTACTGACCAATCTGCGCGCACTTAGCTTCACGGCTGCTGCTGCTGAGCTGTCTCTGCTAGGCCGTCTATGCTAGGCTGTGTCCAGGCCACGCGATCACAAGGTTAGGTTTGAGGGGGGGGCACCGAAGCGGATCGGCTGCTCGTTTTGAACCACCCGCAGAGGTTAGCAGTGGCTAGAAAATGGAGTCGCTGACCAGCATTGATGACGACAATCAGCCTATCCTAGACCAACTGCCCCAGGCCAAGCCTCCGGTAACGGCGCACGACCGGCTGTGGGCAGAGCTGGAGGAGCTGGACAGCGACGCCGAGCGCGCGCGGCTTGTTCAGCAGCAGCGGGGATTTTTAGGCGGCGAGCACGCGAACAAACTGACCGAACTGCGCGACTTGCAGATTGACATAGCCGAGGAGATGACGCGCGAAGAAGGAAACGTGGGTCTCGAGCACTACCACGAGCTGTGGAGCATTGGCGACCCCGACGAGCTGTATTCGCGGCTGTACGACGACCGCAACTTTGATCTCCTCAACGAGCATGTGGCCAAGACTGCGGCCAAGCTCGACGAGATCGCTGCTATTATTGATGCAAGTGAGCTTAGTGAAGCCGACCGTGCCCAAGAGGCGAGACCGCAGCCTGACTCGAGTGACAACTCGGCAAATAGAGAGAGCTTTGTGGAGTAGCAGCCGCCGGGCGGACAGTTCCCGTATGGATAATGGTGCCCGCTCATCATCCGTTTGGGCACGACTGGGTGTGGTTGAAAAGGGGCTAAAGTTCCCGCTCATCTCCACCAGCTTCATCGCACAGTCTCATAGAAGTTGAATTCAGCAGCGTCCAGCGCTGTAGTTGGTCCTTCTTCGTGTATGATCCGTTGTATGTATGTTAATGACGTTATGAGTATGAAATCCTGATGGTAGTGATACGGGGTGATACGCCTATGCTGGTTAAAGAATGGTGGCCACACCGCCGCCGGTTTGCATGTCGCCCCTCAGCGTGCCAAGTGCCATGGCCGGCTTGGCGTGCCTGTAGGTGAAGCCAATGAAGTCGCGGGCATTCAAGTTGCCGTGCTCAGACAGGCCCTCAATCTGAGCGCGCTTGTTCATCACGTCCTTGTACTTGGCCATGTCGGCCTCGTTGTCGAAGTCGTCAAAATACCCCGCATCCTCATCGCCCTCGAGCTCGGGAACGAACGGCGGCCGCATCTCCCGAATCTTGTTCCAGTCAATCTCCGCAAAGTATGCGTGCGCAGCGATCTCCTTGAATGACCTCAGCCGGTAGCGCTGCGATGTCACAAGACGCTGGATGAGGTCCCATGTGCGGTCGCTGAACACAAACTGGCCGTTCTCGTACTGCGGCCGCCGCAGTGTGCGCTTCCAGTCGCGCAGATTGTTGTAGGTGTCCTGACTGGTGCGGCCTGCAAATGGCGGGTATCCTACAAGCGCCTCAAATAGCATGCAGCCCATCGACCAGTAGTCAATGGTATAGTCGTACGACTGGCCCTGAAGGACTTCGAGTGCCATGTAGTCTGGCGAGCCCACAACACTCGAGGCGCGTTCGATGTCGGCTTGGCGCGCCGTGCGGTACAGGTCTTGCCGCTCCCGGACGCTGTAGCTCGAGTAGTCGTCCACGTTGGGTCCTGCCGCAACATGCTCCAGCCGCTTGCGTAGGCTGTCGATGCGTCGCATCGAGATCTGGCCCGCTGCCAGCCCGAAGTCGGTCAGCTTGATGTGACCGTCGGCCGTAATCAAGAAATTCTCCGGCTTCAGGTCCCGGTGGATGAAGCTCAGCTGGTGCAGCGCGTCCAGGGCGGCAAACATCTCTGTGATGTAGAACCGCGCGTGGCGGGCGCTCAGGGTGCCTGTGTTGTTGAGCAGTGTTCTGAAGTCTCCTCCCGGTACGAACTCCATGGCAAGATACAGATTCTCAGGGTCCTGGAACGAGTAGAGCAGCTGCACCAGCCAGGGGCTCTTCGACGCCTGGGTCAGGATATCGCGCTCGGTCAGAATGTGCTGGATCTCGTCGAGCTTAACCAGCAGCTTCTTGTTCAGAACTTTGAGGGCCGTGACCTCGCGCGTGTCGCGCTTGCGCGCCAGGTACACCTGGCCGTAGCCGCCCTGGCCTACCTGGGTCAGGATGTCGAAGTCTCCGTAATTGAGCTTCGAGCGCCGCCGTCTTAGCCCTGCCCGCTCCCGGCCCTGATACTTCTTGATGATGGCGCGCCGCTCTGTCGGGTCCTCGATGCGTGGCAGCGTCTCAGTCTGCAGCCGCTCGTAGCGCTGCTTGCGCTGCTGCAAGTATTGCAGCTTGTCAAAATACGTGTCGAGAAAGTACAGCTGGGTCACACGCGCGAGCCGGATCACCTTCGGGTCCGACAATACGTCGCGCTCCTCTGAGCTCAGCCGCAGGCCGGACATCGCCGACTCGAGGTCTGTGCCGTACTCGTCGCGGGTCCAGTGAGACCGCGGGTTCAGGTTCGTCACCAGCTTGCCAAACTGCAGGCCTCGTGTCGACATAAGCGCTAGAAACCGCCGGTCTGCTGCAAGAGAAGAAGAACGGTATTTTGCTGCTGTTTATTTACAAATTATTGGTATTATGAGTATAGGGTTCGGGCTCCTGCTGACTTGGGACAGTGGTAAACAACGCGTCGCATGAGATATCGAGTCACGCGCGCGAATCGCCATCTCCAAAGACCTGGATTTGGCTCGGAAACGAAGCGCTTGTAGACATCCACGAATGTATCTGTATGATGCAATTTTCAGGTGAGGCCAAAGGTTCGGCATCGACTAGTGTCTGTAATGAGCTACAAAGTCATCTTCATTGTTTCGCGCACGCATTTGGACTTAGCTAACTACTCTTTGCTTATGAAAAGAAGCCCCGTGTCCATTGGCACGTCGTGTAGACCGCTTGATGTGACTCTCGAACTTAGAGTGTCTGCGCCTCTATGTGTTGTGACTGTTATTCTAAGTTTCCGTTTTTGGGGTCCAATAGTTTTACCAGCATTCAGAAAATCGGTAAATCAGAGCTTTTCATAAACGTGGGTGCGCAAAGTAATAGCAATGTCCTTAGCGTAAAAAAATGGTTAAGGCTAGCACCATTATTGAACAATTGACTTTCAATTGAGGTTCTTGGTGTGCCTGCGCTCTACACAAACCGCCAGCGAACCACCCATCAGCCGCCATAAACCGCCAAGGCGAGCATGCAGACTTTTGAGGGTTCTTGAAATTGAGAAGTTTTGAACCACCCACATTACTATAAAAGTGGAGCCACCATAACAAAAATGGTACACCGCTCAGCATGCTTTCATTGGCTTTCTTCTGCTGGTTGTTCTTCTGGACGCAACTATCTGTCGCCGTGGCAACTGTGCCACCGTACTTCAATGGATCTGTATCTCATCGAAGCTCATCTCATGACGCTGTACTCAGTGATCAGCGCTCTTTCTCCCCAGTTGCTTCTGCTCGTTCAAGCAGCGATTCTAGTTGGCCCCTCTCCACGCACTCATTACCTCTCTCAACCAGCTTTCAGAGATCGAGTGCTTTAACACGTACTCAACCCACACCATATACTGCGACTTCTTCAGTTTACTCATACCGGCCCTCAGCTTCGGCATTGAGCGCTTCAAGCAGTGACCGCTTGCCTACCGTCGCTCCTTCTGTAACTTCGAAGCCTGGTTTGGATGTGCAGAGCTTTTCACTTAGAACCTCCACTGCATCTGGCCTCTCGATCAAAGACGGTACTTCCAAATCGTTTTCCTGGAGCCGGAAACTAACCGGACTAGCAAACCCATCTCCTGTCATTTCATCCAGTTCTAGTCTTAAGTCCGTCCAGCCACGCCCATCCTCGACCTCACGAACCGGAGCCTTTTCAAGAGTGACGACTCAATCAAGCAACCACCCTCCAAGATTTGGTTCACCGTCGTTAGCTGGTTCACCGTCGTCAGCTGGAAGTAGTTTGACGAGTAGCTCTTTCTTCACTCACTCTGAACGTCAAGCAGGATCTTCTGATTATGGTACCAATCTTGCTCATTTTTCACAAGGAGTATCTTTCAGCATCTCAGGCGCCAGTTCAAGCGTCATTGCAAGTAACCTCGTGTTTTCCGGCTCACGTACCGCTTCCGGTTCGCCCTTTGATGGTTCACGGGCCAATACCGCGCTCAAATCCAAGTCAAAGTCGACGTTTACGGATGAGTTGACGTCAAAAGTGTTTTCAGCTATCTCAATTGACTCGTTAGCACCAATCAGTCAATCAGCTATCAAAGGTGCATCCTCAGTTCGACAAGTACAATTGCCAACGAAAACCTCTTTAACGCACTCTTCTGCAGCCCAAAGTGTACTTTCATCGGTCTCGACGTCCGCACATCCTTCACGTAGTAGCGTCGAGGCTTCAACAACAGGTACAGTTAGCTCAAAGTTTGCTCTCGGAACTTCTGAATCGCGGTCCATCCCTGACTACACAGTCGTGCAAACTTACACAACTTATTGTTCAGCATCAACAACGTTCACTTACAATCGGCAAACAGTGAATGTGACCTCCCCAGTAACAGTCACTATCACCGACTGTCCATGCACCCTGACACGAACGTCCTCTACAGAGTCTTGGCATTTAGTCACTACACCCGCGTCTGCAACTATCAGTCAAGTGCGTCCATCTCCACTGTCCACTGGTATAGGTACTTCAGAGACTTTTGACTCAGCTAGAAGCTCGTTTCGTAGCCAAGATGTTTCTGTTTTTAGTGCATCGCTTAATGTTGGGGCCTCGTTGCGACTTCCAAGACTTAATACCGATAGTGAGTCTGCATCAAATGTCAAAAGATTTACAAATGCTAAGTCTGTGGTTCCTTCCAGCACATATGCTAATTCTCCTACCGCGTACACCGTGGTCTCGTCATACACCACTTACTGTCCGATGCCTACAACGTTCACATATCACGGTCAAACTGTGAACGTCTCAACGCCTTCAACTATAGTGATCACAAATTGCCCTTGCACTTTGACAAAGATCTCATCAAAGGGATGGAACTTGGTCTCTGAGCCTTCAACAGAGGGCAATTGGTCACTTTTGCCAACATCTGGCTCTTTTATCGCCACGGATTCAAGCAACAGTCGATTATCTGGCTATACCTCGTCATATACAACACGTTCTACGCAAGGGAGAAGTAAAAGTGGTGTTATAGTGTCGTCAACGTATCTGCATGAGTCTACGACATCACTTGCGAAGCCAACCTCGACTTCTGTTCTCACAGGGTATTCTACGGTTACAGGAACTGCGCCACACTCGAACCAGAGTTCATCAAGTGTCGATATACCGTCTGCTCGAATTAACTCAAGAGTCACGTCTCCTAATAGTATATCCGCTTCAAGCACAGATTCAAGCCAAAATACAGGGTCTGTCTCAATTGATAGCACTTCAACCATTCTTGTCACACAATCGAAAACTGTGACAGAGACGGCACACAGCTACTTTCTAACAAAAGGCAGTGGGCACCCTACGAAAACTCAGTCGACTTTTGTTTTGACGACTACAGTCGGGGCATTCACTACAGTCTGTTCCACTCCAACAACACTGGCTGTAAACTCAAAAGAATACACTATTTCGAGCCAATCAACACTTACCATTTATGACTGCGTACTCACCAGAGCAGCTCCAAGCTCGTTATGGCAAGTGAAAACTGACACAGTACTATCGGCTCTGCGGTACTCGGTAAACACACTCCCGAGAACAATTGACTTAAGTATTAGCGTTGGCGACTCATTATTGTCGAATATCTCGCCAAAAACTGCTACTTCAAACTCAATTTCGACCACTATTTTGGAACCTACGCAGTCCACGATTTCCAATAGCCGTGCAATCTCTGCTCGAACGTCAACGTTAAGAGGTCCTGAGCTGTTTTCTACGAGAGTGGTGTCTCAATTCGTAACATATTGTCCCACGCCAACAACATTCACGGTGAATTCCAAGGTTTACACTATCACAAGTGCTTCAGATGTTACTATTACAGACTGTCCATGTACGATCATAGAGTCGGAAGATTCAAAAACACTATCAAGTTTGGTCAGTAAGGACTTGGGTAGTTCAAGTACGCAAGAAAATGATAGCTCCACGGCAGTTATGACAACTGGTTCTCGCGAATTTACCCCAACTGTAACCAGCACAACTATGAGCACTGGTTCCAGTGGCACATCGACTCAACCACGTCCAATTCCGACAAAACCAGGCGTTGAGACGGTCGCAGGTACTTCTACCCCAGCAAGCCTGACAACTGTGGTGTCTTCCTTCACTACATCTTGTTCGGTCGCTACAACATTCACTATCAACTCCAGAACTTACACGGGATCATTCGGAGATGTTCTCACAATCACTGACTGCCCTTGTACCTTGACACAGCCGCTGCAGACGGATACGAGTGTGACGCCACCACCAGGAATGCACGTCTCTCATGTCACCGGCCACACAGCAGCTTCACGGTCACTCCCGTTGGCAAGAAGTTCTGAATTAGAGTTTCTAGTAACATCCTTGACAACCTTCTGCTCCACCCCGACAACGTTTACGGTCAATTCTAAAACCTACACTGCGACGGGCCCTTCACTTTTCACTATAACCGGCATACCTGTCAGCAGTACGGCCTCCAATTCCGTGGCTAACAGTGGAACTGTAGCTATATCGACTGCTGCTCAACTTTCAGGTAGTGCCAGTAGCATATCTCAAACAGAAAGCGACGCTGGGAGCACTAGCACAGTACCGTCTGTACCACTGGGAAAATCTTCAACTAGTGGACCGAGTTTTATTCCGCCAGTTTATGATTCTACCACACTTACTTTATCGTTACCGACAGTTGCGCCGAGCAATCGTACTGTTACAGAAGGGCCCTCAAGCAAGACAAGTGAACTGTCATCAGAGCCGACACACTCAGAACCGAGTTCGACCAAATTATTGCTGTTAAATACAGATTTCAGTGCAACCAGTGCAGTAACTATCAAGCACGTGTCTGAAATCAGCCCAGCTCCGTCGACCAGCACCTCTGCTATCCTCTCCTATTCAACAGTCTCGAATAGTGACAATACATTTGAAGGGAACCCGAGCACTTTTGCCATTCAATCGGTTGGCACCTCAACTGTAGGTTCATCCGTGGCCACTACTCAACTGAGTGGAAGCACACCGATACAACCGATAGCCCAATCTGATAAGACTACGGTAGAGTTGGTGACTCACACTACAACGATAACTACACGAAGCATCTCCAGTTCATCGCTTTCAATAGTACCAGTACAGATTGGCTCATCAACGCCGACAGTAGTTGTGGGAACCAATTTCTCGAGTAACAGCGTAGGCAACGGCTCCCCTGAAAGATGCTATCCCAGCGTGTGTGTAGCAATACTTATACCAATGCTACTTTCATTATTTTGAAGTCGTTACTGGTGATGAGTTGCGATTCATCTATATATCATCAAAGTTTCCAGATTCTACAGATCGATTACTTTCTCGTAAATTATTTACCAGCGAAAGATTCGAAGTATTTCACCATTTCTGGTGTGATTGTCATACGAACAGCCGTTATGGCTTTCTCAAAATGTCGCTGAGAAATAAACTCGACGTCTGCATTTTCGTTCATAGCTAGCAGGCCCGCTTCTTGGCAAACACTCACAATTTCTGCTCCTGAGAAGCCCTTCGTTTTAGTTGCAAGGCTGTCAATATCTACCGTCTCATCAACGGCCATTTTTGCCAGTTGAATTAGAAGGATTTGCCGCCGAGCATCGTCATCAGGAGGGCCCACGTAAACCAAGCGATCTAGTCGTCCAGGGCGCATTAATGCAGCGTCAATGACATCCGGGCGATTAGTCGCCGCCAGTACCACGACACCATTCAGAGCCTCGATACCATCCATTTCATTCAAGAGCGACGTGAGTACACGGTCTCCACCAGCTTCGCCCTCTCCACGTGCCACTGATAAAGCGTCAATTTCATCAAAGAATATTATAGAGGGCGCTGCCTGGCGAGCTTTGCGAAACACTTCACGAATAGCTCTCTCGCTCTCACCAACATATTTGTTGAAGAGTTCTGGGCCTTTGACTGCTAGAAAGTTGAGACCCGTTTCGGTAGCTAGTGCTTTGGCGAGCAACGTTTTGGAGCAACCCGGCGGACCATAAAGGAGGATGCCTCTTGGTGCCACAATACCGAGTCGTTCGAACGCAGCAGCGCGCTGCAGTGGCCATTCTACTGTTTCTCGTAGTCGTTGAATAGTCAATTCTTGACCACCTATATCTGTCCAATGCACCTTAGGAGTTTCTAAAGAGATTTCGCGCATGGCACTAGGCCTGACAATAATAAACGCAGCATCAAGGTCTGCTTTTTCAATGAACATTTGACCCTTATCAAGATCCGCTTTGATTCCCTTGCGCACCACATTGACAACTGCCTCACGGATGAGAGCCTGGAGGTCGGCGCCAACGTATCCGTGAGTTTTATCTGCAAGCTCAGTAACATCCGCGGGGGATAAATGATTGGGCATCGATTTTAACATGAGTGTGAGGATCTGACGGCGTCCAATAGCGTCAGGAATTCCAATTTCAATTTCGTGGCCCAACCTTCCAGGCCGTCGCAGTGCCGGGTCCAGTTGGTTTGGCCGGTTAGTGGCACCAATCACCACAACCCGACCGCCAGGTTTCATGCCATCCATAAGCGTCAGCAGTGTCGCAACCACGCGGCTCTCTGTTTCCCCGCTATCCTCACTATCTCTCCTGGGAGCCAAGGCATCAATTTCATCCACAAACAGGATAGCAGGGGCAAATCTTTGGGCCTCATCAAAAAGTGCCCTGATTTTGCTTTCGGCCTCACCGAGGTACTTTGAGTAAATAGAGGGTCCATTTACTTGAAGAATGTGCACATCTCGAGACTCACGGGCGACGGCTTTGAGTAGCATGGTCTTGCCCGTTCCCGGAGGACCAAAGAGTAGCACGCCGCGTTCTGGCTCCGTATTGAATCGCGAGAAATGATCCGGGTATCTCAAGGGCAGCTCTGTTTGAGTTCTGAGCAGCTCCAGCGCTGTATCAAGACCGCCAATGGTTGCAAAACTGTCCGGAATGCTAAGAGAGACACGTTTGCACATAATATTGGTGCTCGTGTCTACCAAGAATGGTTTCATTTTAGCTTCAGAATGGGCATTAATGGACAGGTTCGCCAATTCGTGCTCGAGTGATCCTTCTGACACAGCTTGGCCAATCTTCAAGTCCGCACCCACCCATTGTCCCACGTGTACCAAGCCTATGGATCGGATCAGAGTAACAACGTCTTCATCACTGATACTAGTTTCACTAGTAAGAACAACTACATGAGTGGCCAGTTCCGGTTTCTGTGCTTTTTGCAGCCGGAGGCGGCTGCCCGGTAGCATGTCGGCCGCCCGAAGCGTATCGTAGCTGAGCCCGATGACATCGGGATCAATCGGTTGCGGGGTAGCAATGGCGACAACATCAGAGCCAGAAAGAGCTATGAACATACCTGCATCAAGCCCATTGGCTCTAATTGTGTCTATTGAGATATAGGCCTTGGCACTATTTTGAAGTCCCACTTTTGATGGCCGAACAATTAGATCAGGAGGCGGTTTAGCCTTCGAAGAGGCCGAGGAATTTGACTTTTCGGGGGCACTTGAACCACCGGAGCCGGTGGTTTTTTTGCTGGTTTTCGACATTTATTAAATCCAGCTACAGCGCCTCATACATACGGCTCTTCAATTTTTTTAGTTTGGCTGTCGCACCCATGTGACCCAAATTCAGGGTTGAGGCATGTACGCGCTGAAGTGGTTCTCAAAGACTAGCGAGTACGGAGCTGCCGGCATACAAAGCATTTTATAAAGTGAGTACGAATATTAATTTGCAACACAAAGGCAACAGGAGGTTTTCATAAAACGTCAATTATTCTAGAAATAAGATTTTCGACTAGTAGTCCATGTTCTGATATATGCCCGATCCCGGTGCACTGTGCTCGTCTTTGTGGTCGTCGGTCGCCTTGCGAGGCCCCTTGTCACCAAGGGTCTTGGCTTTATCAGCGAAAAGATCGGGCTCGGAGGACTTACCCCGACGGCCCCTGCCTCTGCCGCCGCGTCGTCTCCGCTTTCCTGCCTTGTGAGGCAGCAGGTCGTCCATCATATCACTGTCTAAGGCAATCCTGCTCTCATCTTTCATGGGGAAGAGGTCTCCCGCACGGTCCTGTCGGCGACTCTTTTTGACCAGATCCCTTTTGCCCAGACCATAGAGTTGAGGTTGAGAGCGCTGCGTGCCGAACCGCACGATGTCCTCTCTGCGGTCGGGCTCGCCGTGAAGCAGGTAGTATCGGCTTCGTGCTCGGGATCCAGACGCTTTCTTATCAGTCGAGAGCGCGAATCGCACTTGAAGCTCGACGTCGCTTTTATTCGGATGGGGCTTGGCCTTACGCAGCTGCTCCGGCGGAATGGCTGCGTCGGTGCTGAACTCAGAGTCGTCTGTCAAAGCTACCAGAGCCTGGAACGCATCCTCCGGATCGTCATACACAATATTCAAGCCCGAATCGTCGATCCATTCAATGCGGAACGGCATAGAGTAGTACTGCTGCATGAATGATTCGATATCCTGAGTGTTGAGCTCCTCGACACCATGCAGGTGTAACGCTTCTGGCCTTACGGCGGAAGGAGCGCTTGCTTCCACGGCATCTGTCAGATCTTCTTCGGGTTTTGTGGAGAATTCCCCGGGCTCCACCCGGACCGGCTCTTCGACTTCCATTATGTGCGGCAGTCAAGGTGGATCTTCACTAGACGCGTGGTGGTCGTGGTGGGCGCTGGGGTCTCCAGACCAACTGATGAAAAGGCACGGCCACGTGCCTTCGTCGCTTTCTCTATGGTGGTGTTCCACGCGCACATCAGAGCAGAAATCGCAAAAGCAGAGCAAGCATTTTGAGTGAAATCTATGCCTTCAGGAAAATTAGAACAGTGCTTATTATCCTAGATGATCTGTACTTTTTAGTAGCATTATTCGTGAGACACACGCGAGTGTTTGTTTGGGATATGTCTATCTATTCACGCTGCTAGCGAAATTGACGGGCTGCCGTATGTCATGTGATTCTGTTGCCCGTTCGGGGACGACATTCTGGCGGGTACTGAAATCTCGACATTGGCGACTAGACGTGAGTCGTAGCACTCGTATCGTTATATTTGGGTCAGAGCATTTGAACTCAGCCTTACCCGGACCGATGAAGGTGTAATAAATCTGAGCTGACATTTAATCAGACCTCCATCGTTGAAAATTTGTTAGACGCTTCTCCCGAGCTGAAAATTAGTCTCTTGTTGTGTATAGCCATTTGTATTTGAAGTGTCGCGATCAAACTAAAAGCACTGCGCGTTCTCATTCGAACGCAATTATCACGTGTTTACAGCTCAGATAGTACGATTTCCTAAAAGGGAACTGCTAACTAGTTGTGTGGTGTATTTTGATAGCCACTCTTACCAAAGCATGCAGCTATCCACAAGTATATAAGGCATCATGTTTTCCTACTTATGCTGGTACCGTTACTTTCCCTTGCTTCTCCAAATCTAATCGCTGTCAACAGACCAGTGCACCTCTTATGAACAACTATCAAACAAAACCCTCTTATGACTGTCCTCATCAAATAAACGAGGACAACTTCTTTTCTCAGACACTTGATTGTCAAGCCGATTACCTGTTTCAAAAGATGCAGGGACTTGAAGAAATTGTTGATGATCTCGCCGCTACCAAAGAGCAGTTATCAGCGTATGAGAAAGGAATTTCGGATCCAGTAAAGAGTTTACCGCTAACGAGCGAGCCATTACAAAACCTTAAGGCAATTCTCTCGGAGGAAGCCTCACGACTCAGTCAACCCACGATTTTACTGAATAGAATTGAGAGCCAACTGTCTAGTATCGAAGTGGCCATGGAGCGACAGGAATCGGAAATAACCCAATTGCAATTTCTACTTAGTACAAAGACTTTCGGGTCTGTACCGCGCTATGAGAGCAATGCAGTTAATGAGGAGATATCAAAACGGTTTGAGGACCAGCATTCCGCCATACACAGCGATTGGAAAGATAGCTTTTCAAAACTTACCCAGGTTACTCAGGACTCGAATATCGTTTCCAACCAAATTCCCCATGGTACATCGGTCCCCCAAGTTGGCCTCGCAGCGAAGTTTCAGCAAAATTCACCAAGTCTTATCAACGCTTACATATTCGCTCTCTTCGTAGCGAGTTTAAGCAAGGTGAGTACACCAAGGAAAGCGTTATACGTGGGTTTAGTTTTCTCAGTTGTGGTGTTCAAGCCTATGTTTCAGCAACTTGTGGAACCCAAAGAAATGTCGAAGAAACAAGCCGTCTGGCTTTATATTCCACAGATTATAGTATTTTTGGTTTTCCTATCGCTCTTTTTAGAGACTCTCCGTGGTGCTCGAATAAGGTGCACCTGGATCAGAGACTTGTCAAACCTTCTGACAACCCGTTCACCGAGTCGCCATCAGCCTCACATCATAGACCCCTATGCAAATTGCCCGTGTGTCTTCAAGGTAAGAGCTCAAAACTTGCTACGAGAAAGGACAAGAACAGTTGGTAGTGCTGCTCGTGCTACGTCCAATGAAGCTCATACTGCTCCGGAAGAAGCTGCTACTGCAGTGAATGAAGCTACAACCCCTGCGATTCGAGCTGTACCAGCCAAAATTGATACTGCTCCGAACCAAGTTGCTCCCACAACGAATGAAGTTCAATTTTTACCGACTCAAGCTGCTCCGAACGAAGCTGACTATGCAACGAATGAAGCTGAAATTTCACCAACTTGAGTTCCCTCTAAAACAACGCAAACCGTGAACACGTTGGGCATCAATTCAACAGAAGGACGCAAGTTGCCATGCATCGACATCGAAAACGTTTTTAGAGCTTTTAAGGCTAGTATGACCAGCAGTTTCAGCTCAACCTACTTTGCCAGATTCTTTGATGTGGACAACTTGGAATACATGTATGAGCCATCATGCCATTGTGACCCCCACTATTCGTGTAGAGAGTGTCCATGCGTCACACGTATGATTTATTATGAATCAACTCGCTGAAGAGATCCTGATTGCCTTCATGAGGTTCCAGGGCCCAACCCTAACCAAAAAGAGACTTAAGCCTCTTCAGGAAGCTGCTTCCCTAGCTGAAATTACTCAATAATTTAAGCCAGTACCTTGTGGCGAATAATATCAAAGACTTAGAAAATCAGGGTACGCTAAATGAGTGGCGGTCACCAAGTAAACGATCATTAAAATAGTTTACTTGAGAATTTGTTCGAGCAAAGCGCGCAGAGGCGACTAAGATTATTTAACGCAGCACTCTAAATAGATTTTTTTTTCCTTATGACATGGCTCTTTTTTACCATATTTAATCAGAGTGCGTGACGTGCCATATAATACCTGATGTTGCTTGGTGTCGTAAACGTTGAGTCGCGCGTTTCAGTAACTAAAATGGATAAAATAAAAACCAATTGTCTTTGATATAGTCATTTTCAAAGAGTAGTAACACTTCTGGGAAGCTTCAACTTTTGACTTGTTCAACTTATCTCCGTTTGTCCCTCTCACACTTTGTGTCCACGGGAGACTGAGGCTGACTCGATATATGTGGTCGCGGGAAAGAACATGAATGGATATACCATGATACTGTACGTCGCACAGTGCTCAAACGGCGCTTGCTGCGCATCGCATCAGGACTTCGTTCAGCGTGGGAGTATACAACATCTGAGAGAATACTTCTTCAGGTTCCTGCGGTCACTGAAAGACAGACAATAAAGAGCCGAAAAAAGGGGTCCCAATCAAATCCCTTGATCACGTATAGCACTATAATAGTGTCTTAATGCACCATACTGCTCAATGGGACGTCAAATTACATCTACCTTATAAGCAAAGTCGAAACCATTGAAACAGTCTCAGAATGGCATACTAAGCCAGGAGACTCAGCTTTGGTTACAACATTGCGCCCTAATGGTGTTCCTCAATGGTATACTTTGCTATATTGCCTCAATCTACGTGCCTCAACGGTCAAAGTGTGGACCCTGGATAGGGTGTGTGACCCGTTCCTCGGCGATCACTGAAGTTGGAGATCACTGAGATTAGAAGGTGTGTCTCATGTGTAAGTGCGTGGCCACACACGAGGACTTTGACGCGCGCACCTTGGAATGAAGAGCTTACGATCCGGCAACTCTTCATTTTCTCCTGGCTAACCAATAATGTTTACTATTCATACACAGCGTAAAAGAAAAAGGAGATTTAATAGGTTAGAAGCTAACGTGAGGCACAAGACGAGCCGACTGGAAGAAGACGCGGGCAGCCGAGCCTTGGTTCATAAAGTTAGCTGCAAACTTGTTGCTCTTCTTACCGTGCTTGTGCTCCTCTTCATCGCCCTCGCACTGTTTCTGTTCGCCAGTCATGTTGCAGAACACCTTGCACCTCGTCTCATCCAAGTTGTAGATGCAGAGGTTACCATGGTAGGACCCCTCCTGACCAGGGATGACCATGAACTCGAAAATGTAATATAGGTGTCGGTTCACCGTGTTCACAATCTTCTGCGAAAGCTGATCGTCCCTATCACCAAAGTACAGAACGTAGTCCGCGAAGCCCGCGCACAGCAGCTGGTAGAACTTCAGACCGTCGCGATAGAATCGTACGTCGTGGTTCTGAGTGTCACGATCGAAAATCTCCGTGTTCGTGTCTGTCACTGCCGACGCGAGACGGTGCGCAGCCTTGAAGAATTTCTCATCCTTCGTCAACGAGTACATGTGGCCACAGAGAGTCAGAGGCGTGCCCTGGTTGTACGTCCACTTCATGGGGTTGATGTGGTCGCCTTCCCAGCCGTCACACATAAGACCCGACTCATCCTGCATCTTCGTGAACAGGAACTCAAAGCAGTAGTTACCAAAGTTGATATAGTTCTGGTTGTTCTTCACGTACTTGGCCAGAAGCGCCGCACACATGCCAGACTCTGCCGTGGAGACAGTGTTCGGGCCGGGCTGCCCCAGCTTCCAAAGAACACCGCCATTCTCCTTATCAGCCATTCCCATAAGGAACTGCGTTCCCTCAACAGCACGGTCAAGATATCTCTTGTCGTGGGTCACCTCGTACGCCGTGATATAGCAGTACACGCACTGGGCCGAGTCATCTGCGTAAAACTCGTTGCCGCCCGGAGTGGGCGAGAAGCCCTTTGTTTGGTGGCTGAAGAACTTGTCCAGGCCGCCCATGACCTCGTGCAGAAGGCCCACATAGTTCTTGTTGATCCTAGCAGCGTCAACGATAGACTGCACGTTCACTGCAACAGGCCAAACAAAAAAGTTCCCGTTGCCATCGTCACCCGTGCCGCCGGTGCCATTCACAAACTGGCCCTTTCTGCTGTTCCAGAAGTTCTTAGCGATATTCGACACAACTTTGAATCCCTCGACATTGGGGTCTTCCAACTTGCGCGTAGGCGACATCTTAACAAACAAGACTCAAGACAATGCTTCTAACGGTTATCAAAAAGCCGTTCCTCTGATTTATATCAATTCTAATCTCGGGTGGAGAAGGAGCAAGCAATGGCACGGAGCAAGTGCAGTTAAGGGTTGGGCTGTGCATGTGCCTACTGGTGTGCAGAATCATGCACGCCGCGCGCGGTGGTGGCAGGAGAATTCACCCCGCCAACCGTCATTAAACCTTCTCATAGTCTCTGTGTTAGCAGCTAATGATAATAGATACGTTCGTCCCCCACATCTGGCGCATTTAAGCCCTTGTCGTGTAACCGTTGGTGGCTCGATAAGATCAAGCTGCAGCGAACCGCAGTTAATAGAGCAAAAGCCACGCTCATGTAGACAAGCCTTAACTGAGCCCTTCACTGCGTTCGCCGCTGATAGAAAACTGCTTGATTACCTCGCATGAAACATTAGCTAATATTAGCCCGGTACGGCTGCGGCTGCGGCTGCGGCTGCATGGGGATGAGTAGATTACTGCTCCTTGGCGCGCTTGAACTCTGCCCATCGTTTTTACTCGGTGCTCTTCGAAGCTTTTAGTAGTCTAGCTGGTGAAGCTGCTAGTAGCACTTACAGGCCTCCATAATAAGATTAATGTTACGATTCGTGCTTAAAGCAGCCTCCTGAGCAAAAAATCTATAGCGCCTAGGCTCAATAAGATATCTAGGTCACACTACTAGGACAATTGAGCCATCCATTCGCGTGGACCGAGCTACGAATAGTTTGCCGTGGGCTCTACAAATTAGCTGTAACCCTTGCGTTTCCGTGGGGACGCGTTTAACCTGTACACGCATGCAATGTAGGTATGCGTCAGGCTACGTAGTCGAGCTACATAACGGCGGTTCTCTTTGTGAGCACCACGGTGATTAATAGTCAGCATGAATGAACCAGATGCGTGACGAAATCCATCACCGTCGCCGACACAATAGAGGCTGCCCAGCAACTAGTGTCACCTCATGGCAGAGGGAATGAACCCGAAGCCTTTTCTGCGCAATCTTCTAGGGAAGCCCGTAATAGTAAAGCTGAAGTTTGGGAACACAGAGTATCATGGCTCTCTGCTCTCAACCGACGCATACACCAATATCCAACTCGACGCGGCAGAGGAGTATGTTGACGGAGTGAACAAAGGCGCGATTGGAGAGGTCTTCATTCGGTGCAACAATGTCATGTGGGTTGCCCCACAACAGCCCAGCCCATAAAGTGCCTGCTTGAAGATAGTAGTAGAATACACTCCCCCAGGGCCTCCTGCCTCATGCGGGTAAGGTTTTGTCCACGTCCTTCTTCAACGGGGTATGAAAGCAAAGAAATGTGGCTCTAAGTAGTAATGAAGCGACATGCAATCTTTTATTCTTTGATATGTACATATATAGTTGGGGTTTCAAGTCATAATCAGCCGTCACGTCTTTAAACATGAATACCAGGCAGCAAGTGGCGAAGTCGTCGCGGGTGTTCCGTCCCCATGTTGTTGTCGGTGACGGAACCATAAAGTATGTTGGATCAGAAACCCGACTCAGCCAGAAGCGGCGCAGGGAAGAAACTGCAACTTCGCCTGTCAGGAAGCCCAACACGACGCGTCCAGCACTTGTGGAGCGGAACGGACGTCCGGCTCAGACAAACTCAGTTAATCGGTTAGACGCAGACTTCACTCTAGACACTCCGTCCTCTGATGGAATTTCAAGTAATCCTACAACCCCTGGAGAGGACGTGTTTGCAAAGACGTTGACAACTTCGGCATCCTCGATACAGTCGATCCGCAGCCACCCGGCTTTAAATCCGAGCCGGCACTCATGCAGTGATTCAGTCATTTGCTCGGAGTATCTTGAAGACGATGAAATTACTGTTGAAGATACTTCGTGTCATGACACTCTAGCTTGGGAGTCTAGCCTGCCATTTACAGGACCCGGTAATGCGGTTCTTGAAGACGGCGGGCCAGACCACGGAGATCTATGCTCAGTGCCGCAACTAATTGCTGACGATGGAACTGAAAACAGATATCCAGATGAAAACGGTTCATATTTTGCCCCACGGGGTCAAAGCGCCTCTTCCGAGGATTCGCAGCTTAGTCCCATAGAGGAGATCCGTCGCAACGTTGCAGAGCTTGATGGTGGTGATGCCGTGTTCAGCGTGCAGCTTGATTTTGTGATGGAGAAGCTTGTTTATGCTCTGACAGATCTCGACTCTGCCTACTTGTTTCGCGACTTTGCTGGTCATTTTACAGAATTTCTGGATCGATTTGGTCCTGGCGGCTACGATGCGCATCGTGCTCCTGCCACTGCAGGGTGGATTATTGGTCTTTTGCTGCCGTTAATTCATGCTGATGCTGATGCCACTGAGGCCCGAATTCGGGTATATGCCGAGGTGAGCTGCTGGCTACAGCGCGTGGTCAAGTATCTCGGCTACCACAATGCTGATCTCTTATTGGATAGGGGCGCTTGGCAGCGCTGCGTTGAGCATATGGGCTGTCCGCGAACAGAGGTGGCTCAAATTGCCTTCGATACCGCAGAGGTCATTATGCGAAACGTGCCTCTGGAGTACAATCTGGTACTGAAAGTCCTCTTTATGCAACCACCGCTCGACTTGAATGTTGACGATGTGGCCCTATGCTACTTTAGGCTCTACCGTGTAAGATTCCTCAGCGTTTTGCTCGAACGAATTGATCAACGCTGTCGAACTGGAAAAGATGAGCAGTATATGCGTCTCGTGCCTGAAATTGTGAGGGCGCTTGACAAATTCAGGGCTGATGAGACTGACATCCGCGTCACTAAGAGTATTGACGTATGTCTCAAGTATGCATATGAGACACAAGCGCTTTTCAGTAGTACCACACCTAGCCCGCTCAGCCCCGGCACACGCCGGCCCCATTTGTCACTAACGCTTACGCGGTGGCAGCAGTTGCAATTCGCTGAGCCCGAAGAGCCCAAAGAAGCGCCCAAGCGACACTTTTTTTCCAAGTTGTTTCACTGGCGTTCTAGAGAGAAGGGTGTGAAAGCCATTGATGCGGAAATGGCAGAACTACAAGATGCCATGAGCGTTAACACCGTGAAGTCCACGCGCTCTTTGCGACAAAAGTGGCACCAGCTCTTCGAAAGACGTCACTCCCGGGTCGAAGGTGATGATCATGAGGATGCTGACGACGCGCTAACCGTCATTACAATCTGAGCACAACAATGAGACTGCATTAATTTTATAGATCAGCTCACTATGACGCACGGAAGAAGGTAATGTTCTCAAAGATGGATTATTTGCACTTTATAAGTAAACTAAGATCTTGTTATTTATACGTTGCGTCATTTCCGACTATCGGACGAGTAGTGGATGTTTATGGATTCTACACTAAGTAGACAACAAGGGCAGCAAGGGTAGCCATAAATGAACCGGCCGCGCCAGCCACAGTAGCGCCGTTTTTGGATTTGGAAGATCCGGACGAGCTCGATGCACTGTTGCTACCACTTCTGCTAGCGCTGTTGCTCCCGCTTGAAGAACTGGGGTTTGAGCTAGCATCGCGATTGCTAGGGTTTTTCGCACCAATAACAGCCGTGGCCGAAACAGAGGATGGCACGGTGGCGGAGTTACCACCGAAAAGGTCACCGAATGGGCCGCCGCGAGACGTCGCACGAGGCCCCGGCGGCACAGCGATCGACGTGACCTCACCCCCGGAAACCGACACAGAAAAGCTGGACGCGTGAGATGCAAACACAGTGACCTGCGTTGTTGCGTAAGCAGTGTTGACTTGAGTATTTGTGTTGTTGGCGTCTCGTGCACCCGGAATTCCAGTGCTTATGACCTCGAGAGACGAGGAAGACGCGGCACGGCTGTTGGTCTCCGCCGCAGCAATTCCCACTTCAAGGTTCTCGAGATCATAAACAACGTAAAGGGTACGCAGAATGTTGTCGCCGATGATGGCCAGGTCTGGAGACACGAGGAAGCCGGGAACACAATAGGTGGTTCCAGTAAGACGAGACTTCGTTATCGGTACTAGCAGGTCGTCAAAGCCGATGGTAACGTCCAGGCCTCCGAACTGTAGCCCCAGACCGCCATCACGCGAACTGAGCGCGGAGCACTCGACTACGTAGTAGCCTTCTGCTATCTGCTCTGCGCCTATGGCTTCGTAGAAGGGCAGAATGAGCTCCTCAGGGATGGAGCTGACTGTAGAACCTGAATCAAGTACAGCACCGGTTGCACAAGACGCGAACGGCTGTTCACTGCCCCCGGAATTGTAGGCGCTCAGCCCGGTCAGCATGACGGCAAACCGCGTAACTATGGGCACGCCTTCAGTCGCAACGAAAGGCAACTTGTAAAGATCCGAGGCAATTTTGGCATGGTCCAAGGCACCGAAAAGGATGGAGCCTGCGTTTGCACCATTACGATTAAGCCAGAGCGAGTAGGCCACGCGCTGGATCGTGCCCTGCTCTTTGAGCTGCATGGGCAGGTTGGAATACGGCTCCCTGATCTTCTGCAGAATGTACGGGGTCTCACCCACAGCCAACCCAATTCCAGCCGTGCCCTGCGTGGAATTGGTCTGCTCGGCCACTGCAAAATTGAAGTTCGAGACGTTGACGTTGCCTAAGCGCATGACGTCTTGGGCCCATTCGCCCTCGGCCATCGTGCTGTCGGCATACTGCTGGAAGAAGCTCGTGTGGTTGTTGTGAAAGCTCGACGAACTGTTGCTATCAAACGTGGAGCTGTGCGTGCAGTCACGTCCCAGTGCTCGGCACGCAGACTCGTCCAAAACCCAAACGTCACTCGAGCCCGTGTCCAAAAGCAGCGACAGCGCCTGTGGAGGCGTTCCTAGCTCGAAATCTATGGAGTAGAAGCTCTGGTTGTTCAGCAGCTCGGTATCCAAGCTGTCGCTGTCACGGCGCTGCAGAAATGCCGCCATGTCGCGCTCGTTTGCGCGCGGCAGCGTACGGCGACTCACCGGCATGTGCAAGAATCCGTCCGGTGTCGCATGCTCCGGGACAGAGGCTCCGCAAGCCAGTGCCAGGCAGGCCAGCGTGAACAACGTCATTACGATGGTTGTTTTTTGCCAGGGCGGAACTTGCGAAAGAGGATGCAAGAGATTGTTTCTTCGGGTCAGGTTTAGGGTGTAGGTGATCTGGCGGTCCTATATTTAGAAGCGCTCTAGGGAGCGCAGAGCCAGTCTAAATTGCTAACTTGTTAAATAACTACACACTAGATACTTTTGTGCCCCGCTTCTGTGCCTTCTTCCCCAGCTTAAGACCCCTGGTTGCGGTTGTTCGCGTAACTTCAACCGCATTTTGTTGTGGTCTCGGTAAATATGCCCTAAACGCCCGAGTCCAATTACGTATGCATGCACCCTTGGGCGCCGCCTCCACGCTATACCGACGGTTTTAACGTGGCGCACAGTCAAATTTCGCGGGGGAGGTGGGGTGAGGCTGGGGCGCAGCTACGCCTCGATTTTTTTCGGTGAAATTTAATGATGCTTGCGCGGAAGTCGTGAAGCTGCAAAAAGAACTCTGTGCGTCGTGCCTAGATTGCTTTACACCGCTGCCCTGGAATCACAAGGGGTAACTCACCACTACCAATTGATTGGTAAACAGGGATTAGGGGGCGGCGACGCGCTTACGCGGGCGCCTATGGAAAGGGCAGTGGCGAGAAGGGGAGGCTCAGGGAGGAAGGGTTCGAGGCTCAGATTGTGCGAGTAGGCGGCAGGGCGGCTAGCAAAGCCGCTAGCTCACGAATTAATTAGATATAGTTAATTGAAGCAACACATCGAATTAAAATTTAGCTAGTTAATTAGGATATGAATGCTGTGTGTCTTTTCTTTGGCTACTTTTAGAAAGCATGCATTAGCTTGCGCCTGTGTGCGATACGAGTGCCACAGTCTGCAAATTCCCTCAACCAGAGGTCTTGAAAATGCCCAACAAAATTCTCAACATAATGCCCAATATAACGCACTGCGTGCCGAGAAACTTGATGGTATCAGTTCTATAGGTTCTTGTTGGCAGTAGTCAATAATTCTAGGAGGAGGTGGAGGTTGAAATGGCCCATCTCGAACAGAACTAGAGCTGCGCCAGGTCTGTGTTTTTGCCACCGTCATAGTCGAGTCTTATGGCCGCCCACATGCTGTCAGAAAACAGCACTACCATTGTTACTGCGTAGACTAACGTGATAGCGTAGAAGAAGTTCGCGTTACCGGAGCCCACGTAAATCCACAAGTAGTAAAACGTTGGCGAGAGGGCACTCACGTAGAGCAGACCCAGTGCCTCGACTGCCCGGTACTCGAGAAGCTCAAACACTTGCTTATCGAGCACTAGCAGTGTCACATAGAGCCCCAGGTCTGCTGCCTCTGGATACGGCTTAAACACAGCCATGATTCCGGCCATGGCAGTTACAACAAACAGCGGATAGCGCGAAAAGCGAATGCTGAGGGGCACAAGGAACGAGACCAGGAACATTTGAAACGCACCGAGGAAGAACGGGCGAAAGAACTCAAAGATCTCGATGAAAAAATACCACCAGAGCCCGATGTTGGGGCTCGTGAGATCCCTAAGCAGCAACTGTGTGCCATACTGGGCAGAAAGGAAGCTCCAGGATTGGACAGGAAGATAGGCGAGCCCCAGAAATGCCGCCAGGGAGCCCACAAATGCAACGGCCAGCTTTGTCACCGATACAGGCGCGAACTGGCCGCACACGCCGATGATCCCCAGCACGAAATAGAGCGGGTAGTAGCCCAGAACCGAGGCCAGGGCGAGATACATCATCGCCTGCACAGGCCGCTTGGCAGCAGCAGCGCCCAGACTAGCGCACACAAGTGCGTTCGTAAATACGTTCGTGGACCTTGCCAGCGCGCTCAACATGCTGAATGGGTTGAACAGGTACGTTGCGGCCACGGCCGCCGGCGAAAACGAGTTTTGCGCACGCGCGGCATACACGGCGAGCTGCCAAGCCGCAAACAGGTCGGCCGCCACGTACGCCACGTCCGACCAGTGGCCAATGATGCTGAACAGGCTAATGAGCAGCGGCGACTGGTACACGGGGCCCGCGTAAGGCAGGATGCCCTTTGCATACAGAAAGACGCCCTCCTGCATACGCATGAACGACGATATGGGCGTCGAGAGCTCGACGTAGGAGCCGAGATGCGCGGCCAGGCCCGGCACCGCGACAAGGCCGAGGCGCACGGCCGCCGTCAAGCACAGCACGCCAACCAAGGACATACGGCACCTTTCACTGTGTTGTGCACTTTTCTTTCAAGCACGGCCGAGCCTCCCACACGAGTTTGGCCTGCGCGAGCACCGAGACAAGACCAACAACCGCCGAGTTCGAGGCCGCGCGCAGACTCCTGCAGGCTACGTGGTGCGGCTGGGGTGCGCGAGCGCCGCCTCCGGCACCGCGCGTCCCAGCACCGCGCGCCCTTCCCCCGAGCCAGCAGTGCTGGCACGGGCGGTCATGTCAGCCGTGACTAACACGTGTCCGTAGGCCGGTCTCCCCCCTCCACCCTGGCTCCCTCCCCGGATCACAAACCCAGCCAGGGTCTCGCGACACTCATCCATTCTGCCACCTCACCTCATCGCGCAAACCCACCCCGGCCCCAGCCCGCGCATCAGTTTCGACGATGAACTTCGAGGAGATGGAGGACAATGACGGCGTCCGCCTCGCGTGGAACTGCTTCCCGTCCACGAAAGTCGAGGCGACGCGTGCCGTCGTGCCTGTGTCGGCGCTGTACACGCCGCTGCGGGAGAAGGACGACCTGCGCGTGCTGCAGTACGAGCCCGTGACGTGCCGCACGACGTGCCGTGCCGTGATGAACCCGTACTGCCGCATCGACTCGCGCGCCAAGATCTGGGTCTGCCCGTTCTGCAACACGAAAAACCCGCTGCCACAGCACTACAAGGACGTGTCGCAGACGTCGCTGCCGTACGAGCTCGAGGCCAGCGCGTCCACCGTCGAGTACGAGCTCAGTCGGCCCGTCGCGCTGCCGCCCGTTTTCGTGTTTGTCGTCGACCTGTGCCAGGACGAGGAGAACCTGGCCGCGCTGCGCGAGTCGCTCCTCACCACGATCAGCCTCCTCCCGCCGAACGCCCTCGTCGGCCTCGTCACCTTCGGTGCCATGGTCCAGGTCTACGAGCTCGGCTACACCGAGTGCAGCAAGACCTACGTGTTCCGCGGCAACGCGGACTACCCGGTCAAGCAGGTGGCCGAGATGCTCGGCCTTGCGTCGTCTGGCCCGCTCGTGGGCGCTGCCGCCCACCGTCCCGGCATCCCACCGGCGCCGGGCGCCAGCGCTGCCCTGTCGCGCTTCCTGGTGCCGGCCGAGGACGAGTTCCAGCTCACGAGCGTGCTCGAGCAGCTGCAGCTTGATCCCTGGGAGACGCCGAACGAGAGCCGCCCTGCGCGTTGCACGGGCGTTGCCGTCTCCGTGGCGGCGTCCATGCTCGAGCGCATGGTGCCCAACACGGGCGCCCGCATCATGTTGTTTGCTGGCGGACCTCCCACCGAGGGCCCCGGCCTCGTCGTGGGCCGTCCCCTGAAGGAGCCTATCCGCTCTCACCACGACATAGACAACGACGCGGCCAAGCACCACTCGAAGGCGGCGAAGTTCTACGACCTTCTGGCGAAGCGCACGGCCGCAAACGGCCACGCCATCGACATCTTTGTTGGCTGCTACGACCAGGTCGGTCTGCACGAGATGCAGGGCTTGGCAAACTCAACGGGCGGCGTCATCGTGCTGAACGACGCGTTCACAACCTCCATTTTCAAGCAGTCGCTCCAGCGCGTGTTCAACACCGATGACCAGGGCAATCTGCTCATGGGCTTCAACGCCACGTTCGACGTGCTCACGGCCAAGGAGCTGAAGGTCAGTGGCGTCATCGGCCACTGTGTGAGCCAGAGCCGCAAGACGCCCAGCGTCGCCGACACCGAGATTGGCGTCGGTGGTACGTCGCAGTGGCGCATATGCTCGATCACGCCGTCCCACACCTACGGCGTCTACTTCGAGGTCGCTCAGAGTGCGGCGCCCGTTGCTGCGCCGCCGGGGCAGTTCCCGTCAACTCCCATCCAGTTCCTGACTCACTACCAGCACTCGTCCGGTACGTACCGCCTGCGCGTGACTACGCTGCTCAAGGCGCTGGTCGGTGCAGGCTCTCCGGAGCTGGCACAGTCGTTCGACCAGGAGGCGGCCGCGGCGCTCATGGCCCGCATTGCCGTCTACAAGGCGGAGAAGGACGAGACGACGGACCTGCTGCGGTGGTCGGACCGCATGCTCATTCGCTTGTGCCAGCGGTTCGCGGAGTACCGCAAGAACGCCCCGGACACCTTCCGCCTGACCCAAAATTTCACATTGTATCCGCAGTTCATGTTCCACTTGCGACGAAGCCAGTTCCTGACCGTATTCAACAACTCGCCCGATGAGACTGCGTTCTACAGGCACACGCTGAACCGCGAGGACCTCACAAACACGATGACAATGATTCAGCCCACGCTCATGATGTTCAAGATCGACGAGGAGCCCGAACCTGTGCTTCTCGACAGTGTCAGTCTGCAGCCGGACGCGGTGCTGCTGCTCGACACCTTCTTCCATATCCTCATTTGGCACGGAGACACGATTGCCCAGTGGCGGAAGGCCGGCTACCAGGACCAACCCGAGTACGCGAACCTGAAAGCGCTGCTTGAGGCGCCGCGCAAGGAGGCCGCCCTGCTTCTCGTCGACCGCTTCCCGCTGCCGCGATTCATTGACACTGAGGCCGGCGCCTCGCAGGCTCGCTTCCTGTTGTCGAAGCTGAACCCGTCCACCACGCACGCAGTGGGAGGCCCGCTGGCCAGCGCCGACCAGGTCGTGCTGACCGACGATGTCAGTTTGCAGTCCTTCATGAACCACTTGCAGACGGTCGCTGTGTCGACAGCTCCATAAATAGCAACGTGAGAAGCGACAAGTAATCTGTTATCAAAAGGAAGGAAAAAAAATAGCTTGTAAGTTAATATATACAATACTTATGACAAGGGCTTCTAATAGCGTGGGACCGGGAGTGTCTTGCCTACACAGAAAGACTCTTAACAAAACTGTAACCCTTTAACAACACTTGATTCAGATGCCAGTGGTCTTGTTTGGTAACGCCAGTGATGTGAGCTTGCACTGATTCATGTAAGTGTGTCTGTGATCCTATGCTAGGTGATTTGGTTACACATGATATTTCCAGAAGGTCAGACGAGCACTGGTCTAACACTGTCTAATTCCGAATGACGCGAACCAATTAAATAAAGTAAGTCGAGATAGCTGAAGCTTTTGAAATTCATCACGCTACAAAGCTTCGTTCCTCATGAAAATAGGACCACATGCGCGCAACTCATAGCGGTCCGGGCTAGGGCTCGAAAGATCCGTGTTTATAGCATTTCCGATAGTTTGGCGTCTCGATGGACGCTGAGCGCGTGCGCGCGCCCAATGAGCGCGTCCAGCAGTATTTCGAGGAGGCGGAGCTTGAGGCCATAGCTAAAACGGTGGTGGTGCCCTCCAATGACGACGATGTGCGCCGCAGACTCAGGGAGCTGGGCGAAACGGTTGAACTCGAGCACGAAGACCGTGCCGACCGGCGCGCACGTCTCCGCCGGCTACTGGCTCTGCATAAGGCACGCGGGATCGACGTAGACGAGGCCTCAGACTCCGATTCTGAGCCGGAATCCGAGGACTCGTGGAGCGAAGGCCCGCCGGGCCTCGAGGCTGCTAGGCGCCGTATAGCCGATGCGGCAGCATGCAACGTGCAGCTGCGACTGGCTGCTGAGCGTGAGAGATGGAGACGTTTCACCGAGAATAGAGCAGTGTTCACTAATGAGGAACTCGTGCGGCGGCGCCAAGAGAATCAGCAGCTGAGAAGCGTGGGCCTTGTAGGAGCGCAGAGCGGGTTCACGCGCGCAGCGGGATCCATTGCCTCTGCTGGTGGCCGGTATGTTACGGTGGGTGACTGGTCCGGCACGCTCACTGTGCTGGATATGCAGAACGACATGGAAATTACCGACCAAGCGGCCCCTCACAGCACGGCAGGGATGGCCCAGACATGTGTGGCGTGGGCAGATCTTATTGCCAGTGGTGGAGCGAACGGTAGCATTGCGCTGCATGAGCTCCACGATGGCCACATAGAGACAAAAGCCCAAGTGGCTGCCCATACCGCCCGGGTTGCACGAATAGTGTTTCATCCCAGCAGCGCGTTCTTCATGTCTGCGTCGTATGATAATACTTGGAGGCTGTGGGACACTGTATCGGCGAGCTGCGTGCTGGAGCAGACCGGCCATACCGGCGCCGTGATGGCACTGGCGCTGCACGAGGATGGCGCCCTACTGTTTACTGGTGGAGAAGACAAGGCTGGAAATCTGTGGGATCTTCGGACAGGGAGCTCCGTAATGACATTGACGGGCCACGCCAAAGCGATCCATGCATCTTCGTGGCGCCAGAACACTCTTGTTACGGGCGGTGCCGATAACCAATGCTTTGTTTGGGACTTGCGCAGGCACGGTAAGCCCCTGACAGCTATCCCGGCACACAACAGTGTTGTGACCGACATCAGCGTTAAGGCCAATACGCTGGCTTCATCGTCGCTGGACGGGACAGTGCGCTTGTGGAGCTGCGACGACTGGCGCCTCCAACGCACGCTGCATTCACCGTCCCGAGTGCTGGCACTCGCGGCTATAGACGACGGATGGGTCTCTGCTCGATGGGACCGCTGTGTTGACTGGTACAAAATCGATGGTGAGTTGCTGCTGTGAGCTACTGCTATGAGCTTCTGCTACTACTGCTGATCTTCTGCTATGACTGCTATGACTGCTACGATCCTCTGCTATGAGCGCCTGCTAAGAGATAAAAAATTCGGCTCTGACGTATCAAAATAATATTAAAAGAAGAGGTATAGGCTTTTCTGAATGTGCATTTCCCCAAATTCACGCGGCAACATGGGGCGACGCTTGACGGCTCGCGCCTCCGCGCCCTCCACGGCCGAACCGCCGGTCGCCACGATGAGGCAGCCGGTCTACACTTAGCTGCACGCGATAGGATGCACGAAGGTTCTCGATCTCAGCCCGGAGCTGCTCGATCTCCTGGTTCTTAGCCTGAAGCTGCGCCGTGAGCGCGAGCTCCTCGGCCGCTATGTGGTCGGACCCGGCCCGGGCTGCCAGGTCGTCACGTTCGACAATCAGCTTGTCGCGTTCAATGGCGAGGTCCGCGGCGGCCTGCGACGCGACGCGGTACTGCTCGCGGAAGCTGGACGCCTCGGACGCACGCGCATCGTTGCGCTTTTCGAGGTCCGTCACCTGGGACTCGAGCTCGGCAATGCGCTTCGACAACTCGGCCCCCGACGCATCGACGCCGGCGGCGCGCAGCTTGGCTGCAAGCTCATCGCCGCGTGCGTTCACGTCCATGAGCTCGGCCTCGACTTTTTCGTTGCGGACGCGTAGCCGCTCTGCGCGTTCCTGGGCGCGGCCCAGCTTGCGCTGTGTATCCACAACCTCCTGGGTGGAGACCTTGAGATCCTCGCGCAGCTTTTCGACTTCAAACTGGCGGCGTGACGCGATCTGGCGGTGACGCTCGACCTCGTCGGTCACGCGGCGCGACTTCTCGAGCGCATCGTTCAGCATAACCAGAAGGTTCACTGATAAGGGTGATGTCTGGCTCAGCTCCTTGGCAATGGCGGCCACGTCGTCCTCGGCCTCGATGCGCCGGCGCTTGATGCCCTGGGGCGGTTGCACCGGCTGGGCAACGTCCGAGTCGCCGCTGTACATTTTGGGCGACGTTTCGGTGGCGCCGCTGTCCTCGTCTTCGGCGGCATCCTCGGAGCCGCCGTCGACCACCAACCGGCGGCGGCCGCCCGGGCCGCGGCGCTCCTGGAAGTCGACCTGGTACTGGTCCTCGTCGTCGAGGTAGAGGGCGAGCTCGACGTCCTTGTGGCTATATTTTTTGAGTGGGGGCAGCGGGGGCAGCGGGTAGGGCCCGTCGGCGTTGGCCAGGAACTTGTCGAGGGGCCGCAGCTCGTCGGCGTAGACCTGCTTGATAGCGGGCGGCAGCTGGCCGACTTGCTTGCGCAGGGCGACGCAGGCCGCGATCTGCTCACGCAGAGTCAGGTCGGGCTGCAGGGCCGCGTGCTGGGCCGTGTTCAGCGCGACGAGCCGCAGCAGCGGCGCGTAGGGCACGCGGCGGGCCGGGTCGCGGAGCTGCATGCGGAGGCCGCAGCCGTAGGGCGAGCTCCTGTCGAACGAGTCGTCGAGCAGGATCATGAGGTCGAACGCGGCGTACACGGCGGCACTGAGGTCCTTGAGCTCGCTGGGAATGAGGTGGAACTGGGCGCCCTTGCGCTTCTGCTCCTTCTTGTATATCTTTGTGTCGGTGAGCGAGTAGCGCTTCACGTTCATGCCCTTGTCGGCAAGCAGGAACTCGACGAGGTCCGTGGCCTGGCCCGCGTCGCACACAATCGCGATGTTCAGCTGCGGGTTTGTGAGGCGGCGGGCCAGCGCGATGAGGGCCATGAACTTGCCGCTCAGCATCTCGCAGTCCGTGGCGGCCTTGCGCGAGCCCAATGTTGGCTGCAGGTGCTTCAGCAGCAGAAACGGGTGCGTCGTGACCAGCTTGAGGTGCTGCAGCATGGTCTCGAGCTTGAACGCGTACTTTGTCTCGTTCTGGGACGTGCCGTCGAAGTAGCTGAGGATCTCGGAGAAGTTGGACGAGATCACTGCCGACGTGAGCTTCTTCTGCAGCTCGCACATGCCGACCGGCAGCACATAGTCTCCGCTACGGTCCTGCCCCAGCTGCATGTTGCCAGAGCGCGCTAGGATGCAACACCAGTGATAGCCGTTGGGCTGGCTGATAGCCGTATGATGGGTGACGATGCAGGGTGCGTGGGTGGAGGTGCGTCGGTGCGTCGGTGCTCTCACCGGGAACAGAATCGGCAGCCGT
Organism: Entelexis stigmatis; assembly: GCA_030563545.1. Lineage (NCBI taxonomy): Eukaryota > Fungi > Ascomycota > Dipodascomycetes > Dipodascales > Trichomonascaceae > Entelexis > Entelexis stigmatis. The sequence goes on from JAJMJC010000003.1 coordinate 584,839, forward strand.
CCGTAGCGCCACGTAGCATGAATTGAGCAAATTCGCGTCGAAGTCCGATGCCAAAACTGTAGAAGCTGCATTGTGGCACTCACGTTGGGCACAGCCTGGGTGTGCCCCTCGGGGGCCTCCAACCACCCGCTTTAGAGTTTAGGTACGACTCTGGCGATCCATTTTCCTTGTTGAACTAGTACAAGTTAAGTATATAGGTCTAATCCTCGGGCCAGCAGTGGACACTGCTCATTAACGAACCGCGGCGCCAGAGTGCTCGCTGTCCGCCATAATTCCGCGCGGACCACACGTGATAGTTCTCTATGGACATTTCGAAGGACGAGCGGGAGCTGTACGACCGGCAGATCCGGCTGTGGGGCCTCGAGGGCCAGGCGCGGCTGCGTAACGCGCGCGTGCTCGTGCTGGGAATGGGTGCCGTGGCCGTCGAGGCCGTCAAGAACCTGGTACTTGCCGGCGTGGGCTCGCTGACGCTGCAGAGCGCCGCCGTCCTCGCCGCCGACGACCTCGCGTACAACTTCTTTGCCACCTCTGCAGAGCTCGGCCAGAACGCGGCGGAGGCGTCCGCGGTCCGCGTGCAGCGCCTGAATGCGCGCGTGAACGTGACGACGTGCGCGGAGCCGCTGGCGACGCTGAGTGACGCGCTCGTTGCCGAGCACGACATTGTGATTGCGACACAGGTGACCGACAAGACGGCGCTGCTGCGGCTGGCGCAGGTCGTCCGCGATGCTGGCCACGCGTTCTACATGTCCGTGCTGTCCGGGTGGGCGGGGCTGCTGCTCGTGGACCTTGGCGCCACGCCGCACCAGTTCAGCGTCGAGACAGAGGTGCTGAACGGGTCCACAAAGCCGGGGCCCGTCACGGCGACGCAGGAAGTGCTCAGCGTGAGCCCGCCGCCCAAGGGCTCCACCACCACCAAGCTCACGTTGAGAGAGACATACACAAGCATTGCCGACGCGCTGAACTGCGGGACCCAGTTCGGCCGCGGCCTCCGGCCTCGGCAGCGCGCGAAGGTGTCGCCTTACCTTGCCGCGCTCCTTGCGCTCATTGACGACCCTGAGGCACCCGACGTGGGCGGCCGCGCCACGGCGCTGGGCCTTCCGGCCCCGACTGAGGAGTTCACGCAGGAATTCCTGGCCGGCCGAGGAATCGAGCTGTCTGCTGTGTCGGCCGTGATTGGCGGGCTCCTGGCCCAGGACGTGATCAATGTGCTGACCCTGCGCGAATACCCGATTCAGAACACGGTGGTGTATGACGCGCTGCGCGGGGTGAGCCGAGTCTACTACCAGGGCCCTGCTGGTAGCGGCAATTAAACAATCCCGCACTAATAATGAGTTTTTTTAACGCCAATTTTCTTTTTTTTTCTGGTTTTCTTTTTTTTTTTGTTTATCCTCTGTTTATTTGTGCTTCCGTCCGCCTTGGATCAGCGGTGCGTCCGCCCACTGTCGCGGGGCTCGCCGCCGTTGAAGACGATAATGATCCGGGAATTATGTGCTGCCACTAGGAGTAACTGGTAGTAGGCCCCGCATTCGTCGGGAGCAAACAGTTGGGAGGAAGCAAGGCGGTTTGCAAACCTTGACTCCGTGCCGCGTGCAGGCCGTTGAATTTTCACCGCGGGTGGCAAAACCCGCCATTGCGGCCGCGGGCGGCGTCCGCTACACGGCCCCCAACGGCCATTGGCTGGCCGCGGGTTTCGCCATATTCGTTAACGCTGTATAAGGGTTATGCGCACTTATGTGCCCTCACTCTGCTCTACCCTTGCCGCGGACCTTCTCTCGTGGCCCGCCGATGGAGGGAGGGGCAGAAAGAAAGAGGTCAGCGGCTTGATTTTTGGTTACCCCTTGTAATTAGTGCTTTGTTGAGACCGACCCTTGGCGCCATGACTGCTGTTGTGGAGCACATTGATGCGCTGCTGACGCCCCTCTACTACGACGTCCAACGCCGTATCCGCGGCCGCGAGCTCTCGCTTGTTATTGCCGTGCAGCGGGCCGTGTTCTGGCTCGTCGCCTACCTCACGACAACGCCCGCAACGCAGCTCGTGAAGGATGCCATCACCATTTCGGTAATTGGCCGAGCCCTCGCGGTCGTGGAGGACAGCGTCATCCGGTTCGGCGTTTGCGGAGCTGCGCGGCGCTTGAACCGTCTCGTGGGCCAGTCCCTGTTCAGAACATTCTTGACCCTGCCCGTCGTGCGAACTGGCGTGAAGAAGCAGGTGGACCATGTTCTGACCGACGTTGAGACGAAAATGATCGAGCGGGGCGCCCAGTTCCCGGAGCACCACCGGCTGCCCGAGAAGGGCTATGTCCCGCGCGACATCCAGATTGTGGTCCAGAAGCTGAACGAGCTGAAAAAGTCAAGCTGGGAGACCGGCCGGCTGTCGGGTGCTGTCTACCACGGCGGTGCCCAGCTGCAGAAGCTGCAGACCGACGTCTTCGGCATGTACACGTTTGCGAACCAGCTGCACCCGGACTGCTTTCCGGCCGTGCGCCGCATGGACTCCGAGGTCGTATCCATGGTGCTCGAGCTCTACAACGCGCCGGCAACGGGGTGTGGCACCACAACGTCGGGCGGTACCGAGTCGCTGCTGCTGACGTGCCTTGCCGCCCGCGAGTTCGCGCGCGCGAACCGCGGATTGTCCGAGTTCGAGATCGTTGCTCCTGTTACGGTGCACGCAGGCATTGACAAGGCCGCCCACTACTTTGGCATGAGGTTGCTGCATGCTCCGCTGGACCCGCGGACAATGAAGGTCGATCTTGCCGCCGTCAAGCGGCTCATCGGACCCAATACCGTCTTGTTGGTGGGCTCGGCGCCAAATTTCCCCCACGGCATTATCGACGACATCGAGGGCCTCAGCAAGATCGCCCTGGAGCACGAGCTCCCTCTCCACGTCGACGCATGTCTAGGCTCGTTTGTCGTCCCGTTCCTTGAGACTATCGACGGTTCCAGCGCACCGAAGTTCGACTTCCGCGTGCCGGGTGTGACCTCGATCTCGTGCGATACCCACAAGTACGGCTTCGCGCCAAAGGGCTCGTCGGTCATCATGTACCGCACGCCGGAGCTACGCCGCTTCCAGTACTTCGTGTCCGTCGACTGGACGGGTGGCCTATATGCATCGCCTACTCTAGCAGGCTCGCGTCCTGGTGCGCTGGTTGCTGGGTGCTGGGCCACTCTTCTCTATATGGGCCGCAAAGGTTACGAGGAGTCGGCCAGGGCAATCGTACGCACTGCGCGTAAACTGCGCGCGGGCCTCGAGTCTCGACCTGACCTGTTCTACGTGCTGGGTGACCCGCGTGGCTCAGTGGTTGCGTTCTCGTCAAACAAGATCAACCCTTACGACCTCAGCGACGAGCTCGCGAAGCGTGGCTGGCATCTCAGCACGCTCCAGAACCCGCCGGCCCTGCACATGGCATCCACCGAACTCACCCGCGCATCGGTCGACGATCTGGTCAGTGAAATCATCAGCGTCGGCGATGAGCTATTGAAACGCGGTTCCAGCGCGTCCTCGGCCGAAGGCACGCGGGCTCTGTACGGTGTTGCCGGCAGCGTGAAAACTTCTAACGTGGCCGAGCGTCTCGCTGAAGGGTTTGTGGACTGCTTGTACAAAGCATGAGCTTTAAGTAGTTTGCACACAATTGTTGTTTAGGACAACACTCGCTTGGGTTTTGTCGCACACCAAATACCACCCACCGGAACAGGATTCAAATATATAGAATATGTACTGTACTACCTCTGAATTAATATGTGTGCCCCAATGCTGTACTGCAGCTGCTTAACTTCTTTTCAGCCTTTGCCTCATTGCCTGTCTCACTCACTTCCTTCTCGACGGTGCTGCCCTTAACCTGCCTTCACCGACGTCTCTCTCACACCATAGGCTCGCAGGTGCAGGGTGACAGACTCCAACTATGTCGGAATTGCTTAGAAACAAGCATATCCAGTACGTACAATCTCTAGACACACACCGCGATGAGCTGAGGTACTGGATGTCTGCTCATCTGCGCCTCAGCGGCCTGTATTGGGGGTTGACGGCAGTGTCGCTTCTGGGAGACCGAAACGCCCTGGACCGCGAGCAGGTCATCGCATTTGTACTTTCCTGCTACGATGCGCAATCAGGAGGCTTCGGAGCGCACCCGAAACACGATCCGCACATCCTGTATACCCTCAGCGCTTTGCAGGTCCTGTTTATGGAGGAAGCCATAGACCAGCTGCCCGACAAGCCGAAAACAGTTGAGTTCATAACTAATCTACAGCGACCGGATGGCGAAGTGGTTGGTGACCAGTACGGCGAGATCGACGCCAGGTTCCTGTACACTGCCGTGCAGTCTTTGTGCATTCTTGGCGAGCTCGACAAGCTGGATATTGAGAAGGCGACAGACTGGCTGGCTCGATGCCAGAACTTTGACGGGGGGTTTGGATTCATGCCTGGTGCTGAGTCGCATGGTGCAATGTCGTTTGTAGTGGTTGGCGCGCTGGCTATATTGGGCCGCCTGGACTTGCTTGATACGAAAAAGGCGGCTTGGTGGCTGGCCGACCGGCAGACGGACTCTGGTGGCCTGAATGGACGGCCCGAAAAGCTCCCCGATGTTTGTTACAGTTGGTGGAACCTGAGTGCGCTGGCGATACTGGGTAAAATTGACTGGATTGATAAGGGAAAGCTTGTACAGTTTATACTTAACGCGCAGGATCCGGAGGGTGGCGGCATTGCGGACCGTGAAGGCGACGAAGTCGATGTATTTCATACAGTTTTTGGGCTCGCAGGTCTTAGTCTCTTAGGCTATCCTGGTGTCGAACCGGTCGACCCTGTTTTCTGCCTGCCTGCTAAAGATGTACCTCGACTGCCACCGTACCCAGGGCAAGCAAAACGTTAAATGGCGACGAAGAACATTGAACTGCCTTGAGACTGCTGTGTTGCACTTAGCTGCGAGCTGCTCAGCTTCCTATTCATTCCTCCTTAGGACTATAATATACATACATGCTCATTGTAACTGAAGTGAAGCACCACCATAACTAAATGATTAGTTACTAGATCTGACCTCTAATGTATGAGCGTTTTTTCTTCGGCGGTTACGAAGAGCCTTTGAGCATAGGAAAGCGACATGTCAGCCATGGCTGTGATGAGAGTCGCGGAACAAAAAGTCCCCGCTTGACGGCCAGAACTCAAGCCAGTTCGCTTTGCCGTGAACCAGGAAGCTGCCAGGATTAAGAACATGACACCCCTCGTAAACAAGTTTAGCGGCTGGAGTGGTGGGATCGAGCAGAACCAGACCTGTAGGCCATTGAGCCAAACTGAGAGCATGGTCGTATTCCCATACCACGGGATTCTTGTTCAGAGGCAGTGGGGAAAGATGACACTGGTCGAGAACCGTAGCTACTACACGCCGCGCTTCTTGGTTGTCACTGACTGACTCACCCCCACCTGCCCGGATGGCGAACCGGTTGGTCTCCAGCATGGATTTAACTGCTGCTTGGTCGGCCGCTCTTTCCTCGTCAATATCGTCCTCATTCAAGCTGAGGTCACGCATGCGCGTCTCTTCATCAACAGCTTCAGAAGAGGGCTCATGAGGTGCGATTGCGTCTGTGTCCAGGCTATTCTTGCGCAGAGCAACTCCAGCGTCGCTGCGGAAAAGGACAAACTCTTGGGATAAATAACACAAGCGACAAGGATTTGATGCAAATACCACGTTGGTCGCAGCGCGCTCAACTCGACCAGTAAATACGTTTGGCAGAGGGAAGTAAGGCAGAACGCCAGTCGATGCCGAGTGCCATGGATCGTTCGGTCCCGGTATCAGGACAATTTTGGTTTCGGCTGCAAGATTGGCATATTGTTTCAACATGTCAGCGAACGAGTTCATGGTGTCCCTATAAACCTGGGCAGCACTGCTACCATCAGCGTTCGTGAAATATGGTTGAAACGGAGCAGACAAGAAGCTTCCGGGCACAACTAGTACGGCAGGTGGATTGGCGTCTAATTCAGCAAAGGTGTGACGTAGTGCGTCCTGCGTTGCCGGCTGGTCGAGAAATATATCACATCCCAGAAAGACAAAGCGCGTATCCTTTTGCGCCTCTTCTTCTTTGGCCATGATTTGCTGTAGAGCCGGCTCTATGCGTTCAACACGTTTGCTATGTGCTGCCCCACGTCGAGGGCCAGCGTGAAGGCCGTAAAAGTCGATGTTCCCAAAAGCTTCTTGGGATTGAGAGCGACGCTCCGGAGGGGGTGGGCCCATAAGAGCGACTTGGAAAAAGTCTCCCATGTAATGACCATGGCAAAGAACGAAGCTCCCATTTGTGTAGTAGTGGTCCGGTGCGAACGCCGTGGATTCAGTGAACTCAAGCGTGATTGTACTGGAGGGATCAATTAGTACCCAGGGCCCATCTTCCTGCTTTTCTAGTAGTCCAAATAGAAAGAACTCCGTTTCGCGTTGTCTACCTAACAAGTTCTTGATCGGCGAGACTGTGTTCGCGCCATTGGGCCTCGCGCCGGTGCCAGCTGTCGCGGCGAGTCCAGAGGATTGAAACAGCTCGTTGCGGTAGACTTTGTCCAGCAAAATATGATACCGCGCCGTGAACACGTGGGTCAGAGACCGGGCCGACCCGAACACCGTTGGGGCCTCCGAGGCCACATCGAACGTTCGTTTACTGGGATTGAAGATAAGCCGCTGTTGATCCTGCACGCTCACAACCTTGAAGTATTCCCGCCAGTTAAAGCGCTCCTCTGATCCTGTATCTTGTGTGAGAAAGGCTTCAGCGTTGAGCCAGTCTTTGACGACCTGGGCCAAGGGAGGGCCGTCAACAAAAATGCCCCGGTCCTCATCTTTCCAACGACGCGATATCTCATCAAGACTTTTCTCCGCTCTTGGGCTGCGCCAGTCAGCTCCGAAATGGTGACCCAAGAACCGCGAAAGCACCTCCAGCGCGGTAGTTTTCAAGTTGAGCCCGTGTTTCTTGGATATGACACGATACGCCACAGGGCGCACTTGAGCTGGTGTAAGCTGAATAGGAAGCACCACGGGTGTGCCGGCGCCGCCCTCCATGCTCATGGACTGCACGAGAAGTAAAACTGGCCTGGCTGCCTACGCGTAGCGTTTTCCACAAACAACGCGTTCCTCACGGGCTCATTAGCGGTTAGGGGAGCTTCAAGAGTCTCACGGCGCCAGACTCGCCTCACATGACCAGGGCTACACGATACCAATAGTTACGGGATTACTCGCCCTTATTGCCTTGTTCCAGCGGAGGCGTCGACAGCGGCTGGTGGGTTTGTGGTGGGCTGCAGCTGATTACCCAAAAGGCCACTAATCCGTAAACCCCAGCTTTGTTGGCCGTGCCCACCCAGCCGTGCCCACCCAAACACGTTGCCCATCCCGGTCACTCTCCGCTAGAGTGTTTGCCTCGGCACCACACCAATGCCGCTCTGCAGACTCAAAAGCCTTGTTGATGGAGGTGGTGAGCCGACGTGCGAGCTGCTGGGCCCAGTGTCGCTGGCTCTACAGGCGTTCTTGGGCATGATTGCCATTCTGTTTCTGGCGCTGAAGCGGCGGCATGAGCATCCCCGGCGGCCGTGGCGAATATGGTTCTTTGACGTGTCGAAGCAGGTCATTGGGGCTCTTTTGATCCATTTTGTCAACGTGCTAGCGTCAATTGCCATCACCGACGAGGACATCCCGGACGTAGACGTCAACCCGTGCACGTGGTACTTCCTGAACATCCTGTTTGACACGACATTTGGCGTGCCGATCTTATGGTTTACTCTGTGGTGGGTCTATGACATTGCTTACCGGCTGAAAATGCAGGATATTCTTAGCGGCGAGTACGGGAATCCGCCACGAACGCGGGCGTTCGTGAAGCAGCTCATCTTGTATCTTATCGCCACAACACTGGCCAAGATAATCCTTGCGGTTGTTTTATACACGGTTCCGTTTCTCGATGATTTCGGAGCTTTCCTGATCTCGTGGACAAATTTTGACGCGCGCGTTCAAATAGTGTTTGTGATGCTGCTGTTCCCCACAGTCATGAACTCCATCCAGTATTACGTGATTGACAGTATCATCCAGTCGCCCAACTTTGGCATTGCCGCCCAGGCCACAAGCGGGTCCGAGCGCGTCGTACGTCGTTATGCCGCAACCGACATGAGCAAACGCACGCGCCGTCCCAGCTCACTGCGGTCCTTGCATGGCGGGCCGTATTGATGATGATGAGTTGCAAAGGGAAGTGTGGAACATACCCCAACCCTATGCTTATTTAATTTTTTTTTAAGAGATCATGCTTTCTATCTGCCATAGTTCCTTATTTTGCACCATACTTCCGGGGTGCTCTAGCGCGCGTTTGCCATGAAAATTAAAACCATCTCGCGCTCAGCGGACGACTATGTCCCGGTCAGCAGTGCCGAGGCGACAAGACAGCCCCGTAATTACAACCCAGACCTGCATCCGTTTGAGCGCGCCCGTGAATACACACGAGCCTTGAACGCAACAAAGCTCGACCGGATGTTCGCTGCCCCGTTCTTGGGTCAGATGGGCACCGGACATGTAGATGGCGTCTACTCTCTAGCCAAGACATACACTCAGCTTGGTGCAATGGCTAGCGGCAGTGGCGACGGTATTGTCAAGGTTTGGGATCTAGGATCTCGTGAAGACACCTGGTCCGTCAAAGCTCACAATGGCATCGTACGAGGTCTTTGCTATGGCCCCGATGGTAAACTTCTATCGTGTGCTAGTGATGGCGCCATTAAGCTATGGAGCCCGTACGGTGGCACACAGCCCCTTCAGACCTTTGAAAGTCTTGCTGGCGGTGGTCTTATGAGCATCGACCACCATCGCGACGAGCACCAGTTTGCAACTGCAGGCACAAAGCTGGAGGTGTGGGACAGCAACCGTTCTCGCCCACTGGCTACACTCGGCTGGGGCGCCGACAACCTGAACTCCGTGCGCTTCAACCACACAGAAACTTCCATTTGTGCTAGCACCGGAAATGACCGGTCGACGGTTATTTACGATCTGCGGACGTCAATGCCCGTGCAAAAGCTGGTCACGGAACTAGGCAACAACGCTCTGGCATGGAACCCAATGGAGGCATTCATGTTTGCGGCTGCAAGTGAGGACCACAACGTTTATCTCTATGACATGCGGAACATGTCGAGGGCGTATAACGTCTATCAAGATCACGTTGCCGCTGTTCTCGATGTCGATTTCAGCCCTACGGGACAACAATTGGTTAGCGGTAGCTACGACCGGACCATCCGTTTGTTCAATACTCGCGAAGGACACTCATATGACGTCTATCATACGAAGCGAATGCAGCGTGTGTTCAGCGTGAGGTATTCCTTGGATAGCCGGTACGTGCTCTCGGGCTCTGACGATGGCAATGTGCGATTGTGGCGTGCCAAGGCAAACGCCCGTAGCGGTGTCCAGTCGTCCCGGCAGCGGGCGAAGCTTGAGTACGATTCTGCTTTAACTGAGCGATACAAGCATATGCCTGAGATCCGCCGCATTTCCAAAGCGCGCCGTTTGCCGCAGGCGATCAAGAAAGCCCGAGACACTAAGCGTGCTGAGCTGGATGCTATTAAGCGCCGTCACCAGAACAGGGTCAAGAACTCCAAGCCCGGAACTGTGCAATACGAGTCCGAGCGCTCTAAACATATCTTGGGGCTTGGCGTCACGCCGGATGAGTCGTCACACCCTCGTCGGAAGCGCAAAGATAAGAAGAAGACAGGAGATGAGCACTGATAACTGTCTACACTCAATTATTTATTGTATTTTGTTTTGCTGTCAATGTACTTAGGGAGTATAATGAATTGAATGATGCACAATCGCGGTGCTGGGCACGCCGGATATGCTCATTGTGTGTGTGTGTGTGTGTGTGTGTGTGTGTGTGTGTGTGTGTGTGTGTGTGTGTGTGTGTGTGGAAGGTTTTACACGTTATGCATGCCAAGTATTGCTTTTTTATTGAGAGTGGGTGTCTAATAAACTTGTTAGTGTAAGCACAGAGACCTATTATATTATCCCGCGGAAGGGGGCGGCGACCAACAAAATTAAATAACTACTGTACAAGTGAATTGGGTTGAGCCGATCACCATGAGGACTGCAGAACTACAGGAATGTCCGGCACCACAGGGCCAGCAAGGTCATGAAGAAACGGCAACATATCTAGAAGTTCGTTGTCGTGCATGTCCGAAAACCAGCTTGACACAGGCACCGCATTATGTGGTTGTAATGCATACGAGCTCGGCGAGTTGTCAATGATAATTACATCCTCCAGCGGGCGCCCGAGCTGCCCCAGATCCTTGACGTAATTCCCATTAAAGTTGTAGCACGATTCTCGGAAAAGACGGTGGTGTATAAGATGATCGGTGTCAAGCTGGTCAAGCAGCGGGTCGCCGTATTTCGCAACGGACGCCGTGAAAACAACCACTTCAAATAACTCGCTCACGACCTTCAAGAACTCATCTATTCCTGGCCGTTTGACGACATAGACATCATGAATGATGTCTTCTATCTCCACGCGTATTACAAAGTCTGCATAGTCAAGCGCCTTAAAGGATGAGTGAACTAGCGTTTCATCCAGATCTAGCACTAGGCATTTTCGGCCAGCAAGAACTGGTGGCTGGGGGCCTAGCAGGGTCGGAAACCGTTGACTGAACGATGGCGCAATTGGACTCTGAGGAGAGTGCTCATGTCCATCAGTCACAGTACCAGCTGCGTCTACTAACTCGGAGTGCGAACTTAGCTGCGATCCTGAGTGAACAGATTGCCGCCGGTTGTCTTCCGATTGTCTGCCAAACTCGCCGCCATGAGGAATCCCGGTGCTGCCGTTCAAAATTGTGCTAGTAGACTGACGACGGCCCTTCATGGCCGCCTCCTCAGGCACCTCGTTCTGTGCATGAACGAACTCCAGAGGAATGCTGCGCACGGGCTCGTCAGAGCGCCATTCAGGCGGCATGTTGTGCTGATTCTGGGACACCGTCTGTTGTACCCGATCATTCTTTGCGGGTGCAGGCTCGGTGGGTTTCACAGCAGGGGTGGCAGAGACCGGCCTTGGTACTTCCGCTTCGTCATTGGACGCACAGCATGAAAACAACCAGCTCAAAAAGTTAGCCATACGCGGGTGCTATAACCGATGAATCAAAAGAACGAATCAGGGTGGGTGGGGATGAATGCAGTGCTGGATGGAATGCGGTGAACGGGTTGTTCAGGACGCGCGGCGAAGAGCGGAAGAGGGGAGTGGAAGGCAGCCTGGTTTCGGCGGACGAGACTGATAAGCAAGTCCTTGAGAGAGAGAGACTTCAAGCCTTTCACGGATCAATGCGCCAAACTTCTCCACCTCGTTTCCTACAACTTGATTGATTCGAATTTCCAGATGGAACACACATCTAAGCCGTCCATCTCGGATGACTAACACGGAATGAGCTCTCATATCACCACACAGATTGCGCGATGTCTATCACCGTGCAGACGAGTAGTCATGCTAATTCTTACATCTGCGTTGCAATCGCCTATAGGTACGTGAATCGGAAAAAAAAACTCTGAAGGCGCCTGTGGTATAAGAATCTTTCTTCCAGCGTTTTCGTGATGACGATAACTGTAAATTCCAGCCTCTAACGCCCAAGCGCCCTCCCCTATCCTCAGGTAAACAGTAGGTATAGGTTTATGCACGAAAACCCGACCCAAGGAATGGAGCAATCACGGGCGGTGCCCTTTTACTCGCACTCGTTTGGGAAATAGCGTGAGGCACCCATGCAGCAGTATGCCATTTCAATGAAAATGTAAACAAAAAATATAAGAAAAGAAAAGAAGTCAAATTGGAATGCACGAGAGAGGCCAAAACGGATACATACGCGGTTTAAAGCTTTGTAGATAGCTTGTTTAGATCATCAAGTAGATAGCCGCTCAGCACATAAGAAGTCGCAAGGCATGAAATCATTGGGTTGACGCCAGATGCTGTGGGGAATACCGAGGTGTCGATGACATGCACATTGGAACACTCATAGAGATGGCCCTTTCCATCAACAGGGCCATATTTTGGCCCCTTGTTGCTTATACGGCAGGACGCCATCTGATGGGCGGAGCCGACGCGCGTATCGTAATTCACGAAATGAGCGTTGGAAGCATTAGTATACCACTGCCGGAAGTCAGGGTCCCATACCGATCGTTCTTCTTTAGGCTTTGTGCTCACAAAGTCCGGGACTTCTGTGCTCGAGAAGAAGATACGTTTCGCACCGTGCACATACAACAGTTTGGCTGCTGTCAACGAACCCTCCTTAAGAGCCCACAAATCATAATCATTAGGGGTGTATTCAACAGCAGGAACACCTGGCTTTCGCGAATCGTACCAAACCCGGCCATGACTACGATCGCGAGTAATCACTAAGACAGTGCTTAGATGCGCGTAGCTGTCCACCTTGCGTTGCCAGTCCTCAGCAGAGCGATATGGTAGGAAAGCGAATAGTAGATGTGGCTGGTGATAGATGGCCTCAAGCTTGGGCCCATGCCCCTTACCATCAAGGTCATCACTGACGGTGGTCACAGCAGTCATTATGGGATCTGTGCGCTTATTGACAACCTCGTCAAATTCACCATAAGCGAGTGTGACGGGATGTAGCTTTAAACCTTGACCAATGAGCCGGTTCTTGAATTTGGAGCGCTGGAGTAGTATCGGGGTTTGCAGTGAGCCAGCCGCACACACAATGCGCTTTGCATTAATGCTAAGGCGCCGGCCGCGGGCATACACTGCATCCAGGCCCGATGCGTGGCCGTTTTGATGGCGTATGGAAACAACCTCCGTGTTGTCCAGCACACGAGCGCCGTTTGCGACGGCAGCACGGAGCCATTCCGCGATACCACCTTTCGTATCACCCTTACGCTGGCCAAACTCGAAGAAACCCTCATTTGGCGCATGATCACCAGTGTTCTGCCCGGTTGTTTTAGCTGGGTACCCCAGCTTCGCAGAAGACTCCAATATCATTCGATTCGTAAACGAGTGCGTGGTAATATCGTGCCGCACCTTCATCACATCTTCCACGACGTCCATCGCCTCATCATAAGCACGCTCACCATAGAATGGTGCACCTCGGGACACCCATTCATTGCGAATGTTCTCCGGGGTGCGCAGACTGCAGCTCCAGTTCACCGCACCGCCTCCACCTACAGTTGAGCCGGCCAAGATGAATATAGACGAGTCCATTGAGGGCAATGACCCGGCAGATTCAAATGAAAGCTTCTTGCGTTCATACTCCAATTCAGGTGTCGATTTCGCGCTCAGGTGTTGACCCTTCTCGAGAATCAGAACACTAAAACCTTGTTTGGACAAGCGATAGGCTGCAACCATTGACGAGCAGCCTGAGCCGACAATCACTACGTCTGCCGATAGCAACGTAGGCACATCAGGAACCACTGCCGGGGGCAGTGCCACTGTGCAGGGGCTCCAGTTGTCAGTCTGAGCCTGCACTTCAAGCAGGCGTGGGTGCAGTCTCGGGTATCCGACGCGCTCGAGCGCATCTGGGTCGCCCTCGCACCACACAAGCATACCAAAGCTCAGCAGCCCTGCAAACAGCATACGCAGGGGTGGGATCATCGAGTGTTGGAATTGCTGCAGAGTTGCTTGAGCTTCCGGGACATCCATCTCGGTTAGAAGGCGATGGCTGCGCGTGAGGCCGACTGCCGTCGCGCGGAAGCTGAGGGCCCGCAGAACGAGTCGGAGCTTGAAAAGAGGAGCCACCGGGACATATTCCAATTGGCTCTCGAAGATCCTTCGATATTTACTCTGGCGTGCATTCATTGCCGGGATCAATGCGTTGAACACTGCCGCCAGCGTGTCCCACTCATAGTCACTTAGCTCGACCATTATTTTGCTCGTAGATAATTGTTGGGGATCGGAAACTGTAGTTACAGGTGCCCGATTTATCTAAGAAATCACACCGGGGTTACAGCTCTCCCACGTATACATCTGCTGCATGTGCCATGTGGGGACGAGATTCCGAGGGTACCCAATGCTGTAGTACCCCGCAGCCGTTCCGAAGATGACACATCTAGACCAATGTTATTAGGTAACCATTATCGCGAAATGACCCGAGGGAACAAGCTCGCTTCGTGGGCATGTCAGGACCCCCCTCTCTTTCAATGAAGCAATATTTATTGAACTACTGATACCAGTGAACGAGCGCTACCGGGTTGGCGGTACCCAATTTGGCTATTCGTCTCTAAATCTGGAAGTTTACTTACAAAATTCGTTGCGCTCTTGCCAAACTAGAGTGGTGACTCTTCGTTCCGGAATATCTTAACAGTGTTGCCATTTTTAATCATGCAGTAATTAAACGCTCTCTTAACGGTGCCCATCCTGGGGAAAACGGCGGAAACCGTTACGTCACTGCGCTGTGTGTGAGACAGAAGTCTGAAGTCCTAATCGATCACATAAGCTCATGTTAGCATCTGACATGTTCAACCAGTGCGATGAGCTCCGCCACTGTACTGACAGATTGCGTGCCCAGAGCACACGGCAGGACAGCACATGATAGGGCAGCCAAACAGTCTTTCTTATCGGAGTCTGGCTTATCTATAGACTTGCTTATTACAGACTCAATGGAACCAGTCTAGCCAAATATTGTTCGAAAGTTGTCGGCCGGAAACTTGGATGAGACCTTATCAGTGGCAAGCATTTTTATTTCTCGCGCACCAACTAATTAGCGGGCGTTATATCAATATTAACATAGAACTTTTCATGCTAGCTAATTAGCGCGAGTGAAATTCGCGTGCGTCATCTCGCCTGCAGTAAAGGGCGGCGGCCGTGATGTAATCGGCGTGTGTCTGTTCGCCAAAAGGGCACCACCGTCAAGTCTGGCTGCAGCTGAGGCGTGTCCAGTCAGCCGGAGATCCGAGTTCAGTGCTCGCCACGTAAGAAAATCCAGGCGAAGAAGCGAGCGGCACAGGGCTGCGGCAAATCACTATTAATCACGCTAAAGATTATGCAAGGCATTTTATAGGCAGGAATCCTCTGCATTATCACATCAATCATATCTCTCAGCACCCTTTTTTAGGTGCAGTTGCGCACCGCCTGGTTTAAACGCTGATCCTTTCGTTATCCGCTTGGTGGCAACATGGGGTTCGCGGACCGCGTGAGCGCAGCATTTGGAATCGGCAGAACCGACGTAGATTCCAAGGCCGTACAGGAAATCTCCAAGTATTACAAAATAGGCAGCTTCGACAAGGCGGACTGCGATGCGTGTAGTGTTTGCTACCCGGACTCACTCTCTATAGACGACGGGCCGTTGTTCAACACGGCAGCTCCTGTTGCTGCCCAAGTTCTTGTTGCAACAGGCCAGAGCAACTGGAAGCACAACATCAATGACGAGGAGACGACCTGGGGCCGTGTTTGCAACCAGTTAGACAGCTCTTCCGACAGATTGAAGGAAGCAGCGGGCGGCATGATTCGGATCAATGGAACAAGCCAGGAAGTCGAGGATGACGATGCGCCGCAGGTGGAAGTCGTCGTGCTGCCTCAGTTTGTGAAGGTCTTGACTGATCCCGAGCACTGCGTTGACGACGTGCTGGCTATTCTTGCAATTGAGCCGGGTGGGCCGCTGCCAGCAAACAGCAAGCCGGCACCTGAGCGCGGGTACATTCTGCTGTGTTCGCACCGGCAGCGCGACAAACGCTGCGGCATCACCGCTCCCCTGCTCAAGCAGGCACTAGACATTGAGCTGCGACACAACGACTTATACCGAGATCTCGACGACGATGAACCCGGTGGAGTTCAGGTTCTGTTCTGCAACCATGTAGGTGGTCACAAGTTCGCCGCCAATGCCCTAATCTATCAGAATGAAGGTATGGCGATCATGCTTGCCCGGGTACGCCCTGAGCACGCTAAGTTCATTGTTGACAAAACGCTAGACAAGGAGGAAGTTCTGCCGGAGCTCGTGAGGTCGTGCAACCGGCTCAAGGCATATCAGTGGTGATCTGAGCGACCATCACAAGCGTACCGCTCGTCCTTAGATTTCAATGCAATTTTTTTCTAGCAATTTTGATCATATAAATTGTACAGTTAAACCGGAACCATGTCCAATTATATCTGTTATTACAAGCGGCTGTGCTAGCGTGAGAGAAAACCATTAGGCACGGGGTGGCGCTTTGAACCCTTAGCCCTGGATTTTTCTGTGCGGCCCGGGATGCCTGCGTCGCAGGACAGCGCCGACTCACAGCAGCCGACTGGTGAGCTGGGGCTTCCGCTGCCGACAAACCATGCGCCGCTACCGAGATTTGAGTACCTGGTCGACTTTCTTGAGTCCGTGGCGCGCATCAGTGGGCCCGGATCGAAAGCGCGACGCATTGAGCGCATAAACGCTTTCATTGCCACATGGCGCAAAGACATTGGTAACGATATATATCCAGCGTTCCAACTTATCTTGCCGCAGGTTGACTCGGACATCCGCCAGCTCTACAATCTGAAGGAGACCGCTTTAGCACGCGTCTTAGTGCGCGCGCTGGAGCTTAACCCAAAAAGCAGTGACGCTCTACAGCTCCTTGATGCTCGCAAAAGCGCGACTGGAGCGGTTAATCGTGACGAGGGCCTTTCTGCGAAAGCAGAGCATGCAATTTCGAAGCGTAACACTCAGCTAGCCTTTAGCACTTGGACGCTGGATCGCATCATTCAAAAGCTCGTAGAGCTTTCCCACGCCTCGCGACAGCGAAGAGAAGAGCTTGTCAAGGAGATGATTGAGGCAATGAATGCCACTGAAATGAAGTGGATCGTGCGCGTGATACTGCGCCAGATGCAGCTGAACTGCTCCGAAAAGACGTTTTTTCAGTGCTGGCATCCGAATGCACAGGTGCTCTTTAATGTCACGAACAACCTAAAAACAGTGTGTGACCAGTTGTGGGATCCGAGTGTGCGGTTAGAGGCGGCCGACCAATCGGTTCGACCGCTCGCGTGCTTCAAGCCCATGCGAGCCAAGTTTATACGAGGCGCAGTGGCAGATATGTCCCAGATTGTGGCCAGAATAGGTGCTCCCGTCTTTTACTTGGAGGAAAAAATAGATGGAGAGCGGATCCAACTGCACTGGACTGAGAACGGCCGTAAGTGCCGATATCTCAGTCGCAAAGGCAAAGACTTCACAGAGCAGTATGGTAGCGATGTGGCAGAAGTCGAGAAAGGAGGTAGCCTTACGCCCTACTTGGGTTCCATTATAAACTCAAAAGTAGAGAGTTGCATTCTAGATGGGGAAATGGCTGCGTGGGATACCGTCAACCAAGAGCTGTGCGCATTAGGGAAGGTGCGTGAGGCCTCTAAGGCAAGCGGTGCCAGCCAACTTAGACCTTTGTATCTCGTGTTTGACTGTTTGCACTTGAATGGCCGCGATTTGAGCCGACAACCACTTAGAGTGCGCAAACAAGCACTGGAGCGGATCATTCCGGAAGAAAACCGTAATAGAGCCAAAGGGTACGTCGAAATTCTCCCTTACACCCAAGCGAAGACGGCTGGTGACATTGCCAATGTGTTCGACCGTGTCATATCCCAAATGTCCGAGGGCATCGTTGTCAAAAATCCTGACAGCAGGTACGTGCTCGACGGCATTACGGATGCTTGGCTTAAAGTGAAGCCAGAGTTTGTTAGTGGTTATGAGGGCGAAAATTTTGACCTTGTTGTTGTGGGAGGTTATCGTGGCACAGGAAAATGGGCAAATCGATGTTCCAGTTTTCTGTGCGCGCTGCGAGACCAGACACAACCGTTCAACTTCGTGACACTGTGCCAGGTGGGCTCCGGATTTTGTACAGCGATCTATGATCTAATTGAAGATCTTGTGAAGCACAAGTGGTACGCTCGTGCCACCCCACCGGATTGGCTCATTACCGGACAAGAAAAAGCTCCTGATTTTTACATCAACCCCAAGGAATCAATAGTCCTTGAAGTCAAGGCTTCGCAAGTATCGTCAGTTTTTGCAGATCGTGGGACGAATGATGACGCTTATGGAGCTGGCTACTCACTCCGGTTTCCTCGGTTTGTTCGCCTAAGAGAAGACAAGGACTACAACACGGCGCTTACAGTTGGTGAATTCTTGACTTATCGGACAGCTATAGATGAGGAATTGAAGAGAAGTCGCGACAAAAAGCGGGGCTCAGGATCTGGTAGCGGACGGTTGAGCACGGCTAAACGATTGAGATATGAGACAGAGCGCCGCCCCACTGTAGAGGCCCAGTCATCAGTTTTTGACGATCTGACATTCTTCGTTCCAGGCGATATCACATACCCCGAGACTATGACGAAACAGGCTTTTGAGACCTACATCCAACAACATGGTGGAAAGACAACCGACACAATAGAGTCTGGTGTACTGGTAGTGGCAGACAGACGAGTCCCCAGCATAATGGCCATTCTATCCAGTTCTGAAGAACCTGTTTTGCACCCTAGGTGGGCGTTCGACAGCGTGGCGAACGGTCGACGATTACCGCCTGAGCCCGCGCATTTCTTCTTTGGAGACGGCAACCGTGGACAAGGACTTGTTGATAAGTTTGGGCTCCCACTTTATCGTAAACTCTCTTTAAGAGACCTGAAACAATGCTTGGATGCTATTGATACCAGCTCGCTTCACTCAGATCCAGCTGATATAGACGCGCTGCTTCAAGTGCTAACAATTACGAAGGGTCCTAACGAAGATAAATTAAGGGCTTTTTTGTTTGAGGGTCTTGTTGTGTATCTCGACCCGTCAGTACAAGATGCCCAGCTGATTTGTTGGCTTCTGCACTATGGCAGTGCTAGAATTGAACACAATACTTCTAGTGAAATCACGCACGTCATATGTGACGCTAAGGAGGATCAGGGGAAGTATGTTCGAAGCGTTCAATCGCCGCACGTCGTCACAAGCAGCTGGGTATATTCATGCTGGCATGAGTATACCCTGCTAGACGAACGACAGTACCGCTTTGGAAGCTAAAGAACACTCTGGCAGTGGTTTCGCTTTTTATTAATTTTTATAGCTCTTTCTTACTGTCGGTATCCGATTCCTTGTTGGGAACGAACGACTTCAGAATGTTGAGGCGGATCTGGATATTGTCTAGGGACGCTGCATTGATCAGAGAAGATCCGGCCTTGTGGGCATCCAGAATCCCAGATAGGCGCTTGATCTCGCGCTCAACATACCCGGCGTCAGACTTAGCCTTCTTAATGATGTGCAGATATTTGTCTTTGAAGGCAGAGTCTGACTTTTTAAGTTGCTTCTCGGCCTTCTTCAGGTTGAATACGTCAATGTCAGGAATGATGCCCGCATCAGGGTTCAGTTCGCCTGAAGCCTCTCGTGACGAAATACCGAGCCGCTTAAAGAAGTCAACAAAGCCGTCAAGTGTACGAGGCCCCGCGTAAGGCTTCGGAACCGAGCCATCAGCCGGGAAATACACGATTGTCGGATATCCATCGACATGGAATGTCTCCATCAGAGCGGCAACGTTTTCGGGATCAGTGCAGTCTACGTTGACGAACAGAATGTCATCGTCGTGAGCATAGAGCTTAGCAGCCTTCTCCCACTCGGGCCGCAGGTCCTTGCAGTAGTGACACCATGTCGTTGTAAACGAAACCAACGCATGTTTCCCATCCACGCCGTCCTCGAAGTTCTCGTCAACAAATTCCACCACATGACGTTCGACTGCATCGCGACTTACCTTAGGTTCATTTGACGCAGTCTGCTTCTCAGCCGGCTTCTCAGCCGGCTTGCTCGGCGGGTCGTCGGGAATCACACCGACCTTGGATTTGATGACCTTCTTGAGATTCTTGATGCTGCGGTCGTGGATTTCTTCTTGCTCTTCCCCATCGACGTACTTGATTGTGGGGAAGTACTCGAGGTTAAACCTTTTGGCAGTTTGGCGGTTAGCCTCACCATCCACCTTCACGAACTGGATCCTGTCTGGAAGATGCTCATAGAGGGCCGCAAGCTCGTCGAACTTGGGAGAAAACGACTTGCAATGCGTGCACCAGGGCGCCCAGAGATCGACGATGGTTGGAACGCCGTTGGACAGATATGTCTCGATGTCGGCATCCGTAGCCTCAATTACGGCACCTCCTACACTCGAGATGAGTGCCCCAAGAAAAACAAAAGGCTTCATTGCACCTGATGCTTGCTATTTATTTTCCCAGTCAATGTCGCCTCCAATGACCAACAGACACGACACTTGTCAGCAGCGTCGTGTCGCCAACAGGGACGGTGGGTATAGGGTATGGGTGGGGAAAGGGCAAAGCTGCGCGCTGGCTTATTCGAGTAGGACCGACAGCATCACAGCGTAATGGATTCATAAAGGGTGAACAAGGATCTCGAGGTGTGCCGTATCCCTCCCTCCCAAAAAAAAAATACAATTGGTAACGTCATTTGGAGTGCAATTCTCCTTCCTTGGTCATGCGGCTACGGAGGATAATGATTCGGATCCATTCCGCGCCCTCACTCCACCGTGATGCAGCAGCACTAGCTGTAACGGTGCGGGAGTTTCCGAACAATTCGTGTTTCTACTCGAAACATTTGTGGAACAGTCACAGAAATCCATGACTCCGGTGAATTCATGTCAATTGCCTGACTTACCTTCTAATAGTGTAAACAGGCAATGCACTGACAGAATTGACTTGCGAGCTTCCCGTTGGCATTGTCTGTTATGTTATCCGAAGTTTCAACTAATGATCGATCGACAAGGTCACCCCGCAAGCGCATTCCAAAAACCTGCATGGGGGACTCAGGTCTGGTAGGGTTGTGACGCAAGACATGTGGCGCTCACGAAATACCTGCGTCAAGTCCATGAATTCAAGAAGGGGTACTCAAGATGGGTACTCAAGATGGGTACTCAATATGTACCTTCCATGGTGCATTGTGCTTCTCGCAATGCCGTGTGACGAAATGGCACGAGACCCATAAGACATAAATCAGATTTCATGAAGAAAACTGCCAATCAGGAGCTTCTGCGCATGCAATATTCGAGAAATATACAACAACGCCGTGCAAGTACGTGCTTTCTGCATCAAGTTTACATTTTTTAACATAAAAGGAGCACAAAATAGTTGACATCATTACAACCTTCGCACTATGATCTCTGAAATAGTCCTCAGCTCCGCTCTCCTCCCTCTAGCACTTGGTGCCGCCACCAGCGGCTCTGGTTATGTGCATGTTCACTTGAAGAAGTCTGCCAATTCAGTGCACGTCAGAGGCGCTGCTCACCATCTGGCTCAACAGAACGTCCCAGACCAAAGCGGCACTTACTCTGGCTACCAGTACTGGGCCAATCTAACTCTAGGTGGACAGCCTGTTTCCGCGCTTGTTGACACCGGTTCATCTGATACGTTTGTGTTCACTGATGAGGCCTACCCTTCAGGGTGGGTGCCTGGGCAGTCCCCGAACTACCACTGGATCAACAGTGACTTCACTGCTGCTTACGGCGATGACAACCAGCAGATTAGTGGGTCGTACGTTCATGATTCTATCGCACTTGGCGGCGTACAGCTTCCCCGCTACCAGTTTGGTTTGCTGAATGAGTCGGGTCATGGTGAGCACGGTCTCTTCGGTCTCGGCCCTCAGTCTGCGGAGTCGGCGACGACCAAATACCCCACAATCTATGATGATCTCAAATCTGCTGGTATTACCGGATCACGCGCCTTTTCGTTGTATGATGCTGGTGCTGACGATGCTGTGCTCTTGTTCGGCGCTGTTGACCACGCTAAGCACCAGGGCCCTTTGTACACGGTTCCGTTCTCTAGCAATGAAAGAACTGGCAACCTGTTTTACACAATCGACTTCCAGTATGGAGGCCAGTGGATTAAAGAGGGTGTTCTTGATACAAGCTCACCAACCGTCGGGGTACCTAGTGCTCTGATTCAACCCCTTGTGAAGAAATATAACCTACTTTGGGATGATTCGTTCGGTTATTATGCGCCGAGCGGCACCCAGAGCGGGATCCCATCTTTCACAATTACTGTTGGAGGAATTCCCATCAACATTGACCCCTTCGTTGAAGTTAATGGCAAGCAGTATCTGTCTGTTCAGCCCGCTGATGGTATCCATTCACTGGGCCAGCCGTTCCTGAAGGCTGTTTACTCTATTTTTGACATTGAAAACCAGGTCTACGGATTCGCACCCATCAACACGAGTA
The DNA here is from genome assembly GCA_030563545.1 of Entelexis stigmatis. Taxonomy (NCBI): domain Eukaryota; kingdom Fungi; phylum Ascomycota; class Dipodascomycetes; order Dipodascales; family Trichomonascaceae; genus Entelexis; species Entelexis stigmatis. The sequence goes on from JAJMJC010000003.1 coordinate 606,930, forward strand.
GCAGCTCTAACGTTGAAGTCATTAGTAGCTCTATTCCGGGTGCGGTTCCCGCTCCAGTGCAGTCGAGCAGCTCATAGATTTGCCCAGAGTCTGGTGTGCTCACTTGGCTGTCGCAGCTTCAGGTTATTCACTCGTCACCTAATGTTTTCCAATGTTTTCCAATGTTTTCTCATAATTTCAAATTTATCTATTTAATTCTTCAAATTCCCCATATGATGATTGGATAACATCGGTATCGCTTATACCTATACTGAACCTGTGTACGACAGGCTTTCGGAGTGACCCAGCCGGTGCGGCGCATAATCTGGTTAGGGGTACGGATAAATTATTTTTCGGACGCATAATGCACGGCTCAACACATTGCTTGCTAGGCTTGGTCTATTGTCTGGTAATGCTAATTAAAGTACATCTAAGTGAGGACTCGTGCGTGCGTATGTAAAACAGTTCAAACGGTGTGTAGCAATAGTAGGCTTACCGGAGCCAAGGTGCTACACTTTGCTGGAATGTATGCTGATGCACTTAGAGTCGCATCGTCTGCATCCCACGTGTGTTGTCAATTTAAGACACCTCGTAGTTTTCAAAATCAGGATCCTGAGGAATATCAAGCTTCCTAAGCAGGCCGGATGCGACATCGTACACAAGGCCGGTCACCTCAATTTTGCGCGTGCGGATGTGTTCCTGGACGATGTCGTTGGTCAGAACATTGTAGACCTGTTCCTGCACATTAAGCTCGACAAGCTTATCCTCGCGCTCTTTTATATCGGCAATGGCGTTCAGCGTCTTCGAGTACTTGGCGCGAACGTCACGCAGGTTGCGCAGCCAGGCCTCGAGGCTACCGCCAACCCGCTGGTTGCTGAGAACGGTCTGCACGCCCTTACAGCATGTGTGCCCACACACAACAATATGATTGCAGCCAACCGTCTCTAGAGCCAGCTGAATGATAGACTGGCTGCTGGGGTCGCAGTTAGGGACGAGGTTCGCGACATTGCGGTGGACAAAGACCTCACCGGGAAGCAGGTCGAGGGAAGCCTCGGAAATGCGCGAGTCGGCACAGCCAATCCATAGAATGGGTGGCTGCTGTCCCTTAGCGTTGCTTTCAAAGAGACCCGGGTTCTGGGTGTCCATCGAGCGTGCCCATTGAGCATTGCGAGGCAGCAGCGAGTCGATCTTGTCGGAAGGAGGGAAGCGGAATTTGAAGGACTGGGGCATTTTTGTGTATGGAAGAGGACAACGCGCGCTCGGCGACTAGGATCGCGGGATCGGACGATCGAAACAAGGGAGTCTGAAGAGAAATCGGAGAAGATCCGCAGCTTTTTATCACGGCTTTTTAACCTACATACCAGCAGCGCCTATCAATTGGAGGATTGGGCGCGCCTCTGTCGATTTTGTCACCGTTGTCCCCTGGCCCTACAGGCGCACACGCTCAATAGCCGATGACTCAGGCCCGCAAATCGCCCTTGTTGAGATTGGCTGTTGGGACAGACGCCATGAACGCCGCAGCCAGGGGGGTCTAGGTCGTATCCGATTCAGGCTACAAAAACGTCCAAATTATATTCCATACTGTTTAGGTGCACTACATAAGTACTGTGTCCGAAAATTAGCGTTTCTAGAGGTCTCTGTGTCTAGATGTGGTGTTAGTATTGCTGATCAGTGTTAAAAAGCTCATGTTGTTTTTAGTCCACATAGCTTACGCTTCAGGTGAAGAAATTCAAAGGCATCCTTTCAACATACTTATCGACCGATGTGTTTCTCGAGCAGCGTGCAGCTGCGTGAGCACCTAATTTTTTTTTTCAACACTGGCAGTGCATAGATGAAGCCAACAACAACATTACTTCAGACCTTATTTATAAGGGCCCCATCACGTGTATGGGTGTTTTTTCCAATTCGGCCGCGAAATGGCTGAAGTGGCGCGTCGCGGCGAGCCGTCGGCACTGATAGGGCCCGGAGAAAAGCAGTCTGAGCTGCCATTGATATGCGCCGCATGCCTTGGTGGGCAGCAGAACCTCCGCGTTGTGAGGGACACGGCCGGATCGGAGTGTCGTCTGTGCACGCGTACGTTCACGACGTACCGATGGCGCGCGGCCCCGCCTGCGCGGACCAGCTTGCACACAGCAATCTGCCGCGCGTGCGCGGAGTCGCAGGGTGCGTGCCAGAGCTGTGTGCTGGACCTGACGTACCGGATCCCTCTGCGTGTGCGCGACGCGGCGCTGCGCATATCGCAGGAAGAAGGTGGCCTCGCTGAGGATGTTCCCGCGGTTCTTCAAGCAGTCGCAGCCGACTGGCGTGGTGAGAGGAGTGCAGCAGAAGAGGGTCCGGAGTGATGCCGCCGTAACGCATTGGGATTCCGGCAGACGAACCGGCTATATCTGTGGGCGCGCCGTCATAGCCAGCAGCTCGCAATCTCGTACTGTTGCCATAAGAATAGCAGAGCGGCCCGCATTGCGGTGAAAAGCGGCAGAGGGGGCGGCGTGAGGAGGCGAGAGGCAGCGCCGAGAGAAACTCACCCGTACATGTCGTCATACTCCTCTTCGTCAACAACCACCACATGCCTTTTGGCCGCGAAGTCGTGGCGGCACATCGGGCAGGTGCTGCTGGACTTCAGCCACTTCGACACGCACTCGAGGTCGAAGCGGTGGCGGCCCGGGCACGGCAGGGTGACGACGAGCGGGTGCGGGTCCTCGAGAAACGGGACGGCGCAGATGGGGCACTCGTCTGCGCTCCGAAGCTTCCTGGGCGCGACGCGGTCGAGGGAGTCGATGAACTCCTGGCGCATGCCCTCGGGCAGGGCGTCGTGCTCGATGTCTAGCGACATGATGAGTTCGCGCACAATGTCCGAGAGCCGCCGCTGGCGCAGCGGCTCGTGCCGGCGCGACTCGGGCTCGGCGCTGCGGTCAATGCTGTGCTCGACGTCGTAGCTCATCGCGCGGCCGCAACCAAACACCCGTCTCAGCGTGGTGGCGACAAGATACCTCTATGCGCGGCGCGGCTGGGAAGCAGGCACAAACCCTGGCTTGCACGCGCCGCAGCGGGCAGCGCAGCCGAGGACGCGGCAGAGGGACCGAGCGCGGCCGGCTCTGTCTGACCGCCGGCGTGTGCGGCCGCCGCCGCGACCCGCGCTGCTCCGGGGCCGCTGGATGGCGCGCGGGGTGCCCCGGGGTGCCAGCCTGCGGTGGTCCCAAACCAGCTGTCACGCCACCTCCAGCGGTCGGCTTAGGCAGCCAGCCGGTGCTTGCAAGCGGGAGCCAACCCTGCCCAGATTAGTCGGCCCACTCTCTCGTCCAACCTCTCTCCGTTATCACCATCACAGCCAACCCCCACAACGGTAGGAAGCGTAGCGGCTGCTGATCAATTGAATATGGATGGGACATCGCCGAAGCCGACAACGAGTGTGAAGCTGGTGCTGCTGGGCGAGGCCGCTGTCGGGAAGTCGTCGCTGGTGCTGCGGTTTGTGAGCGACGAGTTCCAGGAGAACAAGGAGCCGACGATTGGCGCGGCGTTCCTCACGCAGAAGTGCCAGCTCACAAACCGCACCGTAAAGTTCGAGATCTGGGACACGGCCGGCCAGGAGCGGTTTGCCAGCCTGGCGCCCATGTACTACCGCAACGCGCAGGCCGCCGTCGTTGTGTACGACATCACGAAGCCCGCATCGTTCATCCGCGCACGGCACTGGGTCAACGAGCTGAAGAGCCAGGGCTCGCCCAACATCGTCATTGCGCTCGTCGGTAATAAGCACGACCTCACGAGCGAGGAGGAGGGCGCCGAGCCGGGCCCCGTGCAGCCCGACGCCGACGCCGACGACGCCGACACAGAGCAGCATCTCGGCCGCAAGGTTGCGTTCAGCGACGGACAGAAGCTTGCCGAGGACGAGGGCCTGCTCTTCTTCGAGGCCTCCGCCAAGACCGGCCTCAACGTCCGCAGCATCTTCCTCGCCATTGCCAACAAGATCCCCCTCGAGTCAAAGCGCCCGCAGCAGCAGGGCCGCCAGGGAGCAGACAACCAGCCCATTGACATCGGCCTCTCGCAGAACCAAGCCTCGAACTGTCAGTGCTAAATAATGCATATTTATTATTTCCCGGATGTACCTAGTTTATTGTGTGCCTTTTAGATCATCCATGCCACCGCTTTCTCTTGTCTGCCAAAGACTCGCCCGGCCTCTCATCTGAAATCTTGTTGGTCCTCCTTTCGGTTTTTTGGGGGGTTTTGTCACCACCAAAACCTGCTTACCGTCCTTGCCCGGCCAGCTGACCGCGCAGGGGTGCTGGACAAGCTGTGGTGGAGCCGCGCAATGGCATTCAGCGACCCGCCGCTCACGGCACGCACGCTTGCCACGCGCCTGGCCCGCGCCCGCTTCTGGGCCCACAGCGCACCGCCTGCGGCAGAGGCAAGGGACGCCCTCGTGGCAGCCAAGCTCGTTGCCAGCACCCGCGCGACCCGCGCGACCCGCGCCGTACCGCAATCCATGCGCGGCGTCATGCCGCCCTCCACCGACTCGTCACTGCTCGAGCGTCTTTACGCGCACAGGCCTGTACTACGACTCGCGCCCGAGCTTGGGCCCGAGCTGTTTCTGCTCGAGCCGCGGCCGCCGCTCCGTACAGCGCTGGCGCTCCTGGACTTCGCAGACTCACCGCAGTGGTGCTACGCGGCGCTGCGCACAGAGCTGCTGCGCGAGAACTTCGTCGCTGCATTCGCCCTCGTGCAGCGGCTGCAGCCGCTGTCCTCTGCACGCGTCCTCGGCTTCTCGGGCGCGTGCTGGTCCCTGGGGCTCGTGAGCGCGTGGCTCTGGAGCCCAGCGCCGCCCATTGCCGCCATGCTAGCCTTGTTCTGGCTGGTGTGCGGGTGGCTTCGCGGCCCGAGCTTCGCGCGCGTCAAATGGCACCCAGCCGCCCACGGCTGGCTCTATCGGCGGCGCCATGCGCCGCAATTGCAGATGGCCAATCAGATTATGCAGTACTATGAGGATATTAGGGGCGTTACTGTAGACAACTTTCATGTGCATGCGGCGCGGCGCCAGGACCCGGCCCTGGACCGCGAGCTCCACGCCGCACTTACCCGGCTCGGGATGGAGATGCGTCCCGCACGCAGCACGGAGCTCTATGCCGACTACTGGTCAGAACAGGGCTACAACTACGGCAGCCTAGAGTGGCAGGAGCCAGATCAGGATCCGGCCGACTTGCTGCTACTTGCTGCCGCACCCCGGCGGCTACGGCAAAGCACACGCCCATGAGGTACCTCACCGTCGTGTCTCCGCACAAGCTGCCGCACGCCCAGACATTCGGCGCCAAGCGGTAGCTCGGTCTGGTCAGCTTGTTTCTTAGTGACGCTCTCGTAACTTGCTCCGTATCGAATGAAAGTATTTTTTGAGCATAAGATAGAGACCCGGCTCGACCCAGCCGGTACTTTCTCAGGATGCTCGGCCCGGGTTCTCCCCGCTCGTAATGCGGCGCGCCTTGCGTCATGGCTAGGTACACGGCGTGATACTCGGGATAGAGGCTTTCCGGGTACTTTTTCAGCGTCTCTGTTGTGGTGAATTGGTGGACAACGTCCTTATCTTCTGCCCAAGCGCCAAGAATGGCATCCGCGGCTGACAGACCGGACCCAATGACGCCAATCTTGGTCCTGTCAGCTCGCCCCGTGGGTGGCTCGTCGTAGGCTCTGCCTGCGACTCCATTAATGCCAGTTGCAAGCACAATGTTCTTACAGAGAAGAGGAGATTCGCGATTATCTATCTCCACGCGGAACCCTGCTGCATCTTCTCCTTCTTCGTCTTTTTCTACTTCTCCTCGTTCGCTTTGATCCTCATTGTCTTCGCGTCTCGGACTGACTGAGTTCACGACGCCATGAATTATGGGTAGCTGGAACCGTGATGCGTACTCACTATAGTAGCTTGCGACTTGAGCCCGTGATGGCCGCACAAAAGACTCGTCCAAATGCAAGAATTCGGATAGGCTAAATCCTGGCAACGAGAGCATCTCAACGTAACTGAGGGCTAAAGTCTCCGCATTGTCAACTACGCTTGACTTCCATTGGCCCCCGACACAGTCGCTAATGATCACAAACTCTACCATTGGCGGCTCTTCAACCCAACGGATACGAGACTTAATCTGCGACGCCGGCGAAGCCGCCGCCAGCTCGTCGCCCAAGCGCAGTGTGTCAATAAGCAAATTGATAGGCGCCGTCGAGGCGCTGAAGAAGCTCACGAAGCTAGGCGATGTTGCGACATATTCAAGCAGTTCGTGGTCCAGACTTGCGCAGAGCAGATCTGGATGTTTCAGCAGTTGAGCATGCAGGTACGGATCCGGGTGCGGGCCGTATGTAGCAGGGTCATATAATGGCCTGTGGCCCTGTAATATGTACCCCAGTGCTAATGCGGCGGGACCGCCGCCAATAATGACGGTGCAGCCCATCGACACCGCCTTTGTATAGCTCTGCTCGTCAACAAATATATCGATGCTCGTGCCCTTGCCCACGGATCCAGTTACTGCGATCGTTATCGATAGGAGCGGCTTTAGTTGCAGGCTGGAGAAGCGGAAGCGACGGGTGCTTATTTGAACCGGTGTGTTTGGAGTTCGAAGCTACTGGGACTCATCTTATGTTCTAGTATAAAAAAACTCTTCTACATAAATATTTAGAGTGCGCTGCCGGGCGCTACCCCATTTAGTGCGATGACCAAAAAATATAGTGAAAATGGCGTGCTTGGGCCGAATTTGCTCATTCCCTCTGATTTGTTGTTCTTAATAACATGCTAACAAAGGTCGCCAGCTCGAGGCGACGAACGCGGACACTTAAATAGCAGCTAATTGGGCCATATATATACTTCTCCAATGATCCTCAGCACCTCTAAAGCAGTTTAAGTTCAAATACCAGAAGCGAGACAACACGCCTTCTGGGGTCTTTTGAAAGCCGTGCTTCTTTCAGTAGGTAAAACGCAGCTTCAGGTTGTCGACCGCGTTCACAGTTTTGCTCTGCTACCTTCCGGGTTCATGTGAACTCTGCCCGTGGTCTCGCTCTCATCCTGTTGTCCGAAGAAAACCACCGTTACCGTTAGGTCATCGCGATAGTCTCGCGCCATTGGCGACGGAATGCTGACCAGCATCGAGACCTGTTCTTGGTCCGCGCCGCCGAGCGCATTACGAATGAGGTGCGTGGCAGCATTTGAGTCCTGGACTGTGGCCTTCAGCTTGCGGCCATCCATGGTCGAGGACGGTGAGCGGATTGGTTGCTTCATGGAATCCTTGTTCTCGCTCACGTCTTCGATGGGCTCGCCCACACGGTTCTTCTGGTTCGAGCGCGAGAACCAAGCACCGAGGCGGCCCAGCCTATCGCTGGATCTTTGGTTCGTAGCCGGGTTCGACAGCACGGCCTCGAGGGAGGGCGGCCGCTTCTGGTCCAGCCAGTCCACGACCAATCCCACGACTTGCTCGTTCGACAGCATTTCGAAAAGACCGTCAGACGCGAGCACAACAAAGCATGGCCGCGTTTCCGGGTCAAGCTTTGTGCGCGTGATCACCGGCTCGGCCGTCATGTACGGAGGGGTACGCAGATACGCCGGCACGCGCCTTGAGAAGAACAGCTCGGAGAGACGCTGCTGTGTTTTGCGCGACCATTTCACCGTGGCGTCCCCAAAGCTGCGGGTGGGCTCGTAGATTCCCAGCACGCGGCCGCGCTTAATGCAGGTGTCGTGCTCGCCCTGCGGGTGCTCGCTGCGGATGCGCTGCGCCTCGTCGGAATTAGAGCCGGTCTGGTCGGTGCTCAGGGAGCGCGCCTGCCACTGGCCCCCGGCGGTCTTGACGCCAAGTACGGCGCGCGAGTCACCCGTGAGGGCGACACGCAAGTCCCGAGACGCAGAGTCGTAGAAAGCCAGCAATGCGCACGAGCCGCTGAGGGCCGGCGGCAGCTTTTCAATCGCCGCCTTTTTGGACGGGTTCTCCAGCAGCTGGTCAATGGAGCGGTGGGTGATCTCGTCGTCTAGCTTGCGGAACGCCTGCACCACGGCGCTGTCGATGAGCTCCGGCGACGCGGGCTCGAGGCGGCGCACGCTGCCTGGGGCCACTGGCGCGTAGAGACGGTTCAGCTCGGCAACAACGTAGGGGATGAGGCTTTCCCGCAGCTTGGCGCTGGTGCTCCAGCCGCCGTGCCCATCGTAGATGCCCCAGAAGTTCCAGTCGGTGCTGAACTCAACGTCGTCCGGAGTGACCAGGGGCACGTTCACGGCCTTCTCGCTGCGGTCGTCCTCGACGGGGTTATTCGACGGGAGCTGGGCCGAGTCGTAGCGCAGCACGCCGTGGCCGCGGTCCACGAGAAAGCTCTCCTCGTGGCTGCGCAACCGGGCGCTGACCTGAGCGGGGTTGAGCAGCGTGAGCATTCCGGCGTTGGCGTCGTTCGCCACGAGCTGCTGTCGAGCAACATGGAACCCGTAGCCCAGTACAAGGGGGCCCAGCAAGAGCGGCAGCCTGCGGCTCAGCAGGGCCATGGTAGGACTAGAGGACGACGCGAGAATTGTGGTGGATGCAAGTGTGGGCAGCTGAGGGTTGGGGCTCTCGTTCGCTCCAAAGTATCTTACGGTGCGTGCCAACCCGCGCAGCATGGGCAGCCGGCTGGTTATGCCAACGGGGTAGTCCGAGGCGGTAAGCCCGTGGTTTCAAAAACGTAGCTTTAACAATGTGGTGCTATAAGTGGTGGGCGTTATTCATGGCTTTAACCTAAAGGCAGTGCGCGCGCTTTGTGGCGGCTGGGCTTGTAAGAGGGTGCGGAGGACCACCGGCCCATCTGCTGCTGGCTAATCCCACACGCTATTCTCACCTTATTTATTACATATAGGTTTAAGCAGCTCAAGCTGCGGGTGATGTGAGTTTGGGTGTGGACCTAGCTCGAGGACCCGCAAAGCAATTAACATCATGTGATCTTTTTTTCAGAAACCGCGCACATGTAGCCACCGTCAGTGCTGATTCAAACTTGCAGTTGATTCTTCACAGCCATGGCGAAGAAAGGACAGCAGGAGAGCCAGAAGAACAAGGCGACCAAGCAGCAGAAGGCCGCTGCGGACAAGACGTTCGGCCTCAAAAATAAAAATAAGTCGTCAAAGGTGCAACAATATGTGAAGCAGGTAGAATCGCAAGTAGGAGAGTCTGCCGCCCAGAAGCGGAAGGCGGCCGAGGCCGAGCGCAAGGCCGCGGAGAAGAAGGCGTCCGAGGCCGCCAAGGCCGAGGCGCGCGCGCTGTTCAGCGCCGCCGTGCCAACGCAGAAGGTGGCCGTGGGTGTGGACCCGAAGTCGGTTGTGTGCGCGTTCTTCAAGCAGGGCCTGTGCAACAAGGGCTCGCGCTGCAAGTTCAGCCATGATCTGTCCGTGGAGCGCAAGGGCGAGAAGCGCGATCTGTACAGCGACGAGCGTGACGACAAGACCAAGGACACGATGGACAGCTGGGACGACGAGAAGCTGCAGAGGGTGGTGCTGTCGAAGCACGGCAACCCGCGCACGACGACAGACAAGATCTGCAAGTACTTCATTGGCGCTGTCGAGTCGGGCCACTACGGCTGGTTCTGGGTGTGTCCGAACGGCGGCGACCAGTGTATGTACCGCCACTCGCTGCCGCCCGGGTTCAAGCTGAAGACGAAGGAGGAGCAGCGCCTTGAGCGCCAGGCCATGGCCAACGCACCGAGGATCACACTGGAGGAGTTCATCGAGACGGAGAGGCTGAAGCTGCCGAAGCAGCGGACCCCGATCACGATCGAGACTTTCACGGAGTGGAAGAAGAAGCGCGAGGAGAAGAAGCAGAAGGACTCTCTGGAGGCGGCCAAGAAGAACAAGTCACAGCTGTCCGGCCGCGAGCTGATGATTTCCGGCAAGTATCACGCCGAGGACCAGGACGACGACGACAACACGTGGGACCTTACCGAGATGCGCAAGCAGGCCGAGGCCGAGGCTGCGCAGGCGGCCAGCGAGAGCCAAATGCAGCAGCAGCAGCCCATTTCTGTGTGAGATGGTTCGCAGCTTCCTGTTGTGCTCGTTTAATTTATTAGCGTGGGCCGCCTGGTGGGCTGGGCCGCCGCATTGTATGTACAAGTAGACCCATAGTTATTTTTTTTCCTCTTTCTATTTTGGTTTAGAGAATAGTGGACCTCGGTTCATTTTTAGTAGCAGTCGCTGCTCTGAGTTATATTTCTAGAAAGTTTACACTTTAATCTGGTGCGTCTAAGAGAACTTGGCCGGCTGGAATCCGAACGACCAAACGAGAGACGTTTGGAAGGTCGCGTACGCGAAGAAGAGGCCACGGATAAGATATGTGCCTGTCGTGTTCTCGTGGAGCATAATGCGGAAAAGCACTGCGTAGTACAGCCGGAGCATGTTGCGCCGCGTGGACTCGAGGTACTCGGTGCGCACGACATCCTGATAGCGGGACATGAACGTGCGCTGCAGGCTGAACAACAAGACAAAAATCATGACCGCGAGGTAGCACAGCGTCTCGATGAGCTCGTAGAACTCGTTGTCTGGCTTCAGCCGCGGCAGCTGCAGGAGCCGAAACAGGACCGTGGCAGCAGAGAGCCCAAGCAGCCACCTGAGCGTGTCCTTCAGGCTGCTTGGCAGCACATTTAGCAGTCCTCCAATTTCATTACCCTTCTTGAGACGGTAGAAGGCCAAGGCTGTAAGGGCGGCCAGCAGGCCGGCGAGACCGAGCCCCACTGCAGCATCGCAGAGCGGAGCAACAACAAGAACCATGTGCGTCGCACCATATAGATAGGAAAGCGCCTCGCCGGCGTCCCAGTCGAGGCGATTCTGTGCGTACTTCTTGACTACCATGGCTGCACCACCAACCAAACAGAGTTGTTAGGTAAGGGCGTTGGGCCGCCCGGTCCGGATGATACGAGAGCGGGCTGTCGTTCCGTGTGACGGGGTTTACTTTTTTTTTTTCTTTGGTTTATTCAAGCATTGGTTAACGCTTTTCATACTGGTTGAGGAGCATGCCTGAATCTGTCCCGGTGGGAAATTAGTGAGGCCAGCTCACGGATGCCAGCTTAGCCGACACCAATGCCACCTACACGTCGGAGCGCTTTGAACCTACGTTGAGCGCACATATCGATGCGGATTATCCTCCAGAAAGAAATAAAGATAATGCTCGATTATAAGCCTATACAAATGCACTGCTGTGATAGCGGCTGCACCAGCACCCTAGCTGTTTCGCTTTTATCATTTATTAAGGCTGCTCTATGGCCATGCGCGGGGCGGGGCGACCTACTCGGCGGCCTCGCCGAGCTTCGACGTCGTCTCGTCGTTCTCGTCGTCGTCGTCCCCGGCGCCCGCAGCGCCTGCAGCGCCTGCGCCGCCCGCGGCCTCCTTGAGCGCGTCGAGCTGGGACATGTCAAACCCGCCGGCGCCATCGCCGCCCATGCCTCCCAGCATCGAGTTGATGTCAAAACTGCCATCGCCGCCAGCGCCGCCGCCGGCACCGCCGCCCATGCCGCCAAGCATCGAGCTGAGGTCCATGTTGGCGCCGCCGAGCGCAGGATCCTCCGCAGGCGCCTCGTCCTGCTCGTCCTCGTCGACCCACTTGTCGAAGTCCGTGCGGATGTACAGACGGCGGGTCTTGTCCTTGGTGAGCCGCGGCCAGTACTCCTGCTGCGGCGTCTTCTTGCGCAGCTCGACAAGAACGTGCTGCTGCGTCGCGGCCTGGCGCGTGAGCTCGGGGTCGATCTCGTCAAACAGCTCGAACTCAACGGCGTAGTTGCGGGCCGCGTCCGCGCCCGTGAACTTAAACGTCGTCGACGTGGCCTGCACGTCGAACGTCTTCAGCTGCGGCACCGCCACAGTGATCCACAGCTTGTTCTTCTCCGGCTCGTCGGCGCTCGAGCGCTGCGCCCATCGGATTTCAGGGAAAATAGGTTTCGTGTGATCGGCCATTGTTTCTTCTTTGCACTCCTTCCCAAATTGTGGTACCGTTAACACTCTTATATACTGCGGTGTGGTGGGGGGAACACTCTCTCCGCGCAGCGTGGCTGCATCAGGTGACCGCGCTAGAACCGTCTAGAAGCGGCTGCCGGCGCCGCCCGTGGCCGCAGCTGCCGACTTGCAATTCGCCCCGCGGTGGCTCCAGTGACGCATGCAGTAGCACTGCTCTTCTCAGTGGGCCACTACCAATGCCTGCGCGTGCTGGCCCGGATGGGCACGACGAGCCAGGCCGCTGCCCGTTCGAAACGGTGCTGTCATCAGCACGTTGCCGGCCCATCCCCGTGACAAGTCCTCCCCCGGTTGCGCTCACATACGGCTAGTGAGGCAGCGAGTCCCGTTTTGTCGTCGCCCGCCCCCTGGAGGCGGCACCCGCTTGGTTGGTACAAAGAGCGAAGGCAGAACGGCTCGGTCAGCTATACAGAAGCAGCACTGCGCAGCCCCGACATCAATTGAAGACAGCGACGTGCAGGGGCATGCTTGATCGGCTCCCTGACGGCGTCCTGCTCGACCTGATCAAGCAGTGTCCGGCCCTGGGGCAGGTGAACCGCCGATTGTTCGGCCTGGCCGAATTAGCAAGCCGCAACAGGCTGCTAACATTCTACGACTTCCGCGACGAGCAGATCGACGGGCTTGCGGCCGACGTGCGCGAGCTCCTCCACATGGAGTCCTGGCACACTGTGGAGGAGGTTGCCCAGTACGACATCTGGTTCTTCGGGCCCGAGCACGTCAAGAGCTTTACGGACACGGTTCCGCTGTCGCCCGGTAAGCGCTCGTGGCGGCTGCTCGAGGGTGCGCCCTGGGGCGGCAGCCTGTACATGCTGAGCTGGTCGAACAACTACCTCGAGTACTCGACAAAACTGCGCGCGGGCCGCTACGACCTGTTTCTGGAGTTCATCGGCAAGCCCGTGGACATCTGCAAGATGCAGTTCCACGTCGTGCATAGCCCACAAGTGAAGCAGAAGTTTGCGAGCCTGCCGCCGACGGCGTGGATCGACCGCCAGGCCATGTCGCACGCAGAAAGCATTGACCTGCTAAGCCCGACCCAGTTCTACGTCGGGCTCATGGACGTCGAGGCGACGGACGCGTGCCCGTGGTCCAACGTGACGCTGCGCATCGAGTGCGCAGACTGGTCTGCGCCGCTCGAGGGGCTTGTGCTGAACTACCTATACTTCGAGAAGCACCCGTCGCAAGGCAGTGCGCACCTGGACTGGGTCATGCGCTCAGGCTCGAACCTGAAGCCGTCGCCAGCGTGGCCCGAGATCTACCGCCGCGCGAATGCGCGCAAACGGCAGTGGGACTCGTCGGCGCCAGCGCGCCCAGAGTCCCCACCAGCCAGAGACACGGCGGCCGGCGTTGTAGCGTGGTGAGCACTAGAGCACGTGCCAGAAGCTTTTCTTGGTGTACACATTTAACCTCGCAGCTATCACGCCGCCCTCTAATGCTAGAAAATTCTGTAGTCATTTTCTGTGGTCATCTTTGTGTAGACGTTTTCTCTGGCGACTTTGTTAGACGTTTTTAAAGCTCGCTTGGGGCTTCTTTTGGAGAGGCATTGTGTAGAGACATTCTGTGGTGACATTCTGCGGAGACATTTTGTGGAGGTGCTCTGCAGACGTTGGGTGGAAACAATTTGGGATGCTCTGTGGAGGGCAAACACATTTTGTGGGGGCATTTAGCGACGACTCTCACACTATATTACCACGCGATAGCCGCTTCTAATCACCCGCCTGGCCTGTAGCACAGCGAGGTCGCTTGCGCGCCTGCAGCCCTACCCCGCAGCCGCGATTTTCTGGGCTCGCGACGCATCATGCACGTCACTGACTTATCCGCATTGGGTCCTAGGGTACCCCTGACTGCGCTCGTTTGAGGCGAACACAATGTGTATGTGTGTGTCCCTGCCCTCCGCGTGTAATGATGTGATTGGAGGTTACGGCATCAGCGACGGCTCCGCCATCACATGGGGGTAAGGCGAGCACGCAATATAAATAGCCAATTCCTTCTGTATTTCGTCTGCCCACTATCGCGAACTATTTTCCATCGTCACCGGCACCCATGAGCAACGAATTCCAGAAGTACGCCACGGCGGCCCTCCACGGCGACGCCGAGATCCGCGAGCAGGGCGACGTGGCCCCGCCCATCCATGTAACGACCATCACCGAGTACGAGACGAACCCGGACAAGCTGTTTGTCGCCGGCTCACAGCCGGCCGGCCCGCCGGTGTACTCCCGCATCGGCTACCAGAACGTCGACCGCCTTGAGGCCGTGCTCGAGCAGCTGCTCGACGGGCCCAGCGTGGCCTACAGCAGCGGCCTCAGCGCGTTCCACGCAATCATCACGCTGCTGAACCCGAAGCGCGTGTTCATCGGCCAAGGCTACCACGGCATCCACGGCGTCGCCCACATTCTGCAGCGCACAGGCCTGGAGCTGCTGCCCCTGTCCGACATCGACGCCAAGATTGAGAAGGGCGACATCGTCCACCTCGAGACGCCGGTCAATCCCACGGGCCTGGCGCTCGACATCGAGCTCTACGCCAAGAAGGCGCACGCGAAGGGCGCGCAGATCATTGTCGACGCCACGTTCGCCCCGCCCCCGCTGCTGCACCCGTTCGCGCACGGGGCGGACATTGTGCTGCACTCCGCTTCCAAGTACCTCTCGGGCCACTCCGACGTGCTTGCTGGCGTGCTCGTCACTAAGGACCTGGCCACGAAGAAGAAGCTTGTTGCCGACCGCGCCTTCATTGGCACCATCCTCGCGCCGTTCGAGGCCTGGCTGCTGCTGCGGTCGCTGAAGACGCTGCCCGTGCGCCTGCAGGTCCAGTCGGACAACTTGAACAAGATCGTGGCCTTCCTCCACGAAAACAAGGCCAAGCTGCCCAAGCTCACCAAGATCTACTCCTCAAACTTGCAGGAGGACGCGTTCGTTAAAAAGCAGTACCCTCTAGGCGGCTCGCCCACGTTCGCCATCGAGGTTGTCGATGAGAAGACGGCCAAGGCTCTGCCGAACAATCTGAAGCTGTTCTATCACTCCACCTCTTTGGGCTCTGTTCACAGCCTCATCGAGTGGCGCGCGGTCACTGATCCATCAGTGACCACGAATTTGCTGCGCATTAGCGTGGGTATCGAGCGCGCCGAGGACCTCATCAATGATCTCAAGCAGGCGCTGCAGTAAAAATAATAAAAATATTGGGCTTGTGCGTGCTACAACGGCATCTCTACGACCAAAAAAATTAAATCTAGAAACGCTTAAGCGTCCGCTTCCAGCACCGATCACAAATTTAGAAGGCTTTCATTAGAAAATTAGAAAACCCCTATTTTTCACCGTTAAGCACCGTGCGGCCCTGGCATGATGCGCGCACGCGTCGGAAGAGTCAGCTATCACTAACGTGAGGGTCAGGCTAGGGTTGTATCGCAAGACCGGGAAAATTGTACGATAAGCTCTAATTTTTGTACTACTTAGCAGGTTAATCATCTTCCTGATGGGCGCAATTTTCAGCAATTTTGTTTATTAATTAATAAAGATGTCTTTAAACCAGTGATATTGACTCAATGGCCGAACCTTATCCAAGTCAGCACTATTCATCACTATTTACCAATGGGGAAATTGAATGATGCAAATTCACAACATGGATGAAAATGCGCACAACCGACGGTGATAAGCCAAAAAAATAGCAACTAGAGGGCTACGTATGACTCAATCAACCGCGTCCTTCAATTATTAAGGCAAAGAAAATAATTTTTCCCCGAATATTCAATCTCATCATCCTTTTAGCTGTGAGCCTACTTCAAATGTCTGACGCCTTCACTAAGTACTCTACAGCCGCACTCCACGGAGACAGTACGGTGCGACACCATGGTGACGTTGCTCCTGCTATCCATCCCACGACCAACACGGAGTATCCTATGGATACATCTAAGTTGACGCCTGAAATGCAGCCGGAAGATGGTACGCATATCTACTCACGCGAGACACACCAGAACACAGCTGTCACCGAAGCAGTCCTTGAAGAGTTGCTCGGCGGGCCTAGTGTCGCATACTGCTCGGGCCTCAGTGCTTTTCATGGGATCATTACGTTGCTGAGTCCGAAACGCGTGTTCATCGGTGACGGATACCACGGTGTTCACGGCGTCCTTCACCTTTTGGAGCGCTGGGGATTGGAGACTCTGCCTCTGTCAGATATAGACACAAAATTGGAAAAAGGGGATGTCATACAGTTGGAAACACCTGTCAATCCAACCGGCCTTGTTTTTGACATCGAGCTCTATGCCAAAAAGGCACATGCCAAGGGCGCAAAGCTGATCGTTGATGCCACTTTTGCACCTCCTCCGCTGCTGAACCCTTTCAAGCATGGTGCTGATTTTATCATGCATTCCGCCTCAAAGTACTTGGCGGGTCACTCTGATCTACTAGCCGGTGTCATTGTGACCAAAGACACTTCCATCAAGGAAAAACTCGTGGAGGACCGCATTTTTTTGGGGACTATCTTGCAACCTTCTGAGGCTTGGCTTCTCCACAGGTCACTCAAAACACTTCCGATCAGGCTCCAGGCGCAGGCAACGAATGCCAACAAGATCGTTGCCTTCCTGAATGAAAACAAATCGACGCTTCCCAAGCTAACGAAGATCTTCGCTTCAAACCTCCAGCCTGATGCGTTTGTTAAGGAGCAATATCCGTTTGGCGGTTCGCCCACCTTTGCTATAGAGGTTACGGACGAAGAAACGGCAAAGCAGCTCCCGAATAAGCTGAAGTACTTTTACCACGCGACATCGTTGGGTTCGGTGCATAGCTTGATTGAGTGGCGTGCCCTGAGTGACGCTAGTGTGTCCCGCACTCTGCTGCGTGTTAGTGTCGGTATTGAGCGCGTGGAGGACCTCATTGAGGACTTGGCGCAGGCTCTGAAATAAGCCTTAATAAAGATCAATACTCGGTACAATTTAAAATTAGAAATATTCCATGAATGCAGTACAACAATTGGAAGCAGTCGTAATCTTTACTGTACATAATCTATAAGATGCTACCAATTGTATAATGTTATGCTGTTGCTCGCATGCGATATCAATGGTTCATACATCCACATCACACAAAAAGCATTTCCGTAGGCTTGGGACATGTAAATCATCACTAGTCATTCGAGAAAGGCACTGAAAGTGATATGAGTGATGGCACTGGAAGGCAATCAAAGAGTCAACCCCAACAGTTATAGGGTCACCTCTCGCAGATTGCTCCCAGGCCCTGTACAGGGCATTAGCATCGATGCCAAGCCCAACAATTTTGCGGCCGCAAATTTCGCATTCGCTGTCAACAGACACAGCCCACCCTTGAGCACGGCCAGCTAACACCTTTACTAGCTGCTTGTATGCATCTATCTGTAACATCTCATGAAAGGATTGAAGAGCTCGCTCCTGGCGGTGTAAATCAAGGAAAAGTTGCGACACCATTGGTGCCACTCCCTTTTGATTGGATGAGATGAGGTCTGCCGTGATATCAATGGTTGAAGCAGTTCCAGATTCAGACAACGAACGTACAGCATTTCGAAGCTCAGTCTTCGCCTCAATCGTGTCGATGCTCATCAAAGTTTCCAGAAGACGTTGCCAAAGCTGAGGTCCATCTTCTTTCGATTCCTTTGACACTTCGAGACATATGGACGTTGCTAGTTGGCAATATTGTGAAAACTCAGGCCCCTCAACTGATGGCAAATGATTTACTATGTAGATCATAGCTTCCTTTTGGCGCTTTCGACGGCGCAGTAGCAATGCCAAGGAGTCGACATGTCCCCCCTCAAGCAGGTCATCTACTACTAGCGGGAGTTGTACATCGTCCTCTCCTGTCAAAACTTTCTGAAGAACCTCCATGAGCGCGTTTTCCCCCTGGGGCGTCTGCTTGGCCAGAAGGGAAACATAAGCAGTACGCACCGTTAAAGGTGGGAGCTGCTGTCCGTTTTGGCCTACACTTTTGAAGACAGAGTTCAGGAATGCGAGCTTTACAGGCTCATCTGCAGTTTCTAAAACATCTTCCCAAATAGAACTATCACGCATTTGAGACACAGCTATTTCCGACAAACGTCTCGGGCTTTCCTTGAGAAAGCGTGCAATGTTATCATGAACCACTCCAGATATTGCTGCCTTGTCTCTGAAAAGACCCTCTTCCAAGGTTGTCCAGAGATCGGGCAGATGGTTTTGTAGTTTGAGGAGCACGAGCTCGGCATACTTTTTCTGCTTGCGGTACAAATAGTCCAGCACAAGAACATAGTTTGCGTTGATGAGTGACTTTGTGAGACCCTGTATGTCTGTTGCACTAAATGCAGAAAGAAGACTAAGAAGTGCAAGTTGGCTTTCTTCGTTCTCATCGTTAGGTTGGCACAATGAGAGCGCAATGGCTTGAAGTTCTTGGCCAGGAATTACCAGGAACTGCCGGTATTTAGGATAATTTCGGGCCAGAAATATCGAGAAATAAACTCCTTTTTTTAGAACGCCAGGACTGCGCAGCAGGTTTACAATCACTTGGCGGTTGATTTCACTGTTGTCATTCAAAAATGGGTCCTCAAAGGCCTCATTAAGTGCTGTAAAAAAGCCCTTCTCGTCGAAATCAATAATTGCTTGGAACGTTGCAGTCGTGTCGGTAAGAAATAGAGCGCTGTAACAACTATGCTTGGCTCTAAGGGCTCGCAAGTCATCAGTAATAAACTCTCCAGTGGGATATGAGCGGCCCGTAAGAGTCAGTGCTAGGTATCCAGCTGTGTACACAGTTGGTGGCGAAAGCGGTGAGGTGTAATCTTCCAGAGCCCAATTTCGCAAATAGATTTCTACCTCAGCCAGTTCAGGGTGTTGCGAGCATATTTTAAACGCTAGGTCCAGATCCAGCCCCGTCAAATCGAGCATGTAAAATAATTGCTGGGTAGAATACCGGTTCAGTACCAGTTCCTTGAACACTACAGGGGATAGTGACCTCAGCTGGCGAGAAAGCACAAGAGAAACCAGAGTATCAAGATAGAGTTCATGAATCCACTGTTCATTGGTAGTACTCGTCAATTCCAAGATGGACTCTAGCAGGTTACTATCAATGATGACAGCCGCTCGTACGCTAGTTGGTAGTAGAGTTTTCAGACTTTCGAAGTCGAACTGAACACTAAAGCGCAGCGCGGTCAGAACGAGATCGGGGAACGCGGTGCGAATGACACGTTGACGAATAGAGCGCTCAGCTGGCAATCCCAATACGGAGAGGTCTCCTTCGTCAGTGAAATAACTGACTGCGAGTTTTATGGCTTCAGTGGGATGCGCATTGTTCAATAACGACAAGAGCCGGTCTGCCCAGTTTGTTAGTTGTCCCACTAGGAACTCATATTTACCCATGGCGAATAGCGTGGAAGCCGATACTTGTAGCTGCAACACGTGAGAAGACGGTGAAAGTGGTTCGGAATCTATGAGACGTGCATCGTTGACCAGCAGGAGGCCAAGTTGCGGCTGATCAGATTGAGATGATAGCACTACTATCATACTACTTTGAGAGTCGATCCAATCGAACCATTGTATAGGGGCTGGGTGAGTGTATGCCTTGTCAGCGGTGAATACGTTTCCCGAGCTCAAGTTCAGAATCTTCAGATGAGAGCCCCAGCTGTAGGCTAATTGCTGAGCTGTTGCATTGAACCTAACAACACCGTGAGTAGGGTCCTGGTCCTGAGTATCCTTGGAGCGGGGAAGCCTTAGACGCTCGGATACACCCTCCGCGTCCAACTGTACAATGATAAAAACTTCAGGGGTAAGTACAGAAATGAACGTTCCGAAAACGAGGGCATCTAGAACTTTGGTCCCGTTAACAAATGAGCCTATCAAGCGCCGGCTCTTTGTTGTGTGCTCGAGGAGCACACGATGGTACCGATGTAGAATGACCAGTCCGCCTGTATCCACACTCACGAAAGTCGATCGCTTTGAGGCAACAAATGCAACATACTTGACTGGTGTGCCCGACACATGCGATTCGGGTCGCTGAACGCGGCTGTGTGGCGTCGGTATGTGGTTAGGGTCCAGTGGTGGTACTGCTGTCCGTAGCTGCGGAGTGCCCTTTGGCGGTGCTTCGAAGTCCCACAAGCATACCCAGCCTTGCGAGAATCCAGCTACGATATGCGTGCCATCAGCACTAGCATTCAGACATGTCACTGCACCGAGCGTGGCCCCCACGGAGAACGTACTCAATTGCGCAACGAGGTGCTGTTCATAGTCAAAGATAAGGATATCAGCACTATCTGTGCCAATCAAAAGATGTTTGGGGCTGCAGAGGCATACGGTGGGCCGTCCGTACGGGGAGGAAGTAGGATACAGCACCTGGCTGAGCTTACCCAGCTTCGTCCAGCGTAGCGTCGCCTCGGCAGAGGCAAACGGCGATGAAGAATTGACTTCACTTGCCGTGGAGTCTGCAGCGTGCTCGGCCTGCCGGAGCTGCCACTGCGACTTCAGCCGGAGATCCATGCCGAGAGTGGGGGGAAGGGCACTTCGGTTTCGAGGAAGCGATTGACTCTTGCTCGTACCTATGCGCGAACGGTCTCGCCGGCGAGCTGCGCGCGTGGACTTCTCGAGTCTCGTGGCCCCGGAGGAAGCCGCGGCGTTTGACTCGGGGTCAGAGTATGAGGGCGGATTTACAGCGGATATGGATGAGGACGTCGATGACGATGACAACAACGTCGTGGACGAGGACGTTGACGTAGAGATGGGCGATCCGTCGTCCGAGACGGCGACCACAGCAATAGACGGAGCAAAGGTTTACGCAGAAAAGGTGAAAATGTCTCCGGAGACTCGGCCTCGAAGCCGCCAGACCCCGCGACAAGCGGCACCAAAGGCACCAGCGCCGAGTGCCTCGCGAATAGAGAATCTGCGGGACCGGATGATCCTTTTCTATGGAGACTCTAATGAAGACCTGATCCGGGCCATCGAATTGCGGCATAAGTGGAGCGATCGTTTGTTTGTTGTGTCCCAAGACCAGCTCGAGCCCGTGCAGCCCGTGCAGCCCGCGCTGCATGACAACAGGCAGCTCATTAGTACACTCACACGTACGGGGGACAAGTTTGAGACCAGCGGTTTTGCTGTTGTCGTCGACGGTGTACAATTAGAACCCTCACAGCAGCGTGTCTCTGTTAGTGCGGGTGTTCTGAATGCCGGCCATGGAGTCTTGGCCCTGGATTGGGACCTAAGCGGCACTCGGCTGGCTCTCGGCCTGCGTACTGAGACAAGTGATCCTTTAAATATGACTGCATTTCAGCCCGAGCTCGCACCTCGATTCCATCCTTTAGAAGGTTCGTCTCTGCTTCACATCTACGAGCTTAACGGGTCGAAATTGCGCCCGTATGCCAGCATAGAGGGCCGCTTTGGCTCAGTAACTGGTATTAGTTGGTCGGCTGCAGCACTGCTGGCAGTGCTGTTTGCCAATGGCTCTGTCGGGGTGTTGGACCTTATCGAGCCTGGTTCCTACAAGATGGAGCCTGCCGCATTTCCCTCAGTTAGCAACGCTAAGGCTACTTGCTTGTGTTGGAAAGGTAGTAGCCTCGTTATAGGGTATGCCGACGGTCTTGTGGCAGAGTTTGACATAGGTGAGGATCCGGTACCCTCATTTGTTGTGCAGCTGCATGATTCCGTCGTCACTAGTGTCTCTTCGGGCTGGCCAAATATGACGCCGTATTTGTTCACTACTGGTGTCGATGGAAACCTCAAGGTAACTGATACACGCGATCTACGGCTTATACGCAAAGCACCTCGCCTCAAGCATTACTCGCCTGTATCAGCATACTTGCCGATGGCTGACAGCTTCATCGGTTTGGAGGATGCAAACACCGCTAAGCTCATTCCGGTGCGACAACCTGGCGTGCAGCTTGCACTCACCAGTGTGACTCGGCACGATGCAGGAATATCTGCATTAGCGACGTCTCCATCGCATCCTTTGCTGTTGACAGGTGGCCAGGACGGCGCCATACACATCACAAATCCACTGCGACGTACAATGGTCACCCGGCGAAAACGGGATGTTCAACTAGACTGCACCATGTGGCAACTGGAGTGTAGCCTCAAAACATCTGAGTACCGGTTCGTGGAATTCCTGACTACGGACACGCTGAGCACAAAGCGCGAAGGCTTGAATAACATTGTTTTGTATCCGACAGCGGTTACCGTTACCTCGCTCGCGTGGAAACCGAATAGCACTTGGTATGCAGCTGGTACTGCATCGGGTCTTGTACGTATAGAAAATGTAGATGGTTAGTATCTAATACTCTATGTATGATTGGATGTCTTCTAGCTAAAGAATTAAAAGCTAAGAATGGATATCTGCTGCGTAACCTGCAATTTGATTGCGTATGAATAACTCGAAGACTCTATCTATATCTATTTCGCGGTGGTATTGGTACTTCAAACGCTTTCCTATTAAGAAAATGAAATATTTATGACGTACAGTCACGCGTTAATCCATGGAGTGACAGATGATACGTAAATGGAATACAGTTGCGAAGACACATGGACCGTATCTTAATTATGTAGTATTATTAGAACCACATGGCTTGCATGAGTGAGAGGACTCTGCTCTCTTTGGCCATTTACTTAATACAAGAGAAACTCAATGCCAGCCCTCAACCCGTACAAGTCGATTCAATATCTTGGAAACGACTTATCAACCGCACTCCAACTATGGAGCCCACCAGCAACGTCCCGAGCAGGAATGCCCCATGCCTTGAGGTGTGCTACTGCCTCCTGAGAATCGTTACCATAACGGCAGACAACATATATTGGTGACCCTGCGTCGAACGGTAATTCAGCACTTGACTTAGTTCGGCGCAATTCTTCGATGGGAAGGTTGATAGACCCCTCAATGTTGCAAATACCAAATTGGGTACGGGGCCTTACGTCAAGAACAGTGCCCTCTTCTTTCACAGCTGCAAACTCAGACGCAGTAATGCGATCGTCAGACTGAACAGTGGTGTTGCTTCCACCGCCACAAAACTCGCTATAGTCGTACGACTCGAGCGATGTGATCGACGGTTTGTCTCCACAGACAGTACACGAGCTCTGGCGGCCCCGTATGCGCATAGATCTCCACTGTGGGAATGTGAACATGGAGAACAAAGTCAGGCTGGGGGTAAATTCAGCATCCAGAATTATTTTGAGCGCTTCGATGGCTTGGTGTATACCCATAATACCCACGACCGGCCCAATGATACCTCCATCTCCGCACGCAGTGACTAGATGCGGGGGTGGGGGTCTCGGGAATAGGCATCGATAGCAGGGCCCATTTTTGTGATGATAAACCGCCAGTTGGCCCTCCGTTTTCAGGGCCGATGCAGACACTAGTGGCTTATCTGCAAGGACGCAAGCATCGTTGATGAGATATCGGGACTTTGGAGTGTCGGTACAGTCAAGTACGATATCGAATTGGTCGACAATGTGCAGCGCGTTGCCGCTCGTGAGCGCTTCACAGAAGACGTGGACCTTGACGTTTGGGTTCAAGTCTGCTACATACTTGGCGGCAGACTCAGCCTTGGGGACGCCCACTTCATGATGGAGCACCTGACGGTGTAAATTGGAGATCTCCACTGTATCTGGATCAACAATTCCCAGAGCGCCGACGCCCGCGCCAGCTAAATACTGAATTGCGGGACAGCCAAGACCTCCTGCGCCA
The DNA here is from genome assembly GCA_030563545.1 of Entelexis stigmatis. NCBI lineage: Eukaryota > Fungi > Ascomycota > Dipodascomycetes > Dipodascales > Trichomonascaceae > Entelexis > Entelexis stigmatis. The sequence goes on from JAJMJC010000003.1 coordinate 630,517, forward strand.
ACTACAAGGATTTTGGTAGACTTGATGGCCAATTGTCCCGGTAGGCCTACCTCTGGGACCAGCATCTGGCGGCCATAGCGCTCATATTCGCTGAGTTCCATGGCGTCCGGGCACACCACCCTCTGTGTAAGTTTTCCAAATGAAGTCTCTAATCACAAACCCTCTTGCCCTAAAGTATCGCTTGTTTGCAGCAGGTGGAGGTGGTGCTGGCCACTGCGTACAAGCTCTTCGTATTTATAACAAAAATAACCACCAAACCCGAAAAAGCAAGCACGAAGCTGAAGACAGTTGTTTGTCTGACAATTGATGTCGGTCTGACTTTTGTAGGTGCGCCGCGCTAACTGCCGTAGAAAATCTCGAGCGATTATTGCAAAGTTTAAGCGAGGACGGTTACATTGGGATTACTCTTTTAGCTTAGACGAGCTTCTGCTTAACGAAGAACGATTTCAGGTGTGACACCTGCCACACACACGTCGCAGCCAGCACTACAATCTGGATCAGAGTCATACGTGACACACGAGAGTTGGCCTTCTCACTGGTGTCACGGAAGCTTGCCTCGCGCTCGCGCAGCAGGCGCTGCTCACGGTGGACATGGACAAGCTTGCGGTTCAGCTCGGAGACTCGGTCGGCAAGCGAGCCCAAGCGGCGGTGGCCCTCAGTATCGGCCAGGTCTGCGGCCTCAGAAACATTGAAGTCGATCTCGAGCTTTACCTTCGACTTTGTCCACCAGCCGTCGGTCAGTGCGCGGTAGCAGATGCGATGCTCACCGCCGTCGAGAGCCGTGAAGTGGAACTCGGAAAATGGAGCCGTCTTGTGGTTATATACGCGGTGGTTTTTGTCGAACAACTCGTCAATAGTGACCTCAATGCTCAGCTTCGAGTCGCGCACCCATTTCTTCGTGCTCTCTTCCAACTCCCACGCGCTGTGCTTCTCGGAAACGAGCGCGTCCTTGCCGAGCTCGAGGTTAAAGCACTTAGGCTCCTCGTTCCCTCCCACATATACATGCAGAGCCGCAGCGCGGGCCATCAGGGCCAGCACTGCCGTTACAAACGCGAGAAACTGGACCATGCTTGTACGTGCGGAAGTGACGCGTGTCGCGAAAAAGAGCTACGTGGGTGCGAGGTCACGTGCCGTGCCGGGGAAGCTCATATTATCATCACTTGTGGGGGTGTAGGTAGGAGGCGGCAGTGGGTGAGGGCGGCGCCAGATATAAGGCGGGAACAGTATATGCAAGCTCTAAATACTGGTCTTCTGGGAGAAAAATGAATATAGCGATTACCTGCTGTATGACCAGTAATTCACTTTAGCCGGATAAAAGGACGCGTGGTTTGGTCTTGCCAATCGTGAAGGACCATCCCGCGCCATGTGCCTGGATCATGTGATGCGGCCCGGGAACTTTTCAGGCCCGCCTGTTTTGCCAGTCTTTCCTCGGCCAGCTCATCCCGCTCAAATTTTTAGTCCGAGCAGATGCACTTCTGTACCTATCTGGCCTCTCTGGAGGACGATCCACTCGCTAACTGGTGGTCTTTGTCGTCGTCTCCCACCGTCCAATCTCTAAGCTACTGGCTGGGCCTGCCACATTTGCCCGCCCACGCCCACGAGGTGCTACTGTTCGCCGCCCTGTTTACGGTCGTATATGTGGGGTCAGGGATTGTCGCGCCGCATTTGACACCGCGGTATCTTGGGCTTGATGCATCCACCCGGGCAGGCTTTTCAAACCATGTCGCGTCCGAAGTCAACGCTATTCTGCTACTGGTGCTCAGCTTCCCTCTCTTCTTCACCCGCAGCCTGACCACTTTAACAAGCTACACCCCATATGCAGGCCTAGTTGTTTCTGTATGCGTCGGCTACTTCGTGTGGGATCTCTTCGTATCCACTAAGCATGTGAAGTCTATTGGCTGGGGCTTTCTGCTCCATGCCGCTGCAGCCCTGTTCACATTTGCTCAGGGGTTCCGCCCGTTCATGGTCAACTATGCCGCCCCATTTATTTGGTTCGAGGCATCCACTCCGTTTGTGAACCTCCATTGGTATGCAACCAACGTGCCCGGCCTTGTGAGCAGCCGCGCCCAGTTCTATAATGGCGTGGCTCTCATCATTGTGTTCCTCCTTTGCCGTATCATACCGGGCCCTATCAACGGCTATCATCTTTTTAAGGAAGCTCTATTTGATCGCCCGGCCGAGCTGCCGCTTCCAGTGGTTGTGATCGAATTGACCTGCTACCTGTCACTGGTGAGTCTCAACTTCTACTGGTTTGGGCTCATGCTAAAGGTAGCATATGAGACCTTGACGAAAAAGCCGGCTGACGCCAAGCAACACAATACCAGCCCGCTCGAGACCCCGCTGGCGGAGTCTCCTTTGTCGACTGGCTCCACCGCACCAGCTTCAAAAGCACGCAAGCGTAAAGTATAAATACATAGAGTTAGGTTTACTCAACAATTGTGCTGCTAACCCAGGCAGTAAACATCTCGGGGTCCATAAGATGCTCGTTTTTCTCTTCATTACTCGTGGCATCGTAAAATTCAACGTACTGCGCAACGATTGCTTCTTGAGCCGAGTCTAGAAGGAAGCTGGCTACCCGGGAATCAGCAATATACTCGGCAATCGCAGGTTTCAACTCTCTGAATTGATTTATGACGGCATCTCGATACTTCCCCGCCTTATCCTTCGCACTGCCCTTCTCGTGCAAACTAACAGCAGTCTGAGCAACAATCGCTGCACTCAAGCGATCCACTGCCCTACGCAAGGACGCATACAATTCCTCCATAGCATCGAACATGTATTCAACAACTTGAGGTACAGAGTCCCAAGCTAGCTCCAGTAGTTTGCGGAAGCTATAACTTCGTGGCAGCTCAAGCAACTCCAGCAGTCTCCTGATGCCACTAAAATCTACTTCATGCATGACAGTATGCTCCAGATCGAATTCAACAATCTGCGACTGCAGAATCATTAACTGTTTGATATGAAAGAGATGTACCTTTGGGGCTCCACGCGGACCGGCAGAAGCTACACGATTTGCAACCGCAATATCCAAAGCAGCCACACACTCTCTAATGCACCGGTGGGCCAGCTCATTAAACGCCTGCGTGCTGAGCAACTGATATACTTGGCCAAGCAAGTTCAGTGCCTTGTTCACAAACGGAAAACGAGCCCGGTCAAAATCCTTAGCGTTCGGCACGTAGGATTTGAACTCATCAATAATCAGGTCTGCTCGGAAGAGGAGCCGCTGCTGCGCGTCTTCATAAACAAGCTGGAATGGATCACTTCGTATCGCTGCTTGTCCTGGTTCTGGCTCCTCTCCGTCACCAAGAGCCACATCATCAGATTCGTTGTGTACAAGGACAATTAGCTGGCACAACCGGCCAACATCGGTCTCTCGAATAATTAAACGGCGGAGAGCACTTTGTAACGGATCACAGATGTCAACCAGCCAATTCCCAAGTTCAGCTGTCATAGCTTTCCCAGTAAGCTTGTGAAATAGGCGTTCTTCAGCCTCGAATAGTTGCTTGAACTGGACCATTGCGCTACGGGCTGCATCAAAAAAAGCGTCGTTTAGCTGAGTGAACGCTTGGAGTGGCTCTGCATAGCGAGTGGCTTCGTCACCAATCAGCTGCATACGCAGTCTAAAGTATTCATTCTGCAAATCAGTGAAAACGTTTGCAAGCTCTCCAGTATCTCTTCGGGACGAGTATTCTGCTACCAAGTTGATCTCCCTCTCACACCGTGACAACGCATCTGCCTCAAATTTGGCATACACGAGTGCTTTCGCTGTGCCAGGGCTTGCTCGCACCCTGGTATGAATACGCTCAGTTATCTGGCGCAGCTCATGGACACTATATGCTTTGGCAATCTCGAGGGCCCGTTTCTCACAATCCCGAAACCCTTGGGCAGTTTGAGTTGCCTCGACAAAATCTGGGTGGGCAGCACAAAACTCAAGCCCTTTGTTAACGTCGACAAGAATTTCAGAGAGCTTGGGAACTGCTCGGGGGGCGGGGCCCCGTAATATGCGGGTGATGCGAGCCAGGGCGTCGTAAACTCCGGACAGTGCTTCTTTGATTTGGGAGACAAGGCGACGCTTCTCGTCCAACTCCTCAGATTTAGAAGCCAGTGAAAGCAGCGGCGCTAGGTCGTGGCTTTCAATATCACGAAGCTCGTGAGAGATCCACGAGTTTTGCTGTAATTGCACCTGAGCGTCTCTCTGCTGGTCTTTGGCTATGCGCGCCGCAAGCCGAGCCTGTGTCTGTACTTCAGCAAATTCAGCAATATCGCTCTTCCAAAGAGCCTCATCGAACCCCCAGCTTTGTGGATCGTAAGTTTTACCGAGCCATTCGCTTCTACTCCACAGTAACGAAGCTTCTTCACGACTCAACGGTGTTTCAGTAGGCTTTGTCGGCTTTGACGTGGGCTCTAGTGAAAACGAGTATGCTCTTTTTCGTATTTCAGGTCTAGGAAGGTCGATCTGCAGCTGCCTGATGGTGGCAAGCGGGTCGCTTGGTGGAGGTGGATCGCGCGCCTGCTTTTGGAGCAGTGGTACAGGCGTCGGCGGAGGTGGCGCGGCGGTTTGTTGAATAGAATATATCTCCTGGTATGCCCACTCGTCAAACATGTTTTAGGAGCGTTTTTGTCTGGCTTCACAGGACCCCTGTGGAGAATGTTTTGACGTGGGTGCACGCACACGGTGTGAGCTCCCTCAACGCGTTTAAGATCTGACCACGTGATTGTCTCTACTGCGGTGGCATGAGTGGTAACTAACTTCTATAGAGCGTTGTGTGCGCGTTGACCGCCTGTGTTGTTTTTGTTGCCCAAATTCTTCAACTTTGTATTAACGCGAAGTGTTTTTCGAGCAGATTTTGGAATACTCGTTGCTTGTTCTCAGTCATGCTTGTACATAAAACCAAGGTTTGCAGATATTTTACTTATTGACGTGTACCTGGTAACATGGAAATTGTACAATTTAAAGTTAACAGGCCACACTGGCAGAACTACAACATTCGATGTCGCCCTTTGTGTCACAGGTCGGGAACATGTGTGAAATATTATGACACCCGATCAGAGACCACACCCAACAGTGGGTTCTCGTGGTCAGCACCTGAACAATCCCAGATGGGCACCCAAACGAACCATAATTCTCGGTACGCGATTCATTGTTCGTGTTGAGGTTACTTTGATAAAATAGCTTAGCTCTCTCTACCTGCGCTTATATATACAAGGTTTTAAGGTGAGTTCCGGCCTTTCCTCGCTTGCCTGCGCCATCTTGTGGGGCAGCTTTGTGAACTCAAATTTAACAAACATCTTGTTAGTTTCGTCGGTGGACCTGTGGTAGAGACCCATTTGCTTTAACTTATCAATGAAAGTGTCATAACCACTGAATCTCGATTTGATTTCCGCTATCCAGATGAGCCCTCCTGGCTTGAGAATGCGAATGCCTTCTGAGATGAAATCAACAAGATTGGTGCCCATCAAAGCAAGGCAGAAAACGACAACATGGCACGACTCGTCGGGAAGGGGAACATTGGCAATATCAGCGGCAGTAATTCTTTCATTGGCAGCATAGAGATCGAAGCTGTGGACGTTGAGTTTTGCTTTGCGGTGATGGAGTTTGCCAAGCTCAAGAGCCAGCTCTGCTTCGCCACAACCCATATCTGCAACATTTATATGGCCACTCTTTTTGTCCGCAGGCAATGCACCCGGAGCATTGAGAGGCTTCTGAAGGCGGTCCTTGAATTGTTGCACCAAACTTACAACAGGGTTCTCTGGCCAGGACTCGACCTGATGACGGAAACCATCGTGATACTCCTGAAAAACCTGTGGCTGTTCCTGGAAGATTTTGAAGGCATGATCGGAGGACGTGGTATACAGCTGTTCATTAATCCATCGGAAGCGAGAACCGGAAAGCTTCTGTTGCATCTTAAGCTGTAGAGGGGTCAGTTGCTTGCTTGATCTTACAGCGGGAGCCAACTCGTTCTCCGCTTTAGATTTCGGGGTGACCGCCTTCTCTTTCTTTGTGGCAGCAGTAGTCTCCTCACCAATAACATTCTTCAAGTTATCTTTCAGCTTCTCTTGCTTTTTTGGTTCATTTGTGGCTTGTTTCAGCGCTATATTAGTGGTATCACCCTGTTTCGGTTTTGTTCGCTTGGACGACGGGGTCTCTTCGGGACTTGATTGACGCTTCCTAGCATTCGCAGCAGAGTCCCGTTTCATGTCATGATCCGAAAACGGTGAACTCTTTACTACGTTGCTACGCTCCGCCTTTTTCTCGGCTTTGTTTTTCGGCTTGTTCTGCTTGGTTGAGCTCAACTCATTAAACATACCTTGCAGGTCATCCCCGGTAAGCTTCTCAGACTCCGTCTTCTTCTTTCTCTTTCCATCCTCTACCTTGATTGAGGCAGGGAGACTCAATCCCTCAAGTTCGAACATGAGGGGTATGCTGGACACTCTATTTGCAGCAGGACAGTTTTGGATTTTTTTCGAGGTAAGGGCACACGACCCGCTGTGGAACCCACGCCCAGATCTGTTGTATCTACGGCGGCTCACATCACCGGATCCACTGTGGCATAGCGGAATACCAGGCGGTGAATTGTGGGATAAAATGTCTGAGAGGGATTACATTACCTGCCACATTCTTGACACAGTCAAGGGCTTGCCGGCTAGTGGTGTTAAATGTGAACTTTCACGCATCGCGAACGCCCATGAACAGGTTCTTGCTGCGGGGATCACTGATGCTGATGGCCGTATAGGGCAATGGAAGTCATCCCGAGTGCTGACCGTTAGTCCAGGAGTCCACAAAATCAAGTTTGAGACGGGGCCTTATCTTAGCGCGTCGACAGGTGGAGAGCCATTTTTCCCTGTGGTAGAGGTGGTGTTCGTTATCAGTGACCCTCCGCAGCCACACTATCACATTCCTCTGTTACTTTCAAATTACTCTTACAGCACTTATCGAGGCAGTTAGTTGCCATCGTGTCAGGCTTTTTGTAGCCCGAGCCGCTCTTGTTCACCAAATCTCTACACAGCGTGCTAGCTGTGAACTTGTGGTTCTGACGATGTATCTTTACGTTGCAGGTAGGTATATATCTTTATATGTCGGCCTATGTTTACACTCAAAGCTACCAGCGTTTACTCCAGCTTTTTCTGAGCAACCTCCAGTGCTTCGAGACGTTCAGCTAAGGTTGGGTGATCGTTATGAAATGACGAGTACAACCAGTCATCATCAAAAGCGTCGAGATTTGACTTATGCATTCCCTCAAGAGATTTTGCTAACTCCTTTGTGTACCCTTTCTTAACAGCAAACTCGTCAGCGGCATATTCATGGTGGCGCGAAAACCAAGACGCCAAGAAGTTCAGCGCATATACAAAAGGCAAGAACAGCTCCCCCAACATCATGGGCACCATTACTGGAGTATCTGTGTTCTGGAGGCCTAATGAGCTATAGAATGCCCTGTTCTTAATCAGAAGCCCCAGCTCAAACCACGCATATCCACTGGTTAGAATCTCGAACAGCATAAGCAGTGGTATGTGATTGAGCTTCCAGTGTCCCAACTCATGAGCCAAAACAGCCACGATCTCTGGCGTAGACTGGTCCTTGATGAGAGTGTCAAAAAGTACAATCTTCTTGTAAAACGGCAGGCCAACGAAAAACGCGTTAGAATGCCCCGAGCGAGTGCTACCATCAATGACAAAAATACTATCACTCGAAAATCCTTCAGATGTTGCCAGTTTGATGATCTCTGTTCTCAGTTCACCCTCCTCCAAAGGAGTCAGCTTGTGGAAGAGAGGTAAGATAAGCGTGGGAACAATGACTTGAGCAGCCAGTTCTAGGGCGAGAATGATAAGCTCCGCGTATACAACGAAATGATAACCGAAGCGATAGACGACTGCTTGTAACAGTGCTCGCAATGGAACACCGAGAGCTAGCCACAGGGCCCATGTCTTCAGTTTATCCTTGACAAACAATCCGAATGATTGCTTGTTAAAGCCAAACCTCTCTTCAATCACGAAAGTAAAGTAAAGCTGTGCTGGCAGGCCAATGACCGACTTTATTGCTGACTGGATCGCATAAAATAGAATTCCAGCCGTTAGTTCGCCACCGCCGTAGAAACGCGGGGCTAACGAAACAGAGAACTGCCATAATTTGGGTAGGGCTGTGGAGCCGAATAGCCATAGCTTGAAGCTTGAATTAACTGCACGCCTGAATACTATTAACCCCAGGTTAGCCTTGGTATACGCTTGGCTTTTGCGAAACACTTCGTTGTCGACAAGGTTCCTCTTTGCGAGTACGGCAGGGGGTGACGTGCGGTTCTGAACAACATACTGTCGGATATCGAGGAATGTGCGGAACGCAAAGTCGCCTACAATAGAGGCAAGGACAACGGATTTCCATGGAATGCGCGAGTCATCCAGCGCGTTCGCAATCGTCTCGACGATACTGGCGAGTCCGTCGAACATATTGATTTAAGAGATCAATTCCCAAGACTCAATGCTCAATGGGCTGAAGACCAGTTTAAATAGATACGGAGCACGTGGCGCCGCGCCTTTCATACGACATTTACTGCAATGGTGTGATGTCATG